>CAMQGK010000552.1:4900000-6100000 GCA_947000775.1 Pterois miles
TTTTTCTCCAATCGGCGCACTGAGAAGACAAATGGATGAACAAAAGCACACAAAGCACAACAATCAAGAGTTAATCAAACAGCAATGCATCAGATTGTTCTCTCCATTGATGAATTAAATCATCAACACATTTTACCACCATTAAAATGGTTGAGAGGAACTGTCGATTCCCACTATAGGTGTTTTTGAGCATACTGGTAGTAAGATCAATTTCATTATTGAATTATCGGTTATCAGTGAGATTATGGATTTTGGGTAAATTATATCACAAAGCTCTAGTCAGCTGTAATGCTGCAGACGGTAGACAGTAAACCAGATAACATGTTAGTGGGTGAGAGCAGGGTGGTAATACAGTGAGGCGGTCAAAGAAAAACGGTAACGGTAACAGTTGATGGCATTGTTAAAAATATTTTAACTTTCTGCTGTCCGCTGTGACAGAATTTATAACTAGATGTTAGATACGTAGCTCCCTCACACCAGAGAAAGTTGTGTGTTGTGTAATAGAGTATACAGAAAAAGCTATAGCTACATGCGTTACTATAAAAATTACATAAAATAGTAGATACAGAATAATTTTATCTAACATACTTTATTCCATCACCATAGCAAAACATGTATTTTGTTTTGCCATCCTGCTATTTTATCGGACTGTTAGTTTGTTTTTCCTGTGCCGTTCAGAAGGTGTTGCCCATCTGTCATCTGCCTGATTTCATGTGAATGCATCTTAAGAGTTACCCAGCTGCCCCAGCCAACCATCTCTGGACCACAGTATATGGTTTCTTCTGGCTGCTCATGGTGAACATCACTTTTTAAAAAAGAAAAAAAAAAATGCTGTGTCCATTAAACTCCAGTGTTGAATCTTTGTACTCCATAACGAAAGTGCTTCTGTTGTAACAAAGTAGTCCTTCAAAAAAAAGGCTAAATCATCAAGTAAAAATTCCAGCAATAACCCATCAGCATTATAAAACACCTCACAAGATAAGTGCTAATACGAAAAAGCCAAACCCAACTACATGACAATTACACAATCTATCCAAACATGACTGGCAAAGACAACTGGGTAAAGATAGAGTTTGATATATAATCAAAACGGGATTTCCAAAATAATCCATATTTGCCCTTTATTTCTTTAAAGTCTGGATACATTCCTTTGTATCCCCGATTCTTACCCTCAGTGTTGGTGAGCTGCTGTCGGAGAGTGTTGGCGGTGATGACCAGCATCCTCTGGATCCTCCAGAACAGTACCACATCATTGCATTCCAGCTGGACAAAAACATGCAGGCACACAGCTTAGCTTTTCACACAGTGACATTAAATATAGAGGAGAACAAGTATTACTTATCCTCTCTCCTTACCTCAGAGTCAACAAAGTGTCTCTGGTAGTAGTAGAAACCTCTCTTGCAGAGGTTACAGTGAGACAGTGCCTTCTGCAAGAAGTGTCGGCGATACAGCTGATGCCACGTGTCCTTGATCTGACCGCGTAAGGAGATCAGTAATTCAGCAGTTAAAGGATGGTAGTGAAAGAGGTCACTGTATGCATGCTACAGCTGAAAAATAGCAAGCTTGAATGAGTGAAGCTCAGACGACACAGGTGTTTTGATCTCACCAGCACAGGGTCGACTTCAACCCCTCGTCCCTCCAGATTCTTCCTGACCGTGGTGACCTCGTCGTTGGCCAGGTAGGCTGTGTGCTCGTCGTGTAGCTTCAGCAAGCGCTCCAGCTCATTTTTTGTTTCATTACGAATGTGCTACAAGGTCAAAGAAAAGGAAGTGAGGACTGTTCTCCTGGTGGGTGTTGAGATGTGGATGTTATTTCACGTATTGTGTGCTTCTACATGTGCCGCATATGGGGATTGGCACTAATGCGTCAACTGGTATTACCACACAGACTTAAAAGGGGAAGGATCATAAGGCATTCTATAAACTGGCATAATACAATGCTTTAGGATCCTTCCACTCTTCGACGGCACAGCTATATGTAGGATTGGAGAGACTCCTCAAACTCTGACCTGATCTGGGGTACGATTCATCCAGTGCAGCCACCTCTGCCTCCAGCCTGGACCCACCATATCTCTAATTACTGACTCAGCTACAAGAAGAGAGCAGAAAATAAGTCATGAGCATTTGTGATACAGCATTGAGAAGATGGGACTGAAGCATGAACACTTCCCACAAGCTGTCCTCTTCCTAATGCGTGTGCGTCTGGGACTTTTTTTTTTAATTTTAGATTTAGATTTACCCCCAAAATGTGGCAAATGTGTGAGAGCAAATTTAGGATTTTTTTTCTGTAATTTAAATGGATCTGATCTGACTATGTTTGCATACTAAATTGAATCCTAATAAGAAAAAATATATTTTCAAAAAAGAGCTGGCCAGGTGGAGCTGGTACCGAACATGGCTGCCACTTCTAACCATTCTGCTCACTGATGTGCAATCTTTGTTACAACTGTAACTGTGTGACTGGGTTAGTGCCATACTTAGTCAACTGATCTATACATCTATATCGGGCTTTGAAACATTTCAATCATAGGCTGTATATAAAGATGGAGGACATGTCTCCACTTCCTCTCACTGTACAAAAGTGAGGCCAGAATATCCCGGACATGGGAGCTGCCATCTTGAGATCATGACACCTTTTGGAGCCAGAGTCTGGGCTGTAGTGATTGGGGGGCTGGAGCTGCGATTTCAAGGTCCCACCCACACACCGGCCCAAGCCAATTAAGAGCTGACCACGGCGCAGCTTGTTGCTACGTTAGCAAAATGGTAGCAGTTTGGCTAGAAAGACACAAATAGCAATATATCTCTGCGTCTTCTCTCGTACAAATCTCGAGCTATGCAACTACTTAACACAGAGCAGTTCCATGAACTAATTAAAACTAAACTTATCAGAAAAATTAGCACTTTAAAATACATCAGTGTGATAACAACTACCTAAAATAACAGAAACCATCTTTGGGAAAAAGTTATTTGAGGTGTGCTTTGACTTTTTAGTTTGGCCCATGTCACATCCGTTAACATGGAGGGGGCGTGCTTTAGGAAGGGAGTCCAGTACTGGGTAAGTTACACTGTATGAGGCCATCATGGCTAACATACTGTCTTTGAGGCGTGACTGCAGGGTTTCCTCCATGAACTGGATGGCTGCGTCCCACTGGGGCTTGTCTGTGATGGAGCGGTCTTCTAGGGCATTGTGCTGGATCACCCTCTAAAACACACACAGACACACACAAAGGAGAAAAACTTAATTGAGCTGCAAAGTACTGTAACTGCAAAGTACTGTAACTGTAATGCATATCAAGTCCTGTACTAGATGTTCCACTTCGCTTCGCTTCTCGGCCTTTTGGCTAAGTATCTGTTCTTATCAGTTTAATATCTGATAATGTCCTCTAGAAGGGGACAACATTTCGGGGGCGGCAGTAGCTCAGTCTGTAGGGAGTTGGCTTGGGAATCGGAGGGTCACCGGTTCAAGTCCTGACATGACCAAGAACTGAGTGTGAACTGGTAGCTGGAGAGGTGCCAGTTTACCTCTTGGGCACTGCCGAGGTGCCCCTGAGCCAGGCACCAAAACCCCAACTGCTCGGGGCGCTTGTCAGGAGCAGCCCCCTCACTCTGACATCTCTCCATTTGATGCATGTATATGGGTCCTGTTTGTGCATGTGTGTGTCTCGGGTCTGCATGTACCGTGTATAAGTAAAAACAACAGAGTGTAAAAATTGAATTTCCCCATTGTGGGATGAATAAAGGAATATCTTCTTCTTCTTCTTCTTCTTCTTCTTGTTAGCATCAATGGGTATTTGCATCCGTGTTAGCAAGACCAGTTTCTTTACATTCAGCACACATGATCATGGAATTGTGTCAGCTTCAGGAAGTGTTAAATCAACTATGCACATGCTCCCTGTCCCCTTGCACACAGGGTGAGAGGATTTACTGTGTGTTTACCAGGCTGTCCATGGCCCTCTCGTTCCACTTGTGCCTCTTGATGCTCTCGTCCTTCACAGCCTCCTTCAACTTGTCAAAAATGTCGTCCTGGTCTTTGCCTTTGTATTCAGCCATGAAGCGGGCAAACTCTTCCTGCAGCGTCTCCCAGGCAACCTAATGGGAGGCCATGTAATGTGGGGAAAGAGGAGGCTCGTATTACCACAAGGCCATTGCCTGATTGTATATTTCTCACATTCTGCAGTCTGTGGCACAGTAGTTGAACCAAATTCATGTAGTACAGAATAATGAGTACATTAGAATGATAAATTATAGCATATGAATATTTGTAAAATCATTCAGTAATAACCAGAGGTGGGACCAAGCCATTGTTTTCCAAGTCACAACTAAGTCTCAAGTCCTTGCACTTAAATCTCAAGTTAAGACTGACAAGTCCCAAGTCATGTCCCAAATCCTAATCCTAAACATGTCACAATGCACTCTTCATCATGTGCAATGTCATTTTAACAACAGAGTAACTCACTCCAACTGGTGCTCTGTAATGTGAGGTTAGTTTTCATGCTGATGGATTAGTTCAAACAAAGAGGATCTGGGGAGTTAAATAGTGTAAGATAATTAAAATGCAAGTCCCAATAAAATTCACCAAAATAAAGAGTCTAGAGTTCAACAAAAAAAAAAAAAACACACACCAGTTTTTGGGGATTCAACAATAAACAAAAAAATAGCAGTCAGTAATCATTCAGTCTACTCAGTTCAGTTATTTATCCACGAGTAAATCCTCTTCCAAAACAAATCAATAAAATCCCTTAAAAAGTAAAAAACCCAACATCTCAAACCCACCATCGAGGTTACCTCTGGTACCGGGCAGTTGATCGTCTTCATATACACTCTTTAATTAACATACTTTTTAATTTTGGGGGCTTGGGGGACGGTACCAAATATTTTTAAGTCAAAAGACTAAAGTCCAAGTGAAGTTACAAGTCATTGGTGTTAAATTCCATGTCAAGTTGCAAGTCTTTTTTGACTTTGTCAAGTCGAGTCTAAAGTCATCAGATTTGTGTGACTCCTGATTTCATGTAATAGTCAACATCTTCCTTTAAACAATCTTAATTACAAAATGACCTGTTGTATAAAGACACACTGTCTTTATACCTCTAGCGCTTTGTGTGGAAGCTGCTTGTCGGTCCACTGCTTGAGCTTGATGTCTACGGTGGTGTTAAAGGTACCCGAGTCCATTGTTTGGGCAGCAGGCAGGTAGATGTTCTCAATCACATGGGTGGAAACACGTTCCCACAGCTTCTTCTGCAAGATGGCCTCCCTGGGAGAGTAAAAGATAAGTCATGGCATCTATGAGTAACTGGAGGGGGAAGATATGTGTTGATTGGCACCTTTAGCTGTGGTGATTTTGGTTCTCCATGTTCTGACTTCTAGTAACATACTGAAGGTGCTTTGACCATACCGTAGGTGCATGTAACGTTTGAGATTCTGATCATTATTTTCAGATTTAGATTTCAGATAGATCTAGAGGAAGAGCGTTTGTAACAAAGTTGCTTCCAGGTGTCCAGCTCAGTTCAGTTAAGTGACCCGGCAGGGGAAGAAAACAACGTGTGAAGAGGGATCGTTCATGCTACACTTGACTGTAGATTCCAATACAACTCCAGTCTGACCCTGTTAGCAGCTAACGGCCTCCGCACTCTTGCTCTATCTCTCCAGGGCAGCGTGACAATGGAACAAAACCCTACCCAAGTCCCCCCGAGACCAGACCAGTGCTGTGCCTCTCTCATTTATCATAAACACACACTCATATTTCATTAGGCTCCCCTTTTGTTCAGGCTAGCACTCCTCACTGTCAATAAGCGCTATCTCCAATAGTGCTGGCTGGCTGCTGGCTGGCTAACAGGGCCACCCCTGTTCCCGTCCGTGGGCCATTCATCAGAGTATTGATCTGGGACAACTGATGGCACGCACACTGGGGACGGCCAAAACACCATGCATACATCTCATTTAGTAAGGTTTTCCTCATCGGGGGCGAGGTATTACTATATATTCATGCACAGATAAATGAACCCAGAAAGAGACCTGCAGTTTGCTCTAAAAATAGCGTTCAACTTATGTGTGGTTGAGTGTTGGAGCTGTGCACATACATGATCTAATTGCCTTTAGGTAACTTTACCCAGCTTAGTTCCCATAAGGTGGCATCTCATTAAGACCAGTAGAGTGGACAAAACACAAATACTAACAATATTAAAATGATTATCTAACTATCAAGCGAGGAATCTCTGTCTTTCTGTAGGTCTTCTGCATAATTCGAGAACCGATCATCTGATTTACCTCACACTACGTGGGTGTATTGTTGGGGATCCCTTGGAGTACTTTGTCGAATTTGGTGCAATTTGGACACGCATCATGTTAAATATTAATAAACTTTGAATAAACAAGCAAACAGCACTTTGTGCAGCAGCAGGGCTTCAGGGCTCTGCAGACTGAGACAAATGTGTCGTCTGTATTGGGCAGACTTGGGCACATTGAGTGCATTTCAGTTTTGCGGCTGGATGCTGGATATACTAACGTTACAGCCAAACTCTTCTTCACTTCTCTGAAGTCAACAAGCACCGAGTGGTTCTCGACACCGCTGCAAACAGCGCTTCTTTGGAGCCAAGCAATCGGCCTGTTCTGGACAGGTATGTGCTATGAACAGACACACCACTGCACTTGTATTTACAATGCAAGAACTGACATCTACGTCAACTAAAGGAGGAAGCACTGTGCAGTTGGAGAACTGGACCACATTGTAACTCAAAAAATAAAAACACTAACAAAAACATCTTGTATTTGAGTCATCAATAAGACACACTAGAATTACCACCTCGCAGATGTATGCCTCCACCAACCAGTCAAGTTTGAGTTTACACCCATGTCTGTCATCACTTTATCATTTTATCCTATTAGACATTTGTGAGAAATTATGGCTTATGGACAAAAGTGGGTTTTGTGAGGTTGACCACCAAATTCCAAGTTCTGCCAGGTGTCCCTGAGATATCACATTCGTGAAAATGGAACGTACATATGTAAAACGGTGGGCAGACGTATGGACAACTCAAAAACATAATAACTCCGGCCACGGCTGTCGCAGAGGAATAAGAAACATCATTTACTTACCAATGTTGTGGGGTCACTTGACTCAAGCTAATGACTTCATCCAAGATTTCATTTTTGGCCTTTTCGAAGAGTTCATTCTGCAAAAAAACATCTGTATCATTACTGTAAACTTTATTGTTCCCTAAACGGGGCCAATAATGAGCTTTTTTCTCTCCATACATTGTTTTTTGCCAAGCCTCGCATATACAGTATTCAGTATATATATATATATATATGTTGGTTTTCTTTTTACATAAAAATCTGGTATCTGTAGCTGTCACAGCCTGTACAATCATTTTATTTGGCCTGCTAGATTTAGGGACTTTTAGAGCTAGTGCTGATAGCTACTTTCATTGGATAGAGCTGGAAACACTAGGCTGGGTTTTTCGGTTGGATCGTTTTTAAAATGTAGTCTTGCTGGCTGCTCCAGTGTTATCTACTCAAGATTTAAAGAGTAATGTCAATATGTCATTTAGGTGTCATTGCTGTTTGTGTTTCTCACCCTGTCCAGCTCTCTCAGACGAGGGTAGTTGTTCTTCCACTCCGTCTCCAGGTTGAAGCGAGATGCTGTGGCGAGGAGGGACAGTGAAAATGAATATTTGATTGAAATAGCCAAATGAATGATCTCTAGTATTACATTTTACAAAAACCAAATAATTGAATGTTGATGGTTTCATCATATTGCCTGAAACTTAGCCTGCCATCTAAATAAATCTACCTTGATATGAGTTATATTTGCCCATTCTCATGCCCGGACCAAACTTATCTCTGCATGTTTCTATTGCTTTTTCAATTTTGATGCTACCCTCGATCAAACAGTAATTCTCTATAGTCAACAGGCACCATACAGGGACAGGGACTGATTCATTTTAACTTGGTGTGATATAAAGGCAGCTTTCAGACTGCAAATGGAGCGTATCCTTTAATAAAGGTGAATGAGGACTTTGCACACTCGCTCTCTTAACTGGTCCTTTGGGAGGAGAGGAGATGGAGCCAATCTCACACTCTTTATCAAAAGTCAGAATTTTAGTTCTCATATATGTGCGCGCCCACACACACACACACACACACACACACACACACACACACACACACACACACACACACACACACACACACACACACACACACACACACACACACACACACACACACACACACACACACACACACACCAAGCCTGCTGTCCCTTTCCACACCTCCCTATCCACAGTGGAGATTAGGCTAATTGCTGGTTTGTGGGGCCACGGTGGCGCCAAGCATGGAGGATGGAGGCCGGCTGTGTGTGATTTGATGGGATATGGATCGATAGGCTACACAATGGGCCTATGGGAACTGCAGTCTCACGGCCATAAATCTCCTTCGCTGTTAGCAATGGGCTTGAGATTGTCTAGACTAATTGCAGTTGGAAGGCAGGACTGAGGGAGTGGAAAAGTGTGGCAGGGTGGGCTGAGTAAGGCCAGTACAGTGAGGTGGGAGAGTAGAAGAGGAGTAGTACCACCTGTTCCCTGTACAGTTAATGGATCAATCCTACCATGTCCATTCACACTATTAAAACATGCCTGGGACTGTAAAAGGTATGGGATATAAACATTCACTCAATGGCACAAATAACGAGGCATATAAATCTGTCATCCCCCCCGGGATAAAGGTTATTCATACCTTTAAAGACATCTGCCTGCTGCTCAACAGACTCTCTCACCATCTTCCAGAAACAGTCAGAGACGGCCAGACTCAAGTTCTTTGTGGTCACCTGGTGGGCTTTCAGCATGCCGTCCCTAGTTGCATACATAGATTCATTATCAGCTTTAAATTAAATAATTTGATGAAGCATTAATGTTTGGTCAATCACATGCAACTTACCTTAGTAATCTGGAGTTCTGGAAGAAGTCTTCCTCATAGTCTTTAATGGAGTCTATGCTTTCACCACTGCTCCCTGCACACAAGAAGACAGCAGAATAAAGTAAATGGCAATTCAGTTAATGTTAGATTTCATACAGAATATCAATATCTAAATGTATGTAATCACAGTACGAGTGCTACATCATTTAGGTTACACAGGGCAAAAACTCCCAGACAAAAGACTGTATGCAAACAAGATGCTGGAAAACCACAGAGAACCTCCACCTAGCTCCGTGGTTCCCACAACTAGTGTCATAAAAGCAGGTTAGTGTAATTCATGATCATGACCTCAGAGTCCTCATGAAATAATGTGAAATTAAATGCAGCATGATGGATTACTCAGCAGTAGAGGATACCTTTTCCTGTCACCACTGCAAAGTAGCCCAGGGCCTTCATGGGAAACAGCTTCCCTTCCACTATTTGCTGGATCTGAAAGAGAAAATGTCAAGTTTATCTATATAGCACATTTCATATAACAGGAGACTCAGTGTGCTTCAAAATAAAAAGCAAAAATAGGCAAAAACATAGACAACAAGTATTTTTTAAGAATAAAAAAGTCTAAATTCTCTGACAGTAAACTGAATATCTTTGAGTTGTGGACACAACAAGACATTTGTGAACGTCATCTTGGGCTTTGGGAAACACTGATCAACATTTTTCTCCATTTTCTGACATTTTATCGCCCAAACAACAAAACAATTAATCAAGAAAATAATGAACAGATTAAACGACAATGAAAACATTGTTAGTTGCTGCCCTAAATAATAATAATACTGATTCTAAAATAAAAGATTTACCCTTTAACCAAACACTAAACCAACAAACAAAAAGCTTGCAAAATAAGATATGTTTTTTGGCTGCTTTTAAAAGAAGACACTGTTGTAGCAGACCTTAGTTCAAGTGGTAGCGTATTACAGAGAATAATGACTGAAGGCACCATGAGCTGATTTACAATTTATTCTTGGTATAGTGAGGAGACTTGATTTCAGGGATCTGTCCCATGTGTACACAAGTGAGCATGTCAACACAATTTAAAAACACTAAGTTTTACTGGGAGCCAGTGAAGGGAAGTTAAAATAGGAGTGATGTATTCAAACCTTTTTGGGTTTGGCATTCTGAGTTTATTTCACATCAGCTTTGTCAGTCCAGCAAAAAGTAAACTTATATGTAAAACAAAGTGCTTAAATTCTCACACCAGTCCTCTGTAGTACACATTTCCCATACACTGGCTCATTGAGGGGTCATTAAGTCAGAATAAAAGTGCTGAGCTCCCTCTTGTGGAGCAGCTGCATATAGCATCACTCACTCTCACTTTTTCCACCGGTTTACAACTGCTCTGAAATCTGCAAATGCAGCTGTTTTGTTAATCAAATTCTGCTATAGTCTGTCTTAGCTCACTACCACTGCGATCTTGATGCCATTCAACTAAGCAATTGACTTAAGTAAGAACAACTGACTTAAATGATGAGTTAAGAACATGTTGACTAATAAGACATTAATAATCAATATAATCCTTTACGTGTAAAGTATAATTTTTTTATTGTATTGGATTTTTGGGACATTTAAGACTTCTTACTCTGCTCGGGCTGGCTAGGTTCTTCTCAGCCAAGTCCACCTTGGTCAGAACAAAGATAGTCCTCTTCCCGTGGGGGTCCATCTGGCTAACCAAGTCTGTTACAATGCTCCTCTCTGCATCTACACTGCCATCTGGAGGGAGACAAGGAGGATGTAGATATCACAACAAGGAGGATGGTAAGCAGTATAAAAATCATAAAACACTTGGTGTTTTGCTTAAGAAAACAACAATGGGACATAAGTGGAGGGTCTTCAAGTCCTCTGTCACATCATCTCACAAAGACAAATGCTGCCTTTAAATAGGATTGCTGTAACTGTGACTTGTTTACTCATGGCTCACCCTGAATACAGAGTATGATTGCATTGGGGTTCTGCATGTAGGCCTTGCTGATGCTGAAGATGGTTTCCTTAGTATCTGATGCCATGCCTGTAGTCACAGTCTGAGAGAAACACACATTTAAAACACTCGTAAAGACAGAGAAAGATTGTATTACTATATGTATGAAGGCAAGTTTGGTCAATTGCCTTTGATATCACAAAACAAAAACAACAAAACAAGTGCAAGAAAAACATTTCCAATCTTTTTAAATTTAAGAATGTATACTCACGCTGATGACTCCTGGTAAGTCAACAAGCACCATCCTCTGGATGCCGGGGCCTTTGACACTCAAAGATATTGTCTGACAAGCAGAAAATAAACATGATTATTCTCGGAAACATTAGAAAAGTAAAGCTGCTGTGTTAGTAATCTGTCCTACCTCACAGCTGACGGTCTGTCCCTCCTTCACACTCTTCCTCATCCTCAGCTCAATCTCGTGCCTCAGAGCAGCCAGCTGCAGCACAGACAAAAACACATCAGATATAATGACGTAAACAGGCAATAAAAAGTTAGTGCCAAAGTTCATTTTAGGTGGATGGAGTGTGTGACTGTGCGACTTACATCCTCCTCCTTGGTAAGGTCAAACTCTCGGCCGCTGTCCTTGAACAGGGCCACGTGGTGGGGGCCTTCGCTTAGTGTTACCTGCAGAAAGAAGTTAAATTACAGAAATCCATCAGAACTGGGTTCCTACATACTTTCCACATAAAATACCTTCATTCCTTGTGGATTCTGGCTCACAATGGCGATCAATGCTATCATTACTTGACAACAAATTCTGGCAAAATGTATAGTGTGAATAAATAGGTAGAGTACATGAACATCAGCCAGCGTGGTCCCACATACCTTGACAGGAGAGCGGGTCATCATCTCTCCTGAGCCCCTGGGGAAGATCCTGGCCTGAGCTATCATCTCCAGCACACTAGTCTTCCCAGCGCTCTGATCCCCGACCACAACCACCTGAAACAGAAGAGGAGGAAATGGGTGAGGGGTTGGACACACTATAGACAGATGGAGAGAATAGGAGGTCAGGCAAACCTAATCGCAAGAAACTGATCAGGAACAAGCAAATAGAACAGACACAATTACAAATCTGGAGTTGAGAGGCTTTACATAAATCAAAATACCAGTTCTACCACAAAAAAAGTATAAAAAAAAAAAAATATTTTAGATATTATCATGTTTCTTTCCCCATTTGTATCAGAAACAAAAAAACAAGTAAAAAAGAAATTTTTCGAACATCTGGCTCCTCTTGGATAGAAATCCATCTCCCATGAACAGCAGTGCTACATTTGACAGTTTCTTACCCTGGGTAGGTGGTCCTGGGTATTGTAGTTGGCATCATAGTCTGACAAGATGTCCAGGACTTCAGAATACAAGTCAATGAGAGATTTCTACATGAGAGGACACAACAGCAATGAAATCAACAAGGAATAATTAAAGGAATAAAGCAATAATTAAACTAATATAATATGTTTATATATAAACAGCAGTATTAAAAATGTAAGAAAATATTACTGTATCTGTATTTGATCAAGTAATCCCAAACAGGGCAAAATCCCTGCCTCATGGGGAAACTTTATAATTACATGTTAGTGTGTATGAGTGTGTTTAAATGTGCAACTCACCTTCACTTTCCTTTGGTGAATCCCTTTATCATCTTTTTGCAGCACTACTTTCCTCAACTCTTTATTCTCCTTCTCCACTCGCTCCAGCATGCGCTGATATTTTAGCTGTGGGATATACGGTAGAATCCAATCAGCAACCAGCATTACGAACACTTTAAATTTAAAAGAATGCTTTTGCCCAAACCTGGTAGAGGTATATTATCTATTACCATATTTTTGGCTAATAAAGATTTTAACCTATTTTACATATTTATACTTTTTTGGGCAGTTTTATAAAACTGTGAAAAAGGCACAGTATTTTCAAAATATTGGAAAATAAAAGCTCTTAAATCAGATTTGGATGAGATACTGAAACATTCATCTGATCCACTAAGAGCTAGATTTGATCAAAAGTAACACAAAATCTATTGTACCTGTGTACGAAGCAGTTCTTCTTGAAGCTGGTCTATCTTTTCTTTGTCTGATGACTAGAGGTTGAAGGAGAAAAATAGAAAAAGAACAGCAACAAACTGAGTTAATGCTTCCTCTGTTTTGAGAATAAGGGCCTCCCGTTACTCTCACTGTGCAACCTCACAAGCACGAAATCCCACCAGCACCACGAAGGCTCATTACGTGCACACTGTATTACAGAGAGAACCAAAGTTGAGAGTCAAGTTAATGTGTAAAGAGAAAGACAAAAATCAGATTTCAGGCAGACGCTATTCATTCTGGTGTTACGCAGCTTCAAATCAACAAGCTGTAATTCATAAACAGGCACAAATCACAGAGTGAGCCCTGAAAAACACAGCTGATCGCAAAATCATTACAGCTTGATTTTTTTTCATGATTGGGCAAACGTCATTTGATTGTATACTTTCTACATTCAGAACATGTTTGTCAGGATGAGAGACAGGACAGAAAGCAGGAGACACAGCATACATGAACAAATGGGATTGGCAGCAGAAGAAAGGGAATTTAACAAGACACACCAAACTATTTTATCAAAAACTATTTCTACACTAAACAACAAGTGTGCTGTAAGTTACCCTCTAGCAATATGTGTCAACAGTGTATTAAAATGTTTTTAATTTCCATAATTAAGACACTTATTTAGGCATTACAGAGCTACTCATAAGCTTAAGGCTTCTACCTTGCTGTTGACAACAACTCTCAAATTGTTATACAGCTGGGACCATTCATGGCAGCTTCAAACAGTGCAGCTCACACCATGCAGTTGGTTACAACTCCACTCCATGCAGTGTTTCCATACAATATTGCAGCTCTGCTGATGAGGATTATCCATCCATTTGCATGAGAAAGTGACTACATCACTGTGCTGCTGGAACCAGGCCATGAAGGTCCATGCATGCCTTCTCCACAACGGAAGCTTAGCCTGACAGACTATGGGGATGATACTGTAACATGGAGGCCAGTGCTAGGTCTTTGTAGGGGATTTATCTGCTCTACAAATATTATAAAATTATCTTAAAAAGGTTGGCTTCAGGGGATAGGATTTTGAAGTAGGGTTGTATCATCAATAGCAGGTGTATTACTTATAGTAGATGACGATCGGCACACCCCCAGTTTAGAGAAACACACAGGAGCAACGGCACCAGAGCAAAGCAATACTGTGTGACGGGACTCCGGGAAAAATATATTTTAGACACCTAAAAGAAAGGCTCACCTAAAAATATTGATATCAGTTTAAGTGTATGCTATATTTAGAATAATGTCACCACTTTATCTTGCAGTCAGACAGACCTTTACTGCTTCTTTCTGACGGGGAACTGAACTGAAAGTTAACTATGCGCTCTCTAAAGCCAGCAGGCTTAGATGACACTGTTGGAAAATAGTCTACATATAGCGTACACTTAAACAGATACACATTGTTTCTCGTGAGCCTTTCTTTTCTAAAATATGTTTTACTGCCATCCCGTCCACAGCCCTGTATAGCTTTGCTCTGGTGCTTCTGGTGGTTTCTCCAAACTGGTGGTGTGGTGACCATCATCTATTGTGAGTAATATACCAACAATGGATAAGTACCTCATACAGCCCCACTTCAAAACACCCAAACTATCCCTCTGAAGTAAAGGGCTAGACACAAACACTTGTGTACCCAATGCAATAGCAATGCAATAGATATTTAATCAGGGATGAGTTGTTTAATTTATATATATATATATATATATATATATCCCTCAAATATTGTTCATAAATTTGTCTAAATCTGTGTTAGTGAGCTCTCTGCTGCATCAGCTGTCCGGGTGGCTGGTCTTAGATGATCTTGCAGGTGAAGATGCCGGATGGATGTACTGCCAAATTCTCGGTAACGCCTTTGGAGACGGCTTATGGTAGAGAAATGAACATTCAATTCGCGGGCAGTAGCTCCGGTGGACATTCCTACACGCCAACTGCACGCTCCCTCAAAACTGGCATTGTGCTGTGTTATAAAACTGCACATTTTAGGGTGGACTTTTATTGTGACCAGTCTAAGGCACATCTGTACAATAATCATGCTGTCTAATCAGCATCTTGAAATGCCACACCTATGAGGTGGATGGATTATTTTGGCAAAGGAGAAGTGCTCCCTAACACAGATTTAGACAAATTTGTGAACAATATTTGAGAGAAATAGGCCTGTACACACAAAAAGTCTTAGATCTTTGACTTCTGCATGTAAAAAATGGGAGCAAAAACAAAAGTGTTGCGTTTATATTTTTGTTAGTATATCTTATACCATCTGTGTGGTCAGCGTAACAAAGACTGCATTGATTGCATGGCCATAGCACTGGAATGGATTATGTTAATGAACTATTTTGCAGCTGTTCATGTTGTTGTGTCTACAATGCACTGCTTCTACAATTTGGATCTTCAATTCTTTTTATCAGAGTTTTATTTAAATATTCAAATTGCCAGCTATATTCTTACAAATTAAGTTACCTACAGAGCAACTTAAAAACAGATGGTTTATTAGGGCTGTTGTAGGTTAAAATAATTACACTGGCAGGGAAGGGGTCATCCATCCATCCATCTGCAACCACTTATCCTATTAGGGGTCGCGGGGGAGCTGGAGCCAATCCCAGCTGGCATTGGGCGAAGGCGGGGTACACCCTGGACAGGTCGTCAGTATACCCGGGGAAGGGGTGTAATACTAAATTTATGACTTTGAAATTTGTGACTTTTTTTCCTCATAATTTAACTCTTTAATCTCAGAAATGATCCAGGATTTTTCTTGTATTTTCTGACTTCAATCTTGAAATTTTTTGTCTCTGGATATTACCCTCCTCCCCTGACTCCATAATTACATTTGTAACCTACAATGGCCCAAATACGCTGTTGCAGTGGTCAGAGATGCTACAGACTTCAAATTTTTTAGCACAGAGGGCAGTGAACACTTCAGCCTGGTGTTAAATTACTCTATTATTTGACAAGGCGGCTGGTAGAAACTAAATTGTCTTAAAATATTTCTATTTTTCTATTAGTGTCTCTTCTCTGCAGCTGTGATCTTTTAGGAGACTTTGGTGGGATGGGGCGAATCTAAGTGGGGTGGGACCTTCACCTTGCGTTTCTCTTGAGGGGGGCTGGGGTTCGGAGGCGGACTGGGAGCAGGCTCTGGCGGTGGGGGACGCGCGCTATTGGCTGCCGCGGCCCGCCGGACCTCCTCCTCGTGCCGCTGGATCTGCTGCTGAATAAGAATGAGCTCGCCAAGCAGACCCTGCTGGGGTACGTCATAATGAGAGACAGGTAGGAGCAGCAACAAAGACATCAACCAGCCAATGGGCTCAGCCACACGGGCCAAAGCTGCATCCAATCACAACAGAGGAAACTTGGCCTGTGTCTCATTCACTGGCATCAGTGCTTTGCAGGCTGGAGAATGATGATTCAGCCGAGGATCAAGTTTAACAGTATCAAGGTCTTTGTTAATCTTGCCACCATCATCAGTGCTACACAACAAAGTCAGTCTCTCTCAAACACAGAGGGGAGATGCCAAACTTTGCCAGACTGAAGGCAGATGAGGTGACTAATACCACAACCAGCACCTCTCAGCAAGTGGCAACAACCTGTTGTCTTTCCTCGCCATCATGCACCACTGTGGTTTGATGACTGCATGTCCACCAGACAACGCTATAACTCTCAACGCTTTTTTATACTCAGAGTTACCAATATAAAGTACAGTAAGAGTGGAAAATCATGTACTACTGTGAAAGTAAAATATGTATTAATGTGCTGCAACACAATGATGTGAGGCGGTTCTGAACAACATCAGTCTGATGATGCTGAAGATGATGATGGTTAAAATAAGCGAAGCCAGCACAGGAATATAGCTCTATCAGGGGCGAAGGACAAAGCATACAGTACAGCTGATGAATCTGCTTCAGTTCACGGGTCCCCAACATGATTTCAATAACATGATTACAATACAGTCAACATACATTTAACTGTGATGTTTTTTTGTTGTTGCTTCTTTCTGCTCTGTGAAATACACTTCAGTTATATACAGTATCCTTTGAAGCAAAACATCAACTTGTAAGAGTTGATTTGTGTTTTATGTGCTCATGTTGGAGACCATGATTGCAGATTAAAAGCAGGATATAGGGGAGTACAGCCAGCAGCTCTACTATATGTCTGTTGTCAGACTTTCACATCATGTTTCATTGTTTAGACTCTGTACAGTGATAAAAACACATATAAAAACATAAAAATAGAGCAGAGGGACATTGAAACCGGTCACTTTGGGGAAAGAAGAAAACATAAAATGAGCAAGAAACAGAGAGGACAACAGCAATGATTATGGATATATATATATATATATATATATATATATATATATATATATATATATATATATATATATATATATATACACTTATGCATATAGATTTATAGATAAATTGTAAGCTTATATTTAACAGAATTATGGAGTTATAGGAGTGTCATGAAAAAGAATAAATCTGTATAAGAATAAGAAAACAAATGTGGAAATATAAAGACAAATAAATGAAAGAATAATCATAAGTATTCATTAATTTTCCCTTCTATGTCATTCAAATAAGAGGGAATACTTAAATATAAATTTAATCTATTTTTTCAGCATATTTATAAAAAATATATTTTTATCCTTATGTCTCTGTTTTAATGCATGTATTATTTGTATTGTATGTTTTTCTAATAGACTTTGAGTCTGTCACTAAGGATTAACTAATTATGTAATTTATTTATTTTTATCCCTTTACTTTCGCTATTCTTTTCAATAGTCTTTTCTTGTCGATTCCTGCACACAAATACTCTATTTTACAAGTAATTTATATACAAAAAACAAACATACAAATATCTTTTTAAAATATATACAGATATGTATGAACAAATGAATGTGAAAATAAATTAATATGCTTAGAATTGTTCTTTTATATTTCATTGTCTTTACATTTCCACATGTAATCATTCTTTTATTTGTCTTTATATTCATACATTTATTTATTTATTCCTCTCTATATTTTTACATTTATTTTCTTATTCTTTAACAGATTTATCCTCTTCTATGGCACTTCCATGACTCCATACAGAATGATGTACGTACATGGTAACGGTAAAACCTTACACATTTTTAAAGAGGCGATGTGCGAGTCTTGTTGGTGCCTCAGGCTCCTTAAATGCCATGGTTTTATGCCTTGAACAATACAAACCCATGGATATATTTCTTTGAGTAGATTTTGATTCAATCTGCTACAGTTCTTGCCACTGAAGTGAGAGGTAGCAAAGCTGCAGAGAGGAGCTGAATGAACTGCTAGCGTACAGAAGACCAAGCTGAGAAGTGTCAGCAGGTTTTACTTAACCAACTTTATTCAACTTGCCTTTTTGTATTGTTTGTCTCCGCCATCTTGTGTAGCTGCAGCAGAAGAATCTGTGGCTTTTAGTGGAGGATCGCCTGATGTTTCTACCAGTGGAGACACAACAACACAGAGCGAGGTTACTTGTGAAAATATATCTTTGACTACTGAGAGCTGACCAGAAAGAAGCTTAGGGAGATAATAATGCCCATAGTGAAAATATGCCAGATAGCTATCATTTAAAGCATGCAATGATTAGAGAAATAAAGACCAGAGTGGTGAAATTTCAAATGTTCGGAAAATCTTGCACTGATATACAATATATATATATATATATGTGTATATATGTATGTGTACATGTGTGTATATGTGCATAGTACTTTACATGCCAAATTTGAGTTTTCCATTTTGCATTGACCAAAAATGAAAAACACCAAACTCAACTTTAAGCAGCAGTACGAATGAAGTAGTCCCATCAGGATCAAGACTTTTTGTGATTATTGAATTATTGATTTAATTAACTTAATTTGCAGTGACTTTCTGTACTGTAGTAATGTTTTAATAGTGCAGGCCACGGCAAAAAAGAATAAGATTGTTTTAATAATACATCACTAGTTATTATATAATTAGTTCTAGTAATATTAAGTAAGTATTTTCAAAACATTTAATGCATCTGGAGTTCATGGAACAAATTTTAAAATATGCAAAAAAGGTTCAGAAAACTAGTTATAGATGGTTCCACTTAGACACATGATTGGACACCATTTACTGAAACTTTAATTGGTGGACTTGGTTGGCGCATCATGGCTAGAAAAGCAGTTACTGTAGTTACTGTATTACTGAATGATGAAAAAAACAAAAATCAAAAAAGAAGAAAGATCTTCTTTGTCTAAAGTCCTTAACATACATTTTTATGACGTGAAGTTTGTGTACAGGCATGCTGCTATTGCCATGCACAAAGCAGAGTCTGCTTAGCAGTACACAGTAAATGATGTCGGTGTTTACAAAGGCACTACAATGTAATCTGATGGGCCCAGTATAAATGATGACATCGGAGTACACTAAAAATATAAATAGAAAAACTTGAAACTGTCGAGGAAAACATAAACCATGACAGGGTATGAAGCTGAAAAGAGCCAGGAACACTCCTAAAAGGATTTTATGAATCACAGCAGAGGTGTCCCGTCTGGCCTGGCAACATGTCTGTATGAATGACTATATACCACGGTACATGACCTTAATCCATTTCATTTTAGGCTTATTATTATTATTATTATTATTATTATTATTATTATTATTCATCTATTTATTTTACCACTCTTTTGGCATATTTTACAATGGCAAATATTCAGTGCACATTTGCGACTTCAATGAATGTTCTATGTAAAATGTATTTTGCATGCATTTTCCAAACATTTGAGAGGAAATGACTAAAAGCAGTCTGAGATCACCCCAAAGGTTAGTGAATGCGATTAAAGAAAGCAGCCCATACAGGTCAGGGGAGAGAGAGGGTGGAAGTCAAAGGAGGCAAAAACACACACAGGTAGAACAAAGTACAGTCAAGGACAGTCAGGTTAATGAAAGTCAAAAGGGAAGAGGGGGACATACTGAAGGTTTTTCAGGCCAGGAAGGAAAAACTAAAATCCATGGCAGGTTATTGCCACTATTTAACCCTTTTCTCTTACTGCACTTGTGCTTATACTGTGTGTGCTTCATATATATCAACTACGGAATAATAACCATTCAAGTTATCTACAGATTTGAAAATAGTCCAGAAAGAAGGAGAGGAACATAAAGAATGAGGATTTTACTGATTCAAGTAAACAGATGCAGGGTAACACTGGATGTCTGCATAAATAAGCATACTCTGGTGAATACCCAATCCAAGATGAAAAGTTGTCACCAACCTAGTGACAGATTTCACTGTATACAGAACCTGCATTAACCATGAACACTGCCACTGTTGTCAACAGCACTGGTCTGCAACATGGAAGCCAAAGTCCTGGGAAGATGCACTGCTACCACCTTTAGAGCCAAACCATGGCGAGCAATAACTCCATAGCCCTACCGATGACGTGGCAAGGTGGTGGTCATACAGCGGCAGAGAGAAAAGACGGGAGTGGGCAGCGCTACTGAGAGCAGGGTTTACACACCTAACAACAGATGCAGACCAGAAGCTCCTTTGACTTCACTACCCAAACTCACACCTGTGAAGAATGTGGAGGAGGACATGAGGGTTGGGGAGGAGGAGAAAGTAAGAACAACACAAGATAAAATAAAAAAAAAATCATAAAAAGACAGAGGCAGAGGGATGTGGTCAAAGCAGGGACACGGCTAAATGATGTGTATTAAAACAAAGCCGCTGCTGTGCTGGAGCTTCGAGTGAAGCAGCCACTTCATGAGAAACTGTTAAAAGAGATAAGCACACACCAAACTGGGCCTGATCCCGCTCAAGAGCTTACTGTATTTACAGAAATTTCCTCTACTGACTAGTGATTTTATGGGCAGAATAAAACTTCTTTGTCAATGTTGCATTATGACATAAAACATTATCCCTTCCTTTTCCTTGTGACTAGAGGAATAAATAATGTTGGACTCAAAATCTTGAATTCAAAACCAAGAAGACCAAACAGGTTATTAGAGGAATTCAATGATACATCAGATTAGCTTTGGATATTTTGATGTCTTTTTTTTTTAGAACTCTAAACAAGCAGACTGCTGAAAACCAGAGATACAAACCAGCTGCATATTTGCTGAATAATCTCAAGGAAGATTTAAGTGACATGATGGTGAGTGGATCATTTTATTCTAGAGTGAGATGTCCCTTTTGTCAAGCATTCTTTAAGACAGTTGGGATATACTGTATGTGTGAATGTAAATGCATGTATGTCTGTATTTTTGTGAATGGAGTCTGATCAGGTGATTTGAAGGCTTCATTTTCCTGTCAGAAAGCGCTGTCTGAAGGAAAGGTAAAGCAGTGAAAATATTATACATATAACATACACTTAAACTGATATTGATTTTAGATGGCTAAAATACATTTTTCTGCTGCTTCCGTCCACAGCCGCTTTACCTCGCTGTCAGACAGCCCTTTCCAAGGGGGAACTAAAGCGGCTATACTGCTCTCTTCAATGGCACCAGAGTCCGTTCACAAAGTCACAAATTTTATCTCACAGAACACGAAAGTATACATACAAATCCATTTCTAAAAATTTGACCTAACCCTTTCTGCTATTTCCTAGCTTACTTTGACTCAGCTAGTGTTAGCATTCACATTATTCATGACCTTATTGATTAAATTACTTTGGCAACCTATGTCACTGCTTTTAACAAAAGCTCAGTAGGTGTTTTCATTTGAAAAAACAGAACCCAGATGGACAGGCCCCTTAAATAAATAATAATAAATAAAATAATAAATAAAAGAGTACAATTCAACACAGAAATAGTTATTTCGATATACATTATACTGGTGTATGCACACATACAGTATATTAGACAATTGTCTCCCCAGGACTGCTCAGCAATGTACACTTGGTCCTATCTGAATAAATGACTAACTGTACAAGACGTGTTTTAGCATTGCCTACAAAGCTAATGATCCAAAACACAAAGGTTATAGCTTATCTGGAGTAAAAAAGGGCTCTTTCAGAAACATTTTAGCAACCACAACCTTAGACAGGAGGGCTGCAATTTAGGGCATGAAGCAGACAAACTTCCTCATATATTTTCACTACTCTAAGTCTGTTATCTCATTCTGCTAAGGTCACTTTGAGTTAGCAGATACCACAGATACCACACTTCAAGCATGGTATACTGTAGCAGGCACCCAACTGAACTGTTGCATATATTATATAAGAGCAGGGACCAGTGCAGATGTGGAATACAGGTTGGCTTGCGTACAATTACTCTTATCTTCATTTGAAACCTGGACACTGGACTAGACTAATGCACTAACTTAGACATAGACATAGTTGAGGTTTTGTCCACTGACCAGATGACAGGAGGCTTTTGAGAAAAGTGAAGTTCTCGCCTATCTTGTCGAGGTCAGGTAGTAGTTTAGCTATTTCCTCCATCTCTGGTAGAGCTTTGGCCAGTTTATCTGTGTATAGAAGAGATAATAGGTCAAGTCGAGAAGACAAAGTCTTTTCTCATGATGCATAATTGTGCTCCACATTTCAAGTATAATCTAAGAATATTTGCTCCTGTTTGACTTACTGAAATCTGGGATCATTTACAAGGGAGGCAAGGCCAGACAAATTAATCTGAATCATTAAATTAAAATTAAATCACTTACCAAGATCAATTTGTTCACTCAGTTCCCAGACAAAATCAGGAATGACCCAGTTGTATTCACTAAAATCAGGGAGCATGTCCTTCCACTCATCATAGGTCTGGAGATAAAATGACACAAGAATTCACAAGAATTTGAGTACTGCTGTCAATAAGCACCAGTGTGCCAACACAGCTAGAAAAGGCTGCTCTTTAAAGTGCCCAGTGAAAGGGTTACAACTCACTTATTCTGTAAAGATGCAATAACTAAGAACTAAACACTAGTTGGGCTTGAAATGTAGAGAATAGTCCAAAAACCTGAAGTTGGGGACACTCAATATTGACCTTTTTAGCGGTATACCCTCCACCCACTGCTGACCCCAGCAGAATGTATCGGAGCTTCAGCAGCCGGGCAGCAAGACGAGCTATCCAGAAGTTGCGCTGCTGCTGGTGGCCACGGCCCCCTGACCCTGGGGGAGGCTTGGGAGGCCGCATGGGCAACCGTGACATGGATGTAAAATAGCGGGCTGCTGTGCGATGAGGCGGTCGTTGGGGGTTGGTGTTTCCCGAGTAGCGGTGGTGGATGGCACGGGACAGAGGGTGCAGCTTCTGCAGCGGTACTCGAAATCTCACCCCCATGTTGGTGGAGACCAGGTTCCTGCAGGCCATGCTGAGAAGACAGAAAAACTGTATTATAAATTACACTAGCTCATCTTCCTCAAGCGCTTAAAAACATCATAACCCCTAAATATATCATTTCAGTGGAAGCTTCTGGTCATCCCTAACTCTATCCTCATGAAGCTGGTACTTATAGTAGTCAAAGAGTAACATAAAATTAATAGAAAATAATATTATACAAGATAAAAATGTGATACTTTGGAATCTATAGCTTGAAGTAGTACTAGGGCTGACCCAAATACTTCTAAGCTTCAACCACTGCCATGATAATCAACCTCCAAATCGGTATTCAAGTGCTAAGTATAATATATAAATCCCAAAGTAGCCCATGAAATAAGAAATAATCCCACAATTCATGTTCAGCATTATTTATTATTCGTTAGTCTCAGACAGATATTGCTGTTTGTTGAATGTAGAGGTGCGTGAAATCAGTAGTAATGGTTGTTGTTATAACAATAGCAGTAGCAGTAAGAGTAATAGGATTAAGATAGTAGAAGTAAAACAAAAATGTCATCATTTCCATACTGTGACCCCATCTTCTTCTGAAGGCCTTGGGGTAATGACTTGAGCCAAAGAGAGTAGCAACTGATACGTGCAATACAGTGTATAGTTAAGTTAATGATACTAAAGTCTAAGTCAGTCATATTGTGACACATTGCCTCCACAAATGGTCCTTTTAGTACAACCACAAAATGCTGCATCATGCAGAGGAAGAGAAGACTTGGTAACGTTACATTATAAAGTAACGATAATAAACAACGTTACCCGTTACCTATTTCTAAATGGCTAGCTAAGTAAACAGTAATGGCGACTAAAAGGTTTCGTTATGTAAACTCAAATCACAATAGCCTGTAAGTCATTTTGTTTCAGACTGTACCATAAATCACATCACCACAACACCCGGGTTAGCTAGCTAGCTACGTTACCTGGCCAATGTTAAGGTAACGTCAGAAATCCACAACAGCGGCACAGGTCGCTTTACAGCTTCTAATAAATGTCAGTGCCAGTTTGTGGAGAGACGTAAGTTAGCATTCGGTTAGCAATACATATATTTTTAACGTCAGGCGACGGCTATTTACGCGAAGCAGGTAACGTTAGCTCGCTTCGCTGTCCTCAGCTGTCAAAATGACCAGCTAGCTAGCTATGTGTGCTTGCCTTCTAGCACAGCTAGCTTCTGTTACCTTTATTAATGGAAACTTACCAGGCAGCTTTATTCCCGACACGCAACATGGTGCTGTTATCAACAGCGGGTTTACACAAATCTCTTTCAAAATCACTCTTTAAGCACTGTTCAATTCATCTTTCCTGATGGTACACATTTGCCTGCCTGTTACGGCAGCTAAGTAGCTCGTTAGCTAAAGGACACAGCCTGACAGTCCGCTTCCTGTGAACGGTCCTACTTTCACATCCGCACTGACAGAAAACGCGTCAGTGAAATGAGTTCCTATGTGTACAGTAGGAGGATACAGAGACTTTGTTAAATAACTTGCCTGGTCCAGTGGGATCATTTCTAATGACACATGATAATAAAATAATCACACTGAGCCACTAGATCGTGCTTGCTATGTACATGTGAAGTGAAAATGAGGGCTACCTGTTAGTTGGGCCATTTATCTAGGCAATACTGACAACATGATTGATAAAGATGTCATTTGCATAAACAGGTGCAACTTAGACTAGTTAAGGACAAAGTGCAATTGAGATTAAATTGAGGACTGGCAGACAGCTGCCAATTTACATTATGAAAATATGTTTTTTAAAAAATGTCTGCAGTTAGACACCTGCCTTTAGCTAAAGACTTTTTACATAAGCAAGATTCTGCATATTTCATGGATTTAAGATTTGTGAATATCAAACTTTCTCTTGTCTCTCATTCGGTCCAAATAAATATTAATAAACATGAACAACTCTCTCCCAAATCCAAAAACTAATTTAATTTCTACCTAAAATTTGTGGTCACCAGGTACAAAGTGTGGAGCTGCTCCATAGACACTGAATCGGTAAAGATGTTATAGATGACACTGGCAGCATCCAGGGGAATGTTCTGAGAATATGGGTATATTTTCAGTTTCACACCTTAAAATATTACAGTAGAATAAAACTCATTTGGGTGTCAATAAAAAGAAAAACAAGCATTCTGTGCACGTCCACAAAATCAGTCTCCCGTTCATTGTCTATGGAGCAGCTTCAGACTTAATACCCTACGACATCACACAAGACTTACTTCTCTGATTTCTGGTTTTGCGAGAGGGGCTTATGTTCATAATATTGATCTAATTTAGGGTGACTGTGGCTCAGAGGGTATAGCAGGTCTTCAGAAGGTTGGGCTTCAATCCCCAGCTGCTCTGGTCACGTTTAAGTATTTAGATTCTGATGGGCAAAATTGGCACCGTGCAGGGCAGCATCTGCCATCAGCGTATGAATCAGCCATTCACTCACTTCACGGTTAAGTGCTTTGAGTATTCGGAAGACTAGAAAAAATGCTCTATAAATGGAAGTCCATTTAGTCCATCGAGGTCATGGAAATAACATACCTGAATTCTTAACTTGGGTGGTGATCCCCTTTAAGGGTGAGTGCCAACACAAGTGAGGAGGAACTGCAAAGACTGAAGCTGTATGTACCTATTCAGGGGCCAGATCCTCCAAAGTCCACATTTTAAGAATGATTGCATCAACAAAGGACCGTCATATTTCAAAGGCTCTGCTAAATCGCTTGAATTTGGAGGACACAATCTGTGTAACCTTTGCAGCCCTCACTATTCTATGAACCATTTGTGTTGCTCAGTTGTTTACATTTAAGTCCCAATCAGCTTGTAAAGTCAGTAAATATCTTCTAACTACTTCACATTAACCAGATACTGCACTTAGTTGAATTTTCTAAACAGGTAAACTGTAATCACAATATTCTGGCAAAAAATTGAATCGAAGGCAACTGGACTTAGATTTGTCCCTGAAGACGTTTTGCCCCTTATCCAAGTGGCTTCATCAGTTCGAACGCTGCAGTCTAGTCAGACTAGTCCCCACTAGTCAGACACAATACTACTGAACTGCTGCAACACATGGGGCTACTTGAGGCCTGCTAACCATTCCCTGCACAGAAGTACATACTTCTAACTTTAAGTATCCCGGTCATGCACAATGGGCACAAATCACTCGTAGAAGTGCAGTAGACCATTTTGAGAACATTTATTGAAAAGAAAGAAATCAAGATAAATCTGAAATACAATCCTCAGGGAGAAGGAAATGAAAATAAATAAAAAAATAAATTATAAAGTACAAAAAAATTCCAAAATGTACATCTCTGCCAATAAAAACAACACATATACCCCAAATGAGCCTCTTGCTGAGGAGCGGGAGCCGCAAATAAAAAGCGCACCAGATAAACAGTACTGAAGGAGGTGACATACGTTGGACTGTAATAAAAAGTGTTACCAACAGTATATTTTCATTCCGATTGGGTAATCAACTTTTATGATTTTCTTTATTCATTACAAATATACACATTTCCCTGAGGAAACAACATCCACATGAGGCTTCATATACTCAGTGGCTGACTCAATCTAAATGCCGTGCGATGGTTTGTTTAAAATACTTGAAGTGAAGAAGAATGCTGTCAACAGTCGGTATGTGTTGTACCTGTATAAGAGCATAGAGGTTTCAGCATGAAAGCCATTGTTGTGACATAGCTGTGTCAGAATAAAAGGCAAAACTTTAGCATAGAAGACAAGCAATGGTAGTTTTTACACTTTGCTCATCATTGAATTGATGCAATTTCTATATCAAGGTGCACAGTTATGAAACAGCTAAGACTGAATCATCTTGCCCCTAGCAGCAATATGGCCACCTCTACAATAGACCGCTGAGCAGCAATGCACATTCTCTTTGCCAATTACATTTTAACTTTACATGGGTGCAAATGATCTTTAAAAAGTTCTAGACAACGAAAGTAAAATATGTACATTGGATGATCGAACAGAAAAGCAAGATTGTCAGATGTTGAACTCTGAATTCGCTGAGAGGAGGCGACAAGTACACAGCAGCTGAATTCCCTTCTTGTGTCGGGTCCGTATTACACAAAGCACTGAGACAAAAGATAAGCAAAAGAAAAGCTGAAAAGTTGACTTTAAGAACCTGCAGAGACCACTCCGTTCAACTTTCTCCAAACTCTTGCGTAGACGTGCTGCATTGTGTTTTACCCAAGACAGAACAAATATTGATCCAAGTGCCCCAATCATGTGTCACAATAACTGATTCAAATTGTGAAATAAATGCCCAGGATTCATGCCCAAATAAGGAAGATCCAAGCTAATGCAAATTCATAACAAAAGTGAAAGTATAAATAAATCCAACAGACAGTACAAATCAAAAGTAGACAGACAACTGATTGTAACACAGTACCAAAATAGTAGAAAAAGACACACCAGCCCTTTGATAATCCAAAAAAACATACATTTTGTTGTATAACTAAATCTTCTGACTTTTAAGCACACACTAGAAATGTACATCTTATATATACACACACAGATAGAATCCAACCTCTAATATTATTATCACTTTTTAAAGTCCACTTCTGCTGAGACAAATCAGGTTTGACAGAGCTGAACACAGGCTAATATTAATTATAACCAATACAGATGTCATAAAAAGTCTTTGGAAAAAGAATCAATAACCATAGTATTGCTTTGCATTACATTTTGTTCTTTACACAACATTCAGTTTTAGCCTCAGTAGGTATCTAAAGAAAAACAAATAAGAAAAAGTATTCAGAAGCATAGAAACCCACGTGGCCCGTGTTTTTGACAACATATCATAATCTTTCTGCAAACTGGCACAAGAAAGTCCATTTCAGCCACGTTTCAGCCACTTCTCCTCACGCTGACAATTTACCCACAAAATACTTTAACTTTTGCTCATTAAATAAACAATGTCACATATCACATTTGAGCTTGTCACAGAAACTTTATGGAGCCAAAGTTTCATATGTAATATTACAAACATCTCAATAGACGATGGCTTTTAGGAACTAAGCATTATTATCGATATTGAGGAAATCTGTTGCGATTTTGTTTACCTATGAATAAAATCAATAATCAATGGACAAGCTAAATGCGATGTCATGTGTCACACAATACAGCGCTGTTACCAGATGTTTGAGAAAAGATTTTTTGCTCAATTTTGTCAGGGAGTAACATTACATTTAGTTTGACATTCCTCTAACATGGTGTCTCATAACCACTTATTAGCACTCTGAAAATATTTTTGGACACACACTATTTGAAATCATAAACATTAAACGGAAAAATTCATGAAAGGCAGGCTGCTAGGCAGATTATACAGTTATACCGATATTGACAACCAGCTGCATGTGTGTTGGCATCTGCTTGAAAGTGACAGTCCATCCTAATATTGTCTCTTGAGGATCAAACACCATCTCTGGTGGCTGTAAAATATTTGTTTTCTTCTCCGTCCAGCGACTGTGGTCAACTTCAATCAAATTAATTAGACTGGTTTCCAACGGTACCAATTTTCATGGCTGCAAAAAGTATCAAAATGCAAATACAAATTCCTGCAGTGCACACTGCTTCTCTACTATCCATCTGTTAATGCTAATCTAATCAAATTAATGTAATCTAACTTGAAGGGATAGTCTGAGTGTTTTGAGGTGGGATTCTTTGGTTAGTTCTGGTTCACCAAAGTCAGAAAATAGCACAAAAAATTAACGATAAAGCAATATCCATGTTCTGTGAGTTGTTTTTTTCCCCCCCAATGGAGTCTATTGGCTTTGGTGAGAGCACAGATGGATACAACAGCTTCAGTTTCCCTATTGGGAAAGGGCTGTCTGACAGCAAGGTAACATGGTGAAAATATTCTAAACATAGTGTTCACTTAAACAGATAATGTTTTTTTTACATGGACCTTTCTTCTAGGTGACTAAAATACATCTTGCTGCCGGCCCCGTCCACAGCTTTACATTGCTTTGCTTCTGTACAGTAACTCCTTTCTGCTTCTCCATACTAGGGACGTGCCGACTGTCATCTACTGTACGTAAAACACTGTCTCTTGATAAGTACCCCATACAACCCCACACCAAAACGCCCCAACTATCCCTTTCACAAACTGAATTTACACAGTCAGGCTGTTACTGAGGAATGAGCAACACTGTTTTATAGCCACCTTAAAACTTTACACAGTGAGTGAGTGTTTGATACTAAAAGAAAACATTTTTTGGGATCATCACTTTCAATGACATAGAAAGAGCAGTGAACATAAAAACATAGCCCTTAACTCTCTATGCAGGTAGCTTATGAGAAATACATGAATACTTAGTGTATATGGTAATCAGCATTCATCATATGCAGCGTGTGTTGTTGCATGGATGTTTTGAATGTGCAGCAAGCTGATGAGATGCACAATGCCTTGCCTTACTTTACTATCACTTTTTATCAGTCTTCCATAGGAAGAAATTTTGATTTTAAAGAAAAGTACTGCTGGCTTTCTTTAGCCAATCTGACACAAGTTTGTAAATGTTGGATGCTTTGATTTCTATGGTCTCATGCATGCAATTAACTGTCCACCATAACCAGTCAGCTTCGTGCCGTTTCTTGTGTATATTTTTTTTTCTTTTTTAATACAGAGACTTTAATGTAAAAGTTCCTTAATTCTACAGTAATGCTGTATTTGTAGTACGGTAATATTTCTAGTATTGCAACTATCAAGTCCTCACAACATGACAAGAAGGAGATGGCTTCATGCAAGTCTTGGTATGTTTTCAGTCTCCTGTCTGATGCTGACAGGACATGGCTCATAGATGCAAAAACATGGCGTTAAAAGTTTACAGCCACGCTGGCCCATGACAGTGTAAAGCTCATTGGACACTAAAAAACATGTTTTAATGCACAAAAAGTAGAGACGCGTTTGCTGTTGTTAGATTTTTACCACTGATGGGGCCAAATGTTTGGCCTGAGGGGAGCGTCAGAGGAAAAGCCATGTTGTTCCCTGTCAGACTTGTTAGCGTGGTATGCTAACACTTGTCATGCAAATGCTATGTTAGCATGCTGTTAGGATTAATATCAATGTATAGCTAAGGTTGATGCAAATTCAGTCATCAGCTTTTGAGGTATACCGTTATGAAGTGTTGACCGGTTTGTGGACGGACAGACCAATGGATCCAGTAGCTTGTCTATAAAGCTGAGATGAAACTTGTCTTTTTATTTGTGTCTGTTTTTTTCTGTCATTTTTTATTTTTCTACACAACATCTCTATCAAAAACCCTAAAGGTAAACTTTGACAAACACAACAGAGATCCTGCCACAGGTCCCAGCCTGTGGTTGAGAGAAGATGAGCACATCTGTCTCCCTCACTGTTCTCCTTTAAGTCCTTTACTTTTTACAAGCCACGATGTTTTTTAAACTTTCGGCCAAATTATGAGGGAGCTGCAACCTCAGATTACTTTCTGAGGGACATCACATTGTAGTTTCAATCATCAATCTGATGTATAATGTAATGTATTTTGCGATTAAGGCCTGCAATTTTAAAAACACACTTTCCCTAAATCAACGTTGCGTACTTATAACTTAAACAAGTCATTTTCTCAAATATAAAATTAAAACTGGCCAGGGATTTACAAATACTTTTGATGTGTCCTGTCAGCTGTGACAAAACGTGGGTATTTTCAGCCTTATTGTGCAGTTTCCAAATCTTTAAAATCTAGAAATGCCCCATTTAATTTTCTATACTTGTCCAGACGTCTATCATTGGCTCTCTAAAGCCAATCAGCTTATTTTTGTGTTTGCTTGCGATTGTGATTATGAACTTCTGCCTGAGGTGTGCAACTGAAGTTGACTGAAGCCGCTCCAATATTCCTAATCTACAAGAACTCAGTGTGCTTGAAAGACTATTTAAATACTGGTCTCAAATGAGCAATTTCATTTATCCCTGGGGGTCCATGGGAAGCTTTAAAGCTTTTCTTTTTGGTTATGATTCTATGCTCTCTAATGCGTGCTTGCCCGTTGGTGACGCTAGCTCGTTAAAATTACTCTTTATTCACATACATAAGCTGTATAAGACTACCACATGGTAGCAATCAGAGCCTGCACCAACTCCAACAGCTAAGACCTGCGAATCAAGTCGCTGTGTGAACGACCTAAAAGTGAGATGGTGGCTGCTCAGAAGACGTATAGAAAGCGGACTTGGTGCTGCTTTTAAAAACTGTATGATTAGGGCATACAGCATACACATCTCTTTAGTCTGTTTTTTCAGTGATCATTCAAGACTTCAGACATATTAGGCTTTTATGAGTAAAATTGACATCTAGTACTGTGTTTGCTGATGAAATTTGAAGACGTTGTTGCATGACATTCCTGACATTTATCGATCTGAAGAGGTCAACGTGCATATTTGACCTGACTTATCATCCCAGTCTGGGTTGAAAGCTGCTCAGCTTTGGTGAACAGTAGAATAATAAGGAATGGGAATTACATTAATTGTTACTGATGTTTAAGTGACATTTAAAGACAAGCAAGAGAGACCTGAGAGTGCGAGTGGTTGAGCCAGAGAGAGCAAGAGTGCTGAGAGAACTGAAAATTTATTTGGTACTCATGTGTATTCTAAGGTTTTTGCAGCAACGTCTCTGGAAACTACAGTATTAGACGCAATAGACGCAAGTCTGTGAACCGTAACGAAAAGCAAATATCCTGCGACAATTTTTTTTGACTAGGTTGAAGGTGCGTTCACTGAACACGCATCGTACGCATATACCTCTCTTGTATGAAAGGGACAGATTAGTGCTGTGAGGGGCTGTGGGGGGTGCTAGGAGTTGATCATAATTTGATAGGTGGAGCCATTTTCTGGGCGGGACTTGGCTTCTGTGGTGGTGGTTGGCTTTGGAGGCCAGTCGGGGTCCACACTGAGCTCCTGGGCCAGGTGCATGTAGCGAGCCTTGGGAGTCATCTTGCGTGGGCAGCAGAGCCGCGAGAGACACTTGTACGCCCCAAGGTCAATTACCCCCTGAAAATACCACAACCCCAAAAACAAACAAATAAATGAAAACCAGAGGAAGGAGGAAAGGGAACTGGAGTCACATTTTGTTCAGGTTTTCTAAAACGTTTTTAGCGACCAATGCAAATCTGACATTGACATTCTGGAGCCATTTGCGTTAAACGCAGGTACATTTCTTTACACTGGCAAATTGCAACAAGCGTTCATGCATACATGTCACTCAAACCAAAAGTCAGCATGATAATATTTTGAAGGAGATAGCAGTAGATAGCTTAAAGACTGAGCCCACTCCCTAAAAACAAGCTCATGGAGGCAAATATCAAACAAGCACAGGATTCCACAGCAGATCTTTAGAGATTTAAATAATAAATGAGTTCAAATTTCTCCTTAAAGGGATAGTTTGGGTGTTTTGAAGTAGGGTTGTATGAGGTACTTATCCATATTCAGTGTATTATAGTAGATGATTGTTGGGACGCCCCTAGTTTGGAGAAGAAGACAAGCGTTACCACACGGAAGCAAAGAAATGTACCGCTGTGGACGGGGTTGGCAGCAAAACGTATTTTAGCCATCTAAGAGAGGCTCACCTGAGAAAGTCAATATCAGTTGAAGCGTATGCTATATTTAAAATATTTTCACCTTACTGTCAGGCAGCCCTTTCCGACGGGGAACTGAAGCTGTTGTATCCATCTATGCTCTTGTCAAAGACTCCATTGAAAAAAATCCATAATTTTACCTCACAGAACACAGCTGGTCTACCGCTGCCTCCATCAGTTCCTTTGTTTGTGTTATTGTGTGACTTTGGTGAAACCAAATAACCAAAGTCACACAATAACAAAAACTAACCGATCGAAGCAGCGGCAGACCAGCGACTCCTGTGTTCTGTGAGGTAAATTTACTGTTTGCTTTTTTCAGTGAAGTCTGGTGGCTTTGGAGAGACGCTTCATTTTCCCAACGTAAACGTACTGTACAGCTGTCTCACAGCAAGGAAAACTGGTGAACATATTCTAAATATTGCTTACACTTACGTATACTGATATTGATTTTTTTTTTTTTTTTAGGTGAGCCTTCCTTTCATGTGGCTAAAAACATTTTGCTGTCGGCCTCATCCACAGAAGTACATTGCTTAACTTCTGTACCATAACTCCTGTCTGCTTCTCCAAACTGGGGGTGTCCCAACCATCATTTATTGTAGGTAATACACTGACTATGAGTAAGTACATCATACAAGCCCACGTCAAAACACCTGAACTGTTCCTTTAACCATAGTTCAATATTAAATATACTGTACTCGACAGGATCCACTGACAGTGTTGACTGACAGTTATCTAAGAATTACTGAATGAAACTAAGAGTGTAGCAAATAGAGCAAGGTGGTTCTATGGTGGTTTCTAAAGGAGATGATCAAGCTTCAAAATAAACCAAATACTTCTCAGTCATGTACCGACTTATCTCAATTTAAATGTGTTTAAAAGTGACCACCAGCAGCTCTACATTTGAAAGTAGCTTTCAGCTTCAGCAAGAAAGTAAAGTAAAATACTTGCGTATAAGAGCAGTTATGAAGCTTATCTCAAAACGGAGCCAGACAACAGAATGGTGTGAGATGCAAAACTGCAACTGTTATCAAGCCCTGAACAGAGAGCCCATCACCAGAAGTAGAGGCCAGGTCAGAATAAGCGTGATGTCTCACACATGCAAGTGTTGGTTAGAAGTTACAACAGAAAAAGTGTGCTCCGTAACATTAGAGAGGGAAGTGGGGACGGAGAGAGGGAACACCACACAAGAGGGAAAATGAAAGGGTGAAAGAAGAAATGTGTCTGAGTTTCCCAACCTGTGGTGTCGGGGCGACAGGAGTGATGCCAAAGCTGCCCTGTTTGTCACGGCTGAACACAAGCTTCCATAAGACGATGTCAAGGATGAAGGTCTATGGAATAGCGCAGTGGGGCAGGGGAAAGAATTACAGAGAGGCTGATGTGATTTATCATATCTTCTACAATGTATTTTGCACAGCGGCTTTCAAATGTTTTGCAGAGCCACGATGTATCAAAGCTTTAAGTAATCGCGTGGCAATTTTTTTTTTCTTTCTTCCATCAAGTTGTGTGCTGTTAATCATAACATGTGAGGTTAAAATGAATGGTTGGTTAAATGGTTAAAATCATTTTGATTGATTTTAGTACATTAATTCACTTAAAACAGTGAAAGGAATTTGCACTAGAAGTAGTTAAGGAAATGGCATCATCTAGGGTGTCTGCTAAGCAATGCAGGTATGCACGGGGAGTCATCTAAAAGGCGGAGTGACACTGCTCCACTGACGGTGGCAAGCCAGCATGAACTATCCATTATCATGAAATGCGGCAGAAGTAAATTAATTTCTTACAGAACATCCGTCTATCCAAAAACTACACGGACAAACATATGCTGTTTAGATGATTTTCAAAGGCCCAAGAAATGTAAATATTTCAAAAGTGTCAACTATCATATATAGTATACAAAGTTTGTCTCTTTTTCACTTTACAACATACATTCTTCTCACAACACAAGATTGATCCTGCTGTCCAGCTAAATGAGACAAAGATGATCACACTGCATGAAAAAACAAAAGCTGAACATGAAAAAAACATCTACTATTGCCATGTATTTGAAGTGTGCGCCTTACCTCCACCACAACAGACACAGTTGCATTGACTAAGATGATGAGGAAGAGTTTTAACCTCCATTCAAATGGGACGCAAACAATCTGTACAGAGAAAGAAAGAGAATTTCCCTCTGGGGATTAATAAAGGTTCATCTTATCTTATCTTATACTCCAACGCTGACCATCAGAGAGTATTAGCAAGACAGCCTTGTTTTAAGGCTTTATGTGACTGCAACACTTCAGTTAGGTACAACTTAATGAAACTGCAGAGTGAGACATTATATCATATCAAAATATTAAGAGTATAGGCATGATAAAAGAAGCTAGTCAACACCAGAGCTGAGTAAAGTGGCATGTTTCTAGTACTTGCCGTACTACTTGTACTTCTTACCTCTAGAAAGTCGTCAATGCTTTTGACAGGGTGGAACAAGATGAACAGCAGGAAAAAATACAAACTCAAGGCAGACAGCACAAAAGGCCCTGGGGAGAGCACACACAACACACACAAATAAATTTCTAAACATATAAAAAGTGAGATGTAACTATTTTGGGACAGATTTATTAAGAAGAAAGTTCCTTACAATTCTTGTAGCTCGGCTGCCTGAAAGGTTTGCCCTTTGAGAAAACGATGGCAACGACGAGATACTGGAAGGAAGAAACATAGAAGAGGCTGGTGTTCTCGTAGTTCTGGATGTTGTGGTCGTCCACTTCTGTGTCGTTGTGGTCGGAGACGTTAATATGTGATGACTGGTTGCAGACACTGGGTGAGAGGAGTGTTCGATTCAAGAGCAATCAAATAACATTTTCAGTCTGCGGTCAAAATACAGACATCTATGACGGCGTATTAGACCCAGTGTAGGTAAAAATATTGAAAAAAAAAACAATATGGTCGGAGCTGGGGGAGGCGGTGATATAAAAATTCTGAATTTGAGATTAAAGTTGCAAATTAACACAAAAAATTAAAGTGGTTCATTAATGAGAATAAAATGGATTTTATCTGAAATTAAAGCAGTAAATTTATGAGAAAACTACAACATAAATATTCTTTAAGATTATAAAGTTATACACTGGCAAGTAAAAAACTCACAGTCACAAATTTAGCCACCATCTGAATTTCATTGGGCCTCAACTAGTATTCTTGTGCTAAGCGAAGGTTCTGAAAGATACATATATGCCATTTCTTTCATGTTCTTTCTGTTATTTTATGAACATGAATAAATACTAATATAATAAGTATATTTCACACTTGGCGGGTCATATTACTGCAGTATTTAATTGTGGCCTCTGTGATGCAATGTGGTTCTTTGTGGTTTTACAAGTTTTTTCACGTACATTTGTGACTTTAATCTCAGAGAATTTGTTAGTATTTTTTATGATTTTATAATCAAAAAATATCCAAGTTTTGTTTTGTAAATTCTGAGTTTTTTTCCTCTGAATAATATATTAATATTAAACCTACAAAGGCCCAAGCACGCCGTTGTAAACATCAGTGCACGTGACAGTTGGCTGAGACTCATCAACAATGACTGCAGGTGCTCACTCTGTAAGTGGTGTCCAGACTGAGTACCAGGGCTGCTGTCGGACCCAAAGGAATGTGATGGCCTGGAAGCCCAAGCAGATGAGGATCTGGGTCAGCACGGAGAACAGCAAAGGCCCTGAGATCAGACCTGATGGGGGACGACGGGACACCAGGTCTTTCCACGCTGGGTTCAAACTCACTAAAGAGGAACAAGGGGAATGATGGAGATGGGCAGAAAGCAGACATTGTGGGTGAGGAGAAGAGGCAGTAAGTAGAGATATAGGTGAAGAAAAATACATAACCACGGTAAAGAACACATCACCTTATCCTTGTTACTTTTCTTATACTTACTGGTGAAAACAATAAGGAGGATGATGGCAATATCGATGAAGAGGAACTGAAAGTCTCCAAGGTTACTGAGGATCTGAGAAATAAAAAGAGCACAGATCAGCGACTGGATTTCTCATTAGCTACTACTGACTGTGGAAGCAGCATTACGTACAGAGTAGAGGAGGGTGACACTGATGTACTGGATGATGCTGTAGAGGGCCATGAACTTGAACACACAGAAGGAGGTGATGAGAGCAGCACGGCCCTCCCTGTAAAAGCAACGAGTAACATGTCATGTAGCTATAAAAACACAAAATGGCATCACTAGAATGGCACTCGGAGACCTCAGACCTCTGCCAAAGTGCCCAAGTATGATTGCCCCCCCCTCCTTTCAGCTTGCGCCATCATTCATGTGTATTTTTGTTTATGTAGAGCTGTACATAGTGGAGCACTGTAAAACACTTCCTTCAAACTGAACAGAAACAAAATAAAATTCACCCACTTACTCTTTCCAATAATCACCAAGAGTGCTTTGGTCGAACTCAACTCTAATTTCAAGACTGATGTGAAAATATGGCAACTTTACAGTTGTCTCTCTCTCTCTGCTCACAGAAAGAAGGAGGCTAGGTCACATGTCATCAGCTAAACTGCATGTGTTATACCCGTTGGTCTTAATGATATGGCTGATAGGAGTACATACTGTATAATACATGTGTTTTCTTTGTGTTATTTTATAATATAACACAGGTTAATTTAAAAAGCATGGGGTGGTTTTCTTGTGTTAAAGTGTGAGAACTGAACCCAAAATTCAAAAACTTCACCAAATGAGTTAGAAAATGAACCGCTAAATCAATCAACACTTTATGCTTCATTACCAACACTAAAAAACAGCACATAACAACAACAACACTGTGCATCCTAGTGCGTTTGACGTAGGATTTAGGTTTTATTCATCACTTTCACTATTCATATTTTCTCTGCCATTTATTATTTATAATGTGGCATACAAATAAGAGGAAGGAAAGACAAACCTGATGAGGCTGGGGACACAGGAGATGTTGGGGGTCCTGGAGGTGAAGGGAGAAGCTACCGAGGCCTCGAGCTCCGAAAGAGAGATGCCACCATGAGCCCTCTTCAGAGCCTGGGTGAAGAAAATGAGAGATATAAAGTACAGACTGCAATCAGCCAATGTCCATGTCAGCCTGTTATTGTCACATTCATAGTTACTTTTAAAGTGGCCGTACATACCCCACAATCGTTGGCTCCATCTCCGCACATCCCCACAAAGTAACTGTGGGCACATAAAGAAGAGCAGTCACTCTGTGCTCAATGTTACCATAAAATACATACTGCATATGTATTATTTCACAGTTCTGACTGTAGCCTGATGACTTCAGACGATGTATTCGTCAGTACTACTCACTCTACGCCCTGCAGCGCCTCAATGAGTTGGGTCTTCTGGTCCGGGGCCATTCTTGCAAACACTGTCCCATGCAGCACCAGCTGTATGGCAGAACACATGATCATAACAACAGAAACATCAGGTATCATGGAGATGACTGCACCCTAAGAACAGTAGGAGCAGCTTTAACATTTCTACTCCAGTTACAGAAAGGTTTGGTCTCATTTAAGACACCTCATACCTTTTGAAGCATGTCAGGGAAATGCTCAGAGATGACAGCAAATGATTTTCCGTTCATGGCAAAGTGGTAAAGCTCTTGTGTTTTGGGCTCATCTACGTGACACACATCCTCCAGACTGATGTTCACTTCCTGTTAAAACAATAAAATCATGGATTAAAGCTAAACATTACAGGATGCTTCTCAGACTGTGTCAATAACAATTATTACATTTTATGTTTTGGAAAGGTCATATTTCATTATTTAGCTGTTGTATTGGATTGTACTATGTAAACAAATGTAGCTTTAGTAAACAAGATAAGCTCAAGTCTATATATTGTATTAAGATACTTACAAGTATGTTACATTTTGCTTGGCTCTTATTTGACCAACAGTAAGAGGAAATGGGAGGTCATGTGGGACAACTTGTCATTAAGAGCAGCCATCTAACCTAAAATAATTTCACTTCTTTGGTTTCTGAGAGAGTTGACACTCAAGTGTGTAGGCCCGCTTCCTATTGTGTGTGTGTGTGTGTGTGTGTGTGTGTGTGTGTGTGTGTGTGTGTGTGTGTGTGTGTGTGTGTGTGTGTGTCTGATTGTGCTTTTTCATTGCTTGGTCTTTTCTGTGTGGGTGTTTTGTGTGAGTATTCGTGTTAGCGTCAGCCCCATCACCTCACCTCCAGGCGAGATGTCTTGGTCGGCTTGTCAGCGTATCTCCAGGTAATCTTGGCGGCTTGTCCTTCATGGGGAGGGAGGGCATCAGCAATGATGACCGTGTCGTGGGGAAGGATCATACCACAGTCCCGGGCCACGGAGATGGCTGTCAGCATGTTGTCACCTAAAATGTGAATACAGCACATACTGTATGTTGTATTTTACTTTATTTTTTCACTGAAATTTCATTGCACCTTTTATGATGATCAGCTTATATTATAGATGAACAGGATGTTAATACAGAGTCTAGCTGAGACACAATTTGTTCTTTGTTTTATGATACTCTGTTCTTCCTTCATTCTCTACCTTTCACAAATGGCACTTTATTTCATGTATGTCCTAGGTCCTCCGTATTCCTCTTTTAAATGATGAATACAGACTACCGCCACCTGCTGGTGTGGAGAGTAACAGTAGTCTGTGGTGTGTTTGAGTGCAACTTTTTGGCCAAGACACAGGTGACGGGAGGAACTAGCTAGTTCTTAGAGATCGATTTGATGTAACTGGGCCTTTAGAAGAGGAACCAAGTTTATAAAATGGTGCCTAATACTGTACAGTATGTGTACATCATGATTCAGCTTCAATGTGTTTTCGGTCTTTCCTTTCCTTTCCCAGAACTGTGAAGCAGTCCTCAGAAGACAGATGATAAGGAGAAAGCTAAGCAAGGAAGTATTAAAAAAAAAATCCTCTATATTGGAGTTCGTTTGTGCCAGTTACACTGAGCAGCCTAGAAAAGCTATTAGTTGAGATTACAGGTACAGCTAAGTAAATACCACAGGGATTAAATCTTCTGAGTGCCAATACACGATTACTAAACTCATTATGCTGCCTGTGTTACATCAGTACAAGTTTTAATAAGCAATTACAGACAGAGAGATGTGAAAGGAAGATTGTGTGTTATGTGCACCGTATGTTTTCGTTTGCACATCTGTATGTGTTCTCTTTAGTGGCTATATTGATGCTATTAATGGTTTAGTTAAAGCCTGTGTATGTGTGTGTATGTGGTCTCACCAGTAACCATGACTGTGCGGATGTTGGCTCGGTGAAGGTCCTGCAGCACTGCCGGAGTTTCTGCCTTCAGCTTGTTCTGCATGATGATCAGACCCAGGAACTCCATGTTTGCCTCTATGTGATCCCTAGTTCAAAAGAAAATAATACGGTGCATTAGTGCTTATGTCATAAATTAGAGGAATGTAGTTATGACAGTGTAAAGAAGTGTGCCAAAAAAACAGCTCAATCCTTAGCTTGACATTCTCTGGATGGGTTTAAAATGAAGGTCAATGGCAACAATATCGTATAATGTACAGAACGCTACCTGTTGATGTTCTGGACTTTGTGCCAGGTGAGTTTGGATTCAAGTCGACGATGAGCCAGAGCTATGACCCTGAAACCCTGCTTGGTGTAGCTCTCCAAAACCTCTGCAAAGTCTTCTGGCACTGCAAAGACACAGAGGAACATTGAAAAAATGAGCAACGTTAGAGAGAGACAGACAGCAAGAAAAGATGAGGTTTTCAGTGGCTCCCTAGTCTGCAACAAGACATATTTATCAGCTGAAATATCCATTATAACAATAACAAGCTAATTTTCTTACTTCTATGCAATAATCTTCTTCTTGCAATAATATACCCGCTACCAATCGTATAATAATAATACTTTTCAGTACTGCTACCGTAACGAGACACCTCACCTGTCTCTTTCTTGCAGAGACTGGCCACCACCTCGGGTGCCCCCTTCATATAGGCATCCATACGTTTCTCCCCCAGCAGACGAGCCACCACACACATCCTCTGGAGCGCTGAGGAAAAGGGAAACTGGCGCACGATACCGATCTCATACACCGACTGCACATCCACAACCCCACAGACACAAAGAAACACATAACAGTCTTTAGTTTTCATCTTCTCCGTGACATAAATGATAAACATTAAATCTCCATCTGCTCTGCTAATCACTGACTACTTACAAAATTACTATTACTAAGATATTGGCTAACATAAAGATGGTTGACAAAATCAAGACATCTATTACAGATTAGATATGCATGTTTTATTATAAAAAAAATTAATGACACGAGTTTCGTGTGTCAAGTAGCAATCTCAAATATTTTCATAAAAATAAATAATAAAATAAAAATAATAATAAATAAATAAATGCCTGTTAAGGCATCTATTGCCGAATTAATTTTTTACAGGGGGATTGAGCCTATGGCCCACTGATTAAATTACATATAATATAAATAGTAAATAAATATTAAATTACAGAGTGTCTGTGCTGACATTCCTGGAAATAAATGCTGTATTTCTCCATCGTATACACACAAAAAATGTACAAATTCACAAAACAAAATTCTGAAGACCAGAAGCTCATGTATCAAGAAAAAAACTGAAATCTTAAGAATTGACACTTTAACTTTTACATGAACTGGCCAACATTAGTAAATAGAACGACACTATGCTCAACTTTATTACTTTTCATTTGGCATTGGGGTGTCATAATATACAGTTATTGATAATAACCGTAATATTTAAGAAATGACATATTGATATCATGCTAACAATACACATATGGTCCCATTTTGTAAATAAGCCACTGACTCTTATAATCACACTTTTGCACAGTAATGGTTACAGGTTCTCTCCACCTCCCTACACTACACTATTTTGAGTGTAATTCATTTGCCAAAAATAAAAATACAAATACACAATAGACAAAAGTTAAAGATGAAGTTGACTCATAGCATTATTATTATGTTAATTTTCTATAGATATCGTGATAATGTTATTAGGAATTCTTCTGGCTATGATAATACTGTACTGGAAATCTGATACTGTGGGGGGGGTTGATGATTTTAGAGAAAGGAAGCAGGTAACTTACCGAGAGCTCATACAATTCCTAGAATAAGAAAAAGAGCAGAGTGGGATGAGTCTGTGAGAAACAACATATAACAAATAAACCATTCATTCACAGATGATGGCGATATGTCCATATATGTTGCACTGAGGCACAAGAATATGTTGGTTTTTAAATGTAATAATAAATAATAATAAACTGTACTATAAAAAGTCAGATCAGGAATGAAACAGTCAATGATCAAAACCACACTCCAGCTCTAATATTTTATTAATATCATTATGACAGATCTGTGTATATTGCTGCTCATACCATGTCCTGCTCTGGTGAGACGGCAGGCTCAAGGGGCAGCAGCTGTTTTGGGGGTCGAACTACAGTGGGCATGATACGGTTGTGGAGAGCTGTTTCCTCCTCAGTGGCCTCCTCCAGGATCTGGGCACACAAAGGTTTAGAGAGAATAGGGTTCAGAAAAACGCTGATGCAACAACAGTAAGACACAGTATATCAAGAATGTGTAAATGACATAATATCTTTTAGAGTCCCCCTCTCTCTTTCTGTCACACATGGGTAGCCAACACATACAATGGATTCCACGTGGCCATTTGTCCCCATACATCTTTGTAAGGGTGGTGTCAGACTAATCACATCCTCACTGTGCTGTCTTGACCAACATTACCCAACTCACCCAGCCTGTAGCCTCAAACATTTTGAGGTCCAGTGGATCTCCAGACAGCTGGCCCTCTATTTTGGTGAGAGAGTGGCAGGTGGCCATACAAGCCACAAACTGGGACTTGACAAGATTTTCCTTGTATGCATTTTCCTCCGACAGCTGGAAACTGGAGAGGCAGAAGAGGGAGGAAGTTATACTCCGACGTATAAATGGTGGAGTAAGAAAAACTTTATGATGTGAAAAGTATATTTCTTGATGAGAATGAAAAGCAATGGATTTCAAGGACTTGGAAAAAAATAGTTTAGTAATGGTGCATAATTATGTCTATATTTATACCACTGGTTCCTGCTACAGAAAGGTACATATCATTTTTCCTAAACATCATAACCACACTCTCAGTAACTACTATTCTCAATATGGGTTAATAAATAATCAATATTCCTGTACATTATAATATCAGATGAACAATCGTACTACTGTACACAAAATAACATACTTCAGAAGTGGACAGTGGTTGAAGACACTGATCTGATTTCTAAATAATTTCACTTGAGAGTTGGATTCACAATCACAACCCAGTAATCCCAGTTCACCATCAGTGAGAGTTCAGCTTTTACAGGATTTTGATAAATAACAGTACATTTCCACCAGGAAATCAGGAAAGCAATACAAGCTCAGCAATGGTTAAACAAAGACAATGACTTGAGCTTTTCTTGGGGATTCAGCTAAAATGTATTGAAACAGCGGTAGTTCAGTACAGACCAGCTCACCTGCCATTCTCAACCCTCTGGACTCCCCATAGGTCTAATCCATCTTCTGTCAGCGTTCCAGTCTGTAAACAGAAAAAAAAGTACCATCTTAGGAATAAACTTTGATTGAATCGATCAAATAGATGAATATAATAGATGACAGCAATATCAAATCCAATTTCTCAGTTACTCAAAATGTTCTAGTCTTTCTACTGTTCAGTACATTTCTGCATATTTTGTTTGTTTTCAGGTGCATACCTTCTTGTTTCCCTCCAAGAAATAGTGATATTTTTTCCCTGATAACACTACATTGTGAACAACAAATCTGTATTGAAATCAGCAGGACAAGAGCTAGTTAATGTTAGCTGTTAGCTCCATGCAGGACTGTGCTGCTTCCTGGCTGTTAACCTTAACTAGCTCTCGTCCTGCCAACTTCAACACGGGAGGTGCCATTGATTTCCATTAGGATAAGTGCAGGTTCTCTATTAAAAACAAGTATGAGGTGAAAGTAATTCTAACACTGTGACGATGTGTTCAAATGTAATCGTGTAAAATGTAGTTTTTGTCAAGAAACCTGGATAAATACACTTGTTTAAATGAATAGTTTTCACAGCAACATAAAATAGATGATAGAAATTATGACCTGTTAAGCTTCCTGATTCAAGTTCTGTACAGTAAAAAATAGCATTGGGTGAAGGTAAATTCAAATGTGATCATGTTGTGTTCAAATGTAATCTTGCTTTTGGTGAGAAACTTGAATAAATCCAGTTGTTTGAAGGAGATGTTTTCACAGCAATATAAAGAAGACAATAAAGAGGCCTGTTTAACTACCCCCCCAGAAACAGTATGCTTTTAAGTTTCTGGTATGGTGACATCCCTAGAGCTGACTACTTGAAGAGCAAAAACAGCAGTAATACAGCCACAAGTACTCACCTTGTCAAAGCAGACCAGGTTGATTTGACCACAGATATTGATCCTCTGTGGGCTGATGCAGAAAATGCCAAGGTGTTTGAGGCGTCGCTGGGCGTACACAATGCCAGCCGTCATGGCGGCTGGCAGCGCCGGTGGCACAGTGATGGTGATAATGTCCAGGGACTCGATGATGATGGTCTTAGCTGGCACCTGGGGCAGGCAGAAAGGAGACAGTCAGGAAATGTTTTCATGTTTGACAATAAATGAGCACTAAACTAAAACTATAGAGTTGGTAGAGATTTTCAGTTCGTGTTCACAGATTTGTTGAAGAGGATGTTAAAATCCTGGTTTGAGAGTCAAATATGCAACATTTCCCAACATAAACTGTCAAGAGCCCCTTTTGAACTTAACAGTGTGATGCAGCCAAATCTCTCTGGGGCATGGTTACTCTCGGTTTGTTCGTGTTAACAACAAATCCAAAGCAAGGACTCAGAATGACAGATCTGCCAAGTCTGATGCTTATCCTACAACAACTACAACAACAACAACAGCAGCAGCAGCAGCAGCAGCAGCAGCAGCAACAACAACCCTACTATCATAGAAGAAGTGTTACAGTAAAGAGAAAAATAAAACCTCAAACAGTTCATGTTCTGCAGCACACACTTTCAGAAATGCATTGCCATGCTGTTTGTTACTTTTGCATACTGTTGCACAAAGGGAAGAAGTTGGTCAATTATCAACAAATAAAATTGTGCAGCTCATAAATACATTCTTTTATGATTGTAAATCAACAGAAAGACAGAGCCAGTAATTGTTCCATGGGGCAGTAGAAGATATGATTTTCTTGCAGTTTGTGCACACCCATTTTCAGCCCCCACTGTGACTTCCATTACTACCTTGTTCATGATGCTGAGGACGATTGAGTAGACAAAGCCGATTCCAGCCACAGCCACCAGACACAACAGGAAGAGGTAGGCATCACGGTACAACTTGAAGTCGGTGGGTTTTGGGTAAAGGATGGAGCGCACCAGCTGGCCTTTGGCTGTGCTGAAACCTGGGTAGAGAAGTTAGGTGATGTTTGGGGTGAAAAGCTTTTCACTAATTGATCTTCCGCTCCTTTCAGACATGGGCTCAGATCAATGAACTGCGATGAACAGAGATTAAACTGCAGAGAATATTAATATGGCGGCTTCTTTTTGAATGAAAGGGATATTTCTGACCTCTGAAATGCTGCATTGCTGAGCAGCAGTAGAACCTGTGATTTATGTAGCTGTGTTGGCTACTTCTGTTAGTACATTTCCATGGAAATACACTGTGAACTACTTAATTGCATAGTGTGTGAATGTTTACAGGATAGTGTTGTCTCTGTTCTGTAATGTGGCGATGTCACCAAGTAACACATTTGCATAATATCTGCCCATAATACACACCCTAACACAAAGCTAGATAGAGCAGAGCCTGACGAGTCTGGTTTGGTTGATATTAAAGTATCAAACCCAAAACAAAAGAATGCACATGAAAATAAGCAATAAAAGACGCAGGCACACACACACACACACACACACACACACACACACACACACACACACACACACACACACACACACAGACACAGACAGACAGACAGACAGACAGACACACCTGTGCGGACCACCACAGCCTTGACCAGGTCGCCTGTGTAGAAGCGGGTCTGGATGACGTTGGTGCCACAGAAGAGTGTGTGTCTCTTGTGCTCCTCTGTGTTGTAGGGACCGTCAGCCTCCCCGCCCCTCTCCCCAGGCAATGGGTTTGGGAGGTTGGTCTTTGTCACCGGTACGCTTTCACCTGACGGGGGGCAGACTGATATTAGGACTGGACAGCAAAAGCATTTTGCCATTGTGAATCTCTAGTGGCCGGTTGTTCATTTTATGTACAAATATACCAACAATCTCTCTCTCTCTCTCTCTCTCTCTCTAGTTACTTAAATTGTCAGACTTCACCTCTAACCTGTGAGCATGCTTTCATTGACGATGCAGGTGCCGCTGACCAGCACGGCATCGCATGGCATGATGGTTCCATTGCTGGGGATGACCATCACATCGCCGGGCACCAGGTCAGTAGACAAAATCTCTTCGATTTCTGCCGGGGGGATGCAATGAAGGAGTGGAGAAGGTAAATGTGTGTGTTAATACAGACAAGTACAGCAGTGTGGGTGACAAAATAGAAGATAGAAAATTGTTGGTGTGTGGAGAAAGTTGAAAAAGTGTGTAAATGAGCCGTGGCAGTAGCAGATGGAGGGTGTGGGGGTGAGAAAGGAAATATTTTGTGTGTCAGAACCCCAGAGTCTTGTTCAGCACATCTCTCATTATTCACGCCTCTCTGGGCAGCAGGAAAAAAAAGCTGAAGTATCACAAGCAGGGGTCAGCGCAGTAAACGGATGCACAAACAAAAGTATAAGCAGTGCACAAACGACGAAAGCAAAGTGTTTCTAACTGATTCTAAGCATGAGTTTAATTTGTCTTTCAGCCAACACATGTAATTCATTTTAACTGGTTACAGCTGACACCTGATGAGACTGTCAATGCTCATGCATCATCTTATCACCCAACAGACATACAAAAGCAAGATGTACACATATACTATGTTTGGTGTCTAACACTTATTATCTCTCTCTGTCTGCATTGTCCCACCCTCGCCGCCTCCTGGAGAACAGCCAAAGCAGGGTGACTGTGTAATTGAGTCTGGCCAAGCAGAGAAGCAGAAAAATGTCTACCTTCGGCTAGACGAGGAAAACTCCTCAGAAAAGCAGGATATTGAAGAGCATAATACATTCTGTGTGCTACTATTAAAAATTAATCTACAGAGGATATCTGCCAAAAAAAAAAAAAAAACAAGCCAAAAAAAGACAACAAAAAATATTGACAAACCATTGTTGGCTCGGCATACAGACACTCGGACAATACAGTGAGCTGCCACCATGTCGTGAAGCATGACGTATTGCTGGGGAAAAAAAGAACGAATACAAAAGATGAGAAACTTTAGACAGCTTCTTGATTCCCATGACTACCTATGTTGTTGGCAACTCCAAGCAGCAGGCCATATAAAAAACTTCACTGCAATGTGGCGAGTAGCTGTCTAAGTATCTTGCTCTTGATCAGAGTGCTTGGATGGACAAACCGAAACGAACAGACAGACAGACAGATTAGACCCTGGTGACAGCAGGGCAAAAAATAGCATCAAATCTGCAAAAATATGGCAAATCACAAAATGTGAGCCATAAGGGAATAATTGCTGAACTCCAAGCCTGTGTGTGAACAAGTACAACAATTCAGTGTAACCGGGTCTTTATAATAACATAATTATGAGGTCAAATAATTCAGGCTCTGGATTGATAAAGAGTCTCAACATTTTGTGGAGCTCACCTTTTTGATGGTGTACAGAGAGGTAGCTATGGATATGACTGACATGAAGAGAATGGCCACAGCATAATAGTAATACTCATCGGCACTCCACAGGATCACACTGAAGAGCTGGAAGATGTAGAAAGGGTTGAGGACCTGCAGGAGGAGACAGAGAGGTATCAGTGTGGCAAATGCAGAGGTGAGAGCATAAGGACACAACTACAATGAATTTATAAACAGATGTCTACTGTACGTGAGGACATAACCAGGATATTACAGAACAATAAGGGTAAAAATCTGCTTGATACAAATGATCAAATTCAGATGCTTTTGCAGTGTTTCAGGTGTAAGGGAATGAGATACCACAAATTAAGCATAAAAAAAAACAAAGTGCCAGAGTGGGACTTCATGGTAAGGATGTAACAAGACCGAGTCGTACCAAGTCAATACCAAAGTTAATTTTGCTACTCCCTTTTCTACAGTACTGCAGCAACATCATCGTCCCATCATACTTGGGACGATAGAAAGTGTGTTTGGGATGCAGTAAACTCACTATCGACGTATCCAGGAAAGGGCATCCTATTTTTTCCTTCACAATGCAGCATTGGTAACAATGAATCTGTGTTGAAATTGGCAGAACGAGAGCTAGTTAACGTTAGATGTTAGCTCCATGCAGGACTGTGCTGCCTGCTGGCTGCTAACCGCTAACGTTAATTAGCTCTCGTCCTGCCAACTACAACACGGGAGGTGCCGTTGATTTACATTATGATGTGTTAAGGCTCTATTCAGAGCAAACTGAAATGACCGGTTTAACTTCCTAATAAAAAACAGTATGAAAACAACAATAAAGGAGTGAATGTTGTACATCAAATTTATTGTTTTAATTTTGTTTTTTACCGTGGCATCAAATCAGTATCAAGAATTGAGGAAATTCACTAGTATTGTTATTGATAAATAAATCGTTTAATTTCTGGTATTGTGACATCCCTACCTGTTGGGTAACGCTACCCAAGTTGTAAGTTGTGACCCACATCACTGTGCTGTTCTGCAGGGAGCATTAGTGTATTTACCACATACCTCATACATACTGCACATACACTGCTCTTGTAGAAATACAGTAAGTAGATATCCGAAATGTTTTCCTTATCTTCCTTAAGTGTGCACATAACGAGAGAGGTCTCTATAACTACTAGCTAGGAAAGAGTAAAATTAGATTAGTTATATAGATTAGTTAGTGGTTTGACATGTTTTGCTTTTGAAGGAACTGAACTGAAAAGCTAAATTTACAAGTATGTATAATGGATGAGCACACAGTTCGACAGGCTGTCTTTCATTCAAGGACAATTCAGACGGAGTTACAGAAAATGCTGCCTGTGTTAATGCAAACTGGGTCCTACCTCTTTGATAAGCAGCTTGAAAACAGAAGGCACTTTCACTGCAATTTCATTCACTCCGAAGAACAGTCTCCTGACGAGGTGAAAGAGACATGTATGAGCCAAATGTTGTGAACCAGACCTTCATCTAAATACACACACAAACACACACACAGTATACTGTATAGCAGAGATACACATCAATGTACGATTAAAGGCATGCATCCTCTCAGTTAAAGGGTAACTTAGGTATTTGTCAACCTGGAACCTATTTCCCAGGTTTTTGTGTCACAGTGACTAATGGGGACAACATTTTTTAAACTGATCCAGTATTGAGAGATGATGCAGTAACCGACAGTCACCAAACTAGTTGCGAGAGTAAGTGAGCAGCGTCAGTGTCACATTACGTTCACTAAAAGTGCTTGTTTTTGCCACTGACAGGCTCAGCCTGTTATTATAACATTACTGAAAGGACCCTACAGAGAAATAAAGTTTTTCTTTATTCCTCCATTCCCCCGATGTCTTCCAGAGGCACGTCACTTCACCAGATTTCAGAACAAGACTTCTCCTTGAGCGAGACTCTTTCCATAATGTCACACACTTATAATAACTAGAAAAGCACTCGGAGAGCACAGACCTCCGCCAAGCACCATAGTTTCCCCCCTGGCGGTTTCTTCTGGATCTATCTCCTCAAGTATTAAAGCTAGATCAAATTCATTGACATACTTCAGATGCGGAATTGTCTCAGCTACACGATCTCTAAGATAAGATGAACCTTTAAGATGAACGGAGGGAAATTCGGGAAACAATCATGGCCCATACGGGGATCGAACCCACGACCTTGGGCTTATCAGCGCCACGCTCTAACCAACTGAGCTAACCGGCCTCTACCTCTAATATTAAATGCACAGTATGCCAAAATGTAAGAGTACCCCCATTTGTTTTATATAAATTGCTATAAAATCCACCATCTGGATCAGATCAGATCTGGATCAGCCTTTGGGATTTGATAGAAGTACACATTGTAAATCCCTGAGTCAAATTTCATGAGCTTTGGGCAACAATTACCAGAGATATTGAGAAACAATTTTTTGGGTCCCATTGACCCCAATGTTAACAAAAATTTCAATTTAGATCAGTTCTTCCTTTTCACATTTTCGACACATCCTGAAAATTTCATCAAAATCCATCCTTGAGTTTTTGAGTTATCTTGAACACAGACAAACAGACAGATAAACGCCGACAAAAACATAACCTCCTTGGCAGAGGTAACAATCAGAGCCTGTCATGGTAAAAACAAGCACTTCTAGTGGACGTAAATGATGGTGCCAGCTTCCCCCAATAGCACCATATTACTACTGCCAGTGAACAGCTACCGTCTACTGCGTTCTCCCTCAATACTGGACCATTTTCAGAAACTGTTGTTAGTGTTGTTGGACACAGAAACATGTAAAAATAGGGTCCAGGTTGAAAACTACCAAAGTTACCCTTTAAATTATCTACACTTTGTACAGTATAAATTGTCATTTTAACATGTCTGCACTGACTTCCCCCTGGCCACATCTAAGAAAATCCTGCTGATATCTGGCATGACATGGTCAAAGAAAATGGAAATAATCTTGTTGGGGCAAAGAGCTTATACAATGCAGCCACTCCGACTCACACAACAGAATAATCTGGCCAACAGGCCTGAGCACCCTCCTCCTGTCTGGCTGTCTAAAGTCCTTCAGACAGGTGAGATGTTACCTGTACTCCTGCTGGTTCCTGGTCAGGCCTGCACTGTGCTCCGAGTGGAGGGTGGAGCAGCTGACCTGCAGATCATCCAGGCCTCTGGAGAGGAAACATTGGTCAAAGCATGGGACAAAGTCAACACTTTTTACACTAATTACACATAACTAGCAACATATGTCTAACATTTACCACAGATATAAGGCTTGTTTTCCTCATTATCCTTTATAGCTCTTTCTGAGTTAAATCGAGCTGTATAGATTTAGTTATCATGACTGCTGTGTATTACTGTACACACACTACCAGATAAAACCCCTTAACAAATTTAGTTTACTGTAAGGGAAGAGTATTAGGCATCAGCACTGCCTGCAAACTGGTATAAAAATAGTCCATAAAATGTCTGTAGATAATCAAACGATGCTTACTTTAAAACTTCAAAGTTCTGCACCCCGTCGTTCCAATAATACTTTGTGCTATGGAAGGTAAAATAGCGAATCTGAGGGAAATACAACAGGGAAAGGGTAGAGGGAAGGGTCACATGTCAGCATTACTGTATTGTTGTCCACATACTTTAACGGCAAGAAACAAAGTAAACTTCAGTTTACTTACAGTTCAGTTTTATGTAACATATATTTAATGATATGTGGTATCACTATGATAACATAAATATGGAGTACAATTACACATGATTAAAACATGCCAGCCTTTCTATCAACTTTGCAAACAAAACCACTGAAAGTCTGGCAGCCGCTTGGTGCATTCAACGTGTGTGTGTAAATACAGTATATTGTGGGGACGGGTGCCTACCTGTGTGGGCTGGTATTCGGCATATCTTCTGATGAGCTCCTGAGCGGGGCTGCCATCGGAGGGGTGGGGTGTGTGTCCGTTGGCCAGAGGGGGGAGGAGAAGGGACAGGAGGGGGAGGAAGGGGAGGAGGGGGAGGTGGTCTGGGTCTCCAGGCTGTGGAAGGGGTTGCTCCCCGGGGCCAGCATCACTCGCACCCTGGCCAGAAACCAACGCCGGAACTCATCCTGGTCAAACAAATACACATAAAATTGTAGTACTGGACTTTTAAGGACCTTATTAACTATTCCCTCCATGACTAGCTAACCTTAACACTGCTGTCTTTAGTACATTTCTGTCAAGGCAGCCTGTTTAAAAAAACATCAGGTGGCAAGATATCTATTTAGCATATGGCCTTTACAGTATGTATCCACCTTAATATATTGAACTTCATTTGGTGCTTGGCAGGTGTTACATTAAGGCGCTTCCTTACTCTTCCTAATCCTAATCCTAATAGTACAGGCCTCTGGGGGTTGCCCACTGGTTCTTCTAATGCTTTAACTCTAATGAGGATATTTAAAATCCAATGCCCGCAATCAGACACATGGATTGCTACAAAGATAGTCATGGAAGAAAACAAACACATGTACACAAGCATGACACCAACACAGAGACAGGAATGCAGACAAACATGGACAAACACAAATGTTATGAACACACTGTTGGGACACATGGCAAATCATCTGTGCATTCCTGCTAGTGTGACTGTAGCAATCAGTCAGGCTCAATGTATTTACTGTGCTGCTACAATACATCAGTTGTATTCACTCACAGCTTTACAGTGAGTGCTCATGAGCTTGATATTTATATCTTCTGCATGTACCTATATGTCAAGCTGTTCCTGACAGCATTTAGACTTGATTATGTTGTGGTTGGTTAACTGGTGTGAAGAAAAAAAAAAATGAGAACCATGGGAATGTTTTTATCAAACCACAAAGTATAAAAGTAACATAAACATATAATTATGCTTGGTAGATGACTTGATACGGTACTATTTATATTACAAAAACAGGCCAATTAAGTTACATAAAATTAGTGCAGTTTAAACAGTCCACCATCTAGTATGCTCCTATGCTCTTTAACCTCTTTTATATTAGCCTAATTTCCTTAATTCGTCACCTGTGCTCACTAATTTACCATCCAACTACCTTTCTAGGCTAAAAACCCCAATCTAAATAGTATAAATGTAAATATAAAACCTCACAGCTCAGCTCGCAATTAGTTGCCAATAACACATATTTTCATTATCGATTAATCAGCAGATTATTTTCTTGTACATTTTTGTTAATCTATAAAATCTTTTGAGAGAAATATTTTGAAAAAAATGGCATTTACAATTTCTTCAAGTCAATGCTGGTGTCTTCAGCTGGCTTGTTTTGTGCAACTAACAGTTAGGATGCACCGATACCTGGTCGAATATCGGCCCGATACTGACTTAAATAGCTGGATCAGATACAGGTGACAGTGACAATTTAATTCTACGTTTACTATACTATATACTAGAGGTCAACCAATATGGGTGTTTTTTATGGCTGATGATTTTTTTTTTTTTTTTTTTTTTTTACACAATCAGGACAGCCAATGGCCAATATATGATGCCATTTTTTTTGCCAATATCTGACCTGGTTTTCTCTTTTTTCTGCATCTGATAAAATATAAAAGCTTAATAATAACAAATGATACACAAAATTCCTTAAGTTAAGTAAACATTTATTAAACAACACTTATGGTTTGTCTCTCCAATCTGCATTTTGGGTCTGCACGGTTTCTCCCAGATAGGACATTGTTCTTCTCTCGCCCACTGGGCGACATCTACTGTGGTCTGCTGATAGAATGGCAATTTGATTGACACAAGCAGCGGAGTCACACGTTCTACAGCATCAACACTGGGCTGCCCGTAGATGTGCCTGCTTGCTAATTGGCTTAATATGCTCAGCCATCGGCCAGTGCCGATTATGGAAAAACTGTATTAAAAAAAAACAAAAAAACAAATCAGCCCGATTATTCGGTCAACCTCTACTATATATAGTACATTATGTACTTGAATTTCAATTCCTGTTTAAGTAATTGGTGGCAAAAAAAAGGTGTACACTTGAATAGTTATTAATGTAAACAGTTCCTGTTAATTTTGAAGCTTTTTTATCAAGTTTCTGGTGTATAAGTTATTATTTTAATAATAAATAACTCGCTAAGTTTATTTGTATGTATTTTTTTGTCCCTTTGATTTTACAAAGTTAGAAAAGCAATGTTTAAGTCAAGCTTGATGTTGCCTGACACATAAAAGAATGATGCAGTCACTTCCACACATTGAGGCATACAGATTATTAATTAAACACTGGTACTGGATCGGTAATTGGCATCGGCTGCAACCTAAAGCCCAGGTATCGCCATTAGGACTGAAAATGATGCGTCCCTAAAGAAACAGTCCAAAACCTAAAGATATTCAATTTACTGTGATATATGACAAAAAGGCAAATCCTCTGCTTTAAAAAGGACTGAAATCACTAATAAATTATCCTAGTAGTTCTGTCTGTTGACCTAAGAATTCATTATTGCAGCTCTACTTGCTACCTACCGTGGAGCGCAGCAATACCACTTCGGCATTACGGGCTGTGGTACAGGTGCAGGTGGATTTGACGCACCACTCTGGCATCCAGTAGAGCAGCAGGAGGAGGAAGCCCCCTGTACACAGCACCCCGAGGCCCACCAGGGCCAGCCGCCAACGACACAGACGGTAGCCCTGCAGCTCCTAAAGGGTGGAGGGAGAAAAGGGGATGCAGTCTGATGAGTCGACAGCATGAATTCCCACACTGGCGCTGATGAAAAATGAAAAATTGCCGTACCATCTCCTCCTCTTCCCCTTTGTTGAGGACCTTCAGGTCTTCCTTCTCCATGCTGCAGAACAGTTTGCCAGGCCCCTCCCTTAGTCACTGCAAGCACACAAATGTCAGAGTGAACAGTGTGGAAAAACATTTCAGTGGCTCAACATCAGAGGGTCACAAGATGCTTTCTAGCCATATGATGCAAAGGAGTATTGTGTGGAAAATGCTGTGTTTGCCAACACATTTGTCACATTTTTGATTGCTTCCTCCTTTATATAATGATGCAAGGGAAAAACCCAGATCCTCAATGGTTTTATTCTATGCAGTTAAGTCAACATTTCTATAGCTGCAAAACTTTGTATACACTCCACATAACTTCACAGTTGAGGTTTATGAGCTGAAAGGATCAGAGACCATTACTGTGCAGTCAGTTAACATTTAATGTGCAGCAAATCATGTGTAGACAGGACACTGATTTACACTGCTATGCGGATGACACCCAACTGTACATCCCTTTAAAGTCTGGTACCATCAGTGTGTCCTGTATTATGTCCTGCCTTGCTGAATTTAAAAATTGGATGTCCAAACATTTTCCTGCAGCTAAATGACTCAATCTTTCCTCAACTCTGGGTGCCTTTTCCAATAATGGTCAAAAAGAGGCCAGCTACCGCTGTTTTTTATTCTGAATTGTCTAAGTGACTAACGAGGCGCAGTCCAACTAAGACCGATTACAAAGATCATCCATTCATCTGCAGAGTTATAAAAGGTTATCCATGCTTTCATCTCCTCCAGACTCAGTTAAGATTATGGAGTTTTTATATTTGAAAACATAACATCAACTGATTGTAATAATGTAAACACACAAAGGCAAAAGGAAACATTCATTCATGCTAAACCTGCAAAATTTAACACAAAAGGTTTAGTGTTTCTCAATTCTTGATGACTTCAAGAATAAAAAATTCAAGTTATACAAAAAATAAAAATTCTGCCTGTTACATACAATATATGAAATTAGTAGGTTTAGGCTAGCTGCCTTTTTATTCCTCAGAAACAATTTCAAAAATACATTGCAAAATAACACTGTACTGGGGGCGGCAGTAGCTCAGTCCGTAAGGACTTGGGTTAGGACGCGGAGGACGCCGGTTCAAGTCCCCCACGGACCAAGACCAACTGGTTGCTGGAGAGGTGCCAGTTTACCTCTTGGCCACTGCCGAGGTGCCCCTGAGCAAGGCACCGAACCCCCAACTGCTCTGGCCGCTTGTCAGGAGCAGCCCCCTCACTCTGACATCTCTCCATTGACGCATGTATATGTACTGTGTGAACAACAGAGTGTAAAACTGAATTTCCCCACTGTGGGACTAATAAAGGAATATCTTTCTTTCTTTTCTTTCTTTCTAAAACTGGTATTTTGTTTGATTTTTCAACAAATCACACAATAAAGCTTAATACAACTTTGACTTGGTGTGCTGTCGTAGCAATATCTAGATTCCTTTGTAGAAATAAAAACAAACGTTTTCATAAATCAATTTTTGATTTGCCTGTATTTAACAACAAAACAGTTTGTACGGTAGACAAGAAATGTTCAGTCGCACATAGACTTTGAGGAATGTGGTGAGCAGGGATCAAAATGTTTTCCTGAACTCTGGTTAAACCTGGTTAAACCTATTTAACCCAATGTGAACTCTTCAGCCGTCTGTGGGGAAAGAGCTATGATGAGGGAAGATATTACCATCTGAGAATATTAAGAGCAGGAAAGCTAACAGAGGTCAGTAGTTCATTGGTGTACATGGGAAACGCCCAAATGCACAGCACTTCCATGACAGCTGCTCAACCTCATAACACCCATCTCTTAAGGGTGTCAACACACCCACACACAGACCAACTAAGTAATCATATCAGGCTTGACCCTATTTCCTCCTCTCAGTTGTCCCAGAGGACCAGCCAGCTGTCAAGGAGGGCATACTGTCAGTATCAATGCTGAATTCACATACACACAACCATCTATGCCAAAAGATGAGCACGCCCTTGAAAACACCAGTTGGGCTGCAAGACAATCTGCTAATGTTGCTAAAAGCAGCTCCAGCAGGCTAGTTTATCATTCGTTACTCATGCATTGTACTGAGTTACAGAGAGAAACTGTGAGGCTGGATGCCTGGAGTCAAACTGTGTAAGTAGTACGAGAGAGAGGTTAACTGGGCTACTGTCCTCAAGGTCAGGAGTTGGTAGTCAATTAGTCACTCTGGTACACTGTGGATTTCACCAGGACTTCTGGGGAAAGTGGTGACATCCCATCCAGGGCTCTACACAGCGATCATTTTGCTCACAGTGAAAAATAGAGTGAGCAAATGTGAAACATTATTTGGGCACACCACTGCGAAAGACCCAGTGGTCTCACTAACGATGCCCCCGGGAACCCAGTTCTGAATAGGTCTTTTTTCACGGATTTTGATCATAGGAAAAGCACAGATGTAAATAATGAATCAAGGTCCTGGTATCGTGTCTGAGTGGCGTTCAAGGGTTTAAGTTGTGAAGAACACTGCTGCTAAGCACCTGAAATATTAATTAATTAATTAATTAATTAATTAATTAAGACATAATGACAGAGGAGAAAGATGAGGGTTCTGAGAAAATCAACATTTTCCTCTGACATATTGTAAAATTGCCAGGAAAAACAATATATGACTAAAATTACAATATATACTGTACAATATCAACTTAGCTCCCCTATTTCTCAAAATGTCAACAAACAACAAACAAACGTGAACGCTGAGCTTTTAGACACTACCCACTTATGAGGTTGTGAATACGACATGAGGGGGGCGCTCATTTGGACTAACACCTGTGCTTTTCCTACTGCAACAAAATGTCTGCTGTGAGAAAGGCCTATTACAGCCGTTTCTACATAAAAAACAAATAAATATATACAACCGGCTCCAGTTCAAGGTACTTTTAAGGTTGGTTATTTTATCAGTACTTGAAGAAACAGGGAAGTACAAAATATAGAAAAACAATAGCAGAAAATATATTTTCGGTGTAATTTATGGTGACACTATCGTCTTTGTCTCTCCTCAGCTACATTTGAGGGCAAAGCTCAGCTCCTCCCACACACACACACACACACACACACACACACACACACACACACACACACACACACACACACACACACACACACACACACACACACACACACACACACACACACACTTTACTCTGAGTGCAATAAAACCCTCTGTGATTTAAATCCAATGAACATGCTAAAACTGAAGCAAACTGCATGTTGCCTTGCTGTTAAGCCTAATGTGCGAACATTTCTTAAAATTGAACAAATTCTTGAAGACCTACTGGCTGACAAAGTATTAAATAAATACATAGATATATTTAGCGAATTGTACTTTATTATTAAAATAATAAATCATACACCAACAACTTGGCAAAAAATCTTTTTAAAAGATTAAATTAACATGAATTACAAGTCAGGTATAAACCTTTTTAATGCAGCAACAAATTGGTCAGAAGTTAAACAGGAATTAAAATGACAGTATATAATGTATATAGTATATAAATACTGGACTGAATTTAAAAGATCGGCCCCATTGTCACCAATATCTGATCCAGCTATGTTTATTGTCAGGAAAACTATTTACCTTATTTATATTTGTTTCCAGGGAGATATTATTTGGTTTATACCGTATAGTACTTGACTTTTCTCTGATAAACATTGCTGTAAAATTCTGTATAAAGTCTAATCTAAAATAGTCAAATAAATTTACTAGTGATACAAATAATGTGCAAAGCTTTCAGATCAATCATCAACAATAATCATACATTCAGCTTCATTTAAGTGCCAGCTGTTATGATTCATCAGAATCAAAACAGGGAATATGTACCGTATATATATATAATAAAAAAAAAAAAAAAAAAAACATCACATCCTCCTGCATATTCTCTCTATTCTTTTTGCAGGTTACAGCCAGGCCGTCTGACAGAAAGTTATGCCTTTTAAAGGTCAGAGTATGTGGGGTCAAAGTTGACTTCAGTTAAACTGGACATAAAATCAAGGCAGTGAGGACCAGTTTCCTCCATGCAACTGTTTAGGAGAGAAAAACAATGGCCTCAAAAACAAAACCACATGAAGTGACAGAAACAGGGAGAGGGGAAACACCCCATCTATCTCTGACGAGCGCTGGTGTGATGTGTCAGGGCCTACAGGGTCACCCTGCTACTGCCCCCACCACCCGACAGCACCCTCTGATCCTGCATCACTGCCCCCCACACTGATCTTATCTGCCAGCTGTACCCGGGTGGACTTTTTCTCTGGCATACAGCGGGATATTTTGCTTAGGACCAAGCCCTTCCTAGTATTTTACAATAGCAGCCCCCTGGCTGGCGCTAGGCAGTGGGTGCAGTGCAACAAGAACAATCCCGCCCCAACCGCTGCTATGACTGGAAATGCCGACACCAGTGCATCATGCACACACTCGCGCTGCCCTGGCATGGTGACTCACAGATAACACACCAATGAAAATCGCACCCAAAAAGGATTTTAAAGTATTAAACTGATGTGGTTACCAGATATTGTATAACTAGATATTGTTAAATCTGTTATGTTGGAATCACCTGTTGAGATAACAGAGGGCTGTAACCTCAGAAAACAAACAGGGACCCGTAATTACGGGGTCCAAACAGACAAGAGGCCACATTTAAAATTCTGTGACGCAATGGCTGTGAAGCAAAAAATGTTAACCCTGTTTAAGGCTTGGGTAACAATATGTTACATGTTAACTCAGGCTGGAGACAACTAAGGTTATACTTTAATTTAGGTGAACCAGTGCAAGAGCAGGGATGAGGAACTGCCCCCAAACTGATGGGTATTATTCATATACAGAAAAAAAAACAAAAAAACAATGTAAACATAGTGTGCATCAGGGAAAGAACAAAAGAGCAAACTGACAACAAAATATTCCAGACTAAACCCTCATAGTTAGACTATGGAGTCTTGATTCTTGATTGGTTTTATGCCCTGACAACAACATTTTTTATCGTCTTTAAAAAAAGAGAGGATACATGATATCAAGTGTAATATTTATTTTGAATGGAGAAGAAACGCCACGGCATCAAATTTAAATAATTGATTTAATATGTAATAACTTATTTCACCAGTCAATTGGAAGCAAACTGTCAAACATCAAGCAAAAGACCACTAGATGGCAGGAGGGAACTTTACCACAACAACTTCAGTTTCTCTTGAGTTTACGAGGTACACCTGAATGCACCATGAAGGCCCCAAAGTGATGTAGACACAGAATCAATGTTAAGTGAAGATAGCGCGACCGTGACTGAAACCACCAAAAAGTTCAGTGAGTGCTGTTTTCTTTGGTTGTTGCAGTCTCAATCTTCTGCAGCCTACAAACTCTAGTTTTCTGTCAGTGATGCGACTTCGTGTTTACATAACTCACACGGAAGGCAAAGTGTCGCCACTATGGCGACTTCAGGGAAGCAGGAGGATTTTCCAGTTCTGTTGTTTCTCCGTAATCTTCAACTCCGGCAGTGGACACAGTGTCTCAATGTGCAGCTAGAAGCTACCGGTAAGATAAGCTGTGTTGTCTTTGAGGCAGGTCTTTACAGTATTGGTTTTTCCCTTCGGATGCATGCAAGTAAGCAGGGGTAGAGAGAAAAATGATTTTTCGATTTAGAATCAAAATCATGACCCCCTGGTCACATTGAAGCTGTTATACAAGTACTTTTCATTTCATAATATGCATAATTCAGTCAGTGAGGAGCATTCACTCTTCTCTGCGAGCAGAATCAAAGACAAAGGGTTTCTGGTTGGTTGGTGTGCTCCTACCTTGAGAGCCAGGGAAACGATGCCCCAGGCGGTCCTCCTCCCCGCAGTTCGCTTGCTCTCTCACCACACCAACCTGGAACCCTGGGAGGGAAACAAACAAACAAACAGCACAAACACAATGCACATTAGGAACACAGCTTTCCAAAACATAAGGTCTTTTTTACTAAATTAACTATGATAAACTGGAGAGAGACTTTCACAAAACAGTAACATATCATCCCAAAGGAAAAACAATCATGGTTAATGTGTATTGAGCTGCAGCAGAAGAATAACCAGGTATCATAAAAGCATGTGGCAAGGGATTCACTGGTGTAAATTTCTGGAGAGCATATACTCATCATGTACTGGATAGGACCCACTGTGTGAACAAGTGTGAACTCAACAACTGAAGATCATTTCATTTGGTTGCTCCTACTGGCAACAACTTTTAGAAATATTTAAAAAGTAAAGAAATTAAAAGAAAGAGTGAACTGCGTCAAGTTAAGTTTGATGCAAACAAGTCTAACAATAAAAAGTCAGCATCATGAAATACCCCCCAGGGGAGTACCAATACTGAGACCATGTCCACCACATTAATGCAGATTTTAGGACAGACTACTCGACCACATTGGAGGTTTTCCCATCAGCTTCCTGTTCCCACCAGCTCCTGTGGACTTCTGGTGTTGCTAATCCTGTCCCGCTCAGATAGACCCTGTGTTCATTTTATGCCTCATTCCCAGTAACTATTTCCCACGGTGGCTTAAGAACCTTGGTACTGTATGTGGCAACATGAAGCAATGCCTTGAGCCAATAATTATGGCCTTATGATGAAATGGTTGCAGTATATGGAAGACGTGTCAGGTAAAGGTGTGACGAAATATCGTGCTGCTAAATTTCGCAATATAAAATGTGACGATATGCTATTATGAACACGAGAAATCAGATTTCAAATAAAACATTTCTTATTTTTATTTAAGTGAATAAAATAATTTCCTTCAATGAAAATCACTTAACCATTTAACCAATAACAGTGCGTGCCTTGGAATAGCAATCTCTTCTGTCACAATGAAACTAGCCTTCACAGCAGCCTCACTTTGTCAGTTGCCTTTTGTGAACGTAGTCTGCCATGAAATGTCTTTTCATCTCATCTACTTTCTTACTTACTTACTTCTACTTTCTCTTGTTTTGTTTTTATTATTATTATTTCTTAAGTATTATTTTTTGGACAGGGTTTTTCCTTTTTTTTGACAGAGAGACAGTGGTGAAGTATAGATTATATAATATAATATTAGATTTCAACCTGGGGCCACCGCAGCAAGGACTTCAGCCTTGGCATATGAGGCACCTGCTCTACCAAGTGAGCTAAACAGCGCTCTAGGAGCTATGTCCAGGTCTTTGTACTAGTCGTGGTGTTTCATTTCACGGCGTCTTTTTATGTTATCTTCTTTCGTTACAGCCATGTTGGCTCTGCACACAAGACGGGCAGGTCTGTCCTTTACATTAGTGAACAAATATGCCTCCCGCCTGTCTTGAAAGTTTCTATTGTCCGTTTTTCGTCATTTTTAGGGAGAGCTAGGGTAGCTTAAATTTTCTTGCTGTGACCAGTAATATGAGATTGCTAATGAATATCAGCAGATGTGGGAGGGGATGCTTGTACACCTTCATTGATGCACCAAAGCAGTAGCAGAGCATTCTGGGGTTTGTAGTATTAGCAGTTAATGCGCTATATCCAGTGGGCCAGCTCTAAAAGACATTTGATATCATCTCGCGGGCCTGAGTTTGACACCTACGGCCTAAGGGAAGGCAGAGGATTTGTCAAAGCGAAAAGTAAAACATACTTGTTTGGCAATATTATCAGATTTAACCCCAGTGCTATAAGGGAACCGTAACATTAATGAGGTAGCATTAATCACCACGAGGAGGAGCGGTCACCGTCGGTGTGCGTGGTGCCAGGTAGACCCTACGGCCCGGCAGCAAAAGCTGGACCGGAGAGGCCAGACACACAGCCACCCGACGGTCAAGATCAGAATAAAAAAGCTACACGTTGGCATCATCTTTTCTTGTAAAATGTCCGGTGTAATCGGTAACACCAATGTTGTCACAATTTTATTATCCGGCGGGAAAATTTCCTCACTGTCACGTCCCTACTGCTGGTTGTTGCATTTGCAGCTGATTTGCCTGACTGCAAATCAAACCGCGTCTGTAAAATCGCTTGTGGCAGCATATTGGATTCCCTGTTGAAACACAAAATGGGAAACTGAAGACGCATATGATAATTCATACTAGACAGAAACCTTTTAGTTCAGTGTGGAAAATGGTTCAGCCACAAGTACAACTGAAGTGACACAGTCTATTACAAGACGATTAGGCTGTAACATGTTACTGGTTATAACACATTACAATTTCATCCAAAAAAAAGGAACTACAGGGCAAACAACAGCATTGTGTCTCATTTGAATAACAGGCTACTTTTTCAGTCATATATTTTCATCATTTAAGGTTTGTTAAAATTATTGTAATAATATGGTGAAAAACCCAATGTTGTGAACCTTATTGTATCGTGAGCTGAGTGAATCATCACACAACTACACAACTAGTGTCAAGTGATTCCTCCTGACTCCCACACACTCACAAGGCTTCCTGTCCCGTCCCAGTGCCATAATATAATAAATATGAGGATGACAGGAGAAACTAGTGTTTTGACTGGAGTATAGACGACCCTTATAGGGCCTCTAAGAGTCAGCATGACTTCAGAGATATTTATAGACTCCTCCAGCCCTGCCTAAAGCCACATTGTTGTCTCTCATTTGATTAGTCTGCTATTGTATTAATAAGCAATGTCGGCTTGGAAAAAAAAAAAAAATACATACACAAGGCAGCTGTTGATTTTTTTTTTTTTTTAAACTACAAGATTAAACATGACAACCATCAGTGTTCCTGGAAGGAAACGGTAAGAGTCAGAACAAAATCCACTGAGTATGTGTGTGACAAACCACAAAAGAGGTGGAAACATGAACAGCTATTAAAGTCCTAGAAAGCAGATCTGGTTTACAGGCCAGTAACACATGTACTATGAGGTTATTATCTCAATGACACAATTAATTAATAATGTATCCGACTGTACTGTACTCCAATTCATCAACTGCTTTCAACCTACTATCAGCAATACATTCATCATCATTAGCTAATGGACCTTTGCCACTCTCTGAACAACTGTGGCACTGTGGGCTACAAGTAAACATTTTCTTTGGTGTTTAATCTGCTCATTATTTTCTGAATCAATGAATCATCTGGTCTATAAACAGGTTTAACATTCTGAAAAATACCTGTCACAATATCCCAAAAACCCAAGGTGTTGATTATTTCCTGTAATAATCTCGCACATGTGGAATTTGCACATTGGTTTACTACCTCAAATAATTTTATTTTAAAGAAAAATTGTACAGAGGAGAAATGAAACCAGAAAATAGTCACATTTAAGAAGCTGGAATAAGAAAATGTACTTTTTTCTTCTTATAAAATGACTCAAACCAATTAACTGATTATCAAAATAGTTAGCGATTAATTTAGTCGACAACTAATTGATTAATCATTGCAGCTCTAGTTGTTTTGTTGTCCAACAGTCCAGTGCGCAAAATTGCCCCGAATTTCCCTCCGGGGATTAATAAAGGTTCATCTTATCTTATGTTAAATATATTTCACTGTAATAAGTTGAGACAAAGAAAAGCAATTTTCTGCATTTGAGAAGCTGGATACAGAAAATATTTAGAAATTTTGCTTGAAAAGAATGAAATATGACAAATCATTTAGTCACCAACTGATGATTTAAAATGTGGCATTATAGTCAGTTTAATTTAGTGTTAAAAAAGCTCACTGTCATGCATCACCGTATGTCAACAGTAGCATAAGCTTACAGTCATGCTTCAAGCTTGAAGTCCCGTGCTTGCATGGTATGAGGATCAACAATGTGTCTCAATATTATCATTTGCTAAATATTAGCACCATTAGTAATGTCTGTACAAAGTTCACCATAGCAATCACTTTAGCAGACACTTTATATATAATATCACAAGAACCGGAGAACAGGAGCAAGGTCAAAATATACAAATAAACAGCTCCAGGATACCTGATATTTTCCTTTCCCTTTCTTTCCTGTTCTTCAGCACACAGACAGAAAGGAAAAGGTGAACAATGAGCCATGACCTAATGACACAAGTCTATAATTCATGGAAGCATTTGGAGCAAAAAGTGTTTTGTTGCCATCATGCTCTGCACTCAATGCGCTTTCTTTATCACTTCCCCTCCTACTCATGGGGTATTATAGCCCAGCTTTGTTGCCCGTCAAGGGCCAATCAAGCTGTTTATCACTGTGACCATTGGCCTTACGAAAAGTCTATGACTATCTGCCGTTCTTCTGCTGCCTTCATCACTACTGATAACATTAATAGTCACTTGACAACTTGTCAAGAGGAAAACATGCATATAAATAATATCTTATTTTACATTCATGCATACAGTACAAAGAGGATGTAGCCAGGGTCTGAAATCAGCACCCGCCACCCTCAGAATGCAGGCAAATTGTTGACATTGACAAGTGAAATCATCGGGACACCTGTCACTGTGGCAGACAAGGAAGATGTTAGTAATGAAAATACAGAACCGTAGTTGTCTGCTTTCTTGGTGATTATCGATTTTTCTTATTGATGCCTTTCGAGAGTTACGCATGCACAGTGATGAATACCGCATCATGTTTCAGTTTGTTTTTGAGACATGGCGGAGGGAAAGAAAAGAAAAATAATGGAGCTACTAACGTTAATGGAGGTGCCACTGAGTTATTATTATGAGATGTTCACGGTCTGCTCAGCAAAATGACCACTAGGTGAAAGTAAATTATAACCTTATCATGATGTGTTTAAATGTAATCTCGTAAAAATTAGGTTTTGGTGAGAATCTTGAATAAATCCAGTTGTTAAAAAGATATGTTTTCATATAAAAAGATATTGGAGAGGGAATTATGACTTGTTTATCTATCTCTTTGGCATGGAGAGGAAATTGTGTTGCTGGTCCTACCTGTTTGGTGACGTATGTTCACATTATATCTATTCATTTTTGTCATATCGATTGTCTATGTTGTATTTTCATTATGTTGTTTCTCTATACACACAACATCTATTGCACATCTGACCATCCTAGAAGGGGATCTGTTGCTCTTTTCTTTTACTTTTTCTTTTCTCATTTCTTTCATTTTTTTCTTTTGTCCCTGTTAAAAGGATTTTTCTTTTTTTTTTTTTCCTTATCTAATGAGAGGGTTGCATTGTAAAGGACAGAGGGTGTCATATCTTGTACAGACTGTTAAGACCCCTGAGGCAAAACTGTGATTTGTGATTTTGGGCTGTACAAATAAAGCTGAATAAAGCTTCCTGATAACGTACCAAGATTTTTTTTAATCAAAGCAAATATTTAAATGATAGTAATCATTTGAATTGTGTTTTTATGGAAATAACCACTAAAAACGACAATAAGAAAGTACAGTACAGATACTGTGAAGGCTACAGTACCCTTCCTCTCCCCAAAAATAGGGCTCCCTGGAAGCCGCGGTGTAATTCAAACACTGTAATTTACCATGTATATAATGTTTTTGAGTAAAATACATCAAACATTGAATGACATCAGATCTAAAATCTTATTCCTTCATTTAGCGCTGAGATTTCAAAAGAGGCAGATAAAATTTCTGAGTAGCAGACAAAAAAAAAGGTCATTTCAGACCCTGGATGTAGCAAAACAAGCACACAACCACTTCCAGTTCAGTTTCAAGTTCCCTCGGTTCAAGCATAAACCATAAATCCCCTTGTCAAACTCACCTATAGATGCAGTAAACATCCACACCTCTTACAAACCATCCAGAGCGTCAGCCTCAAGTTTTGTTTTGAGATGACATGCATTCACTTTAGATCACAACCAAGAGAGAAGAGTTACTGGCTGCTATGATCGATGCAGGAGGAAAGGGGAGTTAACATGGATGAGATCGGGGAGGGGACAAGGACAAAAAGAGATCTACAAGGAGTCTGTACTGTATGTGAGCTCCACTCCTGTGGAAAAAAACAGAGGGAAAGAGCTGGGGAAAAAAAACAATAATCCTACAGATCAAAAGTGTGCTGAATTTTAAGTCAGACCACATGCTCTTGGATTAACGGTGGCATTGCTTGACAGTCCATGAAAACTGCTGATAACACTGCAAGAGATTAAAACACGTTTTTAGGGACTCATTGGTCCATAATGATGCCTGGTGAGAAATAATATTTCTATAGGGATATAACGGATTAATTATTCAAAGTTTCCTTATTTCAAGAGCAAAATGATGTTGTAAATGTCATCTCTTTCTTAGGGTAAACCAAGGTGAAAGGTGTTAATCAGTTGAAGTTTATTACGATGATAAGTATGAAAAATGTTAAAGAAATATAATTCAAACCGTGTCCTCACTGCCTCAATCAAACACCCCTGAGTTTATGTTTCCATCCAGCCCCACACAAACTTGAGATTATTTATTAGTTGTCAACTATTAAATCAATCACTATTTTGATAATCGATCAATCGATTTGAGGAATTTTTTAAGGAAGAAAAGGACAAAATTCTCTGATTCCAGCTTCTTACATGTAGAAAACAACAGTAACAACAGTAAACACAGAAAACTGAATATCTTTGAGTTGTGGAAAAAACAAGACATTTCAGGACGTCATCTTGGGCTTTGGGAATTGGGAATTTTCACAATTTTCTGACATTTTATAGAGCAAATAATTGATTAATTGAGAAAATAATCAATGAAAATAATTGTTAGTTGCAGCGAGTGGTGGGGTACTGTGATATCATGCTGCAAACTAATAGCATACCAATTGTTTTCGAAGTTATTTTCAAAGAAAGTGAGTATTTTTCTTATGCATGAGAGTTTCATATGTCTGCAGAGCATAAGAGTCATATTTTCAGCAGTTGCTTTTCCTACACAGCATCTCACACAGTTTGCAACCACAAAATGAGCCATTGTGGGAGTCAGGGTGCAACAAGTGTGTGGCTGCATCACTGCTGTAATGCCAGATGGATTAGTGGTGTCAACGGCAACTGTGGTGTTGTCATCTCTCTTTTTTTATTTACAGTTATACAATGAGAAAGGGATGTAAAAATGGCTGCTTTAATATCATCCAATCTCTTGAGCTGCTTCATGATCATCATCAAAAGTGGCATTTTAAGGAGGGATCCATCTAACTCTGTCCTGAAATTTCAGTCACAAATTGTCTGAACAGCTGTGGATAATATTGAGCTTGAGCCAACAGTGGGGGACACACCTCAAAAACTACAAATGATGGTCCTGAGGTCCTATATGCTGTCTCAAGACCATCTGACAACTGACAGCCAGTGTCCTAGAGAAGCAGTAAAGACGCCGTAGTCTGAGGACCGCAAGTAGATTTTTAAGGGATTAAAAGCTCATTTTTAGGGGCCAAGCTATGCAAAGCCTTATAAGCCCTCAGTATAAAAAATCCTCAAAAAATAAAAATCTACCTGATTTGCTGGATAGTCCTGATTAACTCTATGATTCAAATCTGCAAGGGAATTTCGATCAGTAATGAACCCAGTTCATCTGCGATGCCCGATATATTCATCTAATTGCACAACTCCATTCTCAGGTTTGCATTACTGTGTTAAATTTCACAGTTGCTTCTATTTTCATTTGAAGTGTTTCATCTCACTTCCACTGATGCAGGCCGCTGGTTTGTCCTGGTCTTGTTGGAGGCAAACCGCTAGACCGGCACTAAAAAGATCTGTTTCTCTGTCACGCTGCTGTGGGGCTCCCACACCAAACAGCGCTGGGCTGCTGACAGGACTTTTACCATGTCAGGATTATTTCTCATCTGCACTCTGAATCAACACTGGCAGGCCTTCCATCACAGGGTTCTGTCTTAAAGCTCACCTGTGAAAAGTCTTGAGGGGCTGTCTCAAAGGTCAGTGTGAATATATTGGCGCCTTGCTTCTTAAACTAGACTAAACCGCTTCCAAATCGTCCGTTTGGACGAGACCTCGAGCTCTCTCAAAGGGAGGAAGAAAGGTGAAAGGGCAAGTTCATGTCCTCGATTCCAGGAATCCAGATGTGTAACATGGACTAAGCTAGTTAAACTTGCTCCTTAATTTCTAAACTAGTCCTAAAACAAAACCAAAGCATAAATGTGTACCTATGATACCTGGTACAGTTTGGCTAAGCCCCTATTAGTAAACTTAACTGTACTTCTACTCTGACTTAAGGCTGTCCACAAGTGTTGTTCTTATAGCGTGCGGTGAGCAACTGCACAACACACAGTAACAGATCACATTCATGAACAAGAGTCCAGACTCAAAAAAACACAACCTGGCAAAACTTCTCTCGATCAATCCCAACATTAGTGTAAACAAACATGGTGGACAACGGAGAGGAAGAATTTGCGGTTAGTTTTTGCACTAATTTGTGCTGAAAATTCAGTGAAGATGAATGGATGAAGTCATGGAGACACGTTAAATAAAGACTTAACAAGGGAAAGAATGAAAGAATCAAGGTTTTGGTTCTCCATTTCTGAGCTCCAATTTACTGCTACTTTAAGTTTTGCGTTTTGCATTAGTTCATGCACTAGCGGCAGCCTTCTGTCAGCTTCGTTTTCATCTGGCTATTGTTCTTTTCCACGTGACCGCACCATCGGCTGTCCTCTGGGTTCCCCACACACAACAGGAAATCTAATCAAAAATACTGAACATGTTTAATATTTATGATTTGAGATTGGTGCGGCCACACCACAGGAATACCTGGAAAGATAGTCTTAGGAACCATCAAAAAATCGTGGCTTTGCTGACAATTGTTCAGGCCCAAAAATCAGCTTGATTCTTGTGTAGTGTGTACCCGGTCTAAATTAAGATGGAGCCACTCAAACAAAATAGTAGACCTGCAATAATTAACCGATAACTTGTAAGACAAAATTGAAACTGAATGGATGGTCAGTGCTTATGCACAAATTGCGAAGTGTGAGGACTAATTGGTAGGGGTGGGATGGTTCATAAAACTCATGGTTCACTTCGGTTCACGGTTTGGGGTCACGGTTTTTGGTTCGGTTAAGTACATTCATGGTACACCAAGGAGGCCAATTTCCAACTTCAATTTGAACATGCTTTACATTTATTTGACAAAATAAGTCAACAACTGTTTGTCTTCACAACAGTAGACTATCATAAGGAACAAAACACTTCTTCATTGTCACATCTTATGGCTGGACTTCTTCTCTGGCTCAAATATTGAAGTGTGTATATTAGCTATACTTATGTCAGCCTGGTTGTCTTTAAATTCAGAACCGGATTAGAATTGAATATTTATCCGTCCTTCCTCCTGTCCTCTGTCCTCTACTGATGTGAACCACTACAGGTCCTGCTGGTAGAGGAGGAGCTGCTTTGTCTCAGCCAGCTGATGAGTTTACTACTAAGATACATGACAAACTAACCTAAACAGACTACAGAGTCTACTGCCAGCTTTACTTTCAGCTTGCTAGCCGAGGGTTATGTTGCTCCTAAACTTTATAAAGATAATAAATTAATAACACTTTGTCTCCATAATCTAGACCCTTGTCAATAACAGTGCATCACTGCTTCACTGCTACTGTTCCACCCCTCACAATAAACTCCCCGAACACAACCACTGATCACTGCTGACTAGAAGGAACTCAAGTCATTCACAACTCAACTAAATAACTTACACATGTTTAGCCACAGAGTTAACGCTCTGTGGTGTGCTAATAGCTGTGGTAATGTAAACATAGTGGCGGTGGTTGAGAGATATGCGCAGTAAAATCTGGTCTGCCCCCACCAAAATTGAGCCAATCACACCGCAGACTGCAGACTGCAGACTGCAGCTTCAGTTACACTGCGCATGTGTTATACCTCATACCCGTCCGCCATGTCCCAGCCTCTTTCCACAGGCCTTGACTTCTAGTGTGACAATAAACGCAATGAACAAAATATACAATCGGCCTCATAGCCTATTTCAAATGAACCAAACAATACATATACGAACCGAACAGTGACTAGCGAACCGAATGGTTCGTTTTTTTACCTGAACCATTCCCACCCCTACACGCTGGGCATCTCTCTAACTGCTGTGCATACACAGATTGAGTTTAACACAAATATTGCTACATCACATTATAAAATGGGTCTTTTTTTTTGCCCTTTAAATTATGAATAGTTGAAGAATTCAACATAGAGATACTGAATTCATCACAGGCATTTTACAGTGGCTCATCCAAATATTTTGTAACATGAGGGTTAAATTAATACAGAAAAAAGTGTGCATAACCTATGAATCACAAATTGTGTGGTCAAAGGTTGCACTAGGGGTTTGAGTGTGTGTGAGCGTGAAGCTTTTCTTCATATGGACAGTAGGAACAACACAACAAAATGTAGATATCACTCCTCTCAACTCAAAAGGTCAAATTCTCAATAAAAGCACACAAAATAAATTACCTCCTCAGCATCACTGTGGCAGCATAAATCTGTCTCTGTTAATGTATAAACAGAAAAGTGAATAAATAATGAACACAATAATTAAATTTGTCCTGACCTGCACTGTATGTTTGGAAATTGGGCTACACAAATAAACCTGAACTTGATCAGGACATTTTTTTTTAATTGATTGGTGCTGGCTATATAAAGCCCAATCTCCTTCTGACCCTTTGTTTACGTAAACCTTTTGTGGTCCAGCGGGTATGCCAGCCACGCCGCAGCACAAATAAATAAATAACAACCAGCAGTCTAAAAATGAGATCCACAATGACAGCATGCAGCCACAAGACATGCAAGCACAGGCACTTCAAGACTCTTTACCATCTAAAAATGACTCTCCACAAACAGATCTTAATTAACACAAAGGCATTAAGCCTTAATTCCCTTATATCACCACAGTTAACACAATTAAATCACCCCAGCTGCTTGATAGAAGTTGCATAAAGTTGAACTGACATCATCGGTGTGTAATTAAGGTGTGACAAGTGATTTTACATTAAATACAACCTCTGCAAGGCCTGATTGCTGAAAAGTCTATTATCTGGTAAAATAGACATCATGTAGACAAAGCAATATTCCAAACAAGTCTGTGACAAGGTCATTGTTAAGCAACTTTTAAAGGAAGAAAACTAAAAAAAAGTAATGATAACAAATGGAAAGGCAAAAATGAATATGGTACAGCTGTCAGACCCTCAAAAATTCAGTGTCAGTGTAAGAAGGCCACTAGTGAGGGAGTCCACCAAGAGGCCTGGGGCGCCGTTGAAGTGTACTGTGAAGGATCAGAGACATTGTGCATACAACAATGGTGCTTCACAGGTCGCAGAGAAAGCCAAAGCTGGGAATAACTCAAGGCTACCGTTAGAAGACTTGTGGTGTATCAGAAAATAAGTCCAGACCTCAGTCAAATTGCTAATTTGCAGCAGGACTTCAAAATGACCGTTCACTAATGGTCGCCATGCAATTTGACACTGAAAGTGTTCGAGGCCAGATGTCGTGCACCAATGAATTTTTGGAACGACGTGCCAACTGCGTACACTGCGTTTTCTTGTTTCAACGTGGATGCCAAGCAGGTCCACCCGTACAGACATCTGCACAACTGTTCATTGAGAGGACAGTCAAATGTCTTTAATTCATTGGAAAGAAATAGGCAACACATTGGAGCAGGAAGAGGCTTTCTGTCGCAGGCTGGAAGAATATGAGATTGTTTTGTAAAAATCTTGAAAAAAAAAATCCATGGAAAGAGTGGCAGAAAATAATTTTGACTTGGAGGTAAGCGACAGTAATAATTATAGTGCACAAATGAAATATTTGGCGGTACTTACGTAGAACACGCACATAGATCTAACTTCTTAATTTAGCTCTGAAAGTGCACCAGATTGATGCATTTAACTTTAAAATGCAGGCTGCAAATGCATAATGTTTCTAAGTCAGTTTATTTATTTATAGATTCATTTATTTGACAGAGACAGTAGACGTAGGCATTGTTACACTTAAAGTACAACCGATATAATGTATATAGTACTTCTCGCCGTAGCTAATTTGCAGACCTTGTCCGTGGTTAGGCTTTCAAGAAAAAAAAAAATACCACATTAACATAAAATCACATGATACAACATCTTACATTACAATCAATTTCCTTATGTGGGTTCCCAATCACAACTCAGTGATCACAGGTTTGGCTTAGTTTCAGCCAGTGTTTCACCTTGTCATTCAACATTTTCAGTATTTTTATTTCCGTTCGGTCAGGAATTTCAAAAATGTATTCCTTTTACCAAAAAATCGTGAATAAGTAATCACTGTAACCTTTATATTGACCAAATCATCATGATTATGATTTCTGCTATGATCAAGCAGTCCTATAGTGATGATTGAAAGGGATGCTCCCATCCAACTTTTTCATCCAGATACCGATAGCGACCCCTGGGCTTTGGGTATCGGCCGACACAGAGTACCAATGCCATACCAGTGAATAATTAATGAGCTGTATGCCTCACTGTGTGGAAGTGACAGGGATCATTCTTTAATATGTAAGCCAACATCAGGCTTGACTGAAACATTACTTTCCTAACTAAACTAAATGTACCAAAAAAAATGCAAATACATTTGGTGAATTTTTATCTAATATTAAGATAAAATAACTTATCAAGACTTATATTAAAATTTAATTATATAGACTTGAATTGAAGTGATCGGCCCCTTTGGGTTTTTGCTCTTGATCGTAATAGTTTTCTGTTTAATGTCCTGTAAAAGAATTTGCCGGGACAATACATTTCTATTTTGTTAATTCACGCTCATGAATTAAAGTAACTGTCAAAACCGCACATAACATCAACTGTGATTAAATATGGAAGAACATTAAAACGATGATATAGCCATTATTTGCATTATTTACAATCAGGTCTTCATTCACTGTTCTGGCAGCTGTTTTAATGGCTGTATAAAGATTACATATATTGATTTCCCAAGCTATTGGTGATTTCAATAAGATGGCTAGCTTGACTCAAACAGTAAATCCATGACTGTTAACAGACTGTTTAGTAGGACTGAGGCAAAGCTAGCGCTTCAATGAAAGGAGGTGTGTTAGTGAAAAGATTTTCGGTTTCAACTATAATGTTATGATAACGTAATAATAAGTCATGAAATGACACAACTACACTAAATGGAAACTAACTCCGATAAGCAACCACCCGCAACGGAAGAAAACTCAGTCTTAAGCCAATTAAGGACCCAAGAATCAATCTAACAAATCACAGCCGTGACATGTGTAACTGTCATATGTCTACAATATAATATATTTATCTTTAACTAGCTAATGTTACCGACATCCCTGATGTCATTCATTAGCGGTAAATGCCTAATTTCTGACAATGAATCATGGCTACATGCAGCAGGGAAGAGGAGAAGACATCGCTGGATGTTGGCTAGCTGGCTAACGTTAGCCATGCTCCATTGTTAGCCCGCTTCTTAGTGACTAGCTTTATAACAACGTCCATGTGTCTTCCACCGTTCACCCAGCTTTCGCTTTCAGGAACTGTTGGAGCCAAACGGCGTGTCAAAAACAACCCTGGCCAGCTTTCCCGGACACGCGTCAGCTAGCGAGCTAACGTTAGCTTCATCCCAGCTAGGTAGCAACTGACACATGGGTGATGATGACAGCGATGTAGGCAAACATAATGGTGAAGAACGCACTCACCCAGAACCACCTGGACACTCTGAAGATCACCTCCGAGTCATAGTGAGACGAGAGCAGCTGTTATCTGAAGGAAAACGTCGTTGAAAAGAAAAACGGACCAAGTTTGGTAGAAGAAATGTTGTCGCAGCAGAGAGGCAGAGTGGAGGGTTGCTGTGTGTTGACAGCTCAGTGGGACAGACTGAGTACTACAGCAGTAGTGAACTGGCCTGAACTGGCTGTCTGACGGCAGGAAGTGACATGTCGTGACACCGCGGGAGGAGACTACGCAAGGTATATACATATATGTACTTGTGTGTGTGTGTGTGTGTGTGTGTGTGTGTGTGTGTGTGTGTGTGTGTGTGTTCTTTCTCAGAAAAGAGGCGGAGGATGATGAGTGGACGGAGGAGGCAGCACCTCCTCTCAGTGTGTGTATATATATACGTATATATATATATATATATATATATATATATATATATACACGTATATATACATGTATATACGTGTGTTATATATATATATATATATATATATATATATAACATGTATATACGTGTATATATATATATATATATATATATATATATATATATATATATATATATATATATATATATATATATATATATATATATAGCAACTGCTTAAAATAGGGAACTAGCACCTTTTTTGGTCCAACTCATTGTTATCGGATCAGAAAGGTTCATCCAGTCATGGTCATTAAGGACATTTAAAAACATAGGAACATGTGCGCTAGTTCGTCTAATGGACTCACAATGATTTAGTGTTACACCTCCATAAATTTGAAGGACTTGCAAGAAACAGAGCAAATTAGGGTGTTCAGAATCGAAGCAGCAGAGGTCAAAATATTATAGATCCTAGACTATCGTAGATCCTACATTTCCCATGGTGCAAAATGATCTTATGCAGACTTTTTGTAAGAAATTAAAAGTCTTGTGCTCAAGTTTGCAGTCATTTCTTTACCCTATAAAGTACAAGAAAACTGATCTGTATGTGTCAAATCAATGCAGCCCCCCTTTCACAAAGCTCTCAACTGACTAGTATATGATCCTTTATTCAGAGTTACTCACTAACAACTAGGTATGCATTAATCAGGATTTAGTTTCTGATTTATTCCTTGCTCATTCACTCCAACTTTCCAGGGTTTTGTGTCACTCCTGAACAGTTCCCCCAGTCCTTTCTCCCACCCCTCTGCAAGGTGAACAAAATGTCCTGCAGGCTCAAATCATCCAGCGTCTTCCGTGTCCTCTGCAGTGGAGCGATCACTGACGCACGGGCCAAGAACAACAGAAAGGCCTGTTCCCCCACTGCTGCTTCAGATGTGCTAATCCGTCCTCTTCATCACTTCTGCAAACAGAATTCCACCTTTTTACATGGGACTCACAGTTTGTTTTCCTTTGGCCGCGCAGTCTCCGAAGGCACACAGATAAGGCCCAGAGACAGAGCAATGCTAGCTCAGCACTCAGCGTGACATCAGGCGGCTTTTACGGAGGACAAACACGTCATTTTTTTCGCCCCGTAGTTTCATGGTGTTTTGTGTGTTTAGGTCTATTTCCAAGAAGCTCTCAGGTGTACAACAACCAAACACAATAATCTATTACAAAATAATGCCCCCAGTTAAGTCGAGGAGACATGTTTTGCAACGTGAATTCCAGTTAAACAGCCACTACGTGTGTAATGATTGACCTTATTCAGCATCTCGGATTTCAGGCCTCTTTACTAGGATACACACATGGGATACGTTCCTATCCATCAGCAACATTAGATTGGCCTAAGCAACAGGAAGCACTGAGTGGATTTTCATTGTGGTTTGTTTGATTAATCACATCTCAATTGTATTAAAGACAAAACAGTTACAGAAATAAATATATATATGAAGCATTGACTGAATTAAAGATGTCAAAAGTACTTCCACTATCAGTAGGGCTGGATAATATGCTTGAAAACATTATCACGATATTAACAGGGATGTCATGACATGATAAATCTACACTGTGAAAAAAGGCCTGTGAAATCCACGTCACATTTCTCTGTTTGTGCATAGTAAAGTACTGTATTCAATATCAGTAGAATATTGCATATTTGATCAAAAATTACAGCCATCCAAGATTTACTGTGGAAAGTACAGTAATGTTAAAGTTGCTACTGTAGACGATCACAGTAACTGACAGTGTGCTGTATATAAAACAACACAAATGATAAAAACAGATGTTGAAAGCAGTTCATTTGTTTCTAGAGTATAATACATCAAATTCATCATATGTGCCAAACAAAAATGCCTGCTCAAAAATCATTAATTTAATCATTAATCATTAACTGGTACAATAACATAAGATCACATCATGACATTGGGGATATTCACACCAAACAAGGTGTCAAGTTACATTAATTTCTACTGCTGATATCAGCAATTGCTTTGTTCATTAGTTGTTTCCCAGTCATTTGTCCCAGACATGGCACTTGAGGAAATGTAACAGGGAGGAGTAAAATGTACCCCATAACTTTGCTCTAATCTGTGTATTGTTCTGTTATCGGGTTTTAGGAAGTCCCTTCAGTTAAAAATGCCCCCCAGCATCATCGTCCAAAGCTTCGAAGCAGGCTGACGGACAGAGGTCTGAGGGATGATGGAGAGGACGGAGGAGCCCTGGCCGTCTAGACTGGTGCTTATCTGCTCCACTGGGCCTTTTCCCAGTCCAGCCCTGATAACCCAGGTCGACTAGCAAAATACAGGATGTGACCCAATAACCCTGCAAGGCAGCAGGGTCGCAATATTGTTTTATTAGGGGAGGTCTTTTCTGCAAATTGTCCTAACAGATGTCAGTTCTCAGAGGTCTTGATGAATGCAGAGTTTAGACAATAGATGTAGTTGGCTCTGTGCACTGACAAATGGCCATGAATTAAAGAGGACATATCATGCTCATATCATGCTAATTTATTTTTGGATTTTGGGTTTCTACTAGAATTTGCTTTCATTTTCAAAACACATTTTTTTCTCATGCCGTCTGTCTGAATATACCTGTATTCACCCTCTGTCTGAAACACTCTGTTTAATGCCTCTTTAAATCCCCTTCCCGAAAAAGCACAGTCTGCTCTGATCGGCTCAAGTTTTCTGCTCTAGGCAGCCCACAAAAAACTGACTGGGTTGTCTCATTTCACAGTTTGTAGGTTGGCAGACACTCCAGACTAACAAATCTATGTGCACAAGCACTGCAAAACTGTTTGTCCCATATTATTAGTTACAATCTCAAAGGTCCCCATTGCATTCTCTTTGGCAGCTCTTGTGACTTTTCCTGGGAATGTTACCACAGACACCCAGTTCATCATACTCAAATTCAAAGGCTTTTATCAGAGGTACATATTCACCATTGTGTTTCCTCATTTGGGGATAGATAGTGACTTCAGAGACATTTATTTAAAGGAATAGTGTGTAGGATCTAGCGGTATCTAGCGGTGAGGTTGAAACTGCAATTAATTGAAGCCTCTCCGGTGTGCCAAGCCTGTAGGATTGCTATGGTGGCCGACCCGAAAACGCAAATGGCCCTCTCTAGAGCCAGTTCTAGTCCGAGTAATGTAGGTCATTTAGTGCAGAGCTAGTGCGTAGAGTGTGTGTGTATGCGGCAAGTGAGTGTTGAAGCAAGAGAGAGTGGTGGCAACAGGAGCAAGTAACTGAAGAGGACCTGCTCCCAATGTAGATATAAATGGCTTATTCTGAACTAGAATGCAACATCCAGCATTACCAACCAAAGACCTACAAATTTCGCCATCATTTTACCCACACTTACGGTGATTAGAAATATACTCACAAATAAGCGAAACTGTAAAGTTAAACAAAACAGATAACAGGTCAGTCTTGACACTTTTTTATTTCCCCTCAAATGAATGCACCACATGTGTATCATATCAATTGAGACTGACATTTGTTTGTCATTTTGCCAAGCTTGCAGAAGAGGCGCTCTCACCTTGTGGGAGTCCAGACCCAGCACAGGTGCAGATGCTAAAGGGTTTGGGGTTTGTTGGCCACTCTTGAGGTGGAAACTCATCCTGCTGTTTTGCTGATGGTTCACTCCACTGGGCATTTGTTGCTTCAAAATCCCACTGGAAAATATGGACAGGTTAAGATATTATTATTCTTCCATATTTTATGATCCTTATACATGAGCCATCATACCTTTGTAGCTTATTATCCATCCCTAAAGCTATTCAACTATTCTATCATGTGTCTATAGTATTGCTCACATCATCTCAACTGTATCTATACCCTTCATCTACCACTTCTTTGTCATGCCAAATTATCTGCAGCGAGCACAAGAATATTTGTTATTACTCTCTCTGAGGCTCTGATCCTTAGCCTGTTCAACACTGGTTATTTGTAATGCTAGAGATCCTGAAATTAAGTACTTTTCTTTCACTCATGTTGTGTAAGAGAATCAGCTAAATGTCAAGAATGCAAAAGGCTTAGACTTGCACACACACAGACTTAAGTCTCGGCCAGCAGGCATCACACAAAGTGACCATAAACATCTCCCAAAATAGCAGAGGGTAACACTGGCCCCCTATAGACAAGGCAAACCATTTTGCACTACTTCCTAAGCAGACAGGCCCAACCCAGTGCTGGTCTTTAATCAAAGATCCTTTACAGGAGAACAATTGGGCCACCAGGCAAATCTCAAACAATTCCACCCCACACTGTACCCCTCAGCCCCCCCTCACCTCCACCTCAGCGAAGAACCGGCACTCAGCAGAAATGTGCAAGAAACAAACAGCACAATAGACGATTCAAGCTGCTGGCTGCAGTGAACTCTGACTGCAGGCAGCACGCTCCAAAATGTTGTGTGGTTTTATCATGATCAGCAATTATGGTGATATCATAAAAAGCAGACACAATTTAAATTTATGTTTTATTTCAATCTAAAAATAGTCCACTTGCACTATGATCTTTTCTCTTCTGTCCTCAGCTCACCCTGAAACACTTTACAGTTGAGTATCCTCTGTGTTTAAAGGGGACATATCATGCTCATTTTCATGTTCATTCACTAGAACATGTTTACATACTTTAATGATCAAAAAACACATTTACACAACAATTTTTACCACTCATACTGTCTGAATATGTCTGTATTCACCCTCTGTCTGAAACACTCCATTTTAACACCTATCTCTTTAAGACCCTCTCCTGAAAAAAGTCGGCTCTGCTTGGCTCGCAAAAAAAAAAACATGGCACACCTTTGCAAAGGTAGGTATACCTTTACGATATATTCTCATGATCTGAATGGCTTGTTGAATCATGTTTTATGGAGGACAGAACCTGCCACAATCAAATTACATTAATGAATAAATAAATGTCATTAAATGTAGAAAAAATAATATTAAAAATAAATGTACCCACAAATTAATTGCTAAAATGTGACACAGATTGATATTTCAGTTTTAAGTTGTTTATTTATGGATTGATTTATTATTTTCTGTCATCTGTATTTTATTTTAAAATAAATACATAAATAAATAAAATGGAAAATTAAATAGAAAAGCAAATGAATAAGAGAACAGGTAAATAAATAAGAAAATTAAAACAGAAATATCCATTTATATCACATTTAATCAGTTAATGATTATAATTTAATAATAACTAATTAATTAATTTTGGGAGGTGCCGTCCTACATAATGTTTTCTGATCTAGACAGCCCACAAAATGCTGACTGGGTTGTTTTATGTCAGTTTGTGGGTTGGTAGGCAAAAATTTGTGATGAAATAAAAAGTGACAGTTTTCAATGAGCAGGCTTGAAAAGGCTCCTGTTAATTCTAACTAGTAAGTGGGAAAAGTGACAGAGAGGTAGGGACTAATCTATGAGTTTACCTGCTGTTGTCTTTATTTACAAAGATGTCAGACAAACGATTTGATCAGATTAGAAAACATCAGCAGCTATCAGGACTTTACAGACTAATCTGAGCTGCTCACAGAATATTTGAAAGATCCTGCAGTGTCTGGGACAAACCATCCTCCACCAACCAATGAAAGGAAATTAGATTTGCACAGACAGATAATGCTGCATGCTTTATCATATACAACATGTACACACAGTACATTTGAAAGTCCTCTTACTTCTCAAGCACACTACCTACAATAAGGCATTCACGTCATTTGCTTTTTCCTGTTTGGTGAACGGTATCGAGCTGCAATTGTTTGTGCTCACACCATTTGCCTTTGTCTCTGATTAAATGACATCCTCCATAGCTTGGCTCTCTGCAGCAGGGAGTTTCTCTTGTGGCTGTGAATGCCTGAAAAGGAACAGCTTGTAATTTCACTCTCCCTGCAAACTCAAACTACTGTATGCCTTTTCAAAGAGAAGGGCGTTTATATGAAACAAGACTGTTTTTTTTTTTTTTCTTGCTGTGTAGCTGATATTTAATTCTGAGCACAATTGTGCACTGCAGAATCCACGTGTCACCTCAAATCACCAGATAAATACAAGCCCTGCTTCTCTCCATACACTTTTACCCACAAACCCACGTGCACAAACACAGGTCTCTCTGTAGAGTTTGACTCATCAATCCTACAAGAGTATGATGACTGTTGTCTTCTTACATGCACCACTGATGACTGCCTGACTTACTTCCCTCAGAGTCACATGTGAAAAGCACATCCTCTCCCGTCGTTACTTCTTCTTATGACTTCCTCTAAGCTCTGGATTTCATTTGCTCTTTATAATTTCTAAGGTGTGAAACATTTAATCTAATCTCACAGGAGGCATGTTTATGTAGAGATACTTGAGGTAGATGGATAGAAGAACAGATAGTGCTGTCTCAACCCTTTAATTGGGTCAGTTGCAATGTCATGACTTTCACCTCTGCATGAACTTCATGCTGAGCCGGGAAAACCTGTTACATAAGCTCATATAAAAGGACAATAAATTAAAACAGATTAAGAACTGGAGTTAAAAACTGACAAACACCCTGTTGTATTCGTCCATAAATTCACTTGCACGGCCATGTGCAAATCACATTATGTCAACACACTGTTGCCACCTAGTGGCACACTATGACAAGTACACGTCATAGCTGTATTTAATAACAGGCTTGAGCCTGAGGTCACTATTCCAAACATGTTCAGTAATTATAAAAATGCAAAACTACTCCTGAAAATCTGGTAATGATTGCAGAATAAGTACATTACACAAATTCAAGACAACAGGAATTGAAAAATGGGAAAAACTAGGTGGTGTCTACAAGTTAATCACAATTTGGGAAGGGTTAAGGTTAGGCGTTGACCTCGAACGGTTAAGGTTGGGTTTAGGGATGCATGATGATATCTGCACATTATCGGTATTGTCAGATAAAGGGTTGAAAATGTAACATCAACATCGGCCATAAATGAACATTTCTTTCAAAGAGGAAGAGCCAATTTGTTACATAAAAATGAATATGCCCTGTTTTACAGGGCTCCAGAGATGCAACCAAAAGTCTTTGGAGAGTGACTAAATATTTTGTTAACACTTCACTTTACACAAATTTCATGGTAATTAGATGATAATTAGCAAGTAACCTATTTGAAATTTATTTGGAATTACTGCCAAATTACCACAATATTTACTGAAAAATGTATCGAAAATTACTTTATTATAAACATGATTTAATGATTATATGCTAAAATAGCATATAATGGTTAAAATAGGGCTCTTAGGCTTGAGAAGCATCTGTGTGCTGCTCTTCATCGGAGGTGGAAAACCAAAACTACTAGAAGTCACTTCTGATCAGGCACAGATCTCAGATTTCACCATTGTGTCAACACAAATGTAACCTGGTAGCTGATTAATAATTCAGGGAGTTTTTAAAGAAATGTCAAATAAGTTATTTGCTAATTATCATCTATTTAACAGCAGACATGGAAATAAAGCATATCAATTAAATTTGAATTCTTTTCCTGGAAATGTGTTAAATGAACTACCAGCTATTGGGAAATAGCAGAATATAATTATTAAATAATGTTTATAATAAAGTAATTTTGATACATTTTGAGGAAAATATTGGGGTAATTTGACAGTAATTCCAAAGAAATTTCAAAGTTACTTGTTAATTATCACCTAATTACCATAAAATTTGCAGACTGGTTACCAACAATTTCATTTGTTGCATCAGTGCGCCTGTGTGTATATGTGCGTAGCGTTATTTATTTTCCCCAACCACACCCAAAGACAGTGCCCTCTACTCCATTCAAAATTCAAAAACAAGATAATTCAAAATGAAGAAAGCCATTGATTGTTTTGGGGTTTTTTTGTCAAGAAAAATGTCGGAGTGTCCGTTACACCTGTCCCCAGCACAAAGGCCCAGTTCAGACATCAGCAGCAGAGAAAACTGCTCCACCACCTGTCTCTCCAGTCCCCAGTAAAATGCTTAAACCTGAAAAAAGCCAAGATTATGCATTGCATTTTTTGGGTGTGGTCAAAGCAGGACTGGGAACAGTGCTTTTGTTGTTGGAGCATCAACTTTTCAAATTGAAATGTTAAAAAAAGCGTGTCTGTGCTGTTTGTGTTACCCTCTAGACAACCAAAAAAACACAAGTACATATTTGATGAGTCAATATTGCTGCACTGCTGACTGAATTCAAATAAAGGTGAAATAGTACCTCCAGGTTATTACTGGCTGAACATTAAATCAGAGGGCTTAAGAAGACACCTGTTTATTGTGTAGTTCCTGTTACATTATCAGTGTGAGTATTCCGATTGGTTGGCAGGTTTGTAAGAAAACGTCATACTGCTCACCAGCAGGGCTCCAACCCACCTCCAGATCGGAGCTGACTCGTGAAGATTCACAGGATGTATCTGAGGAGCAGTAACTGTCGACTCTGATCACTCGCACCGTCCTGTTGAGAGGCCGCTCCTCCACCTCCATCTTGGACAACGTCACCTCCTTGAGGCATATCTGCAAAACACAAAAACATATAAATTCTACTGATGATAACCACTGATTGACTGATAGAGGTGAAGAAAATATGCAGTGAGTACGCAGCACAGATTCTTCGCTTACTTTTCCAGCAGGTTGAATACTGATGTCCATGTAATGGCCCATCTCATTCAGCTTCTGGACTTTTTTTGTCTTTGAAGAAAAGGTTGAATAGAGTCAAACCGAGACAGAAAAGGCATCATTAGCATTAATTTAATAAAAATGACTCAAATGTTGCAGAGGAAAGTTTTCTGTTTACCTCATGCACATTTAAGCTGACACTAGTCAGTGGCACAGTAAGTAAAATTCCAATATTGTCAGTGTAAAACAATTAGTTAGGTCTTTATGCAGGAAGTTCATTGAGATCAAGATTCCTGTGTGTTCCTTAAGGTCTAGTCAAACAAATAGGACCTAAAACATGAAGTATGAAAGCTTACTTTTGTCCATACTGATGAAGGAAGCTGCTGTTTTCTTGGTCTCTTCATGACATCGTCATCCTCACCTAAAAGGCTCTCTGTGTCTGGAGGAAAACTGGTAAGCAACCATCTAGTTCCTCTCCTCCAACAATGGATGACAAGAATCTGGCAACATTGGATTAAAGGTCAACAAATCACACCTGGTTGAAAATCATCAAAATTCACATGCATTCAAGCAATTCAATTTAAATCTAATGTGTTATTACCTAGAAATCAAACATTGTGGGCAGTGTTGTGAAGTTCTTGTCGTGTATTTTGTACTGATGACTTTTGGGATTCTGTTTGTGCTACTCTTTTGCTCTCTGTTCAGTCATGGTGTCTGTTGCTGAAAAAGTTACCAGCGAGAGGTCAGAATTTGGAAAAGCTGAATCAATATTGTGTCGTCAATACCACCAGCAACCACCTTCAGTTCTGTGGCGGATGCCCTGGTTAAAGGGATTATTTGGGTGTTTTGAAGTGGGGTTCTATGAGGAACTTATCCATAGTCAGTGTATTATCTACAGTAGATGACGATCAGCACGCCTCCCTGCTTGGAGAAGCAGACAGTAGTTATGCACTGAACCAAAGCAATGTGCCGCTCTACCTCTCTGACCAGCAGCTGAAACCGTTGTATCCATCTATGCTCTCACCACCAGGCTCCATTGAAAAAACAAATTTTACCTCGCAGAACCTGGGAGTTGCTGGTCTACAGCTGCCTCCATCGGATTGGTTGTTTGTGCTATTGTGTGACTTTGGTGAGTCCAAACTAACCAAAGTCACACAATAACACAAACTAACTAAATTACTGTTGTTGTTTTTTTTTTTTTACCAATGGAGTCTGGTTACTTTGACAAGAGCATGGATAATGGCTTAAGTTTACTATCAGAAACATATACTGTTTGATGGCAAGGTAAGCCAGTGAAAATACTCTAAATATAGTCCACATTGAAACTGATATTGATTCTTTTAGGTGGCTAAAATATGTTTTGCTGCTGACCCCGTCCACATCAGTACATTGGCTTGACTTCTGTCTGCTTCTCCAAACTCCCGTTGTGCTGACTGTCATCTGTTTTAGGTAACACTCTGACTATGGATGAGAACTTCATACAACTCCACTTAAAAACATCCATTAAAAGCTTTGGCAGGAGTGTTATTTTGTTGTGAAGCCCTGAGCCTGACAGAGTGAGTAAGATTCTGTGAGTCTTTTCAATTTAAGTAAGGATACAAGAAGGTCCAGGGTGACACAGCATACTGCTGACAATAGCCACGGCATGACTCTTAAAAGAAACCTGAGCTGAGTGTCGTAGAGGAGAATGGCAGCAGCATAGAGGACACCAGCCACAGAGCACAGCAGTCCAGAGAACATGTGGGCCCAGGTCAACATCTGTCCTCTGTACTGAAGGGAAATAATAAAGACAATTCATGTAAAAGTGATTTAACATTTAGAAATGGCTCTGACACTGAAATACTCATGTATTGTTTGTCACTTACTGCTCTGCAGAGTGCAGGGAACCTGGAGGTACAGGCAATGACAAAGGACAGCAGGCCCAGTGTGTAACCCAGGATTTCAGTGTTGTCCTGTTTGAAGAACCATTTAAAGTTGTTATAATATAAGATACAATATTTAACAATTTAAAACTACAGAGTGCCACATAAGTGTGAGTAAAGCGTAAATAACTGGTTCCCAACCAGGGGGTCATGACCCCCATGAATGCTCGACAAAGCTTCACAGGGGTCGCGATTTTAAGGAGTGTAAGACAAACTTTTATTTGTATACACATTTGGCCTATATCTCAGCATTTTGTTCATTTCTATGAAGAAAACTACATGAAATTGTTGTTTTTAAAGTTTGGATTATTATTTAAGATAAACAGGATAAGGGCATGGTGCAGACCTGAAGAAAAGTTATATTCACAGAGCCTTTCCACTCTGCTAAACAGCTTTGTCCCACATTAGAGTAGTATGCATTTAAAACAACCAAAGAGATTATAGCCAAACTAATGGCCAAGACTCAAGGAGAAGAGAAAACTTAATTTGTCTGAAAAGAAGCCTATTAAGTATGAATGATTGCTAAAAATAAAAACTGTAAAACTGAGAATTCTATTAAAAGTACCTCGAAATAACAGAAGAAGAAGAAAAAGATATTCCTTTATTAGTCCCGCTAGGGGAAATTCAATTTTTTCACTCTGTTGTTATACACACACATGCACAAACAGGTCCATATACATGCAACAATTGGAGAGGTGTCAGAGTGAGGGGGCTGCTCCTGACAAGCGCCCCGAGCAGTTGGGGGTTTGGTGCCTTGCTCAGGGGCACCTCGGCAGTGCCCAAGAGGTAAACTGGCACCTCTCCAGCTACCAGTTCACACTCAGTTCTTGGTTCATGTCGGGTCATGTCGGGTTCCCAAGCCAACTCCCTACTGACTGAGCTACTGCCGCCCCCAGGGCAACTCATTTGTGATGCAATATTCACAGGAAATCAAATGATCTGCTCACAGTTCATCTAAATCAATTGTTTTAAGCAAACACACTGCAGTTATTGCGTTCACTGTTTGGGTTAATTGTACACTTCATCAGTTGCTCTTAATTGTTATTGTTATGCATTGAATAAAACATGAAATATTCATAAAATGCACCACTTAGAGGGGTCATCAATGTATGCAATGACAGAAAGGGGGTCCCTGAAGGAAAAAGGTGGGGAACACTAAGTCCCATAAGGACTACAACTAGCCACAGTGGTGGTGTGTGTGCGTACTTGGAGGGTGCCATGCAGCAGTTTCCTCCTGCTGAGTTGCCTGTCTGCTGGACGCTGGGTCACCCTGGACTTTAGAAAACCTCCTGCAACCACCATCAGTACACACACTGAGAGGAGGTGCTGCCTCCTCCGTCCACTCATCATCCTCCGCCTTTTTTCTGAGAAAGAACACGCACGCACACGCACACACACACACACACACACACACACACACACACACACACACACACACACACACACACACACACACACACACACACACACACACACACACACACACACACACACACCCTCTATTCATGTGTTTGGTTATCTGTAGAGCGTCTCTGACAAGCCTCCTCACTGGTTTGCTTACAGAGTTTGTTTTGCAAATAATAAAAACACCTGTACTACCTTTCACTAGTTTTTTTTCAACAGTGTTTGCCTAATTAGCTTATTATTATTATTATTATTATTATTATTGAGATACTGCGTTTCTTACATAAGCCCTGAAAGGCAAGCGAGAAATGTTTTTTTTTTATGGTGACCTATTTTCTAAGTCTGATTTGAATTATTTTCTCTCCTGTGTTTATGACTGAAGAACAGCTGGAAAACAGGATGATCTTTCTAAGTTGCTTTTTCTTGAAAAAAAAAAGGCAGATCTTTCAAAGTTTTTTCAGTCTGAAAACAAGTGAGGTTTTTTGGGCTTTAAAAAAAACACTTTTTTGCCTCTGGGTGAAAACAGGTGAATCATTTTTTCATGGTGATTGTCCTTTTTTCTATGCTTCTTGGGGAAAACAGCTGGAAGAGTAGTCACAGACCTTACATTAACTCATATGTTGTCACTGGTTAGATTGTCCAAATTACAAAAATAACAGCTTCAATCCCAGACAAGCTACATTTGCCATTATGACGATTGCGTCCAGTATGCTTTGTTACTGAACGCCGTAGCGTTGGTCCCCTCAAACAATGTGACAAAACACAATACAAACTAAGGTTACAGTTAGTTTACTGACGTTGGCAAGACAGTCGACTTGGGTTGTATCTGTTTTCACACAGGGGCAGAGCAAAATTTAACTTCAAAGAATCATTCTAAAAAATATATTTTTTTAATTTGTTTTCAGACAGGGAAAGAGGGAGCTTTGAGAAATCAGCCTAATTTTTTAACCCATTTCACAGGCAAAAAAAGATTATTAAAGAAAGACTATCATCGCAAAAAAAAAAAAAGAAAAAATGTTCCACCTGTTCTTAAGTCAAAGGAGGGAAAATAATTTAATTCAGACTTACAACAAAATGGATCACCAGAAAAAAAAAAATCTTGCTTGCCTCTCAGGGCTTCCATAATTTCTGTAAACATACCTGCCTTTGAGTTCCAGCACAGGAGCACATGGAAACAGCCAGAAATAAAACTGACAGCATCCACAGCAGCTGCAAAAGCACCCATCAAAACCTACAGAGGAGGGAGCAGAAAGAAGTTGTTACTGCATGTAAAAGATATTAAAAAAGTGGCCAGATTAACTCTTTGTTACCTGAATGTGCAGCTGTCTGGACAGAATGGCTCCAGTCGTGCTGCTCAGACTACCGAGGAGGCTGTAGAGGAGCCTGATGGTTTCTCCCGGATTATCGCCTCGAAGTGTGGTGCACCTCTGACACACGGGCCTTAAAGAGTTAACACTGGTTAAATGCCAGAACCTTTTCAACCACTTACCGGAACAAATGCTAAACTACTCACAGAAAGCACGACAGCAGTAAAAGCAGCGCAGACAGAGAGCTGAGACCGACGGGGACGCAGCGTTTGTCTGCGTCAGGAGAGAGACAGAAAGTGACCGAATCGACGCAAAATTCAACCAAACCGGAGAGAAAAGAGTCGAGATCTCCTCTTGTCTGAGCCTCTAAGGTCAATGTGCGTCCCAACATTTTAACTGCAAATATGTTCACGTTAAGTAATAGTAGAAAGAAACTAATCCACGCACCTGCGCAGCCATCCGTCAGACGCACAATGGAACCGTCTGCGTAATTTGGGGAGGAGCTCACCTGTGATCCACCTTTCTGAATACTGGATGTTGTGGGAAATTAGCTACAGAAATATAATTTTTGAAGGCTCGGTTAAATAATTCACTTAATCTAAAAAAAAAAGGAAAATAAGTTAAAACAAAGGTTGTTTTATCGCAAGCTCTATCAGTGCAAAAGAGACGATTGCACTCGATGTTCAGGATCACGGTCCCGCCCACCTGCGAGGAGCTGTGACCCATGAGGCCTCGAGGTGGTCCTGATGATGGAGTCCTCTACTTTTTACACCCATGGCATGGGGGACCTACCTGTTACTTCTAGGTTTTTAAAGGACAGTTAAACTATACTGTTCTGATAAGACAGTGGACACAGTGGGAGTGGGCTGTACAGACCATTTATTGTGGCCTAAACTACTATTAAGTGACCCTGTAGTAAGTTCTTTCTGTAGGATTAGTTTTTTTTATCATTAGGGTGTAGTTGTTATTGTTTTACTTACAATAATTAGCATTGTCTGATTATTGCAAATGTTTGCCTTATTGAGATTAGATTTTTGCACAATATTTTTTAACAAGTGTCCATAAATAGGGCATGTGGGGTTTCATGTTCTCCCTGTGTTAGCGTGGGTTTTCTCCAGTCCAAAGACTTGTAGGTTAGGTTAAATGATGACGATATGATGATGATAAATTGGTGTGAATGTGAGCGTGAATGGACTGGCGACCCGTCCAGGATGTACCCTTCCTTCGCCCAGTGCCAGCTGGCATCCAGCCCCCTTGCGACCGCTAACAGAATAAGCAGTTGCAGATGGATGGATTGATGATGTCCACAAATATTTGACTGCCTAGATGAAATAATGTATAATGTACACAGGGGATAATGATTCAAAATTAAGTAGTAAAATAAAAAATAAAAAAGACAAAAATGAATAAAATAAAACATACACAGAAATGAACACAACACATGGATAAAAAGCTGCATACATGTGCTTTGAAATATCAACTAATTTGTGGATATTAAAGTATGAACTGTAGGCTTATTTATCTTCAGTTATTAAGACAACATTCTGGTGCGCTGAGCGCTCAATGAGCGACTCCTGGGGTGAGCTGATCATAAAGGGTCTTAAGCCTTTAGAGTCCCATGTTGTGTGGAACTTCTGGGAACCTCGAACAGAATATTGTATGTTTCTCTAATTTAAGGATTATTTAGATTAGATTGCTGATAGGGGTTTCTCTTGCTAGTTATTTAGTTAGTTTACTTATTTTATTATTTGCTATATTTAAATTTTGAGTAATCATTTTGTTTCATATGTGAACTGGGTAACACTGTGGGCACCTGCGGCTCTATAGGTAGGTAGGTATGGGACCAGCATGCACCTGGGTGGGCCTTTATTATTATTTTTTTTTTTACCAGAGCAAGAGAGGCAGCAGCAGCTGTGCTTTGTTTTTTGAGAGATAAATAATAAAACACACAGAAATTTTGCATGGACAAAAGACTTTTTTGCCTGCATATACCACATACCCACAATGCATCGGTGGCCCTTGATTTTTCTGCACATCTTCAGATTTCATGAATTTTGGTGACAGTAGCTTCATTCTAAACACTATGGGTGACACGTTTCACTTTAGTCATTCAATAATTAAATGCTGATAATAAAATATTGATGAATGTACATTATTATATTTATAAACTGCAGCAAATAAAGCGAGATGATAAAGAGATGAACCTCGATATGAATGCATATGCCCTCATAGATGAAAATTATTTGAAGATGTGATTTTAATTTTCCAAGCATTTGCAAATACTGATTATTTTCGTTCCACTGCTGTACTTGTAGCACTAATCAATGATAGCCTTGTGATAAAGGAGTAAAGAAGTTATGCACTAAGATGAAAATATTAAATTTATTGTATAAGCCATCTTAGTTACATTAATCATGACTGTATATCTGGATAAAATCAGTATCAAATATACAGTCATTTATCTGGGTAATGTAGATATTGTGATGTGTCTTTAGAAAAACATTTCAAATACAAATTGAAAAAGTTCTGTTGAATGTCTTCAAATTCACACCTGCTGGATGTTGAGTCCATTTCCGAACACCGTGCTGAGATCTGGTGTACAACTGGTGATCCAGCTGATGGAATGCATTATGAGCTTCTAATTAGAGCGGTACCAGACACAATCATGCATCTTTCAAGGTGCGCACACGAGACTGAATGGCCTACATCTATCAATAGATGCCGCTCAGCATTAATTCCTTTGGAATCACGTGTGAACTGTAGTTGAGGATTTTTCCATTCCCGCTGAAATGATTTGTAATTAAAAGAGCTTTTGATTTCCGATCATCGTTAGGCGTCCAGATGCTTGTTAAGACGTCGTACTTTCTCCTTCTTGTTCTTGTTGCCGTGTTTTTTCCAGGGTTTTCCCACCACCATCTCTGATCCAGGCTTTCCCGGGCCGACAGGTCCGCTGCCTGGCTTGTAGCCCATAACAGACTGAACCCCCTTGGAGAGCGCCCGCACATTCTCCTAAAGACAGACATCCCATCAATACCCAAGCATTTACTATATATATAACTAGACTAAAAACTACTATTAAAGGGACAGTTCAGAATTTTGAAGGGGGGCTGTGTGAGGTACTTATCCATAGTTGGCTGGCACAACCTCAGTTTGGAGAAGCAGTGTTACTGCACAGAAGTAAAAAAGCAATATACTGCTGTGGATGGGAGCCGACACCAAATGTATTTTAGCCACCTAAAAGAAAGGCCCACCTAAAAAAAATCAATATTAGTTTAAGTGTACGCTATATCTACAATATTTTCTCTGGTTTAGATTGCTGTCAGACAGCTAAAGTCTGTTTCCAACAAGGAACTGAAGCTGTTGTCTATGCTCTCACCAAAGCCACCAGACTCCATTGAAAAAAACAATCATTTTACCTCAAGGAACAGAGGAGTCGCTGGTCTACCGCTGCCTCAATCTGTTAGTTTGTTTCTGTTATTGTGTGACTTTGGTTAGTTTACTAAAGAATGTAGATAATTCACTGACTATGGATAAGTAACTCATACAACCCCACTTTGAAACACCCAAACTACCCCTTTAAGACATTTTTCTTTCAAATAAGAAGACTGTTAATCTATCGTACCTGATGGAAAAAGTTTTTGTCAACCACATTTTCAATTCTCTTGATTTTTTGTTGTTTGTTTGTTGTTGCTGTGGCAGAGAGGTCACAGCGGTCCGAGTCTCCTTTCAGGAACTTGTTGTGCTGCGGCTGGAAGTCTTGAGCATTAATGTGTGGAGGCGGATGGCAGTACAGAAGTTTTCCCTGTGAAGAGTCAACATTGTTAGGAAGAGTGGGTAAGTGAAGGGATGCTCTATTCAGGATGCACATGTTTAGTCAATGTCACAAAACTATTTCATAGAAATACAGCTACTCCAATATGCAGCTATATGGCCAAAAGCTCCCTTTTAAACATAAAAAATGGATTCACAATTGACACAGGTGACACTGCAGGTGTACTAACAGAATTGTGGCAACCAGCCTAAACATTTGGTAGTCAATGGATGGTTCCCTTAGGCCCTTTTCAATCTTACCTACTATACTGTACATAAGCAGGCAAAACTAACAACAAAATGTACTAGAGACTAACATTTTCCAGTTGTGACTCGGGTCTGACACTTACAGAGACATAATCCTTCAAGATGTAGCGGGCTGATCTGGACTGATCTGGCTGACCATGTGACGTCATGAAGCCTCTCATGTCTGAAATAGAAGGAAACACAGTAATAAACTGTACGCTGCTCTCATCTAAAAGCAGAGTTTACACAATGCTTTACAAACAGAGTTGATATCAAGAACACATTCAACTTGAGCAACTTGAAGAGCAACTTGGTTGCTCTTGGTTGAAGAAAAAAAAAAAACATTAAGAGGGCTAATACATATACAAGTCTACTAACTATATAAGTCTATAAAAAGCATGTTATTATTTGATATAAAAGGCAGATGGATCACTCTCACAGGTCCTCTCCATACAGAGCTACATGCTGACAAGTACCATTTTGGCCTATTGTTAATTGATTCTCTTTAAAAATACAATAAATATTATATATCCAGTAGTCTCACATCCATACGCCATCAGCAGCTCTTCAGAGGTGGGGGGCCTGTCGGGGTCTTCGTCTTCTCGTGGTCGGATGATGTTGATGCCGTAGGTGCCTTCTGCCACATGCCGAGGGATCATCTGACATATGTGACACATCTGTTAAGGACTTAACCAAGATCCACAAATTCTTAAAGCTGGAGGGTCTGTGAGCCTCCTGATGTTCGTATTTGAGATTCTAGGTACACCATTTAAAACATCAATATATCACTGAGAAATCAATTTTGGTTATTTGAATTAATTATGGTAAATATAGTACAGTGACAGGTGGGTGCAGTGAGTCAATCACACTGCCATGATTGGATTGTTAATTAATTAAAGTAGTGTTATTATGGCAAGGATGGCCTCTGAGCGAGGCAAAGGTCCTAAAAGATACATATGCACATTTTCTTTAATAATTTCTAATACTGTAGAAGTTACAGAAAACTTTTTTGAACCTACAATAGCCCTGATATGCCAGCTGATGATTCCCTATGTCCCATCGGGAGAAGTTCTACTTTTACTTTCTCAAAATGCCAGTTATAAACTCTACACATAGCACCTTTAATGGTCACCAACACTTCTTTCCCCCCAAAAAAAAGCTGCTGAAGGATTCTGCAGGTGCTGTGCCAACAGCATAAAAAGGATATATGTGAAACTGGAGGAACATGATCCCTCATCTGGTCAATGGGCAGGATCCCAGAGCAGATCATCTCAGCTTTGGTAGAAACAAATGAGGGCATGACCAGACCCGGACAGTCACAGAGGCACAGGCCTGGCTCCACATACAGAGTCTGGAAAACAAGTCATAAAAAAGCAACAAAGTCAATCACACTTTAGGCTTTCTGTTGATACAATGAATTCACATTGAGAGGTTTAAAGAGCAGTCCTGTACCTGAAAGTGCTTAGTGTGTCCAGGAGTGGCCGAGACAGACACCTTCTTGTTCCTTAGAATAGTGTTGATGGTGGAACTCTTTCCCACATTAGGATACCCAACCTGTTGAAGTAATACAAGTCAATCAGAAATCAGTGACTTCCCAACATCTATTTTCCAGTCGACTGTGAAGTGTTAACTTTTCACCCACCAGTCCCACTGTTAGTTGTCCTTCTTTACACCTGGGCCCGTTGTGAGCAGCCTTAAACATGTCGAGCAGCTCGTCCTTATGCAGCAGACGGCTGGAGTTGTGGAAGGAGGATTTACTGGATGAACCAACAGTCCCTTCCTCTTCATCTTCTGAGCAGGTGTGCCAGTCCTCCTCATCTACACTTATCTGTTCCTGCTGCTCTTCATCTGTACCACTCTCTTGTCCTTCTTTGTCGTCGTCCTCCTCCTCCTCCTCCTCCTCCTCCTCCTCCTCCTCTCCGGTGGCCCCTTTTTGGCTCAAGTCTTCATTGTCTGGCTGTCCTTCCTCTTCTGGGTCACTGTCTCCACTCTCTGGATCCTCCACTTCCATGCCCTACAAGACAAGACATTTTACACTTTGATAATAAAGACAGCAGCAGATCTGAAAATGTTAAAACAGTGTTTCACAACCTTTTTCCTTAACAGGGCCCTTTTTCTATTATTGAGTACAATGACAATCCCAGACTAAGTGACACATTTTATGGATATTTCATTATATTCAATGCATAATAGTAGAGAACAAGCGATAAACTGTACAATTAACCCAGATAGTGAATACAGTAAGTGCAGAATGTTTGTGCAAAACGAGTGATTTAAATGAAATTTGAGCTGATCATTTTCTGTGAATATTGCATCAGAGATGAGTTTTCCTGTTATTTTAGGGACATTTGATACAATTCTCTGCCTGTATTGTGTATTTTTTTTTTATTTTTGTCAATCATACATACTTCATATGCTTCTTTTTTTGACAAATTCTGTGTTTTCTTCCTCCTTGTTGTTTTAATTGCATACTTGGGTGAGGCTGTTTGTGTTCAGGTCTTATCCCGTTTATATCTTTAAAAAGTTTAAAAATACCAAATTTCATTTAGTGTTCTTCTCAGAAATGAATGGCATGCTGAGATATAGGCCAACTGTATTTTTGCTTTTAATAGATGTTGCCTTAAAATCAAAAAGGCTTCATGACCTACTGAGAAGCTTTGACAACCTGTAGTGGGGTCAGGACCTCCAGGTTGGGAACCAGTGTGCTGAAGAGATCTAATCATATTAACAAGCCTTTCTCCAAAACCATGAAATTACAAACTGATAACATTCAGCTCACTGTGATGAGGAAATGACGATCTACACCTTTATTTGTTCCCAAGAAATGTAAATACATGTTAGCACATACATTAAAATTCACAGGTGATGTTCAGCTTCTCAAACTCACTTTATCCTCTGCATCCAGTCTGTCGCTCTCAGCCAGGGCGGACCAGAAAACTGCCCTCAGACCCTCTTTCTGGAAGTACGTGGCCCAGGCTCGCCTCTGCTCCCTTGTCAGCAGGTCGGCCTTATTCACCAACAGCATGTTCTCCTTATGCTCCGACACTTCCTTTACGTACAACTCCTGGGAGCATACAACAGAAAAGTGTCCAATGGTCAGTTCACCTTTGTACAATATTTGTGCTGTTTTTTTTTAAAAATTGAATTTGAAAATTTTACTTATTTAGAAATAACTACAGTAAGTGCAGAAGTTAGACAAATCTTTGAGTAAAACAACTCAAGATGAAAGACAACAGCTAAAAGAAATCAAAACTAAACGAGAGAACCAACAGTATAAAGGTGACAGAAATCCAGCCTTTAAAATATGTATGTGTATCCTAATGCAGGAAAAACTGTCAACAAAAAATACTGGAAAGTGTAGTCACAGTATAGTAACATCCTCCTTCAACAATGCATGCACTGTAACTTTTCCACTAAAATACTCTACCAGGGCTGTTGTGACACTGAAATTGGACAGACTTGACATTTCAGGGGACGGAGTTGTGCCGCATTTGCTTCACAAACTAAAGCACAGTAAGAATAAACATTATAGCCATTCCTACACAGTTGTGTACAACTGTGTATTTTGTATGTATATACTGTAGCTACATATGTCTGAGACATTATGGCAATACAAGACTACTGTAAAACTAAGCATATAAAAACTAAAATTATAAAACTATTATAACCTTGATACTTACCAGGTCAGGACATCTGAACAGCAAAGGATTTCTGGCATCGACAATTTGAACGACGATGTCACTACAGGAAAACAAGACAACAGTTTTGTCTTAAGTTTATTTTCTTTTTTTTTTTTTTTTTTTTTTTTTTTTTTATTATTTTTTTTTTTTTTTTTTTTTTTTTTTTTTTTAATAATATAATATTATTATATAATTAATTATTATATTACATAATTATCTATTACATAGTATTTTTGGGGGGGGGAGTAGCTCAGTTTGTAGGGGGTTTGGTTGGGGACCGGGGGGGCCCGGGTTTAAATCCCGGAAAGGAAAAAAAAGTGAGGGGAAATTGGTGGGGGGGGGGGGGGCAGTTTACCTCTTGGGGGGTGCGGGGGGGCCCCGGGGGGGGGCCACCACCCCCCAACTGGGGGGGGGTGTTTGGAGGGGGCCCCCCCCTCTTATAACTCTCCATTAATAAATGTATGTGTGTTTTTTGTGTGTATGTATTATGAATGAATATAATAGAGAGGAAATAAAATTTCCCCCCTTACTATAAAGTACATCTTCTTCTTCTTCTTCATTCCTCAAAAACAGGGATAAGCTGACAGCTGTACAGTATACAGCTTTTGTGTTGTTTTTTACCTCCTCTCGATCACTCTCCACAGTTGTCTCCAGAACTCCAGGTTCCTCTCAAATGGGGTGAGAATTAACTTCTGTTCCTCTTCCAGCCTTTAGAGGGAACACTTCCTGTTAGATTGCTGACACTGATGTGGCCACAAATTACAAATGCTGTAATTTTGCACGCAACTTTTTAGACGATAAATATGTAACAACAACACTACTGCTTATAAGAACACGATTTTTGTAAAAGCAAAGGTGACTGAGTTTACAGATATTACACACTGTGCAAGCTCTCGTCTCCACTCCAAGAAGCTGTCTTTCTCTGCTTGCTGAAGTGCATCTGGACTGGTGCCTTCGTCCCAGTGGGGGCTTCAAATTGAGAGAGAAACATCACAAAAATTAAAAAAGCAAACCACACAGATAAGGAATTTCATAAAGTTAACTAGATCTGTTTTACTTACCGTCGAGGAATTCGGAGGAAATGCTTGTTGTCTTCATGCAGCTTCTTCAGCCTGGTTTGCTCCTCAGCTGTTAATAAGCCTGCTCTGGCTTCCGCTGGCACAAATCTGATGTTGAGTTTCTCTAAGAAACACAGCGAGGAACAGTGAAAGACAGCGGTGGAGGCAAACAACAGTGTGGTTTTTATATAAGGGCTATGAGTACACCTTGCCATTAACAGTCTTTAGCCACAACATCTGGGTACAACATACAACCCAAGAACTACACATGAGGTCAGTGAGTGATTACTTACCCGCAATAAACTCTGTTCCTGCCAATTCGGCAGTGGCCAGAAAGTCATCCATGGAACTCTGTTCTGTCACTGACTGCAGGTTGAGCCGCCCCCAGTCATAGCCATCATTCAGCTCACTAGTGTGGCGCTGCAAATGCGAAAAATAATAATAAATACAGCCTCCATTAAAAACAAACCACACATTAGTCTAAAGTTATAATGAGAAAAAAATATCTACAATACACAATGACTTGCTTGACGGCATAATTTAACTCTACAACTTTGTAGTTTTGCTTGCAAATATGGTGCTGCATGAAAACATACTGTGGGTAACAGTAATGTTAGGTCAGTGGTTCTCAAACATTTTCTCTCCAAGGACCCCTAAATTGACATAAATTGACATGAACACCATTTGAGAGGATTTTTGCTTTTAGATGTTGTATTACAGAACTGGATTAAACCTATGACCAAAATAGTAATACGTTCTGTGCCACTTATGGATGGACTTATAGTGAAAATAAATTATTCCCTATTTGTTTGTTTTGCTGGGGACCCCCGGAACTCCCTAAAGGACTCCAGGGGTCCCCAGACCCCACTTTGAGAACCACTGCATTAGGGCATATGAAGCAGTTCTAATAATCTTATCTAGAGGTCAACAGCCCTCTAGTTAACAGCCCTCTAGCCCCTGTATCGGCTATATCGGGGCTGTGTCGGCTATGTTGATTCTCCAATAAATCGGCCATAAAAAACCCACATCGGTCGACCTCTAATCTTAATATTATATGGCGCAACCAGTGCTCCTGTATAATGCATGCCGAATTTACCACAGGAGCATATTTATTGCGAACAGGTCATTTTACGTCATTCAGATTGATGATATGCAAGGCAGCGATAAAAATGACATTTTTTTGAGGGAGTTTGGCGCAAGCAACAAACCATAACTTTCTGAACTACTGGCAGCTCCCCCGAACCCTACACACTGAGTGGCAGTTCAAACAGGACCGACAGTGAATATGAAACTTCATAATATATCATGAACAGCGGGATAACAATCCTCTATGGTTTAATTAAACATGTTTAATATAAGCTAATTATTGTTGCCATGATATACCCAGGTGTCGCCCCTCTTGTTTCCTCGGCCTGCCTGGAGTCTCTCCTTTATCAGAGCTCGGCCCAGTCCGCCTCCTCCGCCTGCTTTCTTCTTACCCATACTAACTTATGATGGTGTCGCTTCCCTAATATAACATATAATTTACTCTACATAAAAAAACAGTAATGTAATATATCTGAAGCGTGTTAAAAGGTATCTGACACTAGCTACATCGCCCCATGTGCACTGCGTTGTTGTCGTAAGAACCGGAAGTGGGACGAACCAATCGAGTCTCATTTCCGGACGAATCGACCTCAACTACTCGGAGATATTTTTTATTTATATATTTTATTCAAGTAGTTAAAAATAACCATACCATAAATACATAATTACCCACTAAAAACTCACAATAATATCGGCTCTATTTTTTTCTACAGTGCCGAAGCAATGGTACAGTCCAGTTGATTGTCCAGCTATCAAAAGTGCCCTGAAGGAAATGGGTCACTACCAACATTCGTTCCTCCTGTTTAACCGTTTTACAGTAAAATACATATGAATACAGTCCTCAGAGCTAAATAAGATTAGAAGTGGGAAATAAAAATCTAATATTGCGCAAAGTAACAAGTAACTCCTCTTCCATTATCACGCAAAGATTAACAAACGCACTTCTTATGTGAACCAAAAGATGGCAGCATTGAACAGCAGGCTCACAATGACTATTCCTTCCACATGCTGTAAACCAAAACGATGGTTACTGTCATAGCAAATATTTAACTATATTATAGTCTATTAAATATAGCCTATAGTTTTATTGTTATATTGTTGAGCGTGACTGTTTTACTTTCATTTTAGAAGGAGTCAACACACATCAATCCCAAGTCACATTTTACTAGATATATAACATTGAATGGAAAATTAGCTACTTATCTGAAGCCTAACTTGAAAAAAATATGAGATGCAATGTTAACACGTTTTCAAGTATTCTTGAATTTGGTGGGATGGGAATACAGCAGCCTAAATATGCAATAGGAGCAGATTCATTGTGTAAATGTTTAAATTCACCCTTTTCTTCTGTTTGTCTCCCTTTGTGTTTTTTGTCTATGACTGTGTTTTTGTGCTGCTGCCTGTCTTGGCCAGGTCACCCCTGAAAAAGAGCTTCTTCAAGTCAATGGGATTCACCTGGTTAAATAAACGTTTAAAATTAGACATAAAAATTACAGTAAGATACAATAGAATTACTTTGCATTCAGGGGCGAGTCTATACATATATTTTTAACAAAACTCCTCATGTTAACTCTTGTGCTGTTACCATGATAGTCCTAAAGAACTTTACAGGGATTTTAGTATGGAATATAGTTATATGTCTCATATTTTCTCTAGTAATGTCTCGCAGATATGTATTGGGGGTTATAGCTCTTGCAAAAAGGAAATATTGTGCTGCTAAATTTAAATGCAGTGCATGCAAAAACATGTTTTTAATGATCAATATTAACTGTATACAAAATTATGCTGCAGCCATTTGGAAACAGAGGGCAGCTGTGAGAGTTTTGTATCAATGAACACGGTCAATACAAACCAACACGATCATATTCTCATTTGGTTCAGCCTCCCCGCCCCCCTACAGCCTCACTCAAATGGTTTCTCCCTGCATATAATCAGCGGCTCTCGTCCAGCAGGATCAGACCGTATTCAGAGCTACAGTAAGACAGGACGCAACACACCACAATGGACAAAAGCACTTTAGAGGACGAACAGATGAAGTACGGAGTCTTTGCGTTCAGTTCTCATAGAGTAGCTCATCAATGACCTGACAGGGAAATAAACACTTCTAGGGTTTAGCAGTAGCTTAATACAAAGTTTATTTTTCTCTTTCTCAGTAGACTTTGTTGCTGTTGACTGGAAACAGCAGTAAAATGCTGCCTTGGAAGAAGAATAAGTTCGACCTGATCGAGGAAGACAAGCAGTCCAAGCAGAAGGGCTATGCTGTGAGCCTCAACTACTCCGCGCTCACCTCCTTCGCCAAGTCCTGCCCCGAGAGCGCGCTCAACCGGGTGGGCAGCATGTTCAAGTCCAAGAGGAAAAAGGTGAAGATCACCAGCGAGGACCCCACGTACACGGTGCTCTACCTGGGGAACGCCACCACTATCCAGTCCAAAGGGGACGGCTGCACGGACGTGGCGGTGAGCAAGATCTGGGGCAAGAGCGAGATGGGCAAGAACGGCACCAAGATGAGGCTGACCATCAGCTCGCAGGGCATCCGGATGGTGCATGTGGACGACAAGGCGAGGAGGCCGGGACATCTGTACTTGCTGCACCGGATAACCTACTGTGTCGCGGACCCGAGGCTGCCCAAGATCTTCGCCTGGGTTTACAGACACGAGATGAAGCACAAGGCCGTGATGCTGCGCTGTCACGCAGTGCTGGTGTCCAAGCCGGAGAAGGCGAAGGCCATGGCGCTACTGCTGTACCAGACTTCGGCCACAGCCCTGGCTGAGTTCAAAAGACTAAAACGGAGGGACGACGCCAGACACCAGCAGCAGCAGCTCATAGGGGAGCAAACCATCCCGTTGGTCCCCATCAGGAAACTGCTGAACGGACAGTGTTACTACAAACCTCCGGTGGAGCGCAGCCGGAGCGCGCCCAAGCTGGGCTCCATCACAGAGGACTCGGTCGGGGAGGAGGAGGAGGAGAAAGCGATGCACTTTGAGTGTGAGGACATCCTGGACACGGACGATGATTGTGTTGCCAACGGTAAACAGGAGTTGACTCAGATTATTAACGATTTGGGAGAGATGAGCATAGGGAACGACGTGCAGACGCTGAAATCTGACCTCAGAGTCACCAGACTTCTGTCCGGGGAGAGCACGGGGAGCGAGTCATCCATAGAGAGCAACCAGGAGCCCCCTGCGCTCACTAATGGCTTTGAGGAGGTAAAAGTGGCGCAGGAAATTGCCTGAATTACTTTTGGGCATTTCTTCGCGCTTCTGTGTTGTTGAGGCACGAAGTCTCCACAAGAAACATTCCCTCTGTGTTGGAGAGTGTCTAATATGAGACCTCCACGACTAACTGAGAGGATCCAGAAAAGACAGAAGGTTGTGGGACACTAATTGCACATGGACACACAGTTAGGCTACTGAATGATATTTTTAAGATTGTGTAAACACAGGAATGGAGAAATGGGGAAACAAGTGCATGGACTGGTTGAAGCAACAGCATCCCAGTGCGCCTTAGGACGCACGGCACCAATTCCAACTCTTATTTAAGAGGATATGTTGCATCCTCAAGCTTGTTTACTTTACGTTTTCTCCCTTGAAAATGCCATTTTTTCTGTTGAAAGATGCTCATCACGATCCAAAAAAACATTCCTTGTTTTCAAAGCACGTTTTGTTCTTTTCCTTTAAGTGGTTCAGTGGGTCTAAACGGGCATCCTTATTTCTCTTGTCAGGGCGCTTTTTGTTAACAGCCTGTCTCTTCATTTACATTATTTTGCACTGTCGTGGAACTCATTCAAGTATTATGTTGACTACATGTACATAATGTTTGTTTGTCAGTATGTTGTCTGAAACATAAATGTCATATCTTTGCTGTGCAAAAGGAAAAAAAAACACCTTTATGTATTAAGCTGTAAAGTAAGATGTTTAAAGTATAAATATGTTATTTTTTAATGAGAATGTGGTTTGTTATGTGAACCTCATAGAATTATCAATAAAAAAAGAAATTTATATAAAGTCGTATGTGTAGATTTGTGTTGGAAAGAAAGAAAGAAAGAAAAGAAAAAAATTCCTTTATAAACCCCAGGGGGGGAAAAATATTACTCAAAAAAAAAAAACAAAAAAAAAGAGAGGAGAGGAGGGGGGGAGAGGGGGGGGGGGGGTGAGAAAATGGGCAATTAGGTGGGCTCCGCCCCCCGGAAAGCAAGTAGGATGTGTTTTCCTCTGTGGGGTTTACCTTGGGAGGCTCAAATTGAGGTTAGAGTTGAAGAGCTGGGAGACAGAAAAAGAGATAGACTACAGGTGTTTTTGCTGCAGTATTTGTGTTGCTGTATACATTTATTTCACTCAGTAGTCTCGGCTGGATTGGTGTTCTTTTGCACCAAATTGCTTTCAGGGAACTGGCTGCAGAAGTGATTCAATTAAGGGCCTGAAGATCCATTCATTGTGACTGGCCTCGGGGAAGCCAGGTCATACAGGAGGACGTCACCACAAGCACAAACTGTTAGAGCATCACATGGGTCCTTTAATGACAGAGAGGCTGAAGCAAACAGAGGTCTTTTTACAACATACTGGCTTGTTTTTCTTTTTTAATTTGCTGTTACGTCTGTCCTCCTTTGGTGAGACACTAAGGATAATCTCTTATGGGCAAAACAAGTGCTTTAAATCCATACTGTAATGTTGTATGTATAGAATCATACATTCAGAAGCAGCAGGTACATTTTATCCTCATTTTGCCCTACTTTACTGAAATCAAAACAACTGCATGAATAGTGACACTGATAAAAGATTGTAGAGCTACAAATATTAATGGATTAGTTATTAATTATTACATTAGACAACTATTTTAACAATCGAGTAATCGGATTAAGACTTTTTTTTATATATATAAAATGTGAATATTTCCTGTATTTTATTTACTCCTCTATGACATTCAACTGAATATCTTTTTAATTACTTTTTTAATTGCCACCATTATTGTAACACCAACAAACTACAGACAAAATAACAGGTTGTAGATGACATTTTGAACATTTCACCCCCACCAACCAACAGGATAGAGCTATCCACACAGCATGGTCACTTAGACAGAAGATCTTTTTATGTTAGGCCTGCATGGTGGTGCAGTGGTTGGCACTGCTGCCTCACAGCAAGCAGTCATAGAGGTCATAGGTTTGAATCTGACTTTGGGCTCATCTTCTTTGGGCCCAATTCTGCTACATCCCTATCCCAAGCTTTCATTCACGATGTAGGCATATTTCCATGCGTTTAACTTATCATAGATATATGACACTATATGTCTTGGCGCACTCTGTATCCAGCTAAAAAAGTAAACTGAATATCTTTGAGTGTCAACAAGACATTTAAAGACATCATATTGGGCTTTGAGAAACACTGATCGGTGAAGTGATGATGAAGTTTTCACAATTTTCTGACATTTTATAGACCAAACAACCAGTCAGTTAATTGAAAAAGTAATCGACAGATTAATCGACAATGAAAACAATCCTTAGTTGCAGCCCTAAAGGATATTGTTACTTCCTTCTATTAAATGCCAGCTTAATATCTGATACCTTCAGTGACAAAGAGACACATCTCGTGCCACAGCATGTGATCTGTGGTCAGTGAGGGATGTGACTTCAATCAACACCACTTTTCTCGCTGCTCTAAAAGTGGAAGTCACTGTCACACTCTTCACACAAGGCCCACCCACATGCCACACAGTTCCTGCCAGTCATTCATACAGTATTAACTGGAACACACAGTACAGTATTGATGTCTTTATGTACGTAAGCCATTAGTGTTATGTCTGCCAGGGCTGCACTCAAAATCCCCCAGCATGCAGGGGTGCTCTGCCCCAACAGCCAGGCCGTATTCTCGCTAACACCACCACCACTGACAGGGCTGAATAAGCCACGGGCAGGGAGAAAACCAGAGAAGGAGGTGGATATGGGGATTGTTATCTGCACAGACAGTGTTTCACCAGCTGACACAATCCCATTGGCCATGCTGAGGCATTCACTGAAAACAAAAACACTCCCACCACGGATTTAGACCCAGATCCAGCGACAGAAGGTTAATGTGTTTCAGCCAACGGTTGGCGAGTCCTATAAAAAGCTTCACAGCAGCTCATTATGAATTGATGTGCTTTCAGGACACACACACACACACACACACACACACACACACACACACACACACACACACACACTCTAAATCATTGCTGTATTCGTGGCTTGTCAAATCCTGCGTGTGAGTTGAAATAGCAACAGAGTGCAGAAACCCACACTCTTCCCCTTGCGGTGTGATGCTCTGTCCACACCAGCTGTGGCCTCACAGAAGTTGACCTTATACTGCGAAGATATAACATGACATCATCAGCATACGCCCAGCTCAATGCAATTAGTGGGAAGCCGCATACACATAGAGGGAGACAGAGCAACAAGTCATTCATCTACTACCCCTGCTTTTTTACAGCTGCTCCGTGCCTTTACAGTTCAACATTTCTTGCTGATCTACATTTTTATGCATCGTGTCTTGAGTCCCACCTCTATAAAAGCAATCGTGGTCTCAAAATCTTCCAGGGTTACCTGGATATGAGCCACAGGTGCAGCCAGCGCACTCACACAGTGAAATGATAAATAGTGTTTGTTGACGACAAGTGGCTGCAGAACACGTTTCAAGCTGCCAAGGGAGAGGGGAGCGGAGTTCCTGGCTGATAAGAGAGATTTTTCCATATTCACATGTCACATTCGCTTTTCATGTCAAACAAATACTCAGGTGTTTGCTTAACCTACTGCCAGGAGTGTATACTGTGAGCCACAGGGAAATGGGCTGCATATGCAAGAAAACTGTCTGGCTGTCTCAGAAGCCAAGTGTGTTGTTTCTAATACTTGCCCATCTTTCATGCTGTTATAAAACTTGGATCTGGGAATGGATGGAAGAATTTTACATTTTTGATGATTATACATTATGAAAAAAAAGATATTGAGTATCTTTAAGATTTTAAAGGTAATAAAACATATGAACCATGTTGATTAACTTATAATCGTTATATAAAAAAACAATAAAAACAACAAACCTGCAATAAATGATTTTTGTCCTATTGAGCATTTTCCAGATAACTGTCTATACCAATGGTTCCCAAAGTTTTTCACATCCCTTAAACTGACACAAATCAGACCGTGTACCTCCATTTGATTAGATTGTGTTCCAGAGTCCCTCATCAGATAGGATTTGCTTTTAGATTTTTACTGAAAGTGTATTAAACCCATGACCAAAATAGTTATACATTTTGTCATTGTGTTACTTACAGATGGGATTATTGTGCATATAAATCGTTCCCTTTTTTGCTGGGTACCCCCTTGGAACCCTCAAGGACCCATGAGGGTCCTGGGACGCCACCTTGGGATTCACTGCTCATAAAATCTAAAGAATAACGAAAAATAGTGGGAAAATGCCCATCATTATTCCCTAAAGCCTGAGAACAACAGTCCAAATCCCAAACATCTTCTATCACAAAGGAAGCAGCAAATCTTCAATACTGAGAAATTGGAAAAGTTTGGCATTTTTGCTTTTAAATGGTCCTGAACAATTAATCAACTGTCAAAATAATTGCGGATAGATTTTCTGTCAATCAATCTAACTGAGTAATGGACAAATCTTCACAGCCCTACTGCTGTTAGTTATTTATTATAACTAGTGGAGGAAGAAGATTTCAGATCTTTTACTCAAGTAAAAGTATTAATATTACTTTTCAAGTAGCCGTCCTACATTAAAGATGTGACATCAAGTATAAAGACTAAAAATACTCATCATGGAAGATCAGTTCAGAATATCATCTGATTGTATTTACTATAAAGTTACTACTGGAAACTACTTTAACTATTTTATAAACTGATGGTATGTTTAATTATAAAAAGACATTTTCAAATGATCATTTGTTTTATATATAAAACACTTGTTACTGTGTGATGGGCTTGACGCCCAACAAATACAGCCAAACTGTTTTTTTTTAGCATTCCAGTGACGAAGTGACGCGTCAACCAGTCATGTGTTTTGGTTTCACCCCGTTCCGATCCATCTTAAAGAAAAAAAAAATCCAGTTCGCAGACAACACAGAGAGGCAGCTGTTCGTTCTAAACAACAATGGCAGCTCCTGAGCAGGTTAGTGTAGATGCTGCAGTACCAGTTATATCAGAACTGGACAGCATTTCTTCACTGAAAGAAGAGCAAAGAACAACACTGAAGGCTTTTGTCAGTGGGAAAGGTGTTTTCTCTCTTCTCCTGATTGGCTCTGGCATGAGTTTGTTTGACAGATGGTTCATCCAATCACATGCCAAGAATTTTTTTTGAAAGTGCCTGTCCTTTTCCAAACAGTTTCCAGTGACGGCGGGTTCTGTGTAACAAACTGTCTGGCGGGTCAGGTTAGTAGAAAGTAGCATAAAATCAAAACACTCAACCTTAATGTGCCTTAAAACTGTATAGTACTCGAGTAAATGTACTTTCTATACTGTAAGTATACAGCAGGGTTCAATGAATATGAAGTATTATTTTTTATAATTTGCCACTTACTGCTCTTTGCAGTGATGCCCTGTGAACACATGAAAACCCTCCGTTAAGATAAATCACATGACAGAATTATCCTGTGTACAATAACACTCATCAAACAGAGAATACATGACGGTCACTGTCTGGTCTGACACAGAAGCAGGACAGCAGAGTTTCCAAATTATCTGCTAGTGGAATGCAGCCGCGGGCCATCGCTGTACCAGACCGTCGCCACCAGTGCCAGGCGGACACACAGCTTCATTTTTAACCACGCCAGAAAATCTGTTCATCTATAATGCATGAGGAGGGCCGTTAGTTAGTTAGCGTGGCCGGATCTGATTACAGCAGCAGCACTAAGATGTCAGGGGGGTTGAATCAGAGCATAATGGGACTGTGACCTTCTCCAGACCGTGGAAACATAAAAAACAAATCTCTAGGACCAGTAGCAACCTGTCCCAGCATGCCCTCAGATCATAATGAGATACTTGACAGTGTCTCAGGTGAGGAGGAGCTGGATGTGACACCACAATTTGTAGCATGAAGGTGTGTAATAACACACTCCTCAACTACAGACACAATCATTGAGGGTTATTTTACACATAGCATAGAATTAGAGGTGTGGCAGACATTATAGGCAAAGTTGTACTTAACTTTGTTGGCCTTTCTTTTTGGAGGGAATGAAGTACTTGGACAACAGTTCACATCTCGTCCACGATCTACTGGTCAGACAGCAGAGTGTTTTCAGTGGGAGACTCCCTCAGTCCGCTTTAATGACGGCTACAGGAAATCACTCCTGCCCACAACCATATCAACATGCAATGACTCTCCTCTGTGCTGGGAGAGGAGACTTATGTTCTGAGTGGCAATGCACAAAGCACAAATTTTACTTTCAATTTGCACAGCAGAGATACAGTATGTCGTTAAGTGTATTTTACTGCATTTTTTATTTATTTTATCTAGTTTAAAGAAGAGAAGTTGGTATGTATATAGAGATTTATAAGTACAGTTACAGTGTACCTTGTGTGAGTGATGCCCACATTTGTGACATAAATTCCCTTGGGGGATCAATAAAGTCTATCTATCTATCTATCTATTATCTATCTATCTATCTATCTATCTATCTATCTATCTATCTATTTATCTACTTCGTCCCTGTTCCTCACAGGCAGACAGACAGTGCTAGACAATGTCAGTGTCAGAGTACACTACTGATTTTACCAGGATGCTGTGAATGTGAGAAGGACAGAGATAGACAGACATCGAGGAAAATATCCATTATGGTGCCAGCCTCAGCTCTCATTAGTTTGTATCTGACAGCTGTCCTCAGGGAGCTCTATATGTGTGTGTGTGGCTATGCATGTGTGTAGGTACAAGTCATTTTCATGCTCAACTGTCTTCATTTCACATGCTACATCGTCTAAGGTGCTGTTCCAGCTGAAGTGGAGAACAGATGCATCAATGAGTAAAGACAGACACGTTTTAATGAATTATTGAGAAAGTGCATCCATTAAAAGCGACTGTGTGTAAAACATTCAGATACATATCAGTGATTTTGTGCACCGACGGCTGGCAAGCTGGGTTACGTAAATTTTAAAATGAGCAGCTTGGATGGAAAAACGTATTCGTAGACTACAGTCTACAGCCATGCAAGACACTTTGTGAGGCTGTACTTCCAGGTAAATGCTAACATGAGCATGCTAAAAATGCTTGCAGCGACAATGCTAACATGCTGATGTTTAGCAGGTTGTGGGCTCCGTGTTAAATCTTGTGCATCCCTTTAAAAAGTTGCTCTGATGTATTGAGAGGACAAAAATATCTCCTTCCTAAAACTGCTATAAAATATTATTGATATAATTTTCCATTTTTAAACCAACAGCAGTCCTGATCATAACTACCAAATATTCATTCATTTTCTGAATTTTAAGCCTTAAAAGCCAGTTTGTTTACATAATGCCACAGTTGTTTTTTTTCTTTTTTTTTCTGAAAGAAACACAATTTTTTTTTTTAAATTTTCACTGTCTGAGATATGGCAATGATTGGTGCACTTTTATTTTTTTTATGTAGGAAACCAGGAAAATAGCATGTATTTGCGCCCTAGGGAACACATGAGAAAATGGCTCAATCTGGTGGAAAATAGTAAAAAGTAATTTTGAAGCCAGGGAGACTGAAGCCCTGATATAACAGAATACACGATTTTGATGCTGTAATGGTTGTGGGATCACAAATTGTGGTTTTAATGGGTTTCAGTGGGGATGTTTTTGGCTACACAGTTTATTATTGACTTATTATGGAGCTGAGGTTGAAGCTGAGGTGCCATGTGCATTAACAGCCAAGATAATTGAAATATTTAAATTTAAAAAGGGAAAAATTTCCCTGGTGAGGAACAAGAGTAAACAGTTAGTTTAGTGTGTTGGTATGTTAATATTTGCTATTTAGCACTAAACAGCTGAGGCTGATGGGGATTTCATTCATTTGTTTTGCAGATTCTTGGAAATAAATAATAATAATAATATATAATAATAAAGTACTGGACCTGATGATATCACAAGATGAAAAGTCAGGAGATCAGCACAGTTATTAAAGTTTATTAAAGAAGAGGATGTGACTGAACCAACTTCATGGTAATCCATCCAATAGTCGTTGCAACCAAATCATTCTCACTCCCCTACTCCTAACATACCACCGTTTGGTGAGTGCCCTTTGACAATGGATACTGACGTCTGGAGGTGCCCTTTAGCAACTGTAAGAGACGAACTGGGCTTTAAACTAAAGCCAATGTAAACCCACCCAAGATGTTCCTCGATGGTTAGAGCATGTGATGTAGTATTAAGAGTGTGAGAGTCCATTCCTGGTGGGTGGAAGGGGTCAAAAAAAAACAAAACACAGGACTTTCAACCAGGAGACTTCTGTTTGTGTCCCGGGTGAAACCAAAAATGACGTTGTCACTCTGTCCCGTGAGTCACGTGAGCCGTTAGTCACTCAGTAGTCACCTGAGTCATACGTCAGTGAAGTTAACGTCAACCACGACTGTTTCCTAACATCACTTAACTGGCCGTGTTGCATTAACCTCCTATGAAAATGAAATTTTATTTTGAAAGGACACTATACCTGTAACAACCACCTTTCCAGTCCATCCAAATTTGGTTGGTGCTCCGAGTGGTGGTATTTGAGGAGATGGGAGTGAGAATGTGTTGAGAATGTGTTGTTGAGACTTTTCACAGAAAACCACAAACTTTTGTCAGATGCTGTGTTTCTATTTGTTCGTTATTTCCAACAGACGAGGAGAAGCTGATTGGTGAGGTTAAAAATATGACACCACCTCATTTCACTACAAAAACCTCAAGAAGGTGACAGCTGGCTGGAGAGAGATCACCAGGAACCAGAGAGGTTACTGTTGACTGTACTGTGTTTGTCATTTACAGTAAATATCGCAGTATAAAATCTGTGTTTTCTGTTTTAAAAAAGTAGCTATTACTCACCCATCTTTTAAATGGATACATCTCCAGTCTAATCTTGACTGCCCATCTTCCAGGTACATGGTTTGTTTAGGATGTAAGAGAATATTTAACAGTGCGTGGAGAGAGAGCGTCCGTTGTTATTAGGCTATAAATAGATAAAAATACCACAAATCAGTCATCTTATCCTGTTTCTTATTCTGTCAATGTGAAGACACATCAAGGTTGATATCATTAGTCATTACAATAAATTATTAGTTTTATGTTATTACAAAGAAAGATTGATGCATTTCTAGGGGGTTCAGTCAGCCCCCTGAACCAACGTAAACTGCGCTGGTGGGTGGCGCTAGAGGAAATGTAAGGGGACCACCAACAGGATTCATCTTCTCGGGACCTTGAATCTCTGTGCAAAATGTTGTGCCAATCCATTAAGTAGATGTTGGAGATATTTCAGCTCCCTGTGGCATGAAATAAAAAGTCAGGTGTTCACCAACATCATTAAGATTTATCCTCTGATCACGACTAATGTCTGTACATGTCAATCCATCCGAAAGTCGTGATATTTTAGTCTAGACCAAAGTGGTCGACCAAGCGACCATGTTGGAACCACACAGCTAGCGTGGCTAAAAATCAGGCAAGAAGCAAGACTCATAAGAGACGCGAGGGAGAAAAGGTTTGATGGGACTCGGCGTTAGTTTGGATCATAACCTCTCCTTCCTCAGTTCACCACATACACAGTTGCAGGTACTTACAGAATATTTCATCACCGAGCACTCAGCCATCATTCAGCTTCAGACAACAATCCAGCCTACAATTTCCCCCCGTGAATCATACATGCTGAGTGTCTCACAAGACACTTCTCGGTTGGTCTCCGTACGTCTGCTCATGTAATGAGCCGTGTCCGTGTCTATGGACCGAGCCCCATGAGGCCTTGAAACTCTAGATCTCGCGGTGTCCCATTCAGCCACCGCTGCTCTTGTTTTCCACTTGCTCCGACACAAAAGCTTTGCCCCTGGAGAGCCATAGATTTCAGCAGGATTATTTCAGTCTTTCCGTTCACGGGGAGGAAATGGAATAATAACAGAGGGGAGAGAAAAAAATCACGGGGTGACCCTTGGACAGACTCGCTGTCTGAGCTGACTGCCGAATCCAATCTGAGATTTGTGAGGCTTTTTTGTGTTGTGTTTTTTAACGAGATACCCATCACCGTGTTTTGTGTAGGGGGAGACTTGAGATACACCATGCCCTCAAAACACTTGCTTTCCTTTGCTTCTTTTGTGGCAACAGCAAAGTGAAAAGCAACTTTACTCAATAGATACTGTGGCCTACTTTTCAGATCTGTCCACACATGATGGTGAAATCCACATGTGTAATTCTCCCGTTTGAAATACAGACAGGAAACAGATGCAATGTCCAGCAGCTCAGTTCTTAGGCATGTCCCGTAGGATGCACATGTTTCTGTGTGAGTTTGTAGGTGCTTTTATCTGGTAACAGGAAGAACTGGGGCACCAGAGGAACAAAATACAAATACTGTATATTCCCAATCTGAGAAAATCTTAAGCAGAAACTGTAAAGATTTAAATAAAAATGTATCCATGTTTATATGCTTTGCAGCTGGCTGTGGTTTTATGACTGTCTCTTATCTCAACTCATGACCTTTTATTATTGGAGCTGTGAATGCTACACTTTGTGCCGAGGGTGTTTTGTGTTTTGAGACTTGGATCATTCTTGAATGTCAATACTTTATACATCAGTGAAGGACCTGTAGTGATGATTTACTGAGAGACTCCTAGCGCTCAGAGGCATCGATCAGACTAATCAAATCTCAATTTTCCATCGAGCCGCATGACCTGTAACAGACAGACCTTGTCACCGATAGATATGTCCTGACCACTAAGGTTAGATCAATGCTGTGCAGGGCGTTGTGTCAGCTGTTCGATTCATAGCATTTTGCCAGCATGTTGTCAGTCGCCATCCATGACTACAAGTCCTACTGACAGCTGAGCTCAGCGCTGATCAATACAGACGACGGCCTGGTCGGCTGGGTGCAGTCACCTTTGAACCTGAAGAAAATACAGTTTACCCATGTTAGTACTTTGGTCTAGTGGTCTGGATGACAAGATAATGGTGTCATAAAAGAAATTACCTGCCGTGTATATATTACACCGTATAAGGTATGGTAGTCCATGTTGGGTAAAAACTCTGAAGAGCTATAAAATGTATACTTATATAAGGTTTTCATGTGACAAAATAACTTCATACACAAAAAACAGCAGGAAAGGCTGACCCCATACAGCGCTGTAATGACCCAGAATGACTCAGGAGTAAAGTGGAGACACTGTGTATTGAAAAATTTAATATCCATCAATAAGTGAACAAATGGCTGTCTACAAGCTCAGACTGGCAGCTACTCTGCATGTGTTTCAAACTTGGCACAAATATAATTTTAAACAATTCAGAGTTGTTGTTTTTTTTTTTTTAAGTAAATACCAAAACAGTGAAGTTTACCACATCAGGACCATTTAATGTGCCAGGTAGAAACTGTCAGTTATGCTAAATATCTATGACCACTCTGTAATTTCATACAGTTGCTGGTTTATTAGGTACGCTAAGTTAAGATAAATACAGTGTCATACAACAGTCATGCAATAAATCATACCCTCATGACAGCATGGAGACAGCTGAGCCGGCGACTTGCAGCTAACAGCGCTAGCAGTGAAAATTAAAGGCAACACTCCTGATAGACCTAACAGTGTTAACCTGAGGGGGAACTGGAGGGTGGGTGCTATACGTATCCGTGATGGCGCCATTTGATAATGGCGCCATAGCAGTGCAGAGCAGCAGCCGTGAGCTAGCCAGTGGGGCACGCTCACACGCACTATTATGCACCAATAACATGAGCGGCTGGCCCGCTTTGAGAGTTTGAGAGATTTGCTTTATCATTAAACAGAGCATCCCTAATGGAGGCTGGATGCCATGCTCAGGCTACTTTCCAGATGCTTGTTTGACATCACAAACTCATATGATCAAGGTTATTGATACCCAGGTTTGACTTCTCCACCCTGATCAAACTGCATGAAACGAGCAAAGCAGCATTCAGTACTGTGTATCTGTGTGTCTCCACTGCCGGCAGACAGCCAAAACCATGTGTCTCTCTGGAAGAGAAACCAAACAGAGTCTTTTGTTCACAGAAATCCCAGCAATGTTTATTGCTTTTTGCTCTGAGGAACTCCTTCACACTAAAATGAAAACCACAAAAGTGTAAAAGTTTGCCGTAGGTGAATGACTCTCAGCTGAGTGTTTGCGCTCTACTTCATTGTAGTGTAATCTCTGATGTTGATTATAAAGACTGAGTAATCAGATTATATCTCCTTGACTCACTGAAGGAGTGATTAGCTCATGGTCTGCATGACTGACTGACAGCAGTGCTGTAGCTTAAATAGATGTATATGTATTTTTAAACAGGGAAGAGCTGCAATTTCCAACAGAAGACAAAGTAAAGTGTTTGTGAAGCATGTTGGGTTTTGCTTTGACAGACCTGAGCAGACTGGTGTGGTGACAGCAGCGTGCCAGCATGTTCCCTCCCTACAGGTTGGTACTCTACTGTCTGACACTGATGTGGTGTGTGAAACTGTCAACACCCACAACCACACTGCAAAGCCAAACCACTGCTGAAGTACATAAAACAAATGATGCAACATGGCAACATCTCCAGTGGAATGCTCCTGCCTAACATTCATACTCAATATTAACTAATTGAACATTTAAAAAAAAAAAAAAAATCCAATTCACAAAACGTAACAGCGCAGAAACATCTTGGCAAAGAAGGACAAGTCTGTCTCCATTTATATTTATATGGTCTTAATTTTGTTTAAACCAGTTACATTGTGGTGACAAATGTAATTTCTGCCTGGATGATGTTCACAGGGAGCGATTTTTTGAGTGAAAGAAGCTAATATATTTTTTTACAGTATATTCACAAACAATTCAATAGCGTCCTACTGCACAGCTCCAGACTCAGGCCCACCTCCAGTGCTGGAATCCGTGGTGGGAAAATCACTCTTCCTTATCAATAAATAATGTTTACATGCCACTCTATTATATTGCACAGTGTATTGCTTTATCATGTTTATAAGAAGTAGCCCACTGTGGGTATATTTAATATGTCCATTGTATTACCCCCACCAATAACACCAAAGCACACAATACAACCTTAATATTTAGATGTAACCTATAAAGTTAGGTAATGTTGTTGTGAAATGCGCTGTAACAACGCTGTAGCTGCCATTTCCATTTCCAGTCAGCTGATTTGTGCTTTATAGAGTGTTCTGTGAGCATGTGGTGCTCCTCCCGTCTCCTCTCACAGGGTTCCCGTGGAGCCTTAAAATCTTCTGTATTCTCTAGTTGATCATTTAAAGATGGTTACTTTATATGTTTCTCTACACTGATGGTGCTGTGGTAGTTGATGTAGGGCCTTTGTATTGTGAAGCTCAGACGCTTGCCGTACAAGGATCAGTTTGTTGCGGGCGTCCATGTTTTCCCGAGCAGATACACTGGGACACATTTAGATTGGACGGCAGGAATATCAACTCAGAATTACTGACTTTTGACTTAACATTAGTTATGTTAGGTAGCTAGCTAGCGTTAGAATAGTACAGTAAAGTTACAGTAATATGGAAATATTGAGATTGTATTGTAGAGGTTGAGTGGCTACGAAAAGAAAGGATCCCCTGGTGGAGGTGGACCTGAGTCTGGAGCTCTGCATCTCCACCCTTTACACATAAATTACAATATGCACATACAAATCTAACAACGAGCTAATACAAAGCACAAAGATAATTCATCTGCATATTAGACATATTTCAGTTTTAAAAATATCTTTGACACATAACGCTTTACATTCTTTAAAGCATTTTCTATCATCCCTTCACAATCTTCTCTCAGGTACGAGAAGTCATGTTTACCAGCGTCCCTGTGCTAAATCACACCACATCAGCGACGTCCCCAACCATGTGTGGCTGCCTGTTCGGGATTTAGCCAGATGGCAGCTCATCTCTTCCAAGCCTCTGAAAGCCTCTTAAGACACAGGCCACGAGCTGCAGGAAACAACAGAGCAACCTTGCTGGACTTCCACTGCCAGACTGTAATCTCACCCCCCCCAACCCCCAACAACGCTGTCTCCATGGAATTAGCCTGTCATCAGGTCTCACGAGCCACACACACCGTCTAGGAAATGTACACTCGGCTGTTGCTATGCCCACTTTGGCTTACCTGAAGCCTTAAAGTGACAGTACGTGGGTGTGATCTTTGATTTGTGTTTATTGCAGCTAAACATAGATTTTACAGAGTCTCTTCTATACCGATGTTTGAGTTCAGTCAGGGTTGTTATTGCATTTCATGCCAACTGCAAAGTTTTCCTTCATTTTATCCCCCGTTGCTGCTGCCAAGAACATGAAACACACAACTTCCTGTTCAGCAGGGATTTTTCCTGTGAAAGCGTTACCTTACACTGTGCTTAGGCCAGCACGTTTTCATGAAACGGGTGCGTTGTATTAACTAGTAGCAGAGAGCAGACTTCTCTTTATAAAAACACAACTGATGAAGACATTTATGTTGAATCAGGAATTTCTCTCATACTGTGTCATTCTAATCTGTGGGCTCATTCAAAATGCATTCAGTTGCCTCTAGTTTATCTGTCTTGGGTTATTATTTGGTAAAAATATGCATGTGGCCCAAAACTATGTCACAGAATGTCATGTTCTGTATCTGATTGGTGTCACGCCCAGATGATAAAAGTCTAATTACATCCTACACACACACACACACACACACACACACACACACACACACACACACACACACACACACAAAGTAAAATAAGATGTTACCCTTGTATCACATATGAAATCCTCGTAAGCCCACGGGGGGAACATTGTTTTTCAGGACAGATGAAAACTCATTTTGGAGGCAAGAACAGACAAACTAAATCCAAACATTGTTGAGCTGAAAGATGAGACAGATTTCCTCAGAACATCAAAAGTATATGTGTGTGTGTGTGTGTGTGTATGTGTGTGTGTGTGTGCCTCAGAAATACTGAGTTATGTGCATTGTTGTGAAGACCTCATAACAAACATGCCAGTGACATTCTTGCAGTGACCTTTGACCTTCCTGTGACGGTCCTTGTTTTTCTTTCTCCTGCAGATGAGTCCCTGAGCTTCTGAATGTTGAGGTCAAAGAGAAATATCCTTAAATCAACGTAGCTTTACTGCGATTCACATTTTAGAGCTGCTAATGCTGCTGATGTGGCACTAACAAACAATAGGAAACATTTCCCGGTCCTGCCTGATCCAGGCCCGTTGTGTTGTGGCGGCGACGTAGATGTTTGTGTCGCCACTGCAGCTCGCCGCTGCCCCTGAGGGTTATCAGTGATCAGTGTGGAAGTGCTGGCTTCCTATGCTGCCTTGCTCTCAAGTTAATACATGTAAAAGCTGTATTCGGCCACCGCTCTGCCAACAAATGTGCACTAATCATTTTATTTGTGCATGATTTACCTGCTCCCACTCAGAAATGTCTCTTTCAAGAGCTTAATGTCGAAAAGAGACGACAGCCGTTTGAAAAATGGGACGCTGACTTTGATAAAAATGAGTGCTGAATGAAAGGAAAAATCTTCAGCTAAGGTTTCTGCTTAGAAAGTAGTAGAACTCTAGTGAATGCAAAGTAAGACTGCGTTATATCATGTAAGCACTGTATCAAACAGCTGCTGTTCAACTTTTCCTGTGCAGTCAAGTCGGGTTTGTCTTTTTTTTATATATATATTTTTCACCACCTTTGTCTGCCCACACTTTTCTCACTTTCTTTCCTTATTACAGTCTGAGCACTGGCTCTTTCTCTCTGTCTATTCTCCATGTTCATTGTTTACCATCCTGTGTGTCAGATCCTGTGTACCAGAGTTTTCATCATAGCCACAACAACAACACGATATGTGTGTGTGTGTGTGTGTGTGTGTGTGTGTGTGTGTGTGTTTGTGTCCATAAGTAAGTTTCCATACAGGAGGACAAAGCAGAGAGTGGCAGTTTTGCGGTTTTGGAGAGCAAGCCTTCGTCATTTCCTTCCCGTTTCCTTCATTTAATTCTCCGGTCCCCTGCTGCATGCTGCCCCCTCTTTCCTCCACCTGCAACACACATAAATATTCTGGCACGCTGCACAAACAAGCTCACAAAATGATTTTCATGCACATGCATGCACATACTTCTGTACACACAGAAAAGCAATCAAATACAATGCAGGTGCTTGTAGAGGATTTTCACAAAAACAAAGAATGCCCTCATGAATATCGCTTCCATTCATTCATATTCATGAATATGCTTCTACATGCAAACACTGGATGAGTTACTGACTGATGTATGTGCTTTTTACGATGGAGTATTAGGGCCACATTGAGGGAACAAATGGATAGTTTGAGAATAAAGTCATAGTATTATAGAGCTGTCATTTAATGAGAATAAAGTCGCACCATTTCAAGAAAAAAATGCAGTAATATTATGAGAATAAAGTCATAACTCTATGAGAAATAAAGTCATTTCCTCCACAAAAGAGACAGTTTCCTCCAGGTCTGTGTGGGTCTTTCGTCAGAATAAATGCAGTTTCTTGCACAATCTTGTCAGTTGTGATAATGTGTTCCTGATGTGCAAAAAGATTAAGTAATTTTTATTAGCGAAACCTAAACTAAAGTATGACTTCACAAGATTTCACAGCATGCTACTCTATTTCCCCTCTAACATAACACATACAATTACTACTTTATAATATTATTATGATTATGAGTTTTTTTTATTAATATTACAACTCTTTTTGTAATTATGACTTTGTTCTCACAATATTACAACTACAACTTTTTTTCGTAAACTTATGACTTTATTCTCATAATATTATGACTTTATTCTCAAAATCTGTCTTTATTTATTTTTCCTCAATGTGGTCCTAATACTCAGTTGAAGCTTTTCTACATGAGTGTTTTTTAAGAGCTTGCACACAAGACTAAGTTTCAATCATTATTTTTCACACTATCAAGTTATCATTACAACTTACATCTCTTGTACCTATATATTCTAGTGACTTTTATTTATTTAAAATTTTGTCTGTTGTCATAATATTTAGTCCTGCAAAATTATATATTGTTGTCAGTTTTTTTGTTTGTTTTATTTGTTGTCTGTGCTGTTTTAATCTTTTAATCTTGCTCTGTGAAGCACTTTGGGCTGCAGAATTGTGTGAAAGGTGCTATATAAATAAAGTTGAACTGAGTTGGGATGAAATATATTACACAATATATTATTACATAATATCATTAATTATACAGTGCATGTATGACTGCTTATGTCATTACAGTTTGTGCACATTAGTGTGCGACTACTGTAATCATTTCTCAGGTGTAGTCACTTGGTTCTTTATATTCTGAGTCAGCATATAGTGACACAGCAATGCAGACTTTCAGGTGCAGCAGCTTAATATAATGGGAGTCAGTAGGTCTTTTCTGTAATCCTATAGCAATGATACATGAGTGGGTGAATACTGGCACCAGGCTGACATGGAGGCCAGCTGAGTGATGCCTTCAGACTTAGCAAAGTACCTTGAAACAATAAAAAGAACCCTCTTCTGTGGCTTTACCCTACGTTATGTGCATGAGAGCGTTTCTGTTGCACGTGTAGGCTTACTGCATAAAACCAGCTCTGCTCAGCAGGGTTTGAATCCACCTGACAATCATTCTGCTGAACTTACATACAACGTGGTGCCCGTCAGACGTGGGAAAGCAGAGGAACTGCAGTGCACTGGACTGGATACAGAGGATAAGCACATCGCTCTGTAATCTTTCAGCTTATGAAAATGAAATTGACAGATACCAGTGTTTGCTCTAATAAGCAAATCGTACTAACTCTGTGAGACAGGAATGCACCCAGTCAGGATTCTTGTGATTAAATGGGATTGTGCTTGACCGCTGTGTGTGTGTGTGTGTGTGTGTGTGTGTGTGTGTGTGTGTGTGTGTGTGTATGTGTGTGCAAACTTCACAACCCAAGGATGAAAGGGACATAGCTTTGTGTGACTATGTGTGCATGTGTGTGTGTTTACTTTGTGAAGAGTCTAGTGGTGCAGACACAATGTATAAGCAACCTGCATTAACCTTGTAAAAGACAAACTATAAAAACACAGAACTGTACTGTTCCAGTTTGTTTTTTTCGTACAAATTTAAAAGCCGAAGTCCGCTAAAACCAAACTGCTATTTTAAAAGACGTCAGGTTGTAACGTGTCAACCTTGTCCCCTAAAACTTATATTCAAATGCATCAAATATTCAGTAGCAATTACTTTATATTTATAAGGAAATGTAACTTCACCCAGATAATGTTTTTGTTTTTGTGTAATAAAGAAATGTTTATATAGAACATATGTGCCAAGTGTTAACTGCCAACTTAAATGTCCACGCTGAGGGGTTTTGCGAAATGTGTCAACATGCTGCAAATGTTCAGGTGTTACCTCGGGGCAACTAAGGCATGATTCATGTTTTTATGGTGATGTTTAGGCAACTCAAAGCATTTGGTTAAGGTTAGGGAAAGATTGTTGATTTGGTCAGATATTTAGAAAAAGTGACACTAACATCTGTGTTTTTTTCAAATAGAAACTTCCACTCAGCTGCTAGTGAAAAGCTGTGACATTGGCCACCACAGTAAACTAATCATGAAGTTTATCAATGAGGTTATCAATAAATTGACGGGAGTCAAAGTTAGCTGTGCTGTGCCAAGCTGAGCTTGGAAATAACTGAAAGGGTTGCTTCAGATTTTTTTGAAGTCGGGGTATATGTATACTCACTACACCCACGTTCTACAAGGTAAAATGAGTGTTTTTGTGAATGGAGTCTGGTGGCTTTCAAGAGAGTGATATAACGGCTTTAGTTCCCGATCAGGTAAAGCAGCTGTGAAAGGGAGCAGCAGAAAAATGTGTTGTAGCCTCCAAAAAAATGATCAGTTTAAATTTATGATATGTTTAGAATATTTTCATCTCTTTTCTTTGCCGTCAGTCGGCCCTTTTAGATGTTTTGGGATCTGAAACTGTTACATCACTGTCTTCAAAGCCACCACACCAAACTCAGAAAAAGATGTATATATAAACTGTACATGGAGCAGCGTCATCATGCAGAAACCTATGTCAGGTCAAAAGGGAAAAAGTTTTTGAAATCATATGCACTTAAAATTTGAATGTTTGGATTTACATACAATACATAAGGTTACACCACTGGGAAACTACAAAGAAATAAGACTGGACCCGCCCTTTAAGACATGACAGGACAGGTCTCACACCATTTTTCTCTGCAATGTTTAAAACTGATTTTCTGGCAAAAAAAAAAAAAAAAAACATGGCTAAACAGTGCAATGACAAGATATGCACAGGGTGCATAAGAAAGACTGAGAAAGTGAAATCCTCCTGTACTGTGGTGAGGCTGGGTTCGGATGATGATGTGGGGGCCAGAGGTGGATTCCTCCAGGTCTTGTTCCCATCTATCACCTGAAGAAGAGTCACATGCCTCCACTCGCCGGTCTAACCTGTCCACCTCGACACAGAAGAGCAAACAGGAATGCAACGGCGCTCATATTTGGTCTCTCCGAAGACTTTGGCATTCCTCCGATAGCTTGAGAGAAAGAGATGAAAGGAGAGAAAAATGAGAGAGGAGTTCAAAGAGAGGGAGGAGAGAGAGGTTGAGACTGGAGGGGCAACAGTCAGAGACATATCAGCTATATCACATCAGACAGCATCATCACTGTGTTAAGTTACAGAAACCCCTACAGATATAGTACTCAGATTACTGCAAGGAAGAAACACTGAATCATCATCATTATTTTACTGCTGTTGAATGAAGGATGGGTGCAAGTGTTTATTCCCACGGTTCGTAGAAACAATGCTGACAGGTTGTAAATGTAAATCATTCATAATTGCAGACAAAAAACAGGATCCACAATAATATACTGTATTTCTACATATTGTACAGTGACAGAAATATCCATACAGATTGCTGGGGCTCAGCCAAAGAAGTGCAATATATTTGGGAAGCTGTGAGGTTTCTTAATTTACTTTAAGCTGCAACTTCCTGCATGTTGTCATCCTCTGCAGCAGCGAGATGGCTGAAGGCTTGTGCACAAGTCTGTTTGTATAATTCATCATTGCCAAACTTGAAAGTGCAGCAGCTGTAGCCAAGTGTGATGTTAGTGGGCTTGATTCCAATATGTGGAGAATAAAAAACGCTGTGTGAAATGTGTCACTGCCTCTGTGACGATCTGATTGGCTTTGTTAACATGAAGCTGTCAGACCCACCAAGCTTTGAGTACATACAGTACCTCCGGCCAATGAAATACTTGTTTGTGTGTTTCATGGTGCTGCATTTTTAAGCCGGTTTTTAATCTAGCCATCAGTTTTATCTGCTGAGGTTTTGAAATATCTGCTGCTGAGTGATCTCACCTTTCACTGGAAAGATCAGCATCTGCACAGAAACACTAGGGGGTATAAAGTGACAAATAAAAAATATGTCTTGATTAGAGTTTGGTGCCTGTCTGCACTTGTCTCAGAGTTGTTCCATGTAACTACTGTTGTCTGCAACTGGTTATCACTGGCACATATTTTTAGTCCATTTATTTTCAGTTTACATGTTTGACCTTGTCTGGGAGTATACTGCTTTTACTTGCAGATGTTTGAGAGCATACCAAATTTTATTTGGTTTTCCAATACTCTGAAAAACCCTGTTTGATGTGTCTCTGTTCGGTACCTGTGATGTGACCTCTGACCTCTCTGTGGAGCCGACCGGGAGTAAAGTGAAATGTCCTTTCAGTTAGAGTGAAACTCTCTCAACAGTGTCTAACGCACTGCAGTTTAACAGCCATTGTCTTTGTTACAAAGATGGTGGACGAGAGGCATTAAATCAAACCATTGAATGAAAGTTTGTATAATCCTCCGCCTATATAATCTGTACATTGCAGGGCTAAGAGGATTCCATCAGAAGTCATTATTTAAATTAAATCATATTTGCTTCTTCTTCAGCTATATTTCCAGTGATGTGGCTGATAATTATAATTAATGAGCAAATTGGAAAAAAAAATGGTTGAGGTCAAATTGACATTTGAAAATGTGCATGACAGTCTCCACTGGCATTTAGCTGAAAAGGGCTTTGGTGCATCAAACAAGGGAAACAGATTGTACTGTAGATATTACCTGAAACTCCACCATAGTGGTGCTACGCTGTTGTGACTTTTCCAGATGAGGACATCTGCAGCGGTTTGACACCTTAGATCACAAGCTATCAGGGCGAGTCCCTTGAAATTGAACCAACTGAATCTCAGACACAATGTGACTTTAATCAGGTTGTCAAGGTACGTCCTTAATCGTTATGCCCGCTTGCCAAATTCCTCACATTCTGTTGTCTGAATGAGAGTCAGAGATGTACGAAATATGAAAACAACGGACGTGAAAGTACGTCAGTAAAGTCTTCCTATGTCATGTGTTGCATATGCAGTAAAACAATAAAAAACAGCTGCATGCAACACAACAACGACAACAACTCAGCGGGAGATTCAGATCGGCTATGAGGGCGCCCTCCCCAGAGAACCGAGGTTTTGGCTGCCGCCGCTGGTTTGGTGTCACTTATCACACCTTTAATAAACACTGAAAGAAGTGACAAAGACAAGGAGAACATGTGCGTGTGTGCCAGTGGGAGTTTGCTTTCTGTGTGTCACATATGCATGTATTATTCATGCTTGTGTCTCCATCTGTACTTTATAATGGATTCCTAAACTGCTGGCTTGTGTTGCTGAACAAACCCAGAAACCATTATTATTAAAGCAGGTTGTATAAAAGTTAAATTTAGATGATTCTGACAAAAATACACTGTGGAAAATTCATCATCAAAGTCATGTGTCTGAATGGTCAAATTAAAAAATACTTCATATCAGCAACTTCGGTCTAAAAATAATAACCGAAGCATACCGCTAAGTGTGTTCATTTGTTTGTGTTTGTGGGAGAGAAAATACGTGCGTACATGCACATGTTCACAGAGAGAGAGAATGTGGGTGTTTGTTTTGCATGGTCATGAACGCTGAGTGTCTTCAGCAGGGATCACTGTTGTTCTGCCTGTCCGCCCCAATAACAGACGCTCTCTTTATCTCTTTATCTTGCATTTGTGTTGCAGAAGCCAGAGCTCAGTGCTCTGCCCAACACACACGTTTGCGGTTAAAAATAGACACAAAACACAGAGTATCTGAAGCAGCCGGTCGCTGAGCTTCTGCCTTTTTCTGGCTGCTGTGTGGGAAACGAGAGAGGGGGTGGGGGTGGAGGAGTTTAATAAAGATTGTGTGGGTGTCAGGGTGATTCCTGCTGATGTTTTCTCTCCACTTTCACTCAAAACACCAGTGTTTGACAAAGGGGAACAAACATGCAGTGACTCATCCATAATCTGTGGTCACTGCTGTACACACCCGTTCTCATTCTCAGGGCATTAAGTAATGACACTTTGTCACGGCTCTGTGACTTGTGGCGAGCTGCCATGCAATGACGACGAAAAGATGCGGCGGCTGCTTCCAAGCTCAGCGAGCTGTTTGATTTTGCAGCCAAACAAAAGTTGGGAAAAGTTTAGCTTTTATGATACACAGGGGTGTTTTTTATCACAAGGGATCACCTCGCTTCCCAGTATTGATGGGCTGCCACTAGACACAAGGCACTTGGCACCTGATTGGATTGTTTTGTTTTTTTTGAGAAGATTTGGAAAATTCCTTCTATCACAAAAATATGTTTCGAAATGTGTTTCTGAAAACACGTTATGTGAGAAATAAGCCATGCATTTGCTGAATCTACCTTTATTTTGGATTTGGATCTATTTTGCGTAGTTTAAAAACTTCTCAGAAGTTTCCAGAGGCGGCGAGTCACATCAGGTGCAGATGTTGCAGATGCAGATCAGATGTTTTGCATAAAGTAGCCTCAACCTCAAATTTCTGCAAATGAGGAGTGGCCAACGTGACACCTGTCTCTTTAATTGCGCTGCAACACTACCAGAATACATTGTACGGCTGCTTACACAGACAATGAATGGGATGCGTGGAAAGGACAGAGGCTGTGGACATGTAGCATTAATGGCCATAGATGATCCACAACCAATCAGTAAATCGATTCTGTGACTCCTGTGATATATTGACCTATGTTACAATTTGGGGAATTTCTTCCCACCTGAAACACATGAAAACGCCTCCCACCCACAGACTTCATTATTGTGGCGAGCCCCACTTCGTCACTGCCTGGAGTGACTTTAGCACCTGTATGAGATGCACTAGGTTTTACTAGTGCAGGCCTACAGTGGTATAGTTACAATGGAAGCCTCCAACCATCAGAAACATTTGAGGCTCAGCATCTTACTCGAGGACATTTCAAGAAGCCTGAGGTCAGGAAACCCTCTTGAGCAACAGCCAGAGGTTGCTGCAATGACAACATGGCAGACAGGGTGAAGTAGAACGCAAGTTCATAGAACGATTCTTCTGTATTTGGCAATATTGTTTAGTACAACCTGGATATTTTTACTTGTTTTTGAGATTTAAAAGATTACGATTTATGAGAGCTACTATAGTATATGGTTTTGATTTTTCTTGTCTTTCTCAGGTGACGTTAAAAGTACAACTGTGTGTGTGTGTGTATGTGTCATTCCTGTTGTTTGTCCTCTCAGTTATTTGCTTTACACAACAGAAATGTTCGAACACTGCAGCGTCCTGGGTCTGAACCAACATGTTCACAAAGCTGCGATTTATCAGGAATGTGTACTTGTGTGTGTGTGTGTGTGTGTGTGTGTGTATGTGTGTGTGACTGAAACAGACAGAACAGATGCAGAAGGAGGGAGCAGAGAAAAACGCAAAATGTTCACCAACACAGAAAGATTTCGATTAAAAAAATGGTAAGACATGCACAGCACACACACACACACACACACACACACACACACACACACACAGGAAGCGTGATGATAAACAGGCGTCATGGTGGATGGCAGAGGGGCCAGAACAGACTGCTGTACTGAAATGTTTTCCTTGATTTAGTGACCTGATCTCTTCAACCTCCCACGTCACCTTTGACCCACCTCCAGATATAGAGAGAGGACGTTTTCCTTTCCTTACTTTCCTCAGTTGTTGGAGTAGAAAATTTGCATCAGATAAGACAAGACTGGGTAAAGTTTAATTTTATGGGTAATTTTCCTGAAATAATTCTCAGAAAGTTCAGGGACAAACTGTATTTTGGTGCTAATTTTAGGGGAAATACCACCATACACTAAGACAGTAACATGCAGACGTATTTGAGCTTTTAGAAGGACAGTAAGCACTGTTGTCTTGATATTATACAATAAGTAGTTGCTGATTTCTAGAGGAATGTCCACGGAGCAACTGCTAAAACCTTAAAAACTAACTGATCTGAAGATCTGTTTAAAGGAAGAGTTCAATATTTTTATAATATTATAATATTATTCACTTTCATGTCTGTATAATAAATATGAAGCTACTGCCAGAAGCCAGGTAGTTTAGCTGAGCACAAAGACTGAAATTCACAGATAGCTTGGCTCTTTCCAAAGGTAACAACATCCACATCTAAAGCTCACGAATTATTACACTATGTCTCGTAGGGGGTTGTCAGTGTGGTGAATACAGGAACAGGGATTAGACCCAAATGCAAACACTTGAGGAGGCAACAGGGTTACTTCAGTGGTTTATTGGTAAAAATACACCTTACAGGTGGCAAGAGCGCAAATTAAGCAGGTGGGTAACAGGCAACAGAAAACCAACTTGGTGAACTGACTGAGGAAGCTGACGAGGGAATGGGATGCAGGTGAGGAAGGCCAGGAAACAGCAGAGCAGATGAGCGAAGTGAGAAGAGGTGTGTAGATGGGAGGAGACGGTGGTATCTGGTGGATGGATGGAAGATGGCACTGAAGGGGCCTGGGGAATAATGGAAATGTGGCTGAAGAGATGGAGAGAGAAGCAGAATGAGCAGCAACAGTGAGGCTGACACTGTCCATATCTGGAGACCTGCAGACTGAGCTAGGCTAGCAGTTTCCCCCTGCTTCCAGTCTTTATGCTAAGCTAACCAGCCTGGGAGCAGGCAGGAGCATCATGTTTACCATACAGCATGCTCATCCACTCATCGGACTCCTGGCAAGAAAGCAAATACCAGTATTACCCAAAATATCAAACTATTCTTTTAAACAGAGGTAAATATATGTTTGTTATTGGAAACATCATTTTACATAAAATGAAGTTGCTGTAAAATGCTGAGTTTGTTTCTATGAAATTATGAGGAAACTGTGGGAATCCAGCCCATCCTCATTCCCAGGGCATCAAATCCTGAGGCTTTGTAGTCGTTGGTCGTGAGCCTGGTAGGTAGCTCAGGGCGTTTGCCCTTTTCTATCCATAAGCAGTCATCAATGGAGGGAGGAGATCGAGGAGGAGCCCACTCAGTAGGGAGGCAGCATAGCCCATGCTAGTTCTGTAGTTTTGTTGTTTTGTTTTTTGTTATTTTTTTGTCATTTTTCTTGTTATAATAAATACAATAAAATTAAATATTAATAAAATATTAATAAAACAAAAGAAAATAAAAATGGACACAAAATATATAAATAAATCAATAAAAAATAAAGACTTTGTTATGGCTGTTCGATACCGCAGCACAAGGCACCCCTTAGCACTGATATGAAACGCACCGGGCGTTCCATTAACTGAACTGTAAAGCATCTGCAGCAACAGAAAGTGTGCCTGCAGTGTGGTGACATAGTTTAGGGAGCGAAAAAAACCCGCACCAGGCGGGCGGGAGAGGAGGTGGTTTTCATCCAGGAGGCCACTGTTGGTGTCCCGTGCATCAGGTTGCAATCAGCTGGTCATTTGTGTCCCTTCTTCACAATGTTCAGTGTCATTTTCACTTTACAAACATAGTAGTTTTAAGCCCAACCATGTAGTTCTTTCCTAAACCTAACTATAGTGGTTGTGATGCTGAAAATGAAGTGAGGCGAAGGGGCGGTATGTGACGAGTTGGTCAGAGATGAATGAAATAAAACCTGGATTTAATTCACTTCAGACGCTGCATAAGACATGACTGTTGTGTTTGGCCGTGTGGTGTCAGTCTAAATGGGAGCTCTCTTAACTTTACACCGTGTTCTATTGTTAAAGTTGAAGGCCTCACTTCATGCATCTCGTGGACAAAAATAGACATCACATCGCTGTAAACAGGAAACAGGACAGAGGTTTTGACTGTGTGTGTTTTGAGTACGTGTGTGTGTGTGTTTAACTTCCTCTGCCCTGTCGTCTGCCACCTCTCTCTTTCTCCGGCACTCTTTGTCTCACTTCATTCGTCATCTCTCACACACTCGCTGCCCTCACTCAGTGTGGATAATGAAGCCCCACTGGAGTGTGTGTTGGTATCTGAGTGTGTGTGTGTGTGTGAGTCTTGACCTCCCTCCCCTCCAACAGGATCAACTGACCTCACATACACACTCAGGAACGCAGCGTCGGCCGGAGGTGGCGCCATACTCTTCGGAAATTTAAAACGTGAACTTCCACTCGCACATTGTGCTGCGCGGACTTGGTACAGTCAACAAGATAGGACAATGGCTCCAGAGAGATAATTAACTGATTTCCAGGATTATAACAAGGAACACCTCTGAAAATACTGGAACAAATGCAAAAACAGAGTTGGGAATCCTGGAGCGCAGCCAATAAGGAAGCAGTGAAGGAGCTCCAAACACTGGCCTCACCCTGTTTACTTTTAATCACTTAGCTGACAGTCTTATCCACAGTGATTTACAAAGAGTGCTGCTCTGGAATAATACGCTCCAGTTCTGTTTTCATATCTGACATACAGACAAACAAATGAACAGATGATGCAGTGCGCCCTCCGAAGGCTCCTACTAATTAGTAATACAATGCTGAAATGCCACAATCCATCAAAGTTAGAGTGTTGTCTGAGATATGAAATGAACAAAGTGAGGAAGCCTGAGAGGGATCCACAGCCAGCCAGTCGCCACAAAAACTGTTGGCATTGTATGTTTCTGTAAATAGAGGGATACGTTGATTGTCAACATTTCTAAACCAAAAATATGTTTCATATCGGCCTGTGTCACGCTTGCAGAAACACACAATGCTATGTGATTAACACTGAAACAACTGGCTAGTTTTAAGCAACAAAACTACTCTGTTAAGGTTAGAAAAAGATCATGTTTTTTGTGTTAAAGTAATAACTTAATAAGGTAACCAACTGTAACTAGCATAAATAAATAACAACCAACTGTAAGACTTCAGTTCACAGGTTTTACGAAATTTTAATGGAAGTTATTTAATTAGTGCCTATTTACTAGCAGAAATGAAGCATATCAGAGCAGAATATAATTATTCAATAATGTTTATAAGAATCTATATAATATATAAATAATAAATGAAATATACTGTATGTTATATAATCATATATCAATTTTGAGGTCAATACTGGAGTAAAATAAAGTGTTACCCAGTCATTCTTAGCGAAACTTTCTTGAGAAAGTTTGTGAACCAGCAGCCATGTTGAGATCTGTTGAGGAAATACCAAGCACCGCCCACCAATCGGAGCAAACTTTCATTTAAGGTGAGAAATTGGCATTACTGTAACAGAATATTGATTCATGTTTGATCAGCGTTGCCTGGTTTGACCGTTTGATTGGAGTTCAGTGATTGACAGCTGCCTCCTTTGAATGAACGGCCAATAGGAATGCTTCCTCTCTGAAATGACTTGTGATTGGCCAAAGTCTCCCACTTTCTCTCAGAACACTTGAATTACAATATGCTGAAAGGTTATTAGGAAAGTTTTGTCCAATGATGCCAAATTTACACAAATAGCTAATCAGCCAATCACATGGCTGCAACTCAAGGCATTTAGGCATGTGGTCAAGACAACTTGCTGAAGTTCAAACCGGGCATCATCAGGGATTTTGAACGTGGCATGGTTGTTGGTGCCAGACGGGCTGGTCTGAGTATTTCAGAAACAGCTGATCTACTGGGATTTTCACACACAACCATCTCTAGAGTTAACAGAAAATGAACCGACAAAGAGAAAATATCCAGTGAGCGGCAGCTGGACGAAAATCAATTAACCACACGTTACAACCAAGGAATGCTGAACACCATCTCTGAATGCACAACACCTTGAAACTTGAAGAAGATGGGCTACAGCAGCAGACGACACCGGGTGCCACTCCTCTCAGCTAAGACCAGGAAACTGAAACTACAATTCACACAGACTCATCAAAATTGGACAATAGTAGATTGGAAAGACATCCCCTGGTCCGACGAGTCTCGATTTCAGCTGCAACATTCAGACAGTAGGGTCAGAGTTTGGTGTAAACAACATGGAAGCATGGATCCATCCTGCCTTGTGTCATCGCTTCAGGCTGCTACTGATGGTGTAATGGTGTGGGGGATATTTTCTTAGCACACTTTGGGCCCCTTAGTACCAACTGAGCAACGTTTAAATTCTGCAGCCTACCGGAGTATTGCTGCTGACCATGTCCATCCTTTTATGACCACAGTGTACCATCTTCTGATGGATACTTCCAGCAGGATACTGCACCACGTCACAAAGCTCAGATCATCTCAAACTGGTTTCTTGAACATGACAATGAGTTCACTGTATTCCAAAGGCCTCCACAGTCACCAGATCTCAATCCAGTAGAGCACCTTTGGGATGTGGTGGAACGGGAGATTCACATCATAGATGCGCAGCCGACAAATCTGCAGCAACTGCGTGATGCTGTCATGTCAATATGGACCAAAATCTCTGAGGAGTGTTTCCAACACCTTGTTGAAAGTTTGACACGAAGAATTAAGACAGTTCTGAAGGCAACAGGGGGTCCAACTTTTACCAGCAAGGTGTACCTAATTAAGTGGCCAGTTAGTGTATTCTGCCTTCTGCAGGTTGAAGGTTTAACAAATGTGTTGAATGCATGGATTTCCTAATGAATAACCCACTTGCAAAGATATTTTTTCAAGTATTTTAAATCCTGCATTGTTTACATTCATGTGTACAAGCTTACTCCTTCGATTGCTGGGAGACTGCTGCGTTTCTTGGTGAGACAAACAATATGACAACCTACTTATAAAAAGTTGCTTAATAGCACTATGACCCGCCAAAAACTCAGCAGGGTTCCTTAAAGATTTTCATCAGTTAGATTAACTCATAGTGTATTATATTTAGTATTTAAGGTATGCATATTTAAATCATTTTAACACAAAATACAAACAAGTGCACAAACCACTCTTTTTATGGTCTTTCTTGGATCCCAGGAGTCTTGTGCAATCTCATAAAAATGTTTCTACCATCGAATCTATTATTAGGCTACATGTCTGTAATGAATCCTTCAAATGTAGGACTTTGAAAAGTGAGAAGAAAAACAAATGCATGATTACATTTACAAGGCTTCAAAAGCAGGTGTGTGTTTGGAAATTTCAAGCTATAAAAGTGTCAAACTGTTTGCATGACATGGTTCACAGATATGTGTTAACATGAACAAATCTGTCCTGAAAGCAGAGAACTAAGACAAAATCCCCCAGTGTCCTCAGGAAGTGTTGACTGAACTGTCACAGAATGGGAATCTGATAATGCTGCAAGTATTTCTCTTTGGGCAAAACTACAAGTAAAAACATAGAGCACACCGTGCAGTCATCTGTTGAGAGGAAATGTCTAAAAATAGTTTCTCTTTTAAATTAAAGCTGAAGAGTACATGCTCAGTACCTTCAGATTTCAATGTTAGGAGGAGAAGGGAGGTCAGAGAAAAAAGGTCACGCTAAATGGTTCGGCTGTCGAGCTCAGCGCTGTAATTGGCTGTGGATAGATGACGTGTTAAAACTTTAAACGCCTTTAAAGTTTTATAAGCTTTTTAAAACATTTTTATTAATTTAGTGACTGACTGCAAGTGTTAAAGAGGAAGTGAAATTAACTTGAATAAATCAGTGTGATAGGCCCTTTTCACAACCGCCATTTTGACATTTCTTATATAATGACCACGCTCTGTTCTGTTTAATCTGTCACAGCCATTCCAGTGAGTTAGCATGCACAATATCACGGCCCTGACCAACAGGAATGTATAATTAATGTTAATAATTATGTGTGTTTGCCGTGCTGTGAAAAAGGCCTATTGTTTTTCTAATGGTAATATTTGTTGTTTACATGGGTGGGGAATCACAGTCTAATGATTGTCAGAGCGAAAGTACATAATGTTAAGTCTTAGTAATGTTTGTGGTTTGTTACGACACTCACTTCATTCTGGCTGCACCTTGGTGTGATGACTTATAAGTCCTGCAATAATTAAAGCGGTGGTGGAAGAAGTATTCAGGACTATTATCAGCTAATAGCACTTGAAGTATCAAAAGTAAAGGTAGTCACCATGCAGAAAAAAGGCTGAAATATTATTATATGTTATTATAAACTGATATTATACTTTTTATATTATACTTATATAATTATATAATTGTTTAATCTACATTAGATTTTAGCAGTACACATTAGTACATTAGTACACACTACATTAGATTTTAGATTATTTTTTTGCAGTGGTTCCTAATCTGTGGGTCAGAGACCCTCCACTGTCTGTGACAAGAGGCCCAAAATAGACACTACATTTTTGGTAAGGTGTCATACGCCAAAAATTTTGGGAACTATTAATATTTAAGAGGAGGCACCCCAGGTGAATAGGGTAAAAAAACAACAACTCATATATCAGATATCGCCATGAAACATCCCCAGCTGAATACTTAGATTAAGGCAATTTTTTTAATATTACAAGTTTTCTTAAATGTTATGTTTCAATATACAAATGAGGCATTATCTTATGTATGTATGCTTATGCTTATTATATGTGCATAGATTCCCGAACATAAATATGAACATTGGATAAAGCCATGAGCTATATATATATATATATATATATATATATATATATATATATATATATATATATATATATATATATATATATATATATATATATATATATATATATATATATATATATATATATATATATATATATATATATATATATATATATATATATATATAAACAGCCAAAACCTTCATCATGTTTTTAGGAATGAAATGTTGTATAAATCAGGCTATGAATGATATATGAAGAAACTCCTCTTTAAAAACCTTCAGAATATAGACAGAAATGATACTGAAGAGTTTGGTGGCTGTATGTGCTACTGAAGTAGAGATTTGAGTCTGAGAAAAAACGGCTATAGAAATATAGATTGTTTTCCATAAGACAGTTCGTAAGACTCTGCAGGTGAGTAGAGTAAAAAATTGAACTAATAGATATCACCATGAAACTTCCCCTGTTGATTTGTTACATTAAGACAACTATTTTTTGTTACAAGTTAAGAAAACTATTTTTTGTGTTACAAGTTTTCTGAAATTGTATTTTCAAATATGCAAATGAAGCATCATCTAAAGCTAACTTTGGATGAATTTGGAAGAAATCTACAGATGCAAATAGACAAAGTAATAAAATAAACACCTAAATGTACGTTTTGGATGTTTCCTTTCCACTAGTCTGAAAGAAGAAATGTTATGGAAGCAATACTGATCAGTGCATGTATGTTTTTACCTGTGATATCTTGCCTTAAAATTGTATGCATTTTATAAGGTTATTGCATGTTTTTTTTAATGTAAAATTTAAATCTGGGTGAAGGCGGGACAGGTAGCCAGTCCATTACAGGGCACATAGAGACAGACCAACACTCAGACTCACATTCAGACTCTACGGGCAGGTTAGAGTCATCAATTAACCTGCATGTCTTTGGACTGTGAGAGGAAGCTGGAGTACCTGGAGAAAACCAATGCATGCATGGGGAGAACATGCAAACTCCACACAGAAGGGCCCCAAACCGGATTCGAACCTACGAACCTCTTGCTGTGAGGCAACAGCACCACCGTGTAGCCCATAAAAATCTTATTCTGCAAGTAAAATAATAATAAATATATTGGAGTAAAAAGCACAATATTTCTAAAATGTAGTGGAGTAGAAGTATAAAGTAGCAGAACATGGAAATACTCAGTAAAAGTACAAGTACAAGTCAAAACTGTGCTTAATTACAGAGCTTTTACTTTGCACTACTGGGTTAAGGTGTGTGGAAGATGAGATGTTAAGCTGTGCCACCCCTGTATTTCCTGTTGACATGTCCGCACATGTTCAGTTACTCACATACATGTGTACACAAGTAAGCATGCATGCACACCCACATTCTTCCACACATGCACACTCCTGTTGCCTGCCCCACCCAGAGGAGCCTGATCTGTGTCTGGCTCCTGTCCTGCATCCTCCTCTGTCTCTGCTGATTAGCGGCCACGGCTGAGGAAGGAGGAGGAGGAGACAACACCAGCAGCGCTCTGCTCAGACTTGGCCTGCACGTCTGGGCTATTTCTAGCCGCCGCCATGCGGGGCCTCAGGATGCAGCACGGAGCAAGACGAAAGAAAGCAGAGGATCCTGGCTCCCATCTACTCCCGGCTCCGGCTCGTGTCCTCGGTGGCGCCGGGAAAAACTCCTCCAGAGGTGTTTAAATCAACGCGCCCTCCGAAGATAACAACCCGGTCGTGAACCCTGAGGCTTTGTTTAAAATGAGACAGTAATGGATCGTTCGTTTTTGATCCAATTCAACACAAAGGGCCATTGATGTTACGGGATGTTGGGGCATTGTGATTCTGTTGGCAGTACAGCCGACTCAGCATTTTTTTTTTTGGTTGTTAAACCAACATCTAACATGGAAAGGATGAGGTCAATATAACCTCTTGTAACTTGTATTTTCCTATTTTACGTCAAATTGAACTCACCTTGTATCATTTTCTTTTGCAAGTGCTCTCTGTTTAACGTTCCCACACACACTCACAGTCACACGGGGTCACAAGGTCACCTCAGTGGGTCTGTCCCTAGGAGAGGACTGTTTCTTCCTTATCGAACTGGCAACCTTTCAGTTAGCCTGATCAGCCCTTCACTGGCAGATTACATGTCTTTGTCATTCAGACCTCTCTCTGCGTAACCATTAAGTTTACCAGAACCTGCTCTTATTCCAGGCAAAAGTGTGTGAGGTCAGTAGCGTGTGTCTCTAGGTAGCATGTGTGGAGTTTTGTACATGGTATTTTTACCAGCAGCCAGGTTTAAGTAGAGGACTAAGAGTCAAAGATAATCACAGGGGTCCTGACTTTTCTTAGTCTGAACTGCAACACCAGGAATAAACCTCTAAACATGTCAGAAGCAGTCAAGCCCCTGAGGACTTGATCTGAACCTGCAGAGTTACACAAAGATCGTTGATGTTTCTGCATATTTTCAAAGACAAAAAAGATCAGTTTGGATGTTTTCTGATGCTTTGAAATGTGACAACTGACACCTGGGAAAGAGATCACCTCTATTATACTTCACAATCCCTTTTAGGAAGGCAGTAATACTGTTATCAGTGTGCTGTTCCTCGCCTGTTCAGTGACAGTAGCGGACCGTGCTCATTCTCACTTACATTAAGTACCATTTTTTCTTCAGTCTAATTCAATCAAATCAAAAACACAAAGCAACTGTTCCGGGAAAGACGTACAGCACCAGATGCAGTATTATTATCTGAGATTAGTAAATTTAAAGCTAGGCTAAATTACTACTGCATTGACAGAGAAAAGAAGAAGGCAATATATCCAGAGCAGTGGGCAACTACTGGGTTTGAAAAAAGTGAAGTCAATGCAGAAGTGCCTCAAACTTGCTTTCTTTCTAATATCCAGCAGGGAGCGTCTTTTCTGGTTGCAAAGTATGATTGTATAGAAGTCTATGAGAAAAGGATCATACTTTTCATTTGATTTATTATCTCACTAAACATTGTAAATATGAGTTTATGGTCTCAATCACTAGTTTCAAGTCTTCTTCATGATGTTCATTTCGTAAATTATGGTCCCATTTAGAGTCAGATTCACCATAAAGCAGGGTATGGTTTTAGGCATGGCTGCCTTGTAATTGACACGTTGCTACCACAGTGTTATCAGGTCTGGTTGTTTCTTACCACTTTAACCTTTTCACAGTGTGTTTTCAGTACTTTAAAGTTAATTGTAACATTTTGGTCACCTGAAAATGTCTTACTCAGCATTCGGTTGTACAGCGTTTCTGGTTGCAACAAAACAAGATGGCGAACTCAAGGCTTCAAAACGGCAGTCCACAAACACAGTGATTATGTCCACATATATGGTCCATATTCAGTATGTACATACAGTACTGTAAAAATACTAATTTTTAAGTGTTGTGAATACAGATGAGTGGTATTCATAATACCACCAGACATCTGTCAATGTTGCCATCACCTGTACATCTTGTTGTTCTTGTTCACATGCCTGGATTAACCTGTTTAGAAGACCTGCTTAAAGCATGAGCCACTGAGCCCCTTTAACCTTCCTGGGAAATGTAGATTTAAGCAAACATTACTCAAGCAGTGGTGCATTAGAGTATCTACTATTTACAGCAGTAGGACAGTGGATGTGGCATTCATGTATAGATTGTATATAATAAGTGGACGTAGTCACTGTGACATCAGCTATTGGTTTGTGGACTGTTGTTGTGATGCCTCGAGCTCTGCATTTTGACCATCGCCATCTTGGTTTTTAGTTGTTGCCATGTAGTTTTTTTGTTTGTTTTTTTTTTTGCATCTAGAAGTGACTTGAGAGGATGGAGCTAAGTACAACCAAACACTGAATAAGACAGTTTTAGGAGACCAAAATGTTATAATTAACTTTCATGACCCAAAAACACACTGTCAAAGGGTTCAAACTGTAAGACAAAAACAGGACAACTCCCAGAAAGGACAGCACCATGATAGCAACCTGTTAATCACAAGGTTGACACACCCTAAAGCATACCCTGCTTTATTGTCTATTTGACTCTAAATGGGACCATAATTTACTAAATGAACATCATGCTGTATTGAAGAAGAATTGAAACTAGCGATTGAAACCATAAACTCATATTTACAATGTTTACTGAGGTAATAAATCAAGTGAGAAGGCTCATTTTCTCATAGACTTCTATATAATCAGACTTGTTTTTGCAACCAGAGGAGTCGCCCCCTGCTGGATATTAGACAGAATGCAAGTTTAAGGCACTTCAGCATTGGCTTCACTCTTCAGACCCGGAGGTTTCCGCTTGGATTCGTTACGATGCCCATCATCGTAACAAAGGAACATGTCACTGAGTGCAATAATGTGGCTTGATGCTTTTTTAGCAGTTTTTTACAACAGTGGAGGTCTACTGTATATCATCTATGAATATCTAGAACATGACTAGCCTGAGGTCTATATTATCAAAGTCCTGCTCATTTGTTGTTCATACAGAGAGGGAGGAGACAACCATGACACACTGCCTCTGGTGGCAGTCTGCATGGCGAATAATACTAATACTGTACTCTGGCTGGTACTGTGAGTAAGAATTTTTGTCACCGCTGAGTAAAATGTGTCCGTTTTCAGCGTTCACCTCCTGTTGATAACCGTGCAAGACGTTCTGCTGACTGTAAGAAAACTCCTGGAGTCCATAATCAGTGTGACCGGCTTGATTTAGAGCCAGCGGACCTGCAGGGTGCTGCCTGTTTGCTGCACAGCAACATTTGTATCAGCACAATGACAGTGGAAGCTGCACAGTTAACATTCCTCACAGCACATTCATTACTACAGTTTCTGAGAAGAGATACACAGAAATACATGACTGATACACACTTTGCAGGAGCCTGGTGATTGTCCCAGTCATTTCCCAGATTGATAATGACATCTCAGTTCTGTGTAAATTCATGAGTCACTGTCATATGATAATAAGCAGGTTCCTCCTGCAAATTCCTACTTGCTTTGTACTGGAAGACATTTTAGCATTTTCCACAGAAATTCATGTGTAATGTCATTTGAGCTGTGTCGAGTCTCGAATGTACAGTTACAACAGTCTGACAAATACAGGAACATAATTTCAACACACCACATCCGTTTGTGCGCTGCCCTTAGGATAGTCCAACTTGTTCCCAACCCATTTAAAGGGGTTGTTTGGGTATTTTGAAGGGGGGTGGGTGAGGTACTTATACACAGTAGGTGTATAACCTACAGTAGATGACACACGGTACGCCCCCAGTCTGGAGAGCTGTGGACGGGGACAGTGGAAAAATGTATTTTAGTCGCCTAAAAGAAATGCTCACCTAAAAAAATTGACATTTTCTAAGGGTATGCTATATTTTGAATATTTTCATATCTAAATGGTAAATGGAGTTGCATTTATACAGCGTTTTTCTTGTTTTCTGACCACTCAAAGCACTTCATACCACATGTCAGGATTCACCACATCTAATCTAAATAGTCATTCACACACTAATGGCTAAGTGTTCAGGAGCAATTTGGGGGTTCAGTAGCTTGCTCAAGGACACTTCTACATGTGACCGGAGGAACCAGCGACCTTTCAATTGATGGCTGACCTGTTCTACCCTCTGAGCCAAAGCTGCCCCATATCCTAAACCTATCTATACTGCTTTTGTCATCTGAGCCTGCTGTCTCTGGAGAGAGATAATTTGAACTTTCAGTTCAGTTCCCCACCAGACAGGGCTGTCTGACAGCAAGATAAAGCAGTGGATATATTTAAAATACAGCATTACTTAAACTGATATTGATTTTAGGAGAGTCCTTCTTTTAGGTGGCTAAAATTTGTTATTCTGCTGTCTCCATCCACAGCACTGTATTGGTTTACTCCGGTGCTCCTGTCTGCTGCTCGATGCTGGAGACGCGCTGACCATCATCCACTGTAGGTAATACACCTACAATGAATAAGGACTTCATACAATGCCATTTCAAAATACCCAAACTATCCCTTTAATTACTTTAATCACAAATCACAGAAAAAGTAAGAAGAAGATCCATGACTCTGAATATGTTTGTTTTGCCTTTAGGACTTTCCCCTTACATCAATGCCCCACACTTTCTTCTTCTATCATATCAGTTACTAATTTACTGTACTTCTGCTTCACTTTATGTTTCATTGACTGCATATGATGACCACTCGTGACAGAAATCTCATGAAGCATGAATTATGTCCCTGAATCATGAAGTGATTTTCTCATCCTCGTGGTATTCTGGGTAAATCACATCTGACCATAACTGGTGGCGCAATCCAGACAGTTTGTCATTAAAGCTTCAGTAGGCAAATATATTGGCATCATTGGGCTTTAAAAAGATGATTCTGAAAACATTTGAGGAGAGAAAGAGTCATTACAGTAACAGAATATTGATTCATATTTGAACAGCGCTGCCTAGTTTGACCGTTTGGTCGGAGGATGTGAGTGATTGGTTCTCATAGATGGAGGCCGGATGGCAGACTCAGCTTGGCCCTGATTGGTTGTTTTCCTCCTATCTGTGAAATATTGCAGATGCCATTAGGAGCACCAGAGGACACAGAGGCACATCATCATTTCACATTACCTGTCTCATTCACTATTGTCAGGATATAGTGGACGTTTTATAGAAATGAACTTTCCTTAATCATATTTGCTCCAATCTTGCCTTCTTCAGCTTTAAACTCACAAATATACATTTATATTTGAGATAACACACATGAATAAGTATTTGCACATGGCAGCTGAGACCTTATTAAATGCTGTCCAACATAATAATTGTTTTCACCACACCCTTAACATGTGATTGTTGGAAACAGTCACAATTATTGTGTACCACATGATGTTTTTGGTCCAGATCCAGATAGTTTATAAAAAATGCCATGACTCAGGAGCTACTTTTGGGAAACCTGTCAGAGAAGAGGATGCGTGCAGCTCTATTAACTACTAAACTGGTTGGAACGGGTGGTTCTGACTTAAGTAGCATCCTGAAATGTCAGTATCCTGCTCTCGTTCCCGGATGAGGGCAGTTTCACTGAGTAAACACAGACAACTGTCAGGATATGTGATGACACTGGACAGAAACATTGCTGCTGTACTGCTTATTGTTGAAACTTTGCAGCATGTCACACATTAGCACACTTACATATGTCATAGCAGGTATGTTATTATTAACCACTGATGGAAGAAAGATCTTTCAAAATTACACACAATGAGCTTAGGGACCTGTTAGGTGTCGGGTTTAGTTTATGTGTTTAATCAACAGAGAGAATGCAGTTCATCTCACAGACTGTATATAAAGGGAGTGTACCAGCACCTGAAGGACCTGAACTGAACTCTGCTGGATCATCACTTCATCCTGACACTTTATGACCTTATCTTACCTTACCTTATCTTATGTAATTTTGAGGGCCATGAACCTAAAATTAACCCTCAAAGAGGCCTTTGGAGAAATGCACAATATAAATAGAAGTTTTAAAAGTATATCCCACTATAGTATCAGAATCAACTTTGTTGGCCAAGTATGTGTATGCATACAAGAGTAAAATGCTCTCAGTGTACACACAAAGAAATACACATAATACAGCTAAATATAAGAACAAAGCTGGGCAAAACAAATACACAGGATTATGGGTATTGAAGTTGAATTACTTTGGGCGGCTGAGAACTCAAAGTTAAAAATTTCATATTCTTCATTGTTCACAAAGTTCATGGGGTATTTGCTTTCTAAAAAAACACTGAAGTCTCATAATCTATGGATCACAGGTTGACGCACAGTCAGTCTTTAAGTAAAGGTATCAGTGTGTAGGCTTTAGCAGTATCTCGTAGTGAGGTTGCAGATTGCAACCAGCTGAGTATCCCTCCGCTCACTCCTCTCTTTCCAAGACTGCGGTAACGTGAGCGGTCAAGTGCAAAACCGACAGAGGCCATCCTTAACATAATAACTCTACTTCAGGAGCAATGGATGTCAAACGGCGTCTGGCAGTGCTGCAGTTTTGCACTCTGCTGCTCACATAACTGCAGTTTCACAAGCGTGTTAGAGAACTACGGTGGCCTTCAGGTAACATAAAAACATGAAAGACTCTCCAGAGCCAGTGTTTGGTTTGTCTGATCTGGGCTAGAAACATAGAGGATCAACCTGGCAGACTCTGTGAAGAAGACCCAGTCCCTATGATATGAAGGGCTCATTCTAAGCTAACGAAAACACAACAATCGTTATTTTCAGATGATTATATACTGATGAAAACATAGCTATCAATATTATATTACATTTCTGCCATTTACTGCTAATATATTCCCCCAAATGTTACACACCGTACCTTTAGTTCATCATACTGAGTGAGGAATTGTGACATATTGAGTCACAAACAGCTGAATGGTGAATTAGTTTCTTGTAACAGTGAGTGACCCACACAAACAGGAAGTGACCCATATTTCCACAATGGTTTCAACAATTACAGTCCAATCAGTCAGACCAGCTCCCTGTGCCTCTGTGCCCTGGTCTCTGACAGGATTTACTTGGCTCTCTGAGCTGCTGCTTCCAGCTAGATTTATTATTGATCAATATTTCGAGTGCTGAAATGATTTCTATCTGATAATATGTGTTTTGTTACAGAGGATAAGTCTATGTATCATTTTTTCTCTCTAACAATGTAGGAAATTTTTATTTTTTGAGGTAGCCCACCTGTGAAAAGTTAACTCGGTTTCCTAGCAACAGCATCCTTCTTTTGTCCAAATTAGATGCATAAATCAGGAAAACAAGTTGTTAACTGGCCTCACTGCCTGTGCTACAGTCAGTGCTACATCTGTTAACTATGATTATGTAACACCAGATGAAAACCACACAGACCTGTCAGATCTCTTTCATTTGGGTTTTTAAAGATGGCAGTAATTGCTGGAGGAGGGTTTAATGGTGCTTCACTACTGTTTCTCATCAGGCCTCTCAGAGAACAAGTGTCACTTGCAGCTGAAGATGAGCCATATAATGAGAATTGCAGGGGATGGTGTCATCTCTCTGTGGAAGTGAAAACCTTTTAATAATTGATTGGTTATGTGTGTCTATAAGCGTGTGGTTGCCTGTGTGTGTTTGTAATGGGCATGCTTGGGTGGTCATACTTGGGTATAGTTACAAACACAAGACCTGTAAAACAATAGAAATAGAAAAGCAACTAAATAATTCCTTATTAGTTTTTAATAAGTCTACATAAGACTCCTTATGGTAGCAAAGTAAAATGTAAACTTTTATTATTTATGCTGTATTTAAAGCATATTTTAAATAAAATATGCCATTAAAGATAAGATAAGGTAAGATAAGATGAGATAAGATGAGATATAAGATACGATAATTCTTTATTAGTCCCACTGAGGGGAAAGTTGTAAAAAAATAAATATTTAAGTAAATGTATAATAAAATAATAATAATAATAACAAGTGGCTGTGACTACATCTTTTACATTAAAATAAAAAATCTTATATTTGATTGATCTCACTTTTTTGTGATTATTTTATAAGAAATAACTAAAAATAATAATAATAAATAAAATTAAATAGAAAATGAAATTACTACCAATAGTGATAACAAGAAATACCTAAGCTCGAACTGAAGTTTAACATTATTATTATTATTATTATTAGTAGTAGTAGTAGTAGTATTAATATTAGTATTATTAATAATAATTTATTTTTTATGACCAAAATGGCTTTGAATCAATTTAGCAATGAGACAAATATACAGCAAAGTGCAGTAAAAAAAAAAAATGGAGACACTGTACTGAGCCATGCATGTTTTCTTGCAGCCTCATGAGGACTGTGTGAAGGACTGAAACATAAACAGCATATTTATTAATACTTGGAACATACTGACTATGTGGATGGACAGTGGAGGAGTGGATTATGGTGCAGGGTGAGGTTGATAAGTTTCCTTGGGTGTTTTAATGTGAAAGTGGGTCACTGTTCCATTATAAGTGAAACCAAGCTGACTACAGCTGCTGTCCTCTACAGGGGAATGAGTGTCTGATGCTCTAAAGAAGGAGCTGCATGCAGCACTGTGCTCATCAGCCTCTAAAAACACATTACAGTTGAGTTTGTTTACTGCGACCCTGAGTTTTCCAGACCGTCACATTATCAGGGGTGCTGCTCCGTCCACTGAGCCGTTCACTGAGAAGCTCATATTCCAGGTAGGTGTGAAACAGGCAGCTACAGTAGCAAGGCTCTGTTAATCTATGTCCAGGTGAGTTTTTATCACCCATATCTTTATGGATGTTCATCTACAGCACTGCCTTGATGTACAGTCAGCAGATGTTCGTCTGTTATGTCACCCAAGGGAGACATTAACTCCAGGACAGATTAAACACTTAGTGCGCTGTATGTGTTCAGAAGAAAACTGTCACATATCATCGTAGGTACATCTGTGGCTAAAAATACAACACAGTAAATTTTGAGAGTCGCTGTGGCAAGTGATAAAGGACAGTATAGCAGTGTAGCCTCAGCAACAGCAATCTAGTAAACCTCCTTTATTGCCACGTTATAAAACAAATGGACACAGGCATGTATATTTACACCTGCACACACTATTCTGATCTTACGATAAGTAGTGAAATGCACTACTAACTTTCATTTTATGTAAGTAGTGCTCTTGTCTTTGTATGCTGAGTCCTTTCCCTACGAAAGTTTTAATTCAGCAATGTAGTTATGCATTGATGCTATACATAGCTGTGTCTCAATTCATAGCACTACTGTACATGGCTAAAAAAAAAAAAAAACCAATATCAGCCATGATTCATGCAGGCTACAGACATAACAGTGCCCGTCTGTGGGCAATACCAAAATAATGTTTCACAGCCATCAGCATCTAATGTTTTATTAGGTTAAAACTCATCAAAACTCAGTTGTAGTCTAATTTTGGGGACAAACAGGACAGGATTCAGGATTCAAGACAAGTGCTCATGATTTGGCACTGACTAAATTTTTTCTGGTCACCCATGTGAAATGATTGTTCTGGTTGCAGAAAAATACAATTTTTCACACTTCTTAGTGAGACAAAATGAAAGACTGACTAAAGAGTGTGTGGGATTCTTTATAATCTGGATCCAAACAAAGGAAGTGGGGTAGAAAGACAAATCACCCCATGCGGTGAAGTGATTTATTTGACTAAAACCTGATATTTCAAATGAAATCTGTTTAGCAGACTGTCTCATGCTGTTATACTGTATAGTCTCCAGCAGCAGACCTGGAAGGCCCATCCACACAACACACGCCACATACAAATCTCACACACCGGCTGTGTCTGATGCAATCTGCTGAAATCAGCTCGCTTCACACTTCACCTGAGGAACTCCAACAGGTCAGGAACAAATAGGTCGTACAGCTGCTTTTTGGAGGAACTAGGTTAATAAAATATTTAATTGTCGGATCAGATAAAGAATGAATGGTTGCGCTTTGCTGAGAGACATAAAAATTTCAAAATACACATGCACTCCTGAACTTTTTGGAGGGCTTTTTTTTTTTTATACTGTGCTGTAGATTGATACCATATTTAATGTAGACTGTATGACACCAGGACAAAAATACATAAGGAATGAATTAAATGACTGATTTGTGCAAGTGAGGCACAAAATTCAAGATGTTAAACCAGCTTCGGAAACCAACAAAATAGCAGAAAGTCTAAGATGGTGATTAATGACTAACAGATAAGGTTAATTTATCCCTAATTTATGCTTTGCTTGATTTAATATTTGCAAATCAAAGCTTGGTCTTTCCCAATGTCTGAGCAAAACCACCATGAGAGACAAGTTTATAAGGACAAGGATAGGAGAGGATTTGTGAAATTTGTATGGGTTTGTTGGACAACTGAGATGTAACAAAGGACTCATCTGATTACGGCAAGAACTGCTTATAGACCCAATTTAATGTGTCTTTTAAGATATGTTGAAAAGAGAAGAGTTAGGGTGAACTAGAGAAAGAAAATAACTATAAAACTCCTCCTTATTTGTGTTTTCCAGGTTCCAAAATTAGCTAAAACACCTGTGATTTGAGTCCTTCTCAACACGTAGATCAGTTACAGTTTGATGCAACAAAGCTTTCTTTTCTCTTCCAGTACAGAAGGAAAGGTCACAACCTGCATCTGTGTGTTACACACTGTGCTCAAATCAGGATCTCCCATCAAAACATGTGCTGGGCACTTTGAGTCCCCTGGTGGTGTTTATGTGTGTCCAGCTATTTATCGAGTGGTCACCATCTGCTCTGAGTTCAGCGGTTTGGTGGCCTCAAATACAAACACACAGCTGTAAGAAATCAAATCCCGAAATAAACAATGGGAACATACAGAGAAAAAAAAAAATAGCTAAGACTCTGCTGGAAATGTTATGGCTTGCCAGAACTCTAACTGTGCACAACTTGGCAAAACACAAAGATTAAGAAACGTTTCTTTGTCTTGTTATAAATCAAACCATTTTGTTGTAAAGGAGCCAACCTGGATCCAAACCAGCGACGTCATGGTTAAACGGCAGATGTCTCACACCGTTGGACCACTAAGAGGTATTGCCTTTCCAAGATTTTATTGATCTTCAAACCTTCCACCACCACATTATGAATGACCTCATCACACTGATGTCATTATAACCACAAGAAAAGTCTTTGTTGAAAACACGGCAATATCAATAACTCAGTATCATCACATGTCAAACCAGACTCCCTAAACGACCTGACTTTCCAAAATGTTAAATTGAGTTGTTTAGATCATTTTTCTTTCAGTGGTCACCACTGCCAAGCCTCATTTTCATTAAGCTATTACAACTACCTCAGCACAAACACTTTGTCTTCCTCTTATCTACCAAGCAGCTCCACTAGCCGTGGATGGAATGCCTTGCTCATAGGCTGGAGCAGACACTGTGGATGAAGAAGAGAGTATTAATCAACTAAGCCTAAAAGGCCCCGACGCACCAAGCTGACGGCAGCTGTCCGTGAGCGTCTGCAGCCTAGTTTTTATGGTGTGTCCCACACGGTCGGCTCTAGTCTGCCCTTGTCGAAGGTTATTTGGCTGATTCAGCAGTGAGAGAAATCACAAATCAGCAATGGGAGAGAAACTGAATTGTGGAAAGCAACTAGTAAAGTCAAGAAAAAGCACGCACAGAAGGCTCTCCTTATTTTTCATCTTCATCGCATCTGATCGTTCCAGTACACAGAAGTTTTCACAGCGACATGGCCATGTGGAATGAAGCTAAGAGGAGAATGAGAGTGGTGTGAAAAATGGTGCAAATGCTGCTTTGTTTCATGCATGTGTCATTAAAAACAGCTTCTATAGCCGTACTTAGTCCTCCATTTTCCCTTTTTTGAATGATGAATACGGACCACCACCACGGGGCTGCACGGTGGTGTAGTGGTTAGCGCCTCACAGCAAGAGGGTCGTAGGTTCGATTCCAGCTTGCGGCTCTTCTGTGCGGAGTTTGCATGTTCTCCCCGTGTAAGCGTGGGTTCTCTCTGGGTTCTCCAGCTTCCTCCCACCATCCAAAGATATGCTGTTTAGGTTAATTGATGACTCTAAATTGCCCGTAGGTGTGGATGTGAGTGTGAATGGTTGTCTGTCTATATGTTGTCTGTCTCTATGTGTCCTGCGATGGACTGGCGACCTGTCCAGGGTGAACCCTGCCTTCGCCCAATGCCAGCTGGGATCGGCTCCAGCCCCCCCGTGACCCCTAACGGGACAAGCGGTTGACGATGGATGGATGGATGGACCACCACCACCTGCTGGTGTATAGAGTTATTGTGGCTGTCGGCTGTAGACTTTGTGGTGTGTTCAAGTCAGTCAAGACGCAGGTGATGTGAGGCAACGCCTTCATCGCTGCTACTTATTTGATGTCAGCTTGGTGTGCCTGGGCCGGAAGAGAAACAATACTTATTTTTCACAGCAGACATTTGAATCGCTATAGTAGGAAAAGCACATTACTAATAATGACGTTGTATCTGTTCTCTTTATATTTACCATGTTCACAAGAAGAGTCCATTGTGGTATTCACAGCCTCGTAAGTGGGAAGTTTCTGAAAGCTCTGTGATCAGGAGTTGTGACGTGTTTGTCGACATTGTCAGAAACAGTGGAGGCCATGGAAGTAAAATTTTCAGTGCATAACAAGTTAATATATTGTTATTTTAGTGGTATATTGTTTTTCTTCACAATTTTATAATATGTCTGAGGAAAATGTTGATATTCCCAACAGCCTCATCTTTCTCCTCTCTCATTATGCCTTTACGTTTACTGCGTTATGTTACCCACTTGCTAGTTTGCTAAATAGCTTCTGTGGCTTCAAGACATAGACAGTAACGTTAATATTGCCGTTGCTGAGCAGCGGTGTTTTCACGACTTGAGCGCCAAGCGTATCGTGTACATGACTTCCCATGTTGTAAACACAAGCTCACAAGTTTCATTTGAAGGCACCAACAGTGAGCCAGCGTGCACAATGCCAGAACAATACCATGGTATTTCTGTATACTTCTTGCACATTATTCTGTGCTCTGTTTTTAGGGTTTCTTTGTAGCTTTGCTGAGCAGAATGAATATTAAAACAGTTGTAGAGAGATGTAGTGACAAAAAGGGTGTCAATCATTCACTTTCCAGGTTTCATAGTTGGTTAACTGGAACTTAAGCGGTAAACAAAGAACTTCTCTAAACTTTCAGTTACTTCTGCCCCTGGGGATGCGGGTTAAGTTGAGTGGAAGTGCATGAACATGTTTCTGTCAAAAGCAAACTGTCATAACTGTCCTCTGGGAGAGCATGGAGAGAAGCACAATGTGTTTTCATCTTTCATGTAACCATGTGGCCTGAGGCCATGTTCTCCTAAATACCACAGTCACATACATATTGCTTCACACGAACACTCAAGCACAGCATGTTTCCATCCACATGTACAGTATGTGCACAAAGACAAGAGCAGCAAAACAACAGACACATTTACTGTTGTATACATTAGTTTTCTTTTATCAACCGTGTCTCCCACTGTGCTTGTGCCATAGTAGATCAAAAATGTAACATCCATTTAAAAATTCTTTCGACCACATTATACAACATTATTTAAAAATAAAGCAACTTGACTAGCCTGATGGGCCTAACATTAGCCTTGTTAGCTTCCTACTTCTGCTTGCAGGGGGCCTGAGGTACAGTTCTTTATTGTGTTATTTTTTGTTTATTCATTAAATTCTCTACTTGTAATGTTGTCTTACAGCTGCTCGTGCTAACTACCTAGTTTTTTTTTCTGTTTATTCCAAACACAGCGGCTATCATCAGTGGGGAAGTGTCTGTAGTTCCTTCGATGGCATTACAATAACTTCTCTTTGGAAATTTATTTTTACCCCACACAACGACAATATCTAAAGGGAAATTTTGCCACCTGTTACGTGGATGTCTAAGCAGTATTGATGATAAATGTAGTCCATTGAAGCAATAAATTCCTCAGTGCATGTTATATGGACCAAGAAAGCTGTAAGCTTGTATTGCAAACTAGCTACGTTTCCAGGGAAAATGGCATCCCAAAATATGCGTGCAGAGGACACATTTTACAGTGCATTGGCTGACTCAGATATATTTATTCTAGCCAGAGTATACAGCCAAAGAAATGCAGCTGAGAGAGGCCCAGGCTGTGGCTGCATTAGCCGTGCAAGAGGATATGGCGGGGACCCTCTGAGAATCAGAAGCTTGTGCACCGTGTGTCCTTGTACATGTAGGCATTACAGTATCAGCCCTGCAAGCAGCAGCACTCAACTTTCTCGATCAATATAGCTCACACTGAGGAATTTACTGTTTCAGTTGAATACATTTACCGTCAACACTGTTTGTACAGCCACATAAAATGTGGTGACTTGACTTCTTGCCTGTTGGTGTAATGGAAAAGTTTTCTTTCATTGAGAAACTATTAAGGCTTAAAGAGAGGAATGTTTGTGGGTGTGTTTGTCTCAATAACAGGTGTCTCATCTTATCTTCAGGTTTGCAGTTTAATTGCATTTCACACAATTTGAAATAAATCAAGCCTCCAAACTCTCTTTTGTTTAAACATTGGTAATGTTAAAAGTGCAGGGTGTAGGATCTGGCAGCATCTAGTGGTGAGGATGCAGATTGCAACTAACTGAAACGCCTCCCGTGTGCCAAGTGTGTAGAACAATAATAGCCTATGTGAAAAAGCAAATGGCCTCCCTAGAGCCAGTGACTGGTTTGTCCATTCTGGATTATTGTAGACACATGGAGGCCAGCTCTGTGAGGAGGACCCACTCCCTATGTAGATATAAACACGCAATGATTCTTATTTTCAGGTGATCATGCACTAAAGAAAGCATACTTTTTAATATTATATACCATTTCTGCCAATAGACCCCTCTAAATGGTACACACAGGTCCTTTTACACCCCTTACCCAAATCGGCTAAGTTAAATAAATAACACTTGAGTGCTGTAAACCTGTCTGAGCATCTGGTTTGTATCGCTGGCAGAAATGCTATGCTTTTCCATCCTGTATCTAATCTCATCTCATAGTAACGGCCAGCACTGACCAGCAGAATATATTATATTTTAGTTTTCAGGACATTATTTTCAGGGACTGAGTGAGGGCTGATTCTTGTTGTAGTTTCTTTAGAGCTTTTCCAGGAATTTCACAGTTTGGACGAAAAGTGCTGGTACACGTGTTGGACAGCCTAGAATATCTTGTGATGAGTTTTCTATTGATCTGTTCACTTCCTGCTGTGTCCAAAAAACGTGTCCAAAGAACCCCTGCCGTGCCTGTGGACAGCACCTCCTAGAAGATGGCAAAAACAAAGCACACACACCAAGGCCAAAAATACTAAACCATCGAAAGATGTGCACAAAATGTATTTTGTTTGCATGGCTTTTGCTTTTCAGACTCTCTCTAATATTATCCTGCCCTCTTCTGATAGATTTCTCATTAGTGGGTGAATATTGTAAAAACATGTTTGTTAAAATGTAAAAGTTGGACTTATGAGCTCACATCACGTGATATCAGATCACTTGGATTATGCAGCAAATAAACCCTGAGGATGAAAAATAATCTGTTGAAGAAAGCTGGTTTCTGTGCTTCCTATTTGACAATTGCACAAAAGCTATTCTTCTATTTCAGATGAGAACATCTGAGCAAGACAATGTGATTTCTAAGTCCCCACTAATAAACTTGCAGACATTCAACTGTGGTGAAATCACTTCATATGTCCCTGTTTCTCTTTTGGAGGGAAATCAGAGCACCTCGTTAGTCAAACACAGCCGGGGTACCCAAAGCCTCAGACGTATGTGCTCCCATGCTCTGAGTGCTGCAGGAGAAAATCATTCATGAGTCCTATAAATATCTGGAGCCAGTGTATATTTACCTTCACAGAGACAGGTGTAGGTTGGTGGGTTTAAGATCCTCGTTACCATAGCCCAGTTTGTCACGAGACCACCCTCCCTCTGTGTGCTCCATGCACGTGATACTTACGAATGAGAGAAAGGTGAGGCAGGAAAAGGGCAACATGTCCTTTCCATGGCCACGCACACAAACGCCCATGCAGGCACACACACATTCATATACTGTGCATGTGAATACAGGCACACACATCACGTGATGGGTGCCTCCAGATCTGCCCTGGGGAGGGGGTGGTGGTGACAAGAAGGGAGGCTCATATCAGTGTTTTCTGCAGTACAGATTTGAGCGGCAGCATGCAAAACCATTGTACCGCTAGTCTGACTTCTGTTGCTATAAAGTAGCGTTATTGTGGAGAGGATGGCCTCTGAGCGAGGCGAACAATGTTACTACAATTTTGCACTTATTAATTATTAATTATTCCTCACACTTCTGTTCATACTAATCAAAGCACCTCAAAGACGCTTCCAGACACTGATGAAAAAGTGACCGTCAGATGTGAGGCAAACAACAACCAAAACATTATATGTTCAGTAAATACTGATTTGTTTGTTTCCTGTCTCACAGTAGTTCCATTACAGTAGAATCTACCATCCACTGCTTTACAACCAGCAGACACAGGATCGTAACCAGCCCAAAGCCAATTTATCTGCTTAGGCAGGTGTGCCGAATGCCTCATTTCTGTTTCTAAAATATCATGCATAATAAAAACAGTAAGAGTGCCTCTTAAATTTTAGGAAACCACCAGCCAGTGTTTGGACAGTAACTTCTTGTAACCAGCCATGTTGTGGAGTATAGATTTGGGAAATATGCATTCTTAGTCAGAACCACCTGTGTTCCTTATGAAGGACACTGTGTATAAAGATAATTAATATGTTAGCTTGCCGCAAGCTGAGAGGGAGAGACCCCAGGGTGCTGAGGGAGAACAACAACAACAGAGAGAGGAAACATCTGCAGAGAGGATCAGCAGCACATAGAGGAATTTCCGCACATGGACGATGACTCAAAATCTATTTTTTTCCCATCTTAACATCCAACGGTGTGAATCCTTAAAAAGACCATATATAAAGTGTCCTTTGAGACATTATAAAATCAGATTGTGGACACTTATTTTTTCAAGTGATTATTTTTTTTTTCTAGGCAGCTGCCAGATACTGCAGTTCTTCATACGGTACCACCCCCCTTTCTAAAAATACAGCCAGTACAGTGATCCATGAGAAGTGAAGGTTGGTAGTTGATCTCACAAGCACGATATCCTAATACTGCTCACCCTTTATTTATTTATTTATTTATTTTATTTTATGTTTTTTAAATCTTTTATGATAGATCTTTTCAAACTTGGCAACATAAACACTCTAAATAGGTCCCTTTTATTTCCTGTTGCAGTACCTGCCAGGAAGTAAACTTAGTGTTTTAGCTGTTGCCCTAGCAACAAAATGGCAATGAAAAGGACTATAATAGCAAATTGGCAAGTAACACAGAGTTACCTGCTTTAAAATGACTCCTGGCATGAAAGCTCATAAAAAAACTCAACATTAAAAGTCTGTTTTCAGACGCTGCTGCATCTTACACTCTTTAATTGTGAAACAGCTTTTTGCAGCTTTTTTCCCCTCTCGCTGATGAAGAAGCAGAAAACTCTGAAAAGTGGACCTTTGAGTTTAAGTGTTTTGTAACCAAAAAACATTCGAGACAAACGAAAACACTATATAATTACATATGTTGTGTATTATATTAAAAATGGTCACCATTAGTTTTTTAACAGTAAACGGTTCAAACCTAGGTATGTTCCTATGCTGTTTATAATTAGGCCTGAAACTAATGATAATTTTCATTATCGATTAATCTGTCATTTATTTTCATAACTAATCAATTAGTTGTCCGTTCTATGAAATGGTGAATAATGTTGATCAGTGTTTCCCAAAGCCAGAGATGACGTCCTCTAATGTCTTGTTTTGTCCACAACTCAAAGATTTTCGGTTTACTGTCATAGAGGAGTATAAAAAATTTGACTTTTTTGTTCTTTAAAAGTTACTCAACCCAATCAAATGTCAATCAAAATCAAAATAGTTGGCGATTAATTTAATTGGGGACAACTAACTGATTAATGGTTGCAGCTTTATTTATAGAAGTAATACTTTTTACATTATAAATCTGTAAAGTATGACTTTTTTAAGCTGCTATCGTCATGTAATGTTTTTCTACGGATGAAAAATAATTACACGTTCTTTGGGCTCCAGTTTTTGTGATCAAGTGTCATCAGCACCGTAGACATAACTAAATCACACTGATCAATCAACAGGATTCAAGTGCTGGTGTCAGATAAAAAAAAAAATGCATTATTGCTTCACTTGCGCAGACAACACTGGAAATAACATTAAGAAAAGCAGCAGGAAAGCAGCTGTTCATGACTGAAGTAGCAAATGTTTAGGTCTATGTCTATGTCCCCATTAAATACAATTAAACACTAGAAGCCTTTTTTTATGACTGTGACTGCTGAAGTGGCCTCACATCCCCAGTTTGAACCAGAAGACAGACGTCAAGGTCAAGTACTCTGAATAAAAGTCAGGCTGATCCTTCTCTGACTATAGTCCAACCTTGGTGTGAGTGCTGCAGGCAACAAACGTCGCCCCCACATTAGATGTTATTGAATTAATGTCACACAGAGGACCAATTGAATCATCAAGGGTTTACAGGTGATCATCCTCAGGCTCACTGAGTTGAAAATGCCTGGAAATGATAAGAATACCAGAGTTTTGTGTACAGTCACAATTTATTAACCTTTTTACACCACAACATACTAGCTGTTGTTATAAGTATTCATCTTTTCTGTGTAGAAAGACCTTTTACTCTACAAAGAATCCTGTTGTTTCGTATTGTAGGTCAGCAAAGAAGAGGACAGCAGGGTTGTCAAGTGGGCGTCTCTGCCATCACAGATGCTCAGGTGAACTAGGAAGATAAATAATAACAGTGACATATATTTTTGGCCCAGACATTTCATCATTCATCTTCGCCATAAGAGTCAGAGCAAATGTAGGTCAGTGTTGAGAATGGATTTGTTAACACTTTGCTTTTTACAGCATCTGTCCGGAAATCTTATTTATGGTGTACCCACCAACAAATCTGATTATCCTAAAATGTACTGGTCAGACTTTAAGGAAACATGTTTAACCACAACATGACCTGTTCATTTCTGACAAAACTTGCAAGGTGATATGTTCTTTCACTTAAATTATGAGGGCAAGCTTGAATTAAAGGTGCAATGTGTAACATTTGGCGACATCAAGCAGTGAGTTTGCAGATTGCAGATTGCAGATTGCGCATCGAGCATGCAGGAGCTACGGCAGCCAACGTGAAAATGTGAATGGCCTTATCTAGTTGTTGTAAGAGTAGCGTAAGTCATTTGAAGAATTGCAGAGTCAGTGTGTAGACTTTGTGGACGTGCAGTCCTGTGTCCTAAAAAATAATAAATAATAATAAGTAATAAAAAAATAAAAAAATAAGCTTAACTACATTCTCAACATTTACTACATAAACTACCTTTGGAAGGAAACATATTTCGTCGCAGATTATTTTGTGATGTTGTACAACCAACGATCACAGAGCGGGTGATGCAGTATATCGAGCCTCCGTGAATGAAAGTTAGTCATTTGTACAGTAGAGGTTTTTTTACTAAACCTAACCAGGTAGTTTTGTTGCCTAAACTTAACAAAGTGTTAAGTGAAGCTGTTTAAAACTCTTTAAAACTGTGACTGTAATTTCAGGGAAGATACGTTACCTTGAGATGGGTTGGTATGTGTGAAGTGAGTGGTGAGGCACGAGAGAGAGAGCAGCGGCAAATGCGTGTGAGTGAGCGAACAGATGTAGTTAGCTTAGCTTTGAAAATATCAAATGAATGTACAGTGGAAGTTAGTTTGTGCAGACATAAATGCTGCAGCTCCTCAACAGAGGTTTTCTGTGTGCTGTTTCCCGGCAGCTAAGTGGAGTAACTGTGGGAGTTAACTCTGGAGCAAATAATCTGGTCCAGGCAGGAAAAATTAACCCAGAGGTCTGTCTGATCTAGGCTACTGTAGAAACAAGATGGGACCTGCTCTGCATGTAGATATACATCATAGATAATAATATATTCTATTTCTGCCCTCGAACACACTGTTTTTTTAAAGGTCAAGCTTAAAACGCTGGTGTCCATTTGTATATTCTTTATTATGAACGTAATATAAATTTACAGATGAACTCATAATGGCAGTTAGAATGTATATTTGCATTTTGATGAAATTTTAATGGATATTACTACTGAGTGGCCTGTGCATGCATCCATGCCTGCCATTCGTGGTGGCTGCCACTTGTTTATCATTACCAGAAGTCCCTTCAGGGATGTCATCGTCTCTTTAATGACTGCCTCTTGTGTGTGCCAATAATGCACCACAACATCAAATGGAACAGAAAGAGGAACAGAGAAATGTCATTACTTTCTCTAATTTGAACATCTGTGTGTGTGACGACAGTAACAATAGAAGCTGATGGAAGTGTACTTGTGTACATGGAGTACCACTTCCGTGACCTCGTCCCATCTATTCATCCACCGCTCCCATCCTCCATCCCTCCCTCCCGTGGCCTACATTCCCCATTCAGAGAATGAGCATCACACGTGAGTTCGGCATCACGTCACACCTACATCCTCGGTGTTCTCTGTCTGCAGTGTGAGGCATGAAAAGCTCTTTGACCTTCACTTGTTTGTTGGTTTTTCAGATTATGTGCTATACATCTATATCAGCATATGGGAGGCTGAATGAGAAAGATGATGACAGTGAGGGAAGGATGAATGGAAGGCAATACCAGAGTAGAAAATCAATCAATTCAGAAACCCTAGACATATCTTACTTCACACCTTTTTCCCCCCATAAAAATTCAAACCAATTACTTCTGAATAAACTTTCTTGCACTGTTATTGCCTATAGACACACGTGCCTGCTGTACATAATAATGTAACTTAAAAAAAAATCTTTCTCATATAATTTCCTGTAGTTACTCACTTACTTGCTTGGGTTACCTGTATCCACACATGTGGTTGTGTTTAAAGCAGAGGTTCTTAATCTTTTTTCAGCCAAGGGCCCCTTTCAGATAAAGACTATACCGGGGACCCCCAGTGTCCCTTGGAACAATTTCTTGGAGCCTGTTTTAAACACTTCTATAGTCTTAGTTACTGTATATGAAAGAAAAACACAAGAGAAATGTAATAGAAAGATATTAGACATGTACACATGCAGACACAATGACATGTGCTTAATGTCATGAAATGGTTGGTTAGGTCACGTAACAAAATGTCAATAACGGCCGCTCGCTTTACTACGTCACTGGCTCTGACCGAATGCAAAATGTCCACATTTTCGAATCTGTGGTTTGCGGAAACACACAATGCCAACATTTTTCCTGGTGACTGGGCTGATTAATATGGAAGCCCTAAAAGGGAGATATTTTATAAGTCTAAACAGGAACAGGTGGAATTTTTTTTTTTTTTTAGAAACGGAAGACGAAGACAGGTTTCCTGTCTGAAAACAAGTGGAAAAAAAATTTTGAGGCAGATTTTTCTAAGCTCCATCTGTTTTCATTAAGGGGCAAAGAAAAAAACATAGTCTAAATAAGCCTGTGAGGTACTGGATAACAGGCTGGACTCAAACGCACGACAAGGAGAGCAGGTCCAAGTTAACAATAATCTTTAATACAGAAGGTAGAGGTCGGTACACAAGAGATCAGTCCAACAGGCTAACAAATCCAAATCGCTAAGGGAATCAAAAACACGAGGACACTAGAACGCTGGGAAAAGATACAAAGGAGATACAAAGACGAACTGGCACAGAAGGGAAGGGGAACATAGCTTAAATACTAAAGAGGGGAGTGACTAACTATGGACAGGTGGACACAATCAGGGCGGGGAGACGATCAGACGCAGGTGAAGCTGGTTGGAAAGTAGGTCAGGGAATCTCAGTCATTGAAAACACGGAAGAACAGCAGGGCAGGAAGTGACGTGCTCTGAAACGAGAGGAAGGATTAGATTTCAAAATAAAACAGGAAATGGACAACATTCACAACCACAAGGACAAAAACGTAACTTAACAGTCTCGGGGCATGACAAAGCCTAAAAGCCTCTGTTTCACAGACAAATAAAATGGACTTAGAAAGATTATATAATTATTATAATATATATTATAATATATTATTTTTTTCACCTGTTCAGTGTCAAAAACACAGGAGAGAAAATAATTTAGATCAGACTTAGAAAATGGATAACCGGGAAAAAAAATCTTGCTTCCCTTTGAGGGCTTCCATCGACAGCACTGTACATTTAAAAAATAAAATATTATTGATTGAACTATGGAGTTAAATAAGAAAGATAAGAAAAAGATATAAGAAGTAGTGCTGTCAGGCGATTAAAAAAATTAATCTAATTAATTACAGGATTTGTAATTAATTAATCTAATTAATCGCATTTTAATCTCATACCTGCTAAAAGCCCCCAAATAAAGAATTTGAATTCTAGGACATTAAAATTCAGAAATAAAATAAGGCTGAGTCTCAAATAGGCACATAAGCAGACTCTCAATCAAAATGAATACTAAAGCTGACTCAATACAGCAATTCAAAATGAATAGTATAACATGCCTCTAAATAAGGCAACATCAATAGCAAGATGCCAACAGCATTTCTTTTAAAAGGGTCAGCTAACGTTACAGGAACTGACAACAGACAACTCTATGTGTCCTTGAGCCAGTTGCTCAGACAAACAAGCTTGTTTACATTGTCTGAGTGTGAGGCTGCCCTCTTCTTTTCAATGATGTTACCTGCGAGTGAAAAGAGTCTCTCACATGGCCCAGACGTGGCAGCGGTAGCCAGGTAGGAGGAGAGGACAGCTGTTCATCAGCTCCTGCGTGAGCTGCCACCACTCCAGTGGACACATACATTTAATGCACGGCTCAGCTTTGTAGCGGGCTAGAGGCCCCTGCTCCTCCTTGTCCGAGTCAGAGTCCGAGTGAAGGTCCGAGTGGGCTTGCCTCGCTCTCCTGTGTCGCGTCCATCTCTGTTGTCAGTCAGCTTTTGACTAGTAGCGCAGGTACGAAGTGACGCCACTGCAGCCTACGGGTCACTCAATGGGCCAAATTTATGTGTAATGTGTGTAATGTTATGTGTATGTAATGACTGACTTGCCACTCACGATTAATTGCGTTAATTTTTATAGCGCGTTAATTTGCAGCGTAATTAATTAATCTAATTAACGCGTTAAACTGACAGCCCTAATAAGAAGTATATCATGATAATATAAATGAATTTGAAAACTTTTCAGAGACCTCCTGGCAGTATTTTAAGTAAATAATCTGTGTTATAATAATCTGTAATATAACATTGTACAAAACAATTGATGAGAATATTGTCTGAACAGATTTATATTATTGGTCCAAGGCAAAATACTTTAAAATCATCATTTCTTGCAGTATAAATGAAGCCTGTGACCTCGTTCTGGCAGGTACACCCGCGCATGATGTGCTCAGTTCTGCTGGTATGGATATCAAACGCACCTTCAGCAATGCCGCGGTTTATTAGAGTGGACGGCGCTCTTTGGGTTCACTTGTTTGTTTGCTCCACTGTGAAGCTGTACAGTAATTAACACGTACTGCGGTCCTTTTTGATGAGCGTGATCATTTCATTGTCAGTGTAACCGAAAGTCAGTGATGTTGTCTGGCAGGTGCCTTATTATTGCTTCATTATGTTGATTTATGTTGTTATGAAATTAGGTTTTTTAAATGTGAGTCTTTGTTTTTTTTATTGGCTAATTGGCAACAATTCAAATCACATGCTTTCTTTTTACTTTTTGTACATACTGCAGCAGCCCTTATGAAGTACGTACTGTAGTATGCAGTGTACATACTGCTTTGTCATGACATTGCACCTTGAGCTTTGACTCTCTTGCTCATATATCTGCTGTGCAGAGGATTGTGTGTTAGTATAGCCTGAAAAGCATGTGCAACCTGTAAAATGTGACCTGATGTAGTAGGACCAGTTGTCAGCCTCTGGGTCTGAGAAGTGAAGCCAATGCAGAAGTGAAGTTACTGTCTGAGTCTAGATGCCACAGAGGATCACAGTTTAGCAAGCTAGCAGATGGGTAACATAATGCAGGAAATGAAGAGGCATAATGACAGAGGAGAGAGATGGGGGTCATTGGGAATATCAACATTTTCCACTGACATTTGTGAAATTACCAAGAAAAACAATATATCACTAAAATTACAATATATTGTTCAATATTAAGCCGAGTTATGACCTTCAGTGGGCTCCACTGTGTCTCACAACATCAACAAACACGTCATCAAGTCGTGAACTCAGAGCTTTCAGAAACTTTTCATTTACGAGGTCCTGAATACAACATGAGGGGGGCGTTTATATGGACCCAACTCGTCAACACGGTAAACACGACCCCATTTGAAGTCACCATTATATTACTTCTCACTTGATTTATTACTTCACTTAACATTGTAAACATGAGTTTATGGTCTCAGTTGCTAGTTTCAAGTCTTCTTCAATACAGCATGATGTTCATGTGGTGAATTATGGTCCAGTTTAGAGAAAAATAGTCAGTAAAGCAGGGTATGATTTAGGCCGTGGATACCTTGTGATTGACAGGTCCAGTCTGGGAGTTGTCCCTTTCACGATGTGTTTTCTGTTCATGCAAGTTAATTATATGCGTTTTGGTTGCCTGACAATGTTGTATTCAGCGTTTGGTTGTATTTAGTTCCGACCTCTCGTGTCACTTCTGTTTGTGACAACATGGCGACAGCCCAAAACCAAGATTGCGACGGCTAAAATGCCAAACTTGAGGCTTCAGAATGGCAGTGTACAAACCATTGGGTGATGTCACGATGACTATGACTACAGTCTGTGGGTGGGACATCCTGGTTTATATTATGTACAGCAGTTAATGGCGAGAGACAAATACTAATGTGGAGTGGACTAGTAGAAGGTAATATTGTATATTGGCTTTATGGATTAGTATTACTGGCTTCGCAAGAAACTCAACATGCCCTCGTTGACTGAGATAGGTTTGGAGAAACAACTTTGTGTGGCATGCTTTACGATTTGCAGTGTCATAATTACATCTAAACTGGGCTGGACTTCTGTTTGTTTTACACTGCTGCTTCACTAACTAAATATGTACTGATGGTCATCTGTTGCTTATCACCACATATTTGATGGAAAAGATTGTTTGAAGTTGTGATTTCATTTTGTGATTTTAATATAAGTTACTAATCATCTTCTGCGTAGCTGACGTGTCCTGGATAGCTGGGTTGATCTGATCCTTTTCAATTCACCAGATAGTATATCTCCTGCAGATGTTAGAGGTGCTTTCTTTAGGAAAATCCTCGGGGCAGATGGTGCCGTCAGCCCTCACGTAGATTCCACGTAACAGCTGGCGTCAGGCTCTGTATCTAATGTAGCTTCGTATGGGGGATTTTATTATCGTCACTTCCCAGTCTCTGCTGTGCTGAGTGGGAAATGATGAGCGAGATATCTTGGTGCCACATATCAATCCTGTACAGACTTTCTATTATTTTTCCACATGAGCTGGCTGAATGAAAAAGCATTTGGGATTTAAAACCCTCAAAGTATTTCCGAATAGGACTCTGCTGGTGATAATCATTTCCTCCTGCCACCACCACGAGCAAAGTAGTGTGTCACATTGATTCCAGGGAGCAATAATTCCTTGTCAGGCTATAAAGGTCGGTGTGGCAGAGGCATATATTTGAAATCTAACAGGCCTGCAGATATGGTAGTAAGCTCGATTGCTCTGACCTATAGTAATGTCTCTATACTATGATTAGTCACTTTGATCAGTCTATCAACAGAAAGGGAATCGTCAAATATTGTATTTATCGATTAACCGATTGTGTCATGTTTCATGCAAGATGCTCACCATTTGCTACTTTCCTCGTAATATATGATAATAAATGGTGTGTCTTTGGGTTTTGGACTGTTGGTCAGACATAAAAAGCAATTTGAATATGTCACCATGGCTTATGGTAAACTATTATTGACATTTATCTTTAGTATTTATTTTATTTTTTTTACATTTTTTGACAAAACAATTGTTTGATTAAAAGCACAAACTATAATTTCTGCTGCTATGGGGCTCTCAGTCAAAACTATAACAAAAGGAAAAGTTTGATGACGTCGTAAAGTAGGCAATAAGTTGGTATCTTCACCCTTGCTGATAAAAATAAATCTGACGTGAATCATGTTCATGGATGAGGTAATATATAAAAGTTGAGTCGACAGACAACAAAATGAAACGGTCCGTTATAAATAAATCTGAGGATTTCTCTGGGTTTAAACATTGTTGGAAATACTTAGGATAATGTAAGTATGCTGCTAAATAATATATAACATGAGTAGACATTTTAATGCATAAATATTACATATAATACCTTTGATTGAGAAATTATCTGCAGGCCTTTCAAAGCCACTCTGAAACATCTGTGAATTTAAATGTTTTTGTACTGATTGAAAATGTAATTTTTATTTAAACTAGGGCTGTCAGTCGATATTTAATAACAATTAAATACATGATTGTCCATAGTCCATAGCAAATTAATGAATATATCTTTAGGGGAGATTTGTCAAGTATTTAACACTCTTATCAACGTGGGAGTTGAAAACTGTGTGTGATCATCATAAGGTGGGTATGTCTGTAAAGGGTACCCATAGAACCCATTTTCATTTACATAGCTAGAGGTCAGAGGTCAAGGGACCCCTTTGAACATGGCCATGCCACGAAAGATGCATTAATACATTAAAGAAATTAGTGGTGTTAAAATTAATTGGTTAACGCTTTATTATTGTGTTAACTCTGACAGCCCTAATTTAAACATTCTCTCATCATATCTAAAAACACCAGGATGCTAAGGAACAGAGAGACAAATGAGTATAGGCAGTAAAGAAAAAGAGTCTTCCATTATATGTTAAAGAACAACAAAACCAATCAATGCATGTCTTGATCAGTGGACATCCTTTACTGCAATGATGAGATAATAAAAGCAAGAAACTACTTAAAGTCATGAATCGATGTTCAACAAAACATGAAGCAGGAGCGATTCAATTAAAATCTGTTTCAGTGTCTCGTGCCTTTCAAACAAGAGGCTTCGATTATTTAGATGGTCCAGTGTACGCCCACAAAAGGTCCCATCAGCTTTTACTTCAATTTACTGCACAGAGGGAGAAAGCTGCATTGAAGGAGGCTTCCACTCTGGATCAATACAGCAGCTCTCAATAGGCTCACATTGACCGGACAGTGTGGTCTGGATGCTGGTGGTAGTGATCAGCTCCTGCAGGATTTCAGAACAGAGAACAGACAAGGTCATTTTGCACATAAAGTTAACATGATTGTCATTAACTGAAGAGGCCTGAGCCGCTATCCCACCTGTGGGTCATCCATCCTCTCAGTGTTTGGCCTCACTCTTGTTCAAGGCCTTGTCCGTAGAGCAACTGTCACAGTTGCATGCTCACACAAATACTGTATATATATATATATATATATATATATATATATATATATATATATATATATATATATATATATATATATATATTCATCATCTTAACCTTTGTTGCCATACACTACACACTAATGAACACAAGGCAGAACGAGGCCACGCAAACACTGTTCTTCATTCTCTAATTACTCTGTTACAAGATATGAATTGTTTTCCCCACAGTGAAACATCCATCTGTTTCACTTGTGTTGGATGTTTTTCCATGATGACTTTCACACTTTCTCAATCCATTCCCCTATAAAATGCCCGATGTAGGACATTAAATCTTTACCTTGCCATCTCCTTCCTACAGGATATGGTGACATGGCGCTCCATCTCTACAGGAAACGATATTAGCAGACCTTCACAGGCTGCACATTGCCACAGGGTGGTTGCGTTCAATGCAGCTGATGGCATTTTCACGTGGCAGGTAGTCTGCTAATGGCAGTCGTGATATGGTGGGAGTAAATGAGACAGCTGTGAAGAAAATAGGCTGGAAGCAGATTAGATGGACAGACAGACAGCAGCCTCGCTGCTCTGCTCTAAGCACCAGGCCAGGGTCAGACTGATATAAATAATCTGCAGCCAGGATGTTTTTGCTGCTATACTATCTATAATGTCTAAAGCATAAAAAAGTGTTCACGGAAAAGACATAATCCACATGGTGTGTTAGGCAGTTATAGTGTGTTATAATTGGGCAACACCCTGTCTGTAAATATAGAAAAACTTTTGAGCTTATCAAGAAGCAAAGAGGAAAAAATGTACTCTGAACTAGAGCTGAAACCATTAGTCGATTAATAGATTAGTGAACTGAATGAAAAATCAGTCAACAACAATTCTGATAATCCGCGAAAATGCCAAAAAGCAATTGTCTCCAGCATCTTAAATGTAAATATTTGTTGGTCTTCTTAGTCTTCTGTGATATTAGATTATACCTTTCAGGGATGCTATTTTTAAGCAGTGGCCCATAAGTATAGTTTTGGTGGTCCAAATGTAAACATGTAAAAGCAATACAAAAAAAAGCAATTTAACCCAACTTAACACAGCCTTCCTTAACTGTGACATTAACAGAATGAAAACTGGTTATTATTTATTTAAAAACTCAAGTTCATTGTTCTTCTACAAAATATAGCATCTCTTTCACATAATAACAACCAATTTTAATGATTACGAATTAAATTAATGTATTTTTATGTAAATACTGTTGTCGCTTTTAAAGAAAAAGCTTTGTATCAGTAGTTTTAATTATGTATTATAAGCTGCTCAGATTAATTACCTCTTTAATGTCTATTTTATATTGCTGTTAAAACATCTCCTTTAAACTGTATTCAAGTCAAGTTTCTCGGCCAGACAATACATTTTACAAGATTACATTTGAACACACCATGATAGATGGGGGTTCAGTTGTGCTGTGCAGTTGTGCTACACGGCCAAAATCATAATCATGATTATTTTGATTAATGTTGACATCTAGTATTATCATGATTATTCATAGCTTTTAGGAACAATAATAATTTTATTGCAATTTCACATTAAAATAAACAGTGACTTCAATGTTGTGCTTCATTCCAACTGTCAAAAACTCTATGTGTTATCCTTTCACATTGTTATTGTCATCTGTAGTCGTTATTTACATAAAAAAAAAACACACAATTCAAATGATTAGAAAATAAAAGATTGTATGATATTTTAAATTTTTGCTTTGATTAAAAACAAATCTTGGCAGTAGTAGTTCTATCTACAGTAAAAGTTGCAAGCTGTTTAGCGCTAATGTTAGGAAGTTAACAGGTCATATTTCTCTCTCTAATATCTATTTTATATTGCTGTGAAAATATATCTTTCAAACAACTGTAGTTATTCAAGTTTCTCTCCAAAAATTGCATTTTACAAGATTACATTTGGACATTTGGACACATCATGATAAAGTTGTAATTTACCATTGTCTAACACTCATTTTTACTGAGCAGAGCTTGAACGCACCAGTGGAACAATAGAATCTTGTTAAGGGAGCAGTTCAGCTCAGAGGAGCCGCTCACTCAGCAGCATCATGGGAATGAATTATAATATAATAAGTCTGATTAAGTCAGTCGTCCCAAATGTTTTAAGGTTGTTCCTCCATGGCTTATTCTGGACTTGCCGTTGTGACAAATTGCAGCTTCACTCGCACGGATGAACTTCCACACCAGCGACATGTTGGCCAGTTAAGACACTCCAACGGAAAACAATGCAATCAAAATGAGCAATCAATACACCGTAATCTCATTCTCTCTCATTCTCAAGAGAGAGAGATAAACCTTGGTGATCACAGGGGGCCACCTACAGGGGATATTTGTTGGCCACAGAGTGACTTTTTGATCAAACATTAAGTAAGTAATAATTTACAGATTAATTGATAATGAAAATAATTGTCACAGCCCCACACTGAACAAAGACAAACTGTTGACAAAAATTGTTTTGACAATTGATTTTTGAAATACGTTTCAAAACTTTTACAAGACTGTGGATATGCTCATGTGCGGACACGTGCAGCTGTTTGATTGAGTATGTGCTTATAAAGAGCACCTGACTTCTTGAAACTCTTATGATCTCTAAAATCTCTCGGCCACTTGAGAGAGATAATAACATGAAAGTGAAATGGCCCTGCGAGGAGTGAGAGGTTCTATCAGTCAGAGCCAGGCTAACTGTCCGCCCTCTTACGAGAGCTACAACCCCAGTACGAGCCTTATTAAGCTGGAAATAAGTCAAGTGGATTGCGAGAGGAGTCCTGATACAGGGGATCTAGCACTTTCAATTTGGCCCACCAAGAAGCCTGCAAGGTCATTTTGAGTGAAGATGATTTCACACACCAGTAGTTCACGTCCATTTCAGCTGCAAGGAAATTTAACTCTAAATGATAAAAGTGCTATTTGGGGTTCTGCCATAAGATCCAGCTAACTCCTGAAGTGGAAGAGAAGTTATCTTAGAGGTGCCAAGTTGGCAGAATTTAAATAAGTGAAAGAAAGTTCAAGTTAGTTTGAGCTTTTAAATATTGTTTTATTTGTTTTTCAAGGATGTATTTGCACTCCAAAAAAAAAAAAAAAAATCTTTCATCGCTGGCTAGGGCTGCACGATTATGGCCAAATTGATAGTTACGATTACTTCTTACGATTATCTCTCACGATTTCTCTCACGATCTCAATTATTTATCACTGGTTAGGGACAAAATATTTTTAGGCAAATTTCACATTTAAATAAACAGCACTGCTTTCACTTCTATGTTGTACTACATTCCTATTGTCAAAAACTCTAAATGTCTTTGTTATTGTTTATAGTGGTTATTTACATAAAAAACACTAAATTAAAATGATAAATAGTAGATTGCATTTTTATTTAAATACTTGCTTTTATTAAAAAAAATCTTGGAATTAGTAGTTCTGGTTATACAGAATGTTCAAGCTGCAAGCAGCATTGAATGGGTCCTCGCACCTTTCCCATGTGTCCAGGGTATGGCAAAACATCAGCAGACGTGGCCAGGAACAGTGAAACGTAGGGGGTGGGGATAACCTTCAACAATGAAACAGGAACTCTTTACTGAGTACAGTGATACCTCCCACAAGAGTCTACAGCAGATAGTTCAGGAGATATGAAAGGGGGCATGGCTAATGTGTAGGTGCAGGACTATGAGTCTGTATTGGCATGTAAATGACCTCAGGCCTGGACCATCATCATGGCTGAGAACTTTGCAGCAGACTTGGCAAAGTACGCATCAAGCTCTTAAGGCTTTTTTCACCACAGTTAAGGTGCATCTGCTCAACCTGCTAAGAGGAGTTCATTAAAATATTGCCAGTAAGGGGCACTATGAGTATCTCTCAATATTGAGTATGATTATGAAAATGTCCTCAGGTCTGGACCCTTATCATGCCTGATAAATCTGGGGCAAATTTGACTGTGTGCATTGGAGTTACAACAACTTCCTGTTTCATGGCGAATGGCCCAAAATGGCCTCCACGCCAAGGCAAGGTCTTTCGATTTGTATTCAAAATGGCTGACTTCCTGTTTGGTTTTGGGTATACCTTCAAAGGCTTTTTTGTGCATCTCCACGTTACATCTACCTACCAAATTTCATGTATGTAGGTGAAACATTTTTTCATCTTTCTAGGGGGCGCTAGCGCGCCATTTTGCAACACCCAAGCCTGAGATCCTTTAAGTAACAAATTTTTCACCGCATCTGATAATTTTGCAAAGTTTAACAACTTTCTGAGCATGTTAATGCCCTCAAAGGTGTGATTAGTTTGTGTGAAAAATAATACAAATTCCTGCAGTTTCAATAGGGTTCTCACGACCCGACATTGCCGGTGCTCGGACCCTGATAAAACAGTTTTATATCTATGGTTACACATATAACATGCATTGAAATCATTTTAACATGCATACAGGAAACGTGTCTGTACACAAACCCTCAGAGAGTAGCTGAAGATGTTTAGTTATTTTCCTCAGCTTGGCATTCTGAAGACGAAAAGTTTTCTGTACCACGTCTTTTTTTTTGCTGATCTGCTCTTGAGGTCTTCCAGCTGGGCCTTCAGAGATCTGCCAGACTTCTCCCACTCCTGCTGTTTTTCCTTCAGAGTCTGCCGGAGGACCTTGTGGCCTGGAGGAGGGAGGATTTGTCCTCCTGCCACTTGATGCGAAGATTCTCCAGTTGCTGCTCAGCTGTCTTCAGAGCAGCCATGAGGGTGCTGTTCTTCTGCTTCCGTTCATCCAGCTGTGCCACATAGAAAGCTTTTCATTAGGGATGTCAGTGATTAACCCTTTAACCATTAACCAACATTAAGCATTTTAAAACTGATCTACCATAACAGACCACCTTAAGGCAGCCTGAGCCAGCACTGCAAGGTCCAAGTTGGCTTCGGCCTTGAGCTGAGGAGTTGTAACATTTATTCACAGACAAATAAACTGCACACACACTGTCTGCTACAGCTACATTCACAGCTATAAGGCGACCAACAACCCCACTCTCACTGCTGCCACACACACATGGTCTGTGGAAATTCGCAAAAGTCACGCCATGTTGACAGACTGCATGTGTGTGACAGGAAGCCATCAGCAACACTAGAGCTGCTAACGTAACACAAACACACATGTGGTCTGCCGGAAACTCACTATTGTTACACCGGGCAGACACACAGCTGACAACCTGCTAAACTATTTTGACACATTTTGATATCGCAGTCGATTATGTTCATTTAAAAGCCAAAATCATAATTAATTTTGCAGCCCTAGCTCTGGCCTCAATTTTTATTTCCAAAGCTGACATGTTTTACATGCTGATGTTTCAGTTCAATTTCAGTTTTATTATTTCAAACGCAAGACTCAAAGTAGTTCACAAGAAATGCTTTAATAAGCAAAGGTCGATACACAGGAAATCAGTCCAAACAGCAAACAACTCCGATGAGGGCTAGGCAAGAGGCAGGGTCTAGTAACAGGCAGTGGGTCAAAGATCATAAGAAGCAGGACACGAGGAAAAACGCGAGGACTATTCTCTCCGAAGATCAAATACGAACTGGCGACATGAGGAAGGGAGCAGACACATTATATACAAGAGGAGTGATTGAACGCTACACAGGTGGACACAATCAGGGGCGGGACCCAGACAACTCGAAACACCCGTGCAGAGTAGGAAGTAGGTCAAGGGGGCGTGGAACACATGAGGGCAGGAAGTGCGGTGATCTGAAACGAGAGGGAGGTTAGTAACTTCAAAATAAAACAGGAAATGGAAATAGATGAAACTGAGGAAAAGAGGAAAACCAAATACAAACGTAACTTAGGAAACAGATGGCGTTACAGAAATGTACAGTATAGGATGAAAGAACAGGTCAGCTGAGCAAGAAAACCAATACTTGCATTAGATAAGATGAAATAACAATAATAAGATAGAATAACATTATAAGCTTGAAAGATAAGATAAAATGGCAAGTTGTAAGATAAATAGTGATAACATGAATAAAAGAAAATATAGTACAATATTAAAATGAGGATTGTGTGTAAAAGTAAGTGACCGTATGTCCAACAGTGTTGCAATAATGTTTCAGTCAACAAACCTTCATGTACCCCTGAAAATAAATAGTTTTGTGTGGTATCTTCTTGATACAGAGGTCAAATATAGCTCCCTCACCAAACTTTAAGATTATGCACAAAGAATCAATCATTTCAAATGTTTTTAGTGTCAGAGGTCAGAGTAGGAAGACCCATTATTGAACAAAGAAAAAAGATCAGCCTGTATCACTCTGTTTGACAAACCTGGAACTAAAAATTTAAAAAAGCTTAGTGGACATTTCTTTCTTGGTCAAAATTTAGACAGTTTTCCACCTTTGGGGACCAATACTTGTTTCTGCTGCAAAATGTAGAGGATGCATCAGAGTTGAGAGTAGTGTTTTGCAGTTAGGCCACTGACGAGTGTTTGCCAAGTCTTTGTGAGAAAAAGACAGCTGGCATGGAAAATAGCATGCATAATATTCTGGTCTGACCTCACTGATAAAACCCTGCCAGAGTAAAAGGTGACATCATCTGGGAGCCGATCTATTGGCCCGGGGGAAACACTTCAACAGTAGACATACCATCACAACATGGCACGCTCAGTCAAACTTTCACAGTATCCAGCTTCTAGGAACTGACTTCAGATGTGGACTAGCCCTCCATTTATTAGCACAGCTCAGTGTAAACAGATCCCTCTGGTGATGAAACATTTAGACTGGGAATGCAGTGTATTACTCTGCCTCATGCATTCCTCCTGCATTACGCAGACAAAAAATTATTTGAATAAAAACAAACAGCAAAATAAATCAGTTCAGATCTACACTGAAGCCATCTGTTTTGCAAGGACTAACATTTTCATGTGTTTTGCCCCAGTTAACAGCAGAATTCGATTTTACTACTAAGCATTCATAGGATAACTTCGGGGTGCAGAAGCAGTTCAGAAAACACAATTAATAGTGTGACTTTTGCTTGTGTCTGCATCTTCAGATGATTTCAGTATCTGCTCCATTTCCAGTGTTGCAGTATCAATAATACTGCCAGTTTGATGGCAGCAGCATCCAGCAGCTCTAGCTGAGATAATGAGCCCCTGAACTGATCAAAAAGGTCTTTCAAACTAATGATGAGTTGAGTTCCTCACGTGGCCTTTGACTGCAGACACCATTGCGTCGTCGGCCTCATCTTCATCCGTCCATACTGAAATTTAGATTAATGAGCCTCGTGTGTCGTGTTTATAAAAGGTTCAGGTCAGACTTTTTTTTAAATTGTGGATGATGACGACAATAACAGCTGATTATGTGGGAATGATTGAAATATCTCTTTTCTGTGACCACATTATAGTTAAAGATAAATGTTATAACATTCATTCTTATATGACATAACAGGTCACCCAAAAACTGATATTTAGCGTGTTAAGCCATCTCACATTTCCCTTTTTCTTTTTTTTTTTTTTTTTTTCCCTTATCGATGAATTATGAACTTAATCCATCTTGAGTGAGTGAGCAAAGTTTGAAAAATGCTATTTAATTTGGGTAGCATCATGTTTATATTGTAAGTTAACATAAATTGATTTATGTTTAAACAAATCGTGGAGTGTTTCTCTGTGGAGGATTAAACACATTTTTGTTTTATTCCTTAATGGAAGGAAGCTTTGACCTGTAATCATGCTCTTTAGTAGCATGATGCTGAATCATATTGACATTTGGGAGCTGCCCAGCACAGCTGCATTCCTCTAGTGTTGGTCACCAGTGAGTTATTAATTAATGGATCGTTTGGGGCTGGAGGTCACAATTAGACAGCATTTTAAGAGCATCTAGAGCATCCTCCAACATACTTTATGTTTCCATAAATAACATACTAGGGTGTGATGCAGTACGGGGAAAGATCATAGGCCTTTTTTACATTTCACAGTAGGAAAAGCATGTATGAATAATAGGGCTGGGACGATACACCTACCTTGATCACAATGTTTGGGTGCTGATTTGATACTCGATGTACTGCAGTTTTTTGTAACGTATAGTAACGTGAGGCCGTGAGGTTGACTCATACATTTCTAGGGACTTTTACTTTGGTAAATATCTAAATTGATACAGTAAGAATGTTTGATTTTCAGTATGTAGTCATTGTCAGGCAGTTATTATTAATAAATTTCCCTCACAAGATACTTACTTTTAATTTGTTAGGGACATGTCATGTTTTATACAACTGGTGAATATAATCCAATTGATTTTATTTCCATATACTGTATGTATTTTGTATGTACAGTTCCTTTGGTTAACCCCTTATTTTGACATACAGATGTAGTCACAAATATATACTGTACTTATATATATATATATATATATGTATGTATTGTTAGCAGTAGGCTAACAAGTAAATTATGTAAAACTTTATCATAATTCAATTTAATTAATTCCTTTTTGTTTACTTTTACAGCATTGTGCTTCTAGCACGTGCCTGTATCCATCGGTAATTTACAGCTAAGTATTCATGATCGGATTAAGTGAAGATTGAATTTGGCAGCAATAAGACTATTGTGGAATTTGTTGAAAAGCCTCTCTGGTATCTGATGAGAGAGTCAAGACTTGAGATAGCATCATGTCTGCAGCCCTCTTATTCTCTGGAAGTTCAACCAACTTTGTGTCTCTTGAGTTATGCCCAACTAAGTATTTGTGAAACTAATTTTTGTTCCAAATATTTCAGTGTGAAGTAAAATAATGAATCCTTGTGAAACTAACAGCAATTTGTCTGGACTATCTCACAGCAGGTATTAAGCCCCATCAGCCTTGGTTCCAAAGCTTTAAATAAGATTACTGATCTACAGTAGCGGTCTGCATGTTGACTCAAACGTACATCTTTTTGTTTTCCACAAAAGATGTATCATGCTTTTCTGGGTGTGGTGTGTGTTATGATATGGCAATAAGTGGACCCACAAGCAGAGCACGAAGCACAGAAACAATTCAAGGGGAAGTTATTACAAAAGAAAGTTAGTGTTAATATTGCTGGGAATATATCATGGGTAGGGGGCTTCTGGCGGTGCTTCTGGGAAATGGTGGTGGGAAAACCGGCGGAGGCAACAGTGAGATTCAAAAAACCCTCGGGAGGTTGAACACGGTGTGGTGTAGTTACCAGGAAATGGTGACTGAGGGGGAGAAGGCAGGTGAGCGGCGGATGAGTGGAGCGTTAGCGGTTCAAAATGTCAATTGTCAATTCAAAAATGTCAAACTTAAAAAAAAGACAAGCAACGAGGTAATCGGCCTGAGATGTGCGCTGACTGAAATATCTGGCGTTGCCGAGTATGGAAGGAAACCCAGGGTTGATGTACTGCAGGGGTTGTGAATGATGCTAAGTACGCTCAGGTGTGCCTGCTGCATACGGCCCAAGGAGGAGGCCGGAAACCACCTGCACAGGTAGACAAGGGAAGACAATATAAGAAACAAAAAGTGCAGGGAAAACACAAGGAAACACTGGAGAAACTGGATCAGATTCTACTAATGTAATAGTGTGGATAGTAACAGACATGCACTACATTGAAAATGTTGTGATCCTTGCATGCTGAATCGGGACATTACATAACCCACCTTGCCCTTGTTTGACCTTGTGGCTTTTTAATGTTGGCTGCTGAGGACAAGTCTGGTTATAGCAACATATTTCACTCACACAATCTTGAACGTGAAAGTCCTGTCAGATTTATGATACTAATGTAATATGTGGGGTTTGAAGATTGTGACCGAGTGCAGACTGAAAGCGTTGGTGGACATCTGAAGAGAGGCCGACGACTGTGACTGAGTATCACCTCAACATCAGTAATGTGCATTGTTAAGAAAAGATGGCTTCTGTCATTTACTGCAACATTTTCAGATTAGTCCAGCAACCTTATGGCTGATCAAGTTTTTCATAACTGTAATTATCAATGACTGTTTCTGCGTGTTTCACTTTTTTAGGAATGCTGTATGATTGCAGATTTTCACAGGAGAGTTAGATACAAATCAGCAGTCAAGTTGTCAGTATGGTAAAATATCCTCTGAGGCTACAGCTGCATGCATATAAGGTGTGGGAAAGTCTAATTCTGAGTTTTGTAATATGTAAATTCATATTTTAGTGTCACATGAAGACTACATGCTGCATCACACACATGATTGTGATTAATTACGGTATCAGATATCAACGTCCTAGAGGCTTTAACGTGATATAATGGGTTTGACAAAATAATAGAAACACCTGTCAGTATAATGAAATGCAATCCAACAGCACCACAAACTGCAGCCTCCAAAATGATCACACAGTTGAATCAGCACCTCTCAAAAACAGTTTTGAACATTGTAATTTTCATATTGGTTGGATTTATTGCAGGACTGTTGTATTTGACTGCATTAGTTTTAGCTCTGTGTTCCTAATTAACTGGCAGCTGAGTGCATATTTCAGTTAGGTTGTTTTCCCTCCACTTTGTTAGCATGATCTTTCATTTAAGCTGGAGGTAATTACATACCGGTGTATCACCTCGACTAGCAGAGTGCTAAGAACATTGGCAGCAACAAGTGAGGCCTCCAGCAGTGGAAACTGGCTGGCTGGCACAAGAGACTGCAATGGAGCCATTATTAATATTAGTTATAGTTGTATTTGACAATTAAAATACAAGCATTTATTTATTCATCGTGGACACTGTTACCTATTTGATTTTAGACCCGTTTTTTAACCTGTTTGCAGTGATGGTAGTTGAGAGATGTGCCAAAAGTAGATGGTAACTAGAGGTTGACCGATCCGACCGATTATTTGTCATATTTACATAATCGGCATCAGCCGATGTTTGAGCATATTAAGCTGATCATCAAGCAGGTCCATAAATGTCGCTAAGTGCACTAAAACTTTATTTTTTCTTCCAAAAGTTTATTTGACAAAGTTTAGTCTTTTGATTAGCTGTTTCATGTATTCAGTATTATTATTACTTTTTTTTTTTTTTTTAAATGTATAAGTGCACTGCAGTGCAGACACAAAACGTAGACTGGAGAGACAGACCATGTGTTGTTCAATGTTTACTGATGTTGAGAAATTTTGTGTATCATTTATTATTATTAAGCCGTTATATTTTATTAGATGGAGGAAAAAAAGAAAATCACCCAAACATATCGCCCCCCCCCAAAAAATCGGCATCATATATCGGCCATCACCTATCCTGATTCTCCAATTAATCGGCATCGGCCATAAAAAACCTCTGATGGTAACTAGTACATGTGTGTAATTATAATAAGAATATTTTTTGTTGGGATTTTTCTGCATTTTTTTTTAAGTATTTGACAGATGTCAATAGGACTGTTTAATATGTTTTGTTTTTTTGTTGTTGTTTTTTTTTGCATCCAAACATTTCAACTGAGATATTTGAATGAAGCTTTGAATGTCTGTCGTCATATTTTATGATGTCATCCCACTGTGATTCATCAGATTAAATGAGTTAGTTTTATTAAATTAACTTTGTTTAATGACTGTAAATTGTCAGCTTCATCAACATAAATACTTGTAGCTGTGGACTGAGGAGAGAGATGCAACATGCAACCCATGATATTTACTAGAAAGTGTACCCGAACCCACCTGATCTATGGGATGACCTACACATCACTACTTTACAGCCTCCACTGGAATCTAATTCTACAGATAGCAACAGCTATTAGCTACTAATAAAATTTCATTGGCGTTAGACTGTCTTGGTGAGTCACAGTCTTCGTAAATAAAGGAAAGGGTGCTATTTCTATCTCTGGCACAGGAAGTGTAATTTGTAATTTCTAGGTCACTGTAGGTGACCTTATTGTCTGACTGTGTTCTATACTGATTGATTTTGTTGACTTTCTTTCTTTGACCTCCACTAAAGAGATGCAACGATCATCTGACCACGGGCCTATGTCGGTAACAGCCTGTGTTGTCTTTGAACTGATGTGACTTACTCCAGCTAAACTGCTTTGTTTTGGCAACCTGCTTGACGAGTTAATGGCTTTTTTCTCTCAGTGCCACATCATGCAGTATATATGAGATCTGAGTCACAGGGACATTGCGTGCAAGTGTGCAGCCAGGAAGCATCGCCCCTCCAGTCAGATGCATTTAAATTTAGCCCTGCAACTTGTGACATAGTGAGTTCCCCTCTACCACTCGTTGGACACTAAGCTTGTTTTGTAGGACTAGTCTACCCGGGAGCAAAGAGAGAGGATGGAGGCTGTGAATAAACAAAACAAGATCATCCATTTGATGCCACCTCAGAGATGTCGCAGTCGTAAGAACAGGTCAGTCGATTTGACCTGGTAAATGGCTCAATAAAAACACACATTACATGACGGATTACTAAAGAAAGTATCAGGGTGAGCAGGTTTTAGTGATTCTAGGTCATGATGCCCTCAACCTTCATTCAGACCTTGTGGCTATTATGATCATATGTTAAAGTACAAGAAAAGTATTGGAATAGTTTCCTCCCTGTTGAATACCGGGACCTCACAGAGATTTTAGAAATGCACCCAAGTCGACTGTTATCAGAAGCATCCAATACTGAGTACTGATCCGATACCAGTGTTTAATTAATAAGCTGCATGCTTCACTGTGTGAAATTGACTGGGATCATTCTGTTATGTGTGAGGCAACATCAGGCTTAACTTAAAACTCGCTTTCTTAACTTCGTAAATGTGACAAATAAATACATAGATATACATTTACTGAACTGTTATTTATTATTAAAATAATAAATCGTACATTAGCAAGTTAAAATGAATAAATAAATTCTTTAAAGTGAACAGGAATTACAATTTAAGTGGATTAATGCAGCAACAAATTGGGCAAACGTTGAACAACAGTTAAATTCCAGTCTATAATGTATAGACGTAGTATATAAAGATAGTATTGAATTTAATAGATCAGCCTCATTGTCACCGATATCCGGTCCAGCTGTATGAGTCAGTACTGGCCTGATATTTGATCCAGTAATGGTACTGGTTCATCCATAGTTATCGGCCACTATAAGCAACATAGTTGGGGTCATAAGGAGCTACTACATTGTAAAAGTGAATGTGATACTGAAAAGCAACATGTTTAACACATAAAACTGAATGAAGTGTTACTTTTTGAAAAAACAAAATGGCTTCTTGAAGTTTAGGCATCAAAAATGTGTTTTGGCATTAAAAAAAACTTTCAAAAGTGAAGCTTAGCTTAGCACAAAGGCTGGAATCAAGTAATTACATGGTGTAAGAAGCTAAAAAGATGTAAAATTCATATAAAACCAGAGAGAATTATCATTAGCTGGAACAGCAGAAATCACAGAGGAACAAACATACATTGTTCAATTCTTGGCAAATCTTACTAGTATCAGTGGTAACTTGGCTTTGGCTGTGACTCCAAATAATCATGCTTGAACAGAGCTCGTACTCCAAACAAGAGTACCTTGACACAAAAAGAGTATTTTTACAGCCCAGATGTTTTGAGTTGACGGACAATGGTGGACCAGACTGCCAGGAGGGAAAATCCTTGAAATGTCTCCACTGGGAGTCATTTTTTATTAAAAGACAAGGGAGTGGTGACAACGCTGTCATGTTAGCAGAAAGATAAAATAGAACAGGGTTTTATATAACAGTGGAGTTTTTTGGTATGATGCAAAAGGTTGGAAAGTCTGTCACCCTCCTAAAACATATTGGTGACTAATCCAACCATATCATGCGGGAATACTTTCTCAAGGTCTTCTGAAATGTTGTACTTTCTTGCGATAACTGTAGCCAAAAATCCTGATGATGTTATGATTTTCCCTCTGAAGACGGATTATCACGTCTAGCAGAGAGGAATGAAGAAGTACAGGCAGTGCTATTCTTGTTGCTGCTGTAATTTTTGAACGTGTACCTTATTAAATCACCACTTGCATTTTTATCATGGACTGTTAACAGTTATGTAACATCACACATAAGTGGCGGCTTTGAGTCGGAGAAAACACTAAGCACGGTCACTGCCAGGGCTGAATTTTGCAAGGGTTTATTGTTTGTGTTGCTCCATGTGCGCCTCATTATTGCATAAAAAGTTAAGGGGAATCTCAGGAATGTTTTTCAAAGCTGTTTGATGTGACCTTTCTAATTATCCATGAGATAGTGTTGCTTTTAGGGCCCCTTTCCTATTGATAATTTAGGGCCTTGTTTCTACTGAAATGTTATCGCAAACTCATTACGACAAGCTGGAGGTTGCCTTTCCATGGCAACTGTTACCCTGACCCAAACTCCCCCCAGTTATTATTGTGTGTACTGTATAATTGAGCTTTGTGTTCACACAAACTCATTAGCTTGCCAACAATGGGCTGCTGAGACAATAATTAGACATGGTAGTTATCCTGTGTTAATGTGGTCCCTGCAGAAAGTTTACAGAAATATGTCCAACCAATTATCGTGGAGCGGTAAACCCCCCATGTCCTTCAACAATAGAGTGCAACGTCATTTCCTCCTACAGAGGGGCTCTTCTCTGACTTTCAAAGGACTTTGCCAAACCCTCACAGAGGGCCTCGCTTTCTAACAACCCTCATTTGATGGCCTCTCGTCCCATGTGCTGGTGCAAACAATAGCAGGAATCTGCTATATCTGGTGCATGGCTGGGCAGATATATTTCTGACCCATATAAACAACATCCAGAGGGGGCTGTCTGGAGCCTTTGTAGGCCCCTGGCCCATCCCTCCATTTGTCTTCACGGTTCATCACAGAGAGGTACAGCTCTACCTCCCTCAGGTCTCGGCAAGCGCTAGTGAAGATAGATGCAGTCCGACCTTAGTTTGTGCTTGTGTATGTTCCCCTTGACAATGCAAAAGTCAATAATGGCAACCAGCTCTCTTATGCCCAACAGTGTTAAGCTGACGTGAGGCAGCAGCCTGAATCGGTTATATAATCACAAGCTACAAAGTACTAACTGCTGAGTCTGAGAGAAGGGTCAGGGAGTATTTGTTTCCAGAAATGAAGCTCTGATCGTTTGAAGTGTTATATCACGTGTTTCTCAGGTGTTTACAGGAGCATTAAGGCACTAAAAGAGACCTTTGCATTCAATGACCTCAAACACTATAAACAAAAATGTATTTCCTTCATCAGTGGACTGATATTTCCCTGTGTCCACTGAGGATTCAAATCAGTATAAGCCAACAAACAGGGTCTGGCTGGATCCAGCTGATGTTTGTTGTTGTTTTAATTTGGTAATAACTGGTTTGCAGTTGTCATATTATTTTAGCAGAGCTGTGCAGCAGCTGTCTAGGAACAAATACAAAATAGTTAACTGCAAAATGTGTTGCAGTTCAGCAGCATTATCAAATAAATGTGCATCCAAGGCAATATCAGATTACATTTCCATGGACAAAGAACTAGAAATTGCTTAATACAGTATATTTTACATCCAGTGCGACACTCTGATTACTCTAAAACACCAGATTACACGTGCTTCAGTAACACTATATGTTTTCCCTCCTATAAGCTATATAATAAGAAAAATGGTGGAGCAACATTTCGGACTCTGTGATGAGGACTCGCTCCGTATGTTGATATGAAGGGCCAACAATGCTTAGTTTCAGGTGATTATACACTAATGAAAACAATATTATATTACATTTCTGCTAATAGATCCCTCGAAATGTTCCACACCGTTTAAAGTGTAATTAGTTGTATATCTTTATTATGTGTTTAAATTTTTGGCTGTTTTGTAGCTGTTGAAATCAGTGTTTTTACTATTTAATAGCTAATGCAGTTTTTCTCTGTTACAGTCAGAGTTTGGCTTCAGTACAAGAAGGTACTTTAAGAATCCTGATCAAGCTATACATCTCAGAATAATCAGGTTTCTCCATTAGAAATCGTCTTATCTGGGTTTTCCTAATCCTTCAACCTGATAAAGTGACCCGGGCCGGGTCTCTCGTTCAGATGGTGTTTCAGAGATCTAGGCTACTGCCAAATGCAGCAAATGATCATATTACTTAAGTGCATGTGAATGCAGCCTATGTGTGTGCATTAGTGTGTGTGTGTGTGTGTGTGTGTGTGTGTGTGTGTGTGTGTGTGTGTGTGTGTTTACATGTCTGTTAGTGTCCAGAGGGAAGTGTGCTAATGGGGGCTTTTCCCAGCGTAGGGGGCCTGTGCAGATTAGAGTGCAGATGTGGTGTTGATTGATTCATCTGTACTTCTTGCTGCATATTGCTCATGGTGAGCAGCGGTCCATCAGAGTGTTAAATCCTTCACAGTGGGTTCCTTGTTTTATGATGTAACTAACACCACAGCCAAGCATTCCTGAGAATCACACTGCCGATAGCCAAACGCAGATTGCAGTCCTGGGCACAATGCCTCTTTTTTTCCTAACAAAATATAGCTGATTCAAATGTTGCAAATATGTGCTGCTCTACCTTGTGTTAATGTATTCTAATGTACCTATTCAACCGTATTTACAGGCAAAACTTAGATATTGGACAATCATGCAAACCTTAGATTTTGTTGAATGAAAGCATTTCCTGAACAGCCAGTACAAACATATTTTTAAGTATTAACGTCTGCAGTATCTCTGTGTATGGAAACTATAAGTATAGCTAAACATCCTGTGCTGGTTGCCTGGCAACTTCAAGGTGCCGATAAGCCTTGAGGAAGTTCTTGGTCCTAGCCAAAAAATAGTCCGACATAATCTGCTGTAAAACATTGATTTTGGGAGAGTTGAAATATTTTTTCGGGATGGTTTCATGACGATGATGAGAAAAGTTAGTCTGGAGCCTCGATTTTTTTCCTAGTTTTTAGAAAGGACATCAGAATTGACAAAAATCAGTATCGGCAGGTCAGATTGTGGAGAACAGAGTTGGCCAAGAAAACTGCAATTTCACTTTACAGCATTTCTATAAAATATATTTATGGTGTGTTTAAGGTATGGTTAAGGCGTGGCATCTTGTTTAAGTTTACAGACATAAAAGTCTCTGGCATGTAAGTCTTTACGAGCGTTCACCTCCACCACCTCCACGCCATTAGTTTCTGCCCTGCTACATAAAGGACACATTAAATCTCACACTGGCACTGAACGTTGACACTGGATGTGTGCTGCAGAACCATCTGACCGGTCTAATATGCTCAAGTGGAACCAGTGTTGGTCATCGGTACATCGTCAGCTATTGGTTCTTGATAAAGTGTTGAAACTTGAGGCATTTGAAACTAAGGAATGTAAGGCTGCTTAAGGGGATTTTCTATGCTGACAGATTTGTTGTTTAGGAGAGCTGGCGCCAGAGCAGTACAGCGAAGAGATGAATGATCAGAAATTGTTTACTTTCTGAGAAATCCTCCAAAAGCTCTTCTGTTTTACATATTTATTTTCACATATTTAGCTATTTCAGATGTTTTGGCAGTCAAGAATTGTAAGGTATTTATTTCCAGTCTGTCTTGATTCTCTTAACCTGTTATGCTTTTTTCCCCTCTCTCCTTTTTCTTTAAGTCCTCTTCTCACCTTGGCAGAGTTAACTGGGTTGATGAGAAATGGCTGCTGTGCTTTCAGCCTCTAGACTATAAATATGAGAGAACAACCTATCATAAATATTTGAAGGAGGCAATAACTGTTCCAGTCTACTCACAGGCCACACACACACACACACACACACACACACACACACACACACACACACACACACACACACACACACACCACTTTCACATAAAATAAACTCAAAAGTAGTTTTCACACAGACACACACACCTCTCCCCTTCAAATAAACACACAAGATGTACACATTATCATCCCTCAACACACCCACAGGTTCATTCATGAGCTTCCCTCTTGCCTACTGATACACCTGTCCTTGCTGCAGTGAGAAGAGTTATACATCCATCATAAAACATAGATTAACAACCTGCAACATTATTAGCAGGGGAAGGAGGGCTAGAGAAAGGAAGGAGGAGATAGGGAGGAAGATGTACCAATGAGCCGGCTCCTCCATCTCTCCGTCACCTTGGCAATAAAACCACAAGCTTTAGTCAATGCAGAAATCATCTATTACTGTGTCTGGGTTTTAACTTACCATGGCAGTCTGTGCTCTGGAATTACTACTGAAGTCAAAAGAGAAATATAATAATGTCCGTGAGTGACACAAACAGGTGGTCATTGGCTGTCTCTGGTTAGGCTTTTGAATAATGTGACCAATCAACTAAACATGACTTAACGTTTATTAAAGTCATCAATCGCCTCCTTACAGAGCTTGGGACTGACTGTGGAGGTTAAAATATATTTGTCAAGGGAACAGTTAACTGTTTTGTGTACATTAGCTGCTGTAAAAAGCTGTGTTCACATTTTGCTTTATGTATTTTCTCATTTTGATTACTTAATTCCCGCATTTTTATCTTTTTATTTGCTCAGCTACCTTAATTGTGCACACATGTTGTGTCTGAAAGTTTAAAAATATCAAGTGAAAAGCAAGAAAGAGAAAAGAAAATATTATTTTATTAGGATTTTACTTATTTGGGAATTTCTGTAAACTTTACCAACAAGTTAATCCTCCAAATTAAACAACAAAACACATTGTTGGTCCATGTACCTCAGAACAACACATAGAACAAAGCTATGGTTATGGTTTGGTTAGGTTTAGGCACAAAAACAACCAGGGCTGTGTATGGGCAAGAATCTGCTGATGCGATACGTATCATGATACAGGGGTAATATATTGCGATACTGCAAGCAAGACGATATATATATATTTTTAAAATCAAATTCTAGGAAAACCATCATAGTATAAAGAACACACCTTCATAGCATATGCAAAAAATGTAATTTTTTTATGCAATCAGAACAGTAGGATCTGCATTTGCATTTATCACACTCCCTGCAGCATCCAGCATCATAGCACTATGATGGCTCCTACACTGAGAAGGATCATCTCTTTGCAAATTAAATAAAGTATTGACTGAGATCATTTTTGCGTTTAAGCTATTAATTAAAAATCAGTAGTGTCTTTGAGAATCGATGCAGTATCGCAAAACATAATATCTGGATTTTCTTATAACCCTAAAAACCATTTGGTTAGGGAAAGATCATGGTTTGAGTTGGTGAAGGTTAGGGGATCTTCATCATCATGGTTACAATAATACCCACTTGGTTACGGTTGACCACGGTTTGGTTTAAAGAAACTAAGATTGAATGTTGATAGAAAAAGAAAAAGAAACTGTCTCCCGTCTTTAAGTCAGACATTTTGTCTGCGTTTAGTCGACCCATCCACCGCGAGCTGCTCCCTCTGAGGACTTTTTATAGAAACAAATGTCATTATAGGGCTTTGATTTGGTTAAATTTAACTAATGATAGTGACTACAAGGACAAAACTCACCTATCTTTTTGCACTTTTTGATGCAACTGACCTGCATGATTTACGTAATGTGCACAAACGATAGTGTGTCATGCACACAAGGTAATACTTCTTGTAGGAGAACACAAGATTTCATCAAGGCCCTGACGAGACTCAGTTTCCTCTTGGTAGAGGGGGCCGTTTTTATTTTTGGCTCCGAGAGTCGACAGAGAGGATGAATGAGACGAGGGTGCCGGGGCCGAGCGCTGACCCTGGACCTGCTGCATCTGCTCCTGTGTGATATGAGCTGTCCGAGGATTATGGTTGCTCAGAACCTGGGGCCGTCAGAGATTAGGCCTGCTGTGTATTAACTCTGATAGAGTTACCAGACAAGAGCAGCTGGGCCTGAGCAGCTCTCACATGAGTCCACCAGATAAAATGTCTTGTTAGGGTTTTTGGCCGCTCGCTTGCTACATCACAGCCCAAAAAACAAAACATCTTGGAGGCACTACCTTTGTTGATTTTGGGAGTTATGTAATACCAATTGAATTTAGCTGGCTGTTGCTATCTACTGAGTGAAAGCCTGGCACTTCTAATGCCACTTTCATTATGAACGACCCTATTAGGAATGGGCTTATATCACGCTGAGTGCTCAATGGCTGTTGTATTTGTGTGTGTCGGTGTGTTTGCTTTGCTGTCCTTGTGAAAACCAGCTGGAGGTTTAGATCTGTGGAGCAGGGACATTTTTACAGAGAGAGCTCCTTTTGGCTAGTCAACAGGGCTTCTAGTTTGCAATTCAACACATGCATCGACTAGAATCACAGGTTTATTTTAGGATATGAGTAAAGGTTGAGGTCAGTTTATGTTCAGGACTTGAGGTTAAAATTAGAGATAGGGAGGGTAGCTCCCCTGGACGACCTTAAAGACAGGCCAAATCAACATACATTTTCATTAGGGGTGGGGAAAAAAAACGAATTCACTTGTACAGCACATTTTTTTAAACAGTTTTTTTTTTAATGCCAGAATCAATATATTTGCTTCATTTGAGTCTTTTTGGAGGTAGAAGGAAGTTACCGCTTTTATTTTTGTAGTCTGAGTAACGTGAGGTCATATCCGTTCTGTATTCGGCAACCAAAACAAACCGCAGCAAGCCAAAACATAGTCAAGTCAACCGTCACTTTCATATCTCCCTAGTCACGTCAGCCAATGCTACAACTGTAAAGCGCCCATATACTGACATTTATGTTAAATGCATTCGAACGCCCCCGATAGAGCTGACCATGGATGAATAAAGAGAACGGAGCTGAAGGGAGAGGTAGCAACAGACTTGGCAAAGTTAGCGGAAGTATACATGGGTGACTACATCCAGTTTTCAAAATAAGGTGTTAACAACAAGAACTGCAGTATATACAAAATACATACTGTATATGGAAATAAGACTGATTGGATGATATTCACCAGAACTAAGAAACAGTACATGTCCCATATAAATTAGACAGAAAATACCACTAATTTGTGAGGGAAATGTCTTTATTCTTTGATTTCTGGGTCACTGGAAAAAAATGTAATAAATGATGCCTGACTCTGATATATTTGACTTCAGGACATCTCTGACTGCATACATGCAGTCAAACATTTTTACCCTATCAATTTAGATATTTTCCAAAGGAAAAGTCCCAAGACGTGTATGTATCAACTTTTTCCCATGATCTAGTTATAAAAATTACAAAAGTCACAGTGAAACATAATAAAGTCATAAAATATGACTTAAAAATTGGAATACATTGGAATACACATACATCAAACTGACAACCAAGTATCATGATAGTATCGAATGTGGAGATAGGCATATCGTTCAAGCCCTAATTTTCAAAAATGTTTTTAAAAGTATCCAAAAATAATAATTAATAAACCTCAAAATCAACTTATTAATAAAAACCCTGTTGAATATGTGATAACGCTGCAGCTGATTGATAAACAGCTCACAGGTGCTAGTTGTCATAGTGCACCTTGCTTTGCAGTAGGCAGGTTTTCAGCAGGCAGAAACGAGTGTTAGAAATGTGTCACGATAAAAAGAGATCAAAGAAATGGTGATACATCTCAGCCCTCAATACAGTCTGAAGATGACCAAACCTGAGCCGGGCAAAAGAATTATAATCAGGATTCACCATTGTTGTATTTCAAATGTTTTTCTCTGTAGACACGGGGGCTACTCTCCAACAAACAGAAAGAGAAACACACACACACTTCTGTCCTGGTTATCAGGATCTCACCCTGCTGGTAGGCAGAGTGTTGAAGCCAAGTTTCCTCTACCAGTAAATGGCAGGGTGGGTGACCCCAACAGCGGGAGGTGCCAGCCTCTCCAAAACTATTTGCATCAGTTGTCACATGGCGTGAATTCAGTTGCAGCAAAATCTTCCCATCCTCTGAAAAATAACTACAGCAAATGTACATACAGTACTGTGGCCCATATATCCAGAGAAATCATGGCTGGAAGGCAGCATCAGCCAGAATACAAATCTACCACCATCTATCGTTTATAAATATTTTAACAAAGTCATCTGAAAATACCATCAGGAGTACTTTGATTGGCATAAAATCAAATGTGTTTAAGCTCATAGACTGGATTTTTTTTCTATCATCAGACCTTGGATCTTTTAGAGACCTGTTTTCTGGTTTTGCTTTTTCATTCCCACTGTGTGCACCAAGCGCCAATTGTGGGTAGATCTTATGTTTGGCGAGTGACTCTCTGAAGGCTATCTGCCACACTGGTAAATATTTTTACCAAAATCATGTTAGTCATGATATAAAGACTGAGTCTCTACCATGTTTTGGTGTCATTTAATGGAGTTTGTGTCAGAGTTTGACACACACACACACACACACACACACACACACACACACACACACACACACACACACACACACACACACACAGATGTTGAAGTTGTTTACTTTTTCAGAGATCCTTTATTGTTTTGTTCGAGAAGACGATTCACTCATGTAGAAATAACTGAACCGAACAAAGTGATCAGAGATCCTTTATGGATTTATTGAGCAGATGATTGACTTGTTGGGGGGGGGTTGTTTACTGCTAAATCTCTGAAGAGTGGTGTTTTTCTTAAATTGGACTCTAGACTCTTTTTTTCTGGTGAATGTTATTGAGATTTGCCTTTGATTATCTTACACTTAACTGTAACTTGTTTGAACCAATCCAGCAGCATCCAGGCAAGTTTCAGCTGAAAACCATGAAGAACTAATGTTACGTTACTGAGCACCAGGTGGATCAGCTACTCTGCTGTTAAAATGACATTGCATTCGGTGAAGAACGCATATGGCTTGTTTAGGACTCGAGACCTGAGTTGGGACTTGGCTTGGGACTAGAATGCACAGACTTGAGACTTACTTGTGACTTGCAAAACAATGACATGGTCCCACCTCTGATAGCCTATTCCTGGTGAAATGTCAGGAAGGTATAGAAAATAGATACTGCCCAAGCGTAGGGCACCCACATGGCTAGCAGTGGCCCTGTGCTTTTTACCCACACACTAACACGCTTTGTCGCGGTGTTGAATTTAAGAAGCAACTGATTTCACAGTTTACTCTGAAATCCATCTGTCTCCTTGAAGTTTCACTGATACTTGTATTTTACCACCAGAGATATAAAACAGTAGTGCCTTCACTGTTCCTGCCTCTTTTTAAATCCAACCACACACTCTCTCACTTTTGTTATCTCTTGAGTTATGTAACTTTATCATCCCACTTTGCTGCTATCAAAGCATCTCAATTTATTGAGTTGTGAGTCTGAGAACTATTCCTACTCTGGAGGTTCAAAAGAGGGCTTGTTAACATTGACATTTCACCACTAGGAAGGAACGAATATTTAGTTTTACCCCTACAAAAACAGCCAGCTTGGTGCTGACCACTTGTAATATACAGTATAAACATAAATCTTCGTATTGGTCTTTTACATCCATTTCTCTGCCATATGCAGTCAGGTCTCAATGTGAACTAACCGTTAAGCTGACGAGGATATTTCACTGCATGGCGTGATAACGTGTCTATCAGCAGGCAGCACAAGTGCAGCAGGTCATCTTTCCTGGTCCTCTGGTGCTTTTGAGACAAAAGGCCACTCACACTTTGCACCTGAGCAAGGAGCTGAATGCTAAGTGTCAGTGACTACCTGCTATCAAATATGCATCTCAATCTATGGTTGATAGTGTGTCAAGAACAAAATACATCATATAAAGCTAGGCTTGTGAAGATGACAGGCTGTCCTCTGCTGTCAGTATTTCATTGTGATTTTGTTCAAAAGGCAGTTTTCCTTTAGAGCTTCAGGAAAACCAGGTTCAACACCTTCCACACCTTGTTGCTCTCTCTTTTTTTTGCTTTATGTGAGAAGACAGTGGGCCTCATTCACCAGAAAAGTTTTTCTTAATCTTTTTCTTAAGAAAGGTTTTAAGAAAGGTCTACGTCAGATACATGACATGTTCTGCAGAATTGTTCCTTATAATGATGAATCGCTTTTACTTGTTTGTTGAGGGCGTGTGTTCCAGTTGATCCTGATTAGCTATAGGTAAATGCCCTGACAAGCCCCATGAAGTGCATGAGACTGCAGGGCTGTGTGCACACAGAGACTGAAAAGAGAAAATTAAGTTAGGAACGGCCAAAGGAAAGTCTAAAGACGGTGAGCACTGGACCAAAATCTACAATATTTGGTAATTGGCAAATCAATAATCAAGTAAAATTTATGATAAATGATGATGAAATAGAAAGTATTTGAAAATTAATATTGTTTTTCTCTCATAGTTCCATACATTACCTACTGTGTGGAGGTATGGTGAAACATACAAAACCAACACTAATCATATTTTCATGAATTTTAAATTGGTTGTATTACTACGAACCAAATAATTATTAACTTAAAGCTTCAGTAGACAACCAGAAAACTAGACTCCTGCACCTCCTCATGGCTGTTTTCAGGCTTTTGAAAATCTAATCAGTGACGGAAGACTTTGACCAATCACAGGTCATTTCAGAGAGAGCGTTCCTATTGGCTGTGCTCCGCCTGGTGGGCGGTGCTTGGTATTTTCTCAGCAGTTCTCAACATGGCTGCCAGGTCACAAACTTTATAATTTTACAGCTAAAAAGTAATTACAAGATGATTCTGGAAACATTTGAGGAGAGAAATAGCCATTACTGTAACAGAATATTGATTCATATTTGATCAGCACTGCCTAGTTTGACCGTTTGATCAGTTTGTGAGTGATTGACAGCTGCTCAGAGACGGCACGCTACAGCTCGGCTCTGATTGGTTGTTTTCCACCAGTCTGTGAAATCTTGTAGATGCCATTAGAAACACCAGATTACCTGTCTCATGCACTACTGTCAGGACATAGTGACTATTTCATTAAAATCATTTTTTATAATATTTGCTCCATTTCTACACGATGCAGCTTTAAGTTTGTGATCTAGTTGATCTTAAAACTGCAAAATTAATGTACAAAGCACAAAATAATCTGTTTCCTGACTGTATTCAGATGCTGTTAGAAATTATAGAGAGTCAGTATGACTTTAGGGGAATGCAGTATGTTTAAAACAAGGAATAAAAATGTGTCGTTCACTTTGCAAATTAAAGAAAATATTTTATATTAAAATAAGGTGGTAAACACAAGAACTAAAACTGAGGTATGATTATTGTTTTGTATGAAATGCTAGTAGTGAAAGGGTTAAGGCCTATTGGGGAGGTATAATAAGCTTAGCTTCAGCCCACACTGTATGTTTTGTTTTCCCTTTAATCTAATGCCTTATTATTGTTTATTTATTTTTATGAACACTTCAGGAAATAAGCACAAGTCATTCAACTTTACAGCACCGCATCGGTAGAAATGCTTTGTTGCCAATTGCCCTCAGATTTCCTGTACTGTCACTCCCACTGTTGTTGTTTTCGTATTTGTTTCGTGTGTGGGGGTTTATTTTGGAGTCAGGGCTAAATATAGCTTTGCACCTCCTAATCTCATTTCTGTAAACCAGGTGAGGGGGTAATAGGACCACTGCTTCCACACATCTTCAGTCAGTAGCACCATAGTGGTACAACAGTAAAACAGCGCTGTAGCAATAAATGTCCACATGTTCCCTGTAACAGCGCTAAGGTTAAGTTGGATGTCCTGGGCATTTAAAATAAGACATTATGGTGGGCTAGTCTGTGTTTCCGAAGCCGTGTGTTTTGCGTGGCCAGTTGATCTGGTCATTATTCCTTGATATTTGTGCTTCTACAGCCTAAGTAGGCTAAGTATATGTAGTTAAAATGATTTCTTTTTTGTTTATTTTAATTGTGTTCTGCTCTTTATAGTATGACAGTTTTCCTAAAATTCCTAAAATTTAAAAAAATGGCAATATATCTGCTTGCTTACAGTATAACGATATATTGAATCATAACCCTCGTATCATGATACGTATCGTATCGCCAAATTCAGCCTTACGATTCATATAAGGGATGTCACCGTAGCAGAAATTTACTAGCAGATACCAATACCAGTGAAAGTCCATTATTCTCGTTAACCAATTCCATAAAAAGTTTCTCATATAAAATGAAATTTTGCAATATTATATCTGAACCCATCATGATAACGTTGTAATTAACTCTCATCTAATACTCACTTTGAGTGACTGAATAGAGCTTGAACATAATAATCATATCACCATAATGAAACTCAGTGCAACCTCCGCTAACAGTAGCCGTTAGCTCCACGGCACTGTGCTGCCCATTGGCTGCTAACAGCTACCGAAGTATCAGTTCTTGTGACATACTTAATTCATATTGCAGGAACACACACACACACACACACACACACACACACACACACAGCCATTAGCTTGCTATAATCCTAGGCCTTTCCCTGAGCCGTTACAGAGATGGAAGCTTGAGTAACATGAGCACAAAGCCTGCTCTATGTGAGGGTTAGCCAGGTCCTTATGGGGTTGTAGATGTAATTTCCCAGATCAAAGTTCATGATAGGGCTGTGTAACATGAAGATGTTGTGAGACAGCATTGATGGAGGGATACAATGGTCTCATTTAGGAGGCTGGCTGTTGCCAGTGTTGGCTTCTCCTTGACTCGACATAGAGAGGAAGAGGGCAAGACTCGTATAACTTCAGCTACTGCATATGGTGGAGATGAAAGACATGGAGAGCAGCAGAACCAGACAGACACAAGTTATTTATTGTCTCTATGACTTAGTGCTTGCTTTTTTTGTATTTTTGACTTGAGATTGAGCTGAACTGTATCAAATGAAATCCAAACATCACAAAGTAACCTATTTAAAAACCTCAAAACACCCAACCAACCAAAAGAAAAAAACCTCACACTTAAAAACTACTAATTTAACACTTAACACTTGCCTGCAGATGGCACAAATGTCAAAACTGCAGCAACTGTTAGTTCCTTTAGGATAAGAAGTGCTCTCGTGTGCAGTATCTGCTGTGTAACATGGTTAAACTGCTGCTGTTCATCTGCACATTAATCATAACGTGTCTTTGCTTGTAATAAGTATGTTTACATTTGACACCCAATGGAAATATGTGGCTTGTTGATTTGAAGTTATACATGAATGAAAACAGAAAAAAAAATGTCAAAACAAGAGAAGAGTAAGGACTGATCACACCAAGACGCGGTACTTAGGTTAACCTTTTAACCGTTAACTGACATGAAGAATTTTAACCGATTAATGCTAATAGGTCCACCGACAAACCCACACTCACCACCGACACACACACGTGGTCTGTCAGACACCCACTAAAGTTACGCCGTGCTGACAGAGCGTATGTGTGTGACTACATGGAACATAAAGCCTTCAGCAGCGCTATTTCAGCTAAAACTGAATTTCCCCACTGTGGGACTAATAAAGGAATATCTTTCTTTCTTTCTTTCTTTATAGCTGCTAATGTAGCACAAACACCCACATTTTGCCGGGCGACAAAGTATTGTTACGCCAGGCAGACACACTATGAACAACCTGCTAAACTAAACTAAATGATGCAGTGGTGGTGGCGGACTTTTAATGGAAAAGTGGCTTCACATTCGCGAAAACCCAAAAACACCGTGGCTGCTAACGGTCCCGGATGGGTGAACTGGGGACTCGGTTATCTGTTGTGCTCATACACTGCAGCTGGTTCATCGCTGCATGAGATGCACTAATCTTGTTGGTTAACAGTTAATAGTGTAGCGAGTATTTAATGTCTTGCTCAAAGACACACAGGAGGGACCTGTTGCCTTGTCACAGGAATTGAATCTTTGTCCTGTAACAAACACCATGCTCGTACAGTACGTGTAACAGTGGATAGAAAAACAACAGGGATGAATAAAACATCAACAGAATAACAATGAGCTCACAAATAAACGGCTCCATTACAAGTTTTGGACAGAATTAGTCTGTTATGTAAAGCCAGTCCTCTGTAATGAATCTGTGTTCAGGACTTTGTAGAGCATGAATAATGTTATATGCATGAACTTAACCAACTTACCAAGTTCACTTGCATAACAAGGACGGTTGGGGTTTCGTGTGTGGTGTACTAAGCCAAACACCTCTCGGGGTATTAGTCAGTTTGTTCTTTGTCTATTGCCAAAAGACCTTTAGGAGCTTCATTTGATATAATGCGTCAGGGTAGCAATTAGGGTCAACTGGATGTAAACCTGTAGAAGCACCAGAGCATCTGATGATGATTTCATTTCATTTCAGCATAAGCTGAGAGAGAGAAAGATGAAGAGATTCAGAGAGAGACCAAGATAGTAAAGAGATAGAGGAGTCATGGCTTAATAAATGAGCCACAGAGAGCTCAGCTTCCTTTCACTACATCATACACCGAAGTCCTATTAGGCAGAACCAACTTAATGAAATAGAGGGTCAGGATCTACGTCCCTATCACTCCGAATGAAGTCACTCTGAACTCATAAAAAAATGATGAAAACTCATAAAACCTGTAAGTCACTTTCTCATTATTTGTGGTGAGACTCGGGGCTGCCTCGCCTCCTCAGGGCTTCTGCTGTATTCCAGAGACTATTGATCCCGGCGCTCTAATGCAATCTGGCTCCCTTTCCACTACTTATTGATGCTGGGGTTTTAGACTAATGCCTTCTGATTAAACACTGATGTGATCACGTGCAATAAATGAGAACAAGTGGGGCAAAACAACAACAGCCAGAGAACAGCCCTACAAGATAACAAGCAAATAATACCTGTAAAAAATAACAGGTTACATTTGGTGTGTAACCTGTAGAGCATTTTCATATTAGGTACTGTATGTTGCTTCGTACCGTGTCTGAGTACAATTCAAATGACCAAGCAAAGTTTTCTCCAGTGGTGGGAGAAGTACTCAGATCTTTTACTTAAGTGAAAGTACCTTAACCACAATGTATAAGTACTCCCTTACATGTAAAAAATATTAATTTAAAGTCTTAATTAATGCAGTGCAGAAGTATTATAATCAAAATGTACTTTAAGGATTAAAAGCAAAGTTGTTCTGTGAAATATGTTTTATTTTACCATATTATACTGTATTACATTATATTTGAGGGGTCATGAGATGATCAGTGTGGTAGGAAAGAAAACAAAACAAAACAAAGTTCTGCTTCAAAAAATGTTTGTAATATTTTGGACTTTTCTCTAATCGTTGATTTTTGGTGAAATGTTGAGGAATTTGATCTTTTTGGGAGTCAAACAGTTATTGAAATACAACTATCTGAAAAAAATAGAGGGTAAATATCATCATATTTACCATCCACAGCTCATAGACCTCTGAGACATAGCACTAGGGCCAAACTAGACCAGCCACTGGTTTAATCTTTAACAATTTGAGTAATATAATATTATAAACTGATCATATGTTTGTTTGTTTTGTTTAACTTTAACTATATCTGTCAAATAAAAACTACAATATTTCTCTCTGAAAAGTAGTTGACTTGAACTACAAACTAGCATAAAATTAAATTACTCAAGTAAAGTACAAGTATGTGAAAATTGTCCTAAAGTGCAGTACATGAGTAAAAGTACTTTGTTACTTTCCATCACTGGCTTTCACATTAGTAATGTTGTTTGGGACCTGAGACACATTTGTTTATATTGTCACTACAGGGTAAAAAAAAAAAAAAGCACGGCAATCGCAAAATCCCAAGTCCATTGGAGTCGACCTTCGCATTTTGCCTACTATTGTTTATATCCTCCTGACTACCAGCAGTTCAAATTTGTCCTCTGTGGAGGAAATTTTTAAACCTGAATATTTCTCACCAAAAGAATAATAATTAATAAAAACCTTTTGTTTTTTAAAAAGGAAACCTGGGGGTTTTTAAAAATAAAAAAAAAAGGGGGGGGGGTTTTTTTTATTTTTAAAATTTTCATCCTGGAAAAAAGGGGCCGGAAAAAAAAAAAAATTTTATAGGAAAAAAAAAAAAAAAGGAAAAATATTTTTTTTTTTTTAAAAAGGGAGGGAATTTTTAAATAAAATGGCAAAAAAAAAAAAAAAAAAAAAAAAAAAAAAAAAAGAGGAGGAGAAAGTTTATGTATTTAAAGCTGTAATTTTTTGATATTATTTTATCATAAGAAGTTAATTTTCATTTTGATTAAATTTCAGGGGGAAAAAGAAAAAAAAAAAAGAAAAAAAAAAAAAAAAAAAAAAAAAGAAAAAAAAAAAAAAAAAAAAAAACCTCTTAATTTTAAATTTAATAAATTTTCGAAAACAAGATGTAGTACAAATAAATAAATGTTTTTTTCTCACAAAAGAAAAAAAAAAATAAAAAAAAAAAAAAAAATTTTTTAAAAAAAAATTAATTATTTACAACAAAAAAGGGGAAAAAAAAAAAAAAAAAAAAAGAAATTTTTCTTGGGGATATTTCGGAGACAAACTCAAAAATGACCCTCTCGCCTGCCTTAATACTTAACCACCCATGGTCTCGCTCTTCAGAGGATGAGATCGGCGTGTGGTCGGCGCATACGCAGATTTCAGAGGAGACAGGTGGCGTTGAACTCCTCTACTCGTTTTCTGCCACTCGCGTTAATATCAGTCCACGTCCATGTGCCAGGGTACGGTTAGATATCACACCTGATTCAAACCGAGTACACGCCATACTTTGTAAGTTCTACCGCCTTTTCTAGTGGCCATGGGCGCAGATCGACAAACTGTCCAAAAAACAAATCAAGTATTTATTTACCCAGTATTTATCTCAGGGTAGGCTTTTACTGCACAATAAATAATTGTGGCTTGTCAGCTTCATTCCTCAAGGTTAAACGACTGCTTAACGGGTTATATTTTTCAGGAATGCTCTCCGTGGGCTGCAGTCTTTAGCTATCGATTTCTGTGCAATAGATTGCCATTGACTTTGCAAAGGGAGAATAAAATGTCACGCTGTTGGAGGGATTCAGACTAATGACTAACTAGAAATGATTGGCTTCCAACAGTTTCCCTGGAAGACGTTAACTCCATACTGTTGCTGTTGCATTAGAGACGCCTTTAGTTTGATATAATCACATGAAGCAGTTGTTACCTAATGATATGTATTTGAACCGAAAAATTGGATTTAAATTCTATAAAAACTGAAAAAAAAGATAAATAAAATATGTGAAAAGTGTGTTATGTGTTAAAAGTGTTCTCCCACCTGGTTTAGGGGTAAAGTGAGAGATGGATGGAAAAATGGAATAGATGTAGTGTAGAGTGGGTATTTAGGGTTATAGGGGTAATATATAAAAATAAAAAAAAAAGAAAGAAGAAAAAGGATAAAAATAAAAAATAAAAAAAAAAAAGGGGAAAGAACCCTATATATATTTACATAACCTTTTTTTATTTTTTTTTTATTTAAATTATTTTATATATATTTGAGGGGGAGAAAAATAAACAAAAACAAAAAAATATTTTTTTATTTATAAATATTAACAAAAAAAAAAAAAACAACAAAAAAAAAAAAAAGAAAGGGGTTTTTCCATATAATAAAAATTGGATTAGTCAAAAGAAAAAGGCCAGTCGGAGGCCCAGTGGACCACATGAGCTTATGTTGTTTTTGAAGCCTATTGATCTCAAGGTGATCCTCCATGCAAATGCCTTCCAAACCCCCAAGTAACAGACTCAAAATGCAGTATGTGCACGCGAGCCTGTACATCAATCATAGCCCTACAGCAAAGGCAGACATCTCTTGAGATTCTGACTTTGAGGGTTTGATGTCTCTGGTCTCTCTGGCAAGCTCCATCAGTACAACTGTTCAAAGTTATAACAGGCTTTGTGAATTAAATCTATCAAACAGTGTCGCTGTAAACTTTGAAAAAGATGACATTTAATGAAATCAGCTTGGTTAAATCCATGTCCTGCAAAATAAATAGTGTGCACGCTTGTGATTGCAATTTGGAATTCATGCACATATTATCTACAGTGGCCTCACAAAATAGATAGCGTAGATAGGAGGAGAATGCCAGCTGAAAAAGATGGCCGATGGCAGGCTTGTACCCATATTACATAGGGGTGTCAAACTCAAATACACAGTGGGCCAAAATATAAAAAAAAAAAAAGCCGGGGGCCAACGTAGAAAAAAAAAACCTTTAATATGGACCCAAAAAAGTTTTTTTTAAAAAAGAAAATGGAAAAAAAAAAAATAAAAAAAATTAAAAAGGAAAAAAAAAAAAAAAAAATTTAAAAAAAAAAAAAAAAAAAAAGAATGAAAAATAAAAAAAAAATAAAAAAAAAATTGTTCTTTTTTTTTTATTCCATCTTGGAAAAAAAAAAAAAAAAAATTTTTTCAAAAAAAAAAAAAAAAAAAAAAAAAAAAAAAAAAAAAAAAAAAACAAACAAAAAAAAAAGAAAAAAAAAAAAAGAGAAAAAAAAAAAAATTAATTTTTTCCGCGGAGAAAAACTGCTAAAAAGAGGGGGGGGGGTGGGGGGGGTGTCCTGCGAAGAGAAAAAAAAAAAAAAAAAAAAAAGGGGTTTATAGTGGAGAATCCTTTGAGGGCAAAAAAAATAATATAAATAATAAAAAAAAAAAAAAAAAAAAAAATAAAAAAAAAAGGGGGGAAAAGCGGTCTACATCCTGTAGCTAAAAATCAGTTGCCTGTTAAATAATCAACCCTAACCCTAACCCTAACCCAACAACAGTTTTCTTTCCTCAAAAGCTTTTCCCACTGAATGCACCTGGGTCAATAAAGAAACCAAGACAGAATAGAAGATGAGTAACTTTATACCTTTTGTCCTGTTTTCACATCTTGCAAATGTGTCCCTGCATTATGAATAATGGATATCATTATAATACCTGTCATCGTAAGTCACTGGTCGGACTAGTGGGGACTAGTCAGACTGTTGCGTTACGAACTGATGAAGCCACTTGGATAAGGGGCGAAACGTCTTCAGAGACAAATTCAAGTCCAGTTGCCTTCGATTCAATTGATTTGCCAGAATGATAAAATAGAGGTTACATCTGACAGTATTTGTTTGGCCCCTAGCAAAATCTGGGTTTCTCATGTACCCCCCCCCAGGAAAAATAACTGCCCACCCCTGCTCTAATGCCACGTGAGTCTTTATGAACCAGCATTTAATACAACACAATGGAGGATGCACTGACTACACGTCTTGTGTTTGTATATACAGTATGTGCTTTTCCCATCATCATAATGATGATGTTGTTCAGGTCTTTTCCTTCATCATCTTTAAATCACCAAACATCATGGATAAACTTTAGAAATTTGATTTGTAAACTGTGAGATCCACTTTTCAACTTTAATCCAGAATAATGCAGCTTCCTGATAATACCAAAATAAATGAATGTCTGACTCCTCTTCTTCCTCACAGAATCTACATAAGTCACATTGTTGGATGCCCCACTTTTTTAGCATTTTCTTAGTAGGCAAATTGTAAATTAGTTCAAGTTGTAAAATTCAAATGGAGACATCAAAAGTAGTTGTGTAAATACATGCAAATAGTTTCCCCCATGGGATACATTTGTCTAACAACCCTTTCCATTTTGACTGAATAGCTACTGGTGCAGCAGACATGTTTTTGAGATGCATGTAAAACTGATATTTATTCTTGTTTATTTTTCTCTTATTCTTCCATGTTGTATCCTTAATGTAGGGCCAACATGCCATTTATTGTCCACGTGATCGTTTTCTTTTCCAGATCTGACGTTTAGCTTCACAGAGTTGATTATATGTAAAAAGGTCACAAACATACTATTTTAAGTTCACCATAATACATAGTTTTGCCCCCACTTTTCAAGAGGTCATTTATAAATAATATTCTGTTTTCAAACGTTGATTCAACAAACAAAGGCTGATTACAAAGGCATTAATCTAATCATATAACTTGATTCTGGTTGATGATATTGGTATTGAAATCAACTAACTATGGCCTCTTCCAAAGAGCCTGATAAGTATGGAAATAACTTTCTCTTTAATGTAGTGAACTGAAAAGCAGTAAACTGAAGGTAAAGATAGAGAAGATGAGCAGACATCAATAACTTTGCTGAGAACCGCTGCAGATTTATGATAAATTTTGGTATTGGGGATGCTTTTAGTGCAAAACTGAGTGCCTTAAGGTTTAATCATTTAAGTGAGGTGAATAAGTAGTTGATAAATAGTTGGTTCTTACATTTTATGCCTCTGTTTTTTGAGTATCTACTAATAACTGTTATGAGCAAAATCTATATTACTGTTTGTATTAACACACACACACACACACACACACACTAGTTGCTAGTACAACGTCTTTCACCCTATTTGTCCTCTGCTCACTTTTATTTTGATTAATCAAATCAGGTTAGAGTATTGCATTTGCCCATGGCTGGCAGGGGACCAGCTGATTGGCTGAGGAGAGAGTGAGGTTACTGTAGGTAGATCGAGGACAGTGAATTCAATATGGCAACAGTTTTTTTTTTTGTTTTTTTTGGTGTGAAAGTCAGGTCAACTTAGATGCCAATGAAAGAAAACAAGGCCTGTAAATGTCAACATTTGAATAAGTCAATACTGAATGTCCACCATGGAACAGATACAGAATACACAAAGAGAGACATAAAACTGGTTCATAATATATCTGTAAAGCTGCCATGAAACAGACTTACTGATAAGATACAGTAAATCCTTAATTCACAGAGTAAGATGTGAAAATATGTCGGCTGTACACGCTGTTTTCCCCCGCTGTTTCTCTCTGCCGGGCGGTGGCCGATGGAGTAACTGCCCCGTTGCAGCGTCTCGTTGGCGGCTCTCGCTCCCCATTAAATTAGAGAAATTCAATGACAAAAATCGCCCCAATATTGCCCTGCTGGTCTTGGTTGTCTTTACCAGTTTATCTTTCCTGAAGAAGGTCTGCAGCACACCTCTGTCAGTATGGTGCATAGTAACGCATACATAGCTTGCTCTCTGGGTTGTCGGCGACAGCATCCAACAGAAAGTACCAACGCTGGCGTTCATTCCAGCAGAATGATTCTGTTTCTGTCAACATCGGAGGGCAGCTTGAGGCTCCGCCAGTCTGTGTTTTGCACTCTGCAGCTCAGGTTCTGGAGGGTCACCGCCGGCCATATTCTCCCCGCGGCAGCTGCTTGAGCGGCCTCTCTCCGGGTGAGTATTGCTGAATGTCCGAGTGAGCCAAAACACTGTAAAATGTACTGTAAAAAAAAAAATCCTAATCTATAATATCCTCTGCATTCTCATTTTGGGATGCCATTTTCGCTGTTGGAAATGTTTTTGAGTTGCATTGTGCCCCACAGTTATCAAAACTAAAGTAGCACCCTGTAGTTCTTCTTTGCCTCCAACAACTTCAATGTCACATCACCGGATGCAGGAAACAGATTTTGCAGCTGCAGCCCTAAGACACAGACAGCATCAACAAGACCTGCAGGGCTTTTTCACTCTATATCCCTAGCACAGCGATAAAGTTGGAAATCTGCAAATTTTTCTTTTAATACGGGCTGATTTTGGCCTGAATGTCCATTTACTCTTCCCCCGAGCCAGTCGTTCTATTAATGCAGTGCCTCGTTCACACAAGCAAGTTGAGAGGTTGCGAGCTGTATTTCAAGTGTATGTAATTCACACACTGAGCTCTGATTGGGTAGTTGTTCTCTGATGTTGCCACATTACTGGTGCAACAAAATAGTTCATTTCATTTCTGGCTGGTTTTTAACTTGCATATTAGCTTTGCAGCATATCTACTTAGTAAAATGTCTGAAACAATGACAAATGAGCTGACGAGACTGATTGTGTTCCTGTGTCTGCCCTCAGGCCGGTCACGGTCCCTGTGTTGGTCAGTTAACACAGGTGGTACTGGCTGCCATTCTCAAACGTAAGAGGACAAAATTGAACCTTTCTCATATCCACCATTTTGTAATGCTGGACACTGGTATGAGCCTTTGAGCAGAGTTTCCAAGTCTGCTTATTATAAGCGACTTTGGGTTTGTTTTTCCAAAAAAATTGCTTATAAATATGGGTAGTTGCAGGCTGCAGTATTTGGGCTTGTTTCTAAAGTGTAGTTACTGTTGTCATGTCGCAGACACACACACACACACACACACTCACACAGAGTCATGTTTCTATGACTTTTGCGGACATTTTTTGCGGTTTCTATAGACCTGGTTGCTTGTTTCCCTCGTTAGATCCAATAACACTGTCTTTGACTCTCAGTGACCGCTGACAGCATGTGGATCGAGGTTAAGTTCACAATGAGTGGCATCCTGATGCTTCTCCAGCCAGCGGGGACTGAAGCTATATCTGTCACTCTTATATTGTATTATCAGATGTCTGTCAAATATAAAATGTCTTGAGGCAGCTGACTGTTTATCGTTGCCTAATCTTTATTCTGAGAAACGTCTACAATAATTCATCTGGTATAGAGTCATGTCTGTCTTTCCTCAGGACTGATTTGGTCTCAAACATTAACCAGAAATAAACTGTTGTTTCTACTTTTTACATTTTGAAAAAAAGACGTTTTGAAGAATATACTTCCAAATGGTTAGTCTTCAAGGAGTGAGGTGATCTATTATACCAGTGTTGTATTTGTCAGCAATAAATGTTCAATATGTTTTGTCTATCTTCAGAATTAGGATAGCTGTCACTGAATAACACCAAACCAGCCTGCTTTCACATTGAGACAAACGTACCTTTTGTTCAAGTGAAAAGGTTTGAATTTACTGTCCTTACTCTGACAGCATTTTTCTCATTCTTTAATTGTCATTTCTCCTCATGAATCACAGCATTTATTATACTGTAAGATGTTCAGATTGGAGTAAATTAATACCGGATGCAAAGAATGAGAGCTGCTGAGAGAGAAAGGGCACTTATTAATGCAACGTGGGGAACAATGACATACCATAAATGGCACTTCATTATCACCTTGGAAACTGCAGTCATATTTCCTTCCTGCTGAGTTGAAGGTCCCTCTCCATTTCTCAGTCTCTCTCTCTCTCTGACGCTCTTTCTCTCCTCTGTCTCCATCGCTTTCATGTCAAATTATCCGTGTGAAGTATTGACTGAGTGCAAGTTAATTATGACAAAGACAGACGGGAAAAGAGGGAGAGGAGTGACCAGTCTGGCCAACTCAACTCTTTGCCCAATTATAGTGCAGCCGGAGAGCTGCCCCCGGCTGACTGGAGCACCATTTAACAGTCACAATGAGAGGCTTTAGGAAACCTCTCTGACTCAGTGACCTGATATTCACCCTGGCATCACTGTATATTAACAGCCAGCCAATGAGACCATAATGAGATCACACCCAGGCAGAGGGTGTAAAGTACCCTGCATCCCCCAGGACACAACTTTGGCACAACATACTAGCTAGAAATCCGACACAAGCTCTGATAGACAATTTTGGATTATGGAGCTCACAAAAGCGCAGCGCAACGTGAACCTGTGCCAGATGGGTACTGGCACCATACAGTATGCTCCCACAGTGCCCCCCACAGGACACCTCATGGGACTCGGGTCATAATTGCTCTCCAAGCAAGCTAACAGTAATCCAAGATCAAACATCCACTCTATAGCTTTAAACCGCAAGCTGCATTTGCTGAAAACTGTGAGCTGCAGTTGAAAAGTTAGACAGACCTTTTGTTACATCTAATTTTTCCCAAAGGTCAAGAATGAACATCCATGTTTAGAAATCAGATGAATATCCCATGGCCCACCGTTTTCCTCCTGAATGTGAGGTTCCACATTGTCTGAAGTCTCTTTTCTGACACTCTGGATTATGTTTATCCAGAAGATTTAAGTCTCTTTCACACCTGTAGTTTGTTTCATTTGGTCTGGACCAAAGAAATGGTTTCTCTTTAGATCGCGTCCAGACTGGCTTTTAAAGGTAGGTAGGTAAACATTCGGGCTGTCAAAGTAATAACAAGTTTATACAAATTTGCAAATTGCAATTTATACAAACTTCTTTAACACATTAACACAAAGTTTTAGGGTGTAACAGGCTCAATTTTAAAGCTAGAGTGAAGGTACTACATGAAACTAGAAAACCTAAGGAATCGGTACCAACTGTGTCACACCAGCTTGTCACAAATGAGGTTAAATAATACTCCAAACTTGTGCTAAATTCTGGCGAGGAAAAACATCATGACCATTTTAAAAGGGGTCCCTTGACCTCTGACCTGAAGATATGTTAATAAAAAAGGGTTCTATGGGTACCAGCGAGTCTCCTCACTTTATGATAATCACATGCACTCATCACTGACACACTGACAGCTGTTGTTGCCTGTTGGGCTTGAGTTTACCTTGTTATGATTTGAGCATATTTTTTATGCTAAATGCAGTACCTGTTAGGGTTTCTGGACAATATGTGTCATGGTTTTGTGTTGGTAATTGATTTCCAATAATAAATATACACATACATTTGCAGAAAGTATATTTGCCTGGTCCCATGTTGATAAGAGTATTAAATACTTGACAAATCTCCCTTCAAGGTACATTTTTAACACATAATAAATGTGCAATTAATTTCTGATTAATCACAATTCACTATTTTAATCAACTAGTCATATAGACTAACTGGCAACTCTCTCATTGGACAGTGTTGATGACCATCATCTTGCATCATCAATACATGGACCCATAGGGGAAAATGAAATCCAAGTTTATTCCAGTGACTTCATGCTGCATGTTACTGCACCTCATGCGTTATCTTATCTGAAATATGTATGAGCATTATTAGTCAAGACTGTAACCTCTTATGTCATTAAATGTGATTGACAGGTAGAAACAGGTAATATGAGGGAAATACAGTAGTTACTGTCAGAGTTTGGCTCCTACATTTTACACATTTTTAATGACAAACTGAAAAAAAAAAAACAGTGTCGCTCACAAGCATGCAGCAGACCTGAATCAGTCAATTAATCGAATACCCGATCAACAGAAAATACAGCTATTTTGGCAATTGGTAAATCATCTGAGTCACTTTAACATTTGCTTCTCCACTGTGAGGATTTTTTGCTTTTCTCAGTTTTATAAACTGAATATCTTTGTGTTTTGGAGAGGGCTGTCCATCCATTAAATTATTTAATTGCAATGAATCGCATGATTGTCCATAATTACTTTTGATTAACTGTAAATTAATAGAGCACTTCTGTTCAGAATGTATGTTAAAGGGAGATTTGTCAATTATTTAATACTCTTATCAACATGGGAGTCAACTAATATGATTGTTTTATGCAAATGTATGTATATAGTTATTGGAAATCAATTACACAAAACGACACACAAAACAATGACAAATATTGTCCAGAAACCCTCGCTTGGCATCAAAAATATGCTCCAAACATACCACAGTAAACTCAACAGCTGTCAGTGTGTTGACTTGACTATGACTTTCCCCAAACTGCATCTGATTACATTAAGTGGACATGTCTGTAAAGGGGAGACTCGTGGGTACCCAGAGAACCCATTTTCATTCATGTATCTTGAGGTCAGAGGTCAAGGGACCCCTTTGAAAATGGCCATGCACTGAGTATAACATGGTCGGTACCAATGGATTCATTAGGTTTTTTAGTTTCATATGGTGCCAGTATCTTCACACCAGCTTTAAAACTGAACCCGCTACAGCCTCCAAAATATTGATTGCGTGAATGCGTTACAGAAACTAGTGGCCTTAAAATGAATTTGCGTCAATGCGTTATTAATGTAAAAGGATTGCGTAACTTTAGAAGTAGCTTTGCGTATCATATATCTACTGTCAAACAATCCTGTGATTTGCCTGCTTTGTGATGATGCTACAAAGAAGGTTTTTTTCTGTTTGAATTAGAAACGCACAAAACAAGTTTGTGTGTTAAATCACCCTTTGGTCATTTTATTCATAACTTTTTGTCCTGTTTCTCTCTTTCTTAAATGGGCTCGATGTAAGAATGTTAGCAGTGACCTGTGGCTCTTTAAACAATGGCTGCATCCTGTTGCTCGCACTTTTGTTCGCACTACAGAGACGTGACTGAGCATCGTTCAGAACAGTGAGGCAACACACACAAGACTGAACCTGACTGACAGGCATCATGTTGATTAATGTTAGCAACATTAGCCAGCTAAAACCACAATAACATTATATATTTCACATGCTTGGCACTAATGTTAGCTAACCTGTCCAACAGGAATTTTGCAAGCTCTGGGTCCATTTTGACACCTAAAACCAAACAGTTTTCCTCCATCCAACACCCCCCCCCCCCCGCCGCCGGCCCACCCCTTTTAGATGGGCTCACTAGATATAACTTTGTATTTTTTGTTTGTGGGTGTTGACGACGATTGGCGGCCACAGTTGCTTCCTGTTTTGCAAGATGGGCTTCACTAGATATAACTGGGGGGGGGGGGAAGGGGTTGCCCCATCACTCTGACATCTCTCCATTGTTTTTTGTGCTTTGTGGATGTGCTTGTTCGGGTTGATGTACCGTGGATAAGTTAACAACAGAGTGAAAAAATTGAATTTCCCCTAGTGGGACTAATAAAGGACTATATTTGTTGCCTTAGCAGACTCCATTTCTAACCGAACGTTAGCTCTCATTGTACACCGTTGGCTCTGTTGCTGAGCTGAAGAGAGTAAAGGCACATCATATCTGTTGGATTTTCCCAGAAAAAAACTCCCCACATTTTGCTCATTAAAAACAGTCTGCAGGCTGAGAGAGGAAACCCAGAAAGTTGCAGAAGGTCTCATTTTTTAGGTTAGGTTAACCTGTTCACAAATTGGCAATAAAAAAAATCGATTAAAAGACGTTTATAGATGTAAAAACCTACATACAGTCCCTTTACACAGTCATTCCTTCTTACCCTCGTAGGGGTTGTCTAAAAATAGGGAACAATAAAAAAGAAAATAGGGCTTTAAGGCATCAAGCAGGCACTGACAATCTTACAAAAGCTGTTATTATTTATTTATCATTTTGTATTTTATGCCTGTGGTGCTCCCCAACACGCCTCCCCCCTGGGAAGAATGTGCACAACATGCCACAGCTGTTATGAAAAATAGTTATGCAACTGTTGAACTCACATAAAATGCAGAAAAATATGACTGTAGGAATGCAGGGGACTATTTGATGTGGCAGGTGGAGCAGGCAGTCAGTCAGAACATGTCCGCAGAGACGTACGCAGAGGAACGGCTAGAGAAAGATACGAGAGAGAGATGGGGGCTAATGTACAAGTTGAGGTGATGACACAGATTGCAGAGTGGGATTCAAGTTGACAGCAGTGGCCTCTAATAGCTGTAATGAGCTACAGTGTTAATTCTGGACTTCACGGGTGTGTAGGTCATCAGTATGCACTCACTAGACGTACACAAAGATGTCTATGGAGGAGTAAACATAACATGAGCCTGAAGAAGCCACCAGCGAAACGCGTTGCTCAGAAAAAAGATCCTCATGATGACATGGTCCAGTGTGCGGTATGCTTCCACTGTATGTGGTTATCTCCATTAGTTTACCTTTTGCCACATTACCGGTGCCTCGACCTAGCGCTGTGCACGGGCACTTTTGTATTTTTTGACATATTTTTTATAACATTTAAGCTCTTATCAGACTCAAAACCTCAAGATTTAAGAGTGCAGGGAAAGGTTCCTCTGTGCAAAGCTGAGCTGATATTATGTGACGTGCTCAGTGTAGAATCCGTCCGCAAATGTTGGCTAACAAGCTTCAGAAAGACACAGACAGGAGGACAGGATGACACTTCCAGGTCGGATCCAGTCACTTATTTTTTGCTGCTAGCAGGTGAAATTTGTATGCAAGGGATTCAAACAAACTTGCTCTGAAACTGACTTTGGATTGATTTCCCATTTGTTTTGTGCTTGATCAATCAATTTGTCAATATGCTGCAGTTTGGTTTTCCGAATATGTGTACACACAAACACACACTCAAACCCCAATGCTCATTTATATATATATATATATATATATATATATATATATATATATATATATATATATATATATATATATATATATATATATATATATATATATATATATATATGCACAGATTGTAAACACGGATACATCATTCAGCATATTTGTCATGCCCTTAAACATCTGGCAAACACACTATATATAAATGAACTCAAAAAGGGTTTCCTCAATTCTAGCTATGTTTAACCCTATAAAAATATACAGTATGCATGTACACTGCATATTAATATAATATATATGTACTGATTAATGTCCATGATTAATTGTGATTAATAGCAAATTAATCACACATTTTTTCAAATCAATATTGGGCTGATGTGATATAAAATACAGATTACCGTATACAGTCTCTGAAGTGCTGTAGTCAGTTTATATGGTCAAACTCAAGGGCAACAGGCAACGACAGCTGTCAGCTGTGTTGATTCATAATCGATCGGCGCTGCTTAGTTTGATCGGAGTTTGCGAGTGATTGACAGCTGCTCAGAGACTGCAGATCTGCTCTGATTGGTTGTTTTCCTCCAGTCTGTGAAATCTGCCATGCCATTAGGAGCACCAGAGGACACAGAGGGATACAATTTTTTTTAGATAAAAGCAACGTTTTTTAATCATATCTGCTCCAATTTTATCCACTGCAGCTTTAATACTACTACTAATGGACCCGTCACATTATCTTTTCAGATTTTGCTTTGTTGACTTGAGTTTTAATATTGAAGTTGTGTATATAATCAGACAAATTAGGGATGTAATCTCTATTGAATGGCTTGCTGTGTACTTTTTTGCTCTCTACATGATTCATCCCTGCATCTTTTGAATGCATCCAGGTGCTATTAAAGTTATTTCACAGTACTCGAGACAGATTCCTGTGCTGGTATAAGTGCAGCTGGTAATAACTGAGTAAAGGATAGTGGACAGAAGACTTTGTCAGCTGTTTCACTCTTGAGTTCAACCTGTTTGCACAAGTTTATTTTTAACCCTGTCATCCAGACAGCAGAAACACTGAATATTGTCTCACTGCTATGAGAACAGATCACCTCAGGAGACAAGAGAAGGTCATAAAGTGGTGCAAAATTCAACAGCATAACAACAAACTTGAGAGTGACTGCCAAGGTTTATTTTCCCTTGTTCACCTTAGAGATATAGCATTAATAGAAAGAAAAACTGTACTGAAAGCTCTTATCCTTCAAGTTTATTAACAGCATCATGCTGTATATTCTCCAGTATTTATAAGTACTGTAATATTTGTAATACTGGATCTGACCTGTCTGAGCCTACACATCTGTTGACATGTGTATGTCCCTGAAACTCATCACATTCATACACCTCTGAGGCATTCATTTATTTTCATGTTCACATTTGTTAGTGCTGTCAGTGGAAGAACTCTGCTTTGCAGCAATGCTTCCACCTGACTGGGTGCGAGGTTAGGAAGCAATAAGCAAAAGTGAAGCCCAGCATACAATAGAGCTGGTTGCATTCAGGTAAAATGCTAATTTAATAGTAATGATAATATATAATATTGTTACAGTTAGGCATCTCTGCGCTCAGAGATGGTCTGATACCATTTCTTCCTTCCCGATACTGATTCTGATACCTGAACTTGTGATATCAGTCAATACTGAGTACCAATCTGATACCAGAGTGATGAAAAAATATCCAGTTATTATTATTTTTTATTGTTACTTAACAGCTGTTTATTACTGACCATGTATGGATGTGATGTGACGACTATACTTGTTGTATGGCCTGGCTCAGGTTAAACCTTTTATAAAACATGAACAAACATAGAGAGAATGAATGAAGTAGACCTTTCTTTTATTATTCAGTTTGTCAGATACAAAGAACATAAATAAATAAAGCAGGAATAAATAACTGTCTCCTCAGTGGGCAGCCTGTGTGCTAATTTACTTATTACTTTAATTACTATACATATCGCCATTTTACTTATGGATTTTCCACTGTGAAATACTGCCAAAGGGCTGACATTTTCCTCGCTCTGACTACCGTTACCGTCACACTCTCCACTAGCACCACGCTGTTGCCGTTTGCTACCGTCACGTGATAAACTACCTGTAACCAGTTCTTCTTCACTGCTCTAAGACAGTAGTTGCTAGTGGCAGCCATGGTACATCCAGGGTGACAGCACAGTGAAAGCTACTGTTGTGCAGCAGTTAAGTAAGTTGATGTTTTGGGCTTAATAAATAATGGTATTGGATTGATGCATAGACTGGCATACTCTCCGATACCCAATGCCTATACTGGTATTGGTATCAGAGCAACTCTAGCTGCGCTATCACAGTCTGTAGGAGGTCCACTTGAAAAGACATAACTGAGGCTCTCCTCATAAACATGAGGAATATGTAAATATCACTTTAGGCCAGCATCGCTGTGAGTGGTGGATTTCTCATTTACATGGACAAGCAGTAAAGAACAGTCAATCAATCAGTCAGCAAACAAAAATGTGCTGTTGGCAGGATTTCCATGATTGGCTGAACTGGTACATGCAGTTCTCAGTGTCCTGTTTCACAGGAGTGAGTGGGCTGGTCTATGAAGCCTGTGTGAAATAACCCTTATGCACGCCAATGTACACATACTGAAAACAGCTGTAAAATCATCATACATCAGTGTTTTGTTGGGGTTTTTTTTGCTTTTTGCTTTTTTTTTTTTGCACAAATCACTTAAAAAACTTCAGACTTGCTCAAAACTAGCAAACACTCAATAAGTTTCAGGATTTTAACCCTTTAAATGCCATTTTAAGTATTTGAAATATTGATAATTTTTTTACCAAAAAAACACAAAAAACTTGTGTAACTTAATAAATAGCGGAGGGATGGGACATTGGTTGTGATTAGAGTCTTGGATATGTCAAAGGTCAGCAACAAAACTGATTGATTACTATTAGTCTATTAGTCAGTATTATAGTTTTCAAAAATTTAAATAAACTGATAATATTGTACAAAGCGAACCCTCCAAATTAACGAAACATACAGTAATGAAGGTTAATTAGACTACAAAGTGCACTTTGCATAGTTTTAGATGTGAATAAAACTGTTTCTGAATCATTAATTTCTCTTAACAGCTCTGCTTCAGGTCAAAATCAGAATTGCTTACATTGGTCAAAAAGGGTTTGTCAAACCATAAGTAGTCTGTTTTTCTGGGTTGTTAAAGGTGGTATTGATAACAATGATAATATTCAGTCACTAGAGATAAACAAAACATTAATTTTGGACTTGCCAAATTTTTTTAAATGATTTATTCACAATCATAAATTTTTCTTTCAGGTAAAGCCATACTTTTATTTGACACCTTTCTATAAACTCCGTGGATGTATTTTTTTTTTTTTTTTTTTAATATTCATCTACATAATAGGGATGCACTGATACAGGATTGGATATCGGGCCGATACTGACTGGATTGGACATTGGTGACAATGAAGCTGATCTATTCGATGCAATTTTCTATACTCTACACATTACATACTGGAATTTTAATTCATTTTGCTCAAGTTGTTGGTGTAAGATTTATTATTTTGATAACAAATAACAAATCTGTTAATTTATATCTATCTCAGCCCCCTCACACCAGCACCTCTCCATTAATGCATGTATATAAGTCATGTTTGTGCATGTATGTATTTCAGAACCTGTGTGTACTGTGTATAAAATAACAACAGAGTGAAAAAATATCATTTTCCCTCTGGGATCAATAAAGCATGCCTTCTCCTTCTTCTTTACAATGTTAGGAAAGCAAAGTCAAGCCTGATGTTGCTTTATACATAAAATAATGACCCCAGTCACTTCCACACAGCGAGGCATACAGCTTATTAATTAAACACTGGTATCGGATTGGTCCTCATTATCGGCCGATACCCAAAGCCCAGGGACCGCTATCATAGAAAAATTACCATCATTTTTTAAAAAAGGCATATTCTGAAATGGATTAATAGAAAATACATCAAATCAAAGCCCTGTATGAATACAGTAAATACTTAATTTACGTTCACAAAGCAGCAAAAAGCCCGGTGTAAAGGACACACTGATTGTTCAGCAGAGACAGAGTTTGTGCATCTGTTGAGCGCATGCATTACAAACACGTGTCATGGCCGCCTGCTGTGGCGCCCCGGTGTTGAGGGCTGATTGATCACCTGCTGCACAGAGAGGCATCAGTCAGCAGCTATTCACTGCCCCCAGAGTCAGTGATAAAGGGAAGCAAACAAAGACAGAGAAAAAAGATATAGAGATGGGACGGAAGCAAAAAAAAAAAAACATCAAACCAGGAAATAGAGAGATGAGAAAGAAAATGGAGGAGAAAAGTAAAGGGAAAGGAAAAAGAGGTACAAAGATAGAGATGAAGAGTGCAACAGGTTGCAGGAGATAAAAAAAAAAAGGCAGACTCACTGAAGGAAGCATATAGGTACAGAAAAGAGTAAGGGAAGACATGCAGCAGGAGACTGAAAACTGAAAAGAACATAGGCTACAGGTGGCAAAAATATCTTTTTCCCTCGTATCTCATCACGTTCAGCTCACCAGCGGAGCACGTGTGATGGTGGATGTCCATTTTTTTAAGTATTTTATTAGGCAGCATCACGTTCACAGCTGGCTGGCTGCCAGTCCTGTGAGTTAATATCGTAATGATGCTGTTCTTGAAAAAATGAACATGAGTGGGAGATTATAGAGGAGAGGAAAAAACTCCATTGAGGAAATGTTTTACTTCCCCACAGTTCTTTTTTGTGTGCAATTATACTTTTCACAGAGAGGTTGGAGCATCACAGCATGCACTGAAGAGAAAGTAGGGATACATTTATATTGCATTTATTTACACAAAGAACAAACCAGAGTCTCCATTATACATGCTAACTGTGTAAATACAGATTTTTTTTTTTTTCTGGTGCCATCACAAAACAGACTGAAAGAGGTATATCAGTATAAAGCACTTCGTCATCAGCATATGATTAATTGGCTCTCCTGCAGATTCACACAGAGTGAGGTGACAGTGTGAAGCTACCATGCTGTGATGATGAATGCTATTTTTGAAACAGTGTTTCTGCTGCACACCAGTTGTGGAGGGTCTGGATACACGGGAGACAAATCCAGATCCACGGCTGTGAACGGAGAGCTCCAGTCATAGACAGGCATACATGGATGCAACGTCTGTATCTACTATGTCAACCTTTCTGCAGAAACACTGACTTGTGACATTTAGGTTACTTATTACGAGAGCACTCTTTAAGATCTCTTCAGACAAAGAATACTGGACATCGCTGGCTTCATCTATTGGTGACTTTCACAATAATGTTCTTTTACAGGACATTTGCAGAGATTGGGAGACCCCCTTTGGTCTTGCGTTATTTGGCACAGTTATGTGTAACGTTATGATGGACGTTTCTGTTCTTTCAAGCTGCACCACTGATGGATGTTAAAACTTATTTAGCCTTCAAAGCCTTAATTAATGTCCATTGTGAGCGAAAGGCATGCTTGCCCCCGCTTCTCATAGTAAATCTGCTGATACATTTATTTTTCTCATTATTTTCATCATAAAATCATTAAATTCTGCTGCTTGTTTTGTAATAACCAACAGTGCACAAGCATCCAGTTGGAGGACGGACTCTTGTTTAATTGCTATTTGCCCACATGCTGTATGCCACGTGTTTTGCTGAGTATTCATTTATTCATTATTACTGTGGATGTATGAGTTTTTTTTTTCCCCTTGGCCTTGGTTGCACCGAAAAGGGAAATGTTTTTATAGACTGATGTGATACGTGAAGAATGACATCACTCTCCCTCTGTGTGTGTTGTAATCAGAGTTTCTTTATGCTTTGTTGACATAGCCGGGCTAGCCGCGGATGTGAGCACGTCCCACTGGCTAGCTCATGCACTGCACTGCTACAGTGGTTACAGCTAATAACTGTGTCATGACTGACGGCAGAACTGTGTTAGCTCCGTCAGCACTGTTGCCATTATTTCACCGTTAGCGCTGTTAATACCATTAGCGTTGTTAGCACCGTTAGCTGCAAGCCACTGGCTCAGATGTAGCCATGGTGAGAGCCGTGCAGAGGCAATAGAAATGCTCCCAATTTTGCATTCAGCACCTTTAATACTGGCTGATTCACAGTCTTTCCTAATTCATTAAAAGGATTAAATTGTCTAGTTCTTGAATTTAATACAATCCCACTTTTAATGTCTTCACATCGGTGACAGACGCAGCTGGATTATGTTTTCAGGTTGTCTGTTCATCCGTTCATCCATGCATACTTCCATCCGATTGCCGCGAACACAATATCTCAGGAACGCCATGAAGGAATTTCTTAAAATTTGGCACATCTTCTTCGTTCACTCAAGGATGAACTGATGAAACAATCATATTTTCACCAATATGATAATTGTCCCATTGTGGGACTAATACTGCAATTTAAGTAAAGGATTTGAGCTGCCACCACTAGAAAATTGTTTTTTTAGGGGGTACAGGGGATATTTGGAGGAGATAGCAGGTCAACAGTTGATGACACATAGAAGTGGTGTACATCATCTGAAAGCTGGGAACCTGAAGTTTAATTTTAGATGCTGCTCAGCACTGTGTGACAAGTTGTTGTCACACAGTCATAAATCGGTCATAATCGGTCATAAATCGGTCATAAACATACATAATTATAATTATAATCATCATAATCATAATTGTAAAAGTGAATAAGGGTTTAGAACATTATGATCGAAGTATATGATGGTCATCTTGATGCTCTATTATGTCTTATAAGCTGTTGCAGCATTTTTTTATATATATTTCTTACAATTATCATAAAGTGGGCATGTCTGTAAAGGGGAGACTCGTGGGTACCCATAGAACCCATTGTCATTCACATATCTTGAGGTCAGAGGTCAAGGATTTTCTTTGAAAATGTCCATACCAGTTTTTCTTTGCTAAATGTTAGTCGAACTTTGGAGCATTATTTTAGCTTCTGTCCTGACATGGTAGCATGACGGGCTATCAGTGGAGTCCATAGGTTGTGTAGTTTCATAGGATACCTGTAGCTTCACTCTAGCCCTGATACTGAACCTACTAGAGTATCTGAAAGATGGTAAAGTCAGTCAGGATCGCGGCTCTCGGGGGGGGTCAATCATGTAATATGCATGCACTCATACAGAAATGAGGAAAGGCAGGAAAGGGAAAAAAAAACAATACAGCAAAGAACACTCAACACAAATAACGAAGCAGCTATAGATGAAAATATTAGGATGACTGAATACCAGCAACAGTATGAAAGGGAAACAGGATGAGAGAGGGAGACAAAGAGAGATAAGGAAGAGGAGGAGAGAGGAAGGTTGCTATAGTGAGTGGAAACCCAGAGTTGTGAATGTAGGTCACCAATTCAGAAATGTATGTCAGTGTGTTAGAAGGAGGGATATGACATTAGAGAGCAGAGCGTGAGAGACAGATGAAAGAACGGACGGGCAAACAAAGGTAAACAGATGATTGGATGAATAATAGGAGGAGGAGGAGGGGAGTGGGCAATGTTTGTCAAAAGAGAGAGTGTGTAACCAAGCAATTAACAGCTCTGCAGTAGGTCAGCTGTTCAACACAGCAACATTCAGAAGCACTGGACGTTGATGAAATACAGAACTGGTAAAAGAAGTTCAAATTCATGCATTTAGCCTGTTATTGGGCTGATGTGGTATAAAATACAGATCCCGTCTCTAAAGTGCTGTAGTCAATTTATTCATGAATGTAATGTAGCAGAGAGCTACCTTACATTAAAATATTTAATTGCAATTAATTGCATGATTGTCCATGACTAATGGTCATTAATTGCAAATTATTCCCATTTTTATCTGTTCAGACTGTACCATAAAGGGAGGTTTGTCAAGTACTTAATCCTCTTGTCAAGATGGTAGTGAGCAAATATGCTGCGTTATACAAATGTATATTTATCATTGGAAATCAATTAACAACACAAAACAATGGCAAATATTTTAAAGAAACCCTCACAGGTACTGTATTAGGTATAAAAAAATATGCTCAAATCATAGCATGACAAACTGCAGCCCAGCAGGTAACAACAGCGTGTCAGTGTGCTGACTTGACTTGCCTCGCCAAAATTTAGCGCAAGTTCAGAGCATTATTTCATCTTTGTGACATGCCAGCATGACCTGGCTGGTACCAATGGATTTTTTAGGTTTCTAGTTTCATATGATAACAGCATCTTCACTCTAGCTTTAAAACGGAGCCCACTACAACCTCCAGAAGACTGATCGCGTCAGAGAAATTAGTGCCGTTAAAACGAATTTGTCTTAACTTATTATTGTGTTAACTGTGAGAGCCCTAATTAAAACAGACATATGTGGATACTCCAGTATAACATTCTGTTATACCTGGCTTGAATGATGCTGCTCTGCTTCCACTTGGAAACAGAGAGGTATCTGTAATATAGGTCACCTATATATTAAAGGGAATTTTGCGTCATTTACACAGTTATGAGCTGTTTACAAAATCCCAGCATCAAGTGTTTAAATCAAATTTGATCCTGTTACTTGGGGGGATGGTCTCCCTCTTTTATCAGATCCTACATAACACATCAGGGCTTCAACAGGCGTGAGCGGAAGAGCTGAATGTTGAACGAGGAGATGAAGTCTGGATGAATGATTGCATGATGAGATTGAACGAGTATGCGGTCAATATCAGCCATCGTCTTATACAAACATTACACAGACTCTATTGTTCTGTTTTTTTTACTGATGTGTCACCTGTTTAGAATTGATGTATGTCAATGATTCTTTCTTGTCATGCAGTAATTTTAACAATATTGGATAAGCATTTTCAATGTTTCTCAGAGACTTTTGGGAAATGTTGGAACTGATCCACTCACTAGCCATCTTTGGAGAAACATGCTGAAAAAAGTAGTTGTACCGTCTGGAATGGTGATTGCAAAAAAACTTACGTGTGGACTCTGCACCCAGGTATGATTTGTCAAACCAACCTCACTTCACTCCCAACTCGTCAAATACTACCGACAGGCCAGCGCCCCTTGGCATCAGAAACCGACACACAGAGGCACCCTTTAGCGACAGTATGTGTCAAGCCGGGCTTTCAACTAACGCCAATGTAAACCTATACATGGCGCTATTCAACGGTCGGAGCAAGAGACGTAGCATTAAAAGTGTGAGAGTCCGCTCAGGGTAGGCGGAAGGTTGGGTGGATGGGTCTAGACTTTCAGCCAGGAGACCGGTATTCGTGTCTCGTGTGAAAAGTAACATTGACCTGTTTGTCATGTCAGTCGTTAGTCATGTAACTCGTCTGTATTGTCAGTCACAACCTTCTCCTAACAATACCTGAGTATTAGTGGTGCCTAAACCTAAATTCCTGTTAAAATTGGAGTTTATTTTGAAAGAACACTATGCATGTAATGAGCAAATGTTGACACGCCACCCCTCCAAAAGTAATGCAAGAGTTGTACCCCGTGCCTCAGTCTCTGATGCAAAAGAGCGCTGACCAATCAGCGGTATGTGATGAGACCGGAGTGAGATTTGGATTTGTGGTTGAGAGAAATGGCAAACATAACATTTGTAGATTTTATAATTAAGATAGAGGAAGTGTGTTTGAGAAGATCTGGGACTCTGTACTGAAATGTATTCAAGGTGTGTTGTGTCCAATGTAAAGAACCTTGCTGTGTATATTCAAAGGAAAACGGCTTTGCATTTAAACTAATTATCAGTGGTTGTTTTATAAAGTTGTGCTGTCTGTTTAAGTTTTTATTATTATTATTATTATTACTATTATTACTACTACTAATAACCAGTTCTTTAGATGCACATAACTAAATATGCATTCATAGCTGAAGTAGGTAGGTTTCTCTTTTGTAATATTGAGCTTTTTAGATTCATGACTTATGTTGGGATTTGTGCAGTTTATGACACAAAAACTACTTGCTCTTCATGTATATTTAAAGTGAGTCTGGTTTGTTTTCCTTGCTGTCTCATGTCACTCTGAAACCCATCTATGTGAAGAAAAAATAAACCATTGCTGCTTTTATTTGAGACTTAATTGTAGTTCCAGGACCATCACTGACAGGTCTGAAAGGCTCTGCTCTACATTTTACAGACATTTTACACAAGATCTTTTTATACCAGAAAACGAAGGCACTGTTATCAGGCACAAGGGTGAATCTCATATAAAACAAGAAGAGGGTGTTGCTCTAACAGTGAAAAATCAATCTGAAACAATTGTGAATGGTGATAAGGGAGTGGCAGGTCAAGAAAACAATGAAAAATCTCTTTTGTGCTGCACCACTCCTGTACCTACCTACATTTTCTGTAGTCCCTCGTTGTCAGCACTAAGCAACAGATAAAACAAACACCAATTACATGGTGCTCAGCATGTTACTGTTTGGAAGAGCTGGGCTGTGTGCATGATGATGGATTGTCCCATTTCATGAGCAGTAACAGCGCTCCCCTCACATAGCAGCAGTGCCTCCTGTAGGCAGCCCACAGGATCTGTGTATCCTGTTATCTGCGCTGTGTAAACAGAACACAATGTACAGCAGAGCACACTGTGTGTCTATGTGTTGTACATCCTTCTGGCTCAGATCCATCATGTGGAAATATTGTCACTACATGGGACATCTGTCTGTCTCTGTTGTAAATGACCTTAGTTTACAGATACAGTGATGAGGACATAAAACTTCTTGTTGGACATGTTTTACTGCTATCAGTTTGTTCATCTAAATGGTTGTCACTTTAACCATGTCTAAATTTTTATTTTTTTCTCTCTCTGTCTGTCTTACAAACCTCATGAATAACCATTAATCAAGCTGCATATAAAATGCCCTACAACTACACTTCCTTTTTGCAGCCTCAACATCGTTTTATTTTAGGAAAAATCTCAAAAACAATATGAGAGCCTGTATGACTTTCTAGGCGTGAAATGTAAAGCAAGAAAAGTGATAGTCCAGAGACTGGGATGTTTATCCAATCATCTTTAGGGAGAATTAATGTTTTGTTTTGTTTTAGAGGAATGATTTTCAATTTTCAGAGTACAGCCTTTAAATGATGCATGGCCGAGGCAAATGGCCATTCAGCCTTCTTGCCAGACCATGATCAGCAGAGAACTTTGTGGGCAGGCTAAGTGCATATGACAAATGACAAAACATACAACAACAAACATGATGTTGTAACGCCCTTCTGATACAAAGGCCTGTGGCCCAAACCACTGAGCTGGCATACAGCAGAATGAGAGCAGTTGCAAACAAACTGGCATTGATAAATCAAACTTCCCCTGCAGTGATAGCCATAAATAATGAGCCATGACAAAAGTTACGTCACTCAGTTAACTGGAAGCACAGCAGCACCCATTTGCAATTCCAAGAAGAGCCAAATATCATCACCCCATTAACTGCAGCCAGCCTCAGTGTGTAGGAGATATGGTGGTGGATCGCAATGTGTATGTGTGTTGCATTCATATAGGCATGTGCACACATGTACATTTGTTGGTTTACGAAGCAGCTGTGTTCTTTGCGTGTGCATTTTAGGCCAGGTGCATACTTGCAGTCATGCACAGAGTGTGCTGGACAAAGATGTCTGAAATGTCTGAATAGACATGAATGGCCAAAAAAACAGATTAATGACAGTAGCTGTGCTGATAGATAGGCTATATTGACATCTAAAATGTAAAAGTGATCACGGATTGTCTATAACAGGGGTCGGCAACCTTTAACACTAAAGAGCCATTTCGACCCGGTTTCCACGGAAAAGAAACACTGGGAGCGAAAACTTTTTGACATCTGAAATGATGTTAGTTATATATTTAACTGTAAAATAGTGGGTTGCTTGTGAAATATGCAGCTGAACAGTTTAGAAAATTAAATTTTTTTTAAATGAACACATTTTGAACTCTTTTGAAAAATAAAAATGAAGAGTTGAAGGTTTAAATAAATTAAAAAGCTGAACTTAAATTTCCATCTAGAAACAAAAATGCGTGAGCCGTCATCCTTTGGGCTTTCGGAGCGCGTAGGGAGTGACCTGAATTTAAAAATACAATGGAAAAAGACACTATTCATGAACAATAAAAATAAATTTGAAAATAACGCCTGAATATTTTTTTACCTGGTTAATGGGACTTCTGCTTGAACCTCTGCGCACAGCGTCTGCAGATAGGACTGTAGGACGTCACTTTATTTTCGCAGGACTGTAGCTGCCGTGTGAGGCGGAGCTGTGTTTGTTTTTAACATAGTTCATAATTTTATTCTAATATTTCGAGATCACAATAATTTTTAATTTACAGCTATAATTAAACAAACACAAATAAAATCTTTGTTAGATATTGGGCAGTTTTGGTGTCGCTGGGCTTTCCGCGATGTCGGCTGCTGTGAAAAGTGAAAAGTGCTGTCAAACGTTTGAAGAAGGCGAACGCGATACCGAAATTGCACAAGGTGAAGAAGAAGTTAAAAACTTTGATTTAATAAGATGACATGACACGCGTTGAGACAAATAAAATACACTTCAATCGGACCCTTATAATTTATTTTCCCAAGCCACGCAGAGCCGCAACATAAGGATGAGAGAGCCGCATGCGGCTCCGGAGCCACGGGTTGCCGACCCCTGGTCTATAAGATATCGTCTTGTCTGTCAGCTACCACCGATACCAGATCAAATATCAGGCCGACTGACTCAGATAGCTCGATCGGGTATTAGTCACAATGGGGCTGAGCTATTAAATTCAATTTTAAGTTTATACACTGTACTGGAATTTTAATTCCTGTTTAAGTTTCTCCGGAAACCATCAACTTGCCGTGGTGGAGAGGTTTGTGCAGCCCTATGACCTTGAGGGCTGTGTTGTCTGGAGCTTGGTCCTCCTGGTAGGGTGTCCCATAGCAAATTAGTCTCAGGCGAGGGGCCAGACCAAGAATGGTTCACAAAAATCCCATGAAAAAACGAGGTAGAGAAGGAATTATTCGACCCGGAGTGGGGGATGTTCAAAGCTTCCATTGCTGAGGCTGCGGTGATGAGCTGTGGTCTAAAGGTCTGAGGTGCTTGAAGGGGTAATAACCCTCTAACACCGTGGTGGACACAGATGGTCAGGGAAGCTGTTCGACTGAAGAAGGAGTTCTTCTGGGATGTTACCTTGGAGGTGGTCTGGCCTCTGCTGTGAAAGAAGCAAAGCAGTGGGTATGGGAGGAGTTTGGAGCAGCCATAGAGAAGGACTTTTGGTCGGCACCAAGATGCTTCTCGAAAACCGTCCGGCACCCCAGGAGGGGGAAACGAGGAACCATCCAAGCTGTGTATAGTCAGGATGGCCACAACTGAGGAGACAATCGGGCGATGGAATTCCTGAATCCGACTTATACGCCCTCTATTGTGGAGGCAGAGCTGGAAGCTGATGGGGGATCATCATCATTTTCCCTGGTGGAAGTCGATGAGGTAGTCAAACACCTCCACCTCCACACAGTGAGGCATACAGCTTATTAATTAAACTCTGGTATTGGATTGGTACTCTTTAGTGGCTGATACCCAAAGCCCAGGTATCGGTATCAGGACTGAAAAAGTTGGTTCGGTGCATCCCTACTATTGGGTCGTCCTTCGTCTATCGGATTGTCTATCGTCTGTTGGATCGTCTATTGGATTGTCTAACAGCGATCAGAGTGTATTGGCGATCGGATCGTCTATCAGGAATCACTAGCGCTCTACATGTGTATGTGTATCGGTCACAGTAAGTCACCAGTGCCCAGTGTTTCTCCAGCAGAAGTCTCAGCAGAGAAGAGTGGGAGGTCCAGGCTGCTGGCCGGGGTTTTGTGCCAGGGTTGAACTGGCAGCCTATCTAGGGCAGACGGAGGAAGTGGCACTGCCATGGGGGTGGCTGTACTGCTATCCCTGTGAGATGTAGTTTGAGGCAGCAAAGACTTTGATAAATTCAGATCATCAGCAGATATCTCTCAACTACACACTCGCTGTTCCTGTTATTAGGTGAGAGGGGCAGCATTGTGGATCAGTGGTTTTGACTTAAAATCCACCTGCCTAGATGTGAGTTTACATGTTCTGCATGGGTGTTCTGGTTTTCCCCCAAAGACAACAGATGAATTTGTCACTCTTAATTGCCCATAGCTGTGAGTATGAATATATCTGTCTATTCATGTCTTAGCCCTGTGATAGATTGGTGAACTATGTTTACTTTGCTAACCAAAATATTAGATCCTGCAGACTTAAATGACAGACTGGTCATTTCAGTGTTGAGATGATGTCAAACCTAAAAAAACACATGCATGCATAAAGCTTACTTGACAAAAATGAGTAAATTCAAACTTGCAGAGAAAGTGTGCAGATGGATGATTTGAGCACAAGCCATGGAAACAGTGAGGCATAGAGAGAGCATGAGACACAAAGAAAGACAGTATGAGCAATAAAATATTTTCCTTACCACCACCCCCGCACCTTTTTCATTCACTGCCACTGACAGTTGGTATTGTCTTTATTATGAAGACATGCAGTTATTAACCCTGAATGCTACAGAACACACAGTAAAGTGGAAAAACATGTTAGTAATCCACTGACTGTTCAATTGATATCAACAGATTCACCCAGAGCACCATAAGATATTCCTTTATTAGTCCCACAGTGGAGAAATTTACAACTGTAAAATACACCAACTGTAAAATGTTAAAAGTTCTCTATACGATATTCAGAGCATTAATATAGCATCTAACAACTATTGTCTATGTAAAGATATAGAGGAGTAACGTCTACCTGAGCAGCGAATGAAGTCACTCTCCCTCTGTGTTTGTTGCAATCTGAGCTTCTCTATGCTTTGTTGTCATCGCCGGGCCCCCCATTCGTGCCTTATAGTGCATGTTTGTGCACGTGAGCATGCCCCACTTGCTAGTTCTTTGCTCTTTAGCTCCCCAGCTAAAGTACTTCACCTACTATGCCACCAGATAGGTCTGCAGATGAATTTCATTGTGCCGAATTCTGGTGTGACCAGACTTAATTAAATTTAAGAATTAGGGATGCACCGATCCACCTTTTTTAATCCTGCTACTGATTTAATTAATAAGCTTGACTTCAATAATGCTTTCCTAACTTTGTAAAACAACATATAACAAATAAATACATATATAATATATATATAATTTGTATGATACCCGATCCAGCTGTTTGAATCGGTATCAGCCCCATGTCTGATCCGGTATCGGTGCGTCCTTCGGTGCGTCCCTTTTTTTTTATTTAGATGTTTTTGTTATTTTTCAGTTTCTGTAGAAGAAGTTGTATGTCATGTTATGCAATAGTAAGCAAGTTTAACGTGTAATCTAATTACAGTAGGACAATAAAGACAGAGCACAGGGTAAAAATGATTGAATCAACTGTTCTGCTGTCCAGAGACTGAAATATACCAGACTAACATAACAGCATGTCTAAACAGAGACAAATAGTGCTGTTTTGCAAAGCTGATACACAATAAAACCAAACTGTAACTGCAGTGCCCAGCAGTTGGTCAGCTACAGTTCGCCTCAGGTATTAATTTACATGACCATCAGCATAAGTCATTATGATACACACATTAGAGGTAAATGTTAAATAAAGGTCGAGGAAAGCACCAGTTGTTGATGGACGGACAGCTGGAACGTGACTACAGGTATAAAGCATGTCTGTGTTGTGCGTGAGATCGCAGAAAAATGTGTGACGCCACGTGCATGTAAGGTCACATTCATATTAGGATATGAAGTGCGCACTAATACAATACAGACGCATGCCAGCAGAGCATTAAAAGCTCTGGAGGCATACTTGAGCAGCTTTTCAGTAGACACACACAAGGACACTGTTGCCTCAAAATGTGAACAGCATATGGTCTGAATTCCTTATATGCACCAAGGTCACCCATGTCAAAGCAAGTTACAATAAAGCCCCTTCGGGTGCACCGGAGTTCAAACAGGTAGCCTTGTTCATATGGGGCTTTGCAATTTGCTCATTCGTTTTGAAGCTGGCAGAAAAAAAGGCTGAATTTAAATTGAACAAAACTGAACAAACGATCCATTGCTCCACTGCTGCTGCTGAGTTTAATTTAATCAAAGCTTTTCTTCTGACTTGGAACAAAATATTCCCAGAGCAGAAGATCCCATTGATGAAATTGCTGAATATTTAAAGCAGTGTCAGTATTTTTCCGGCACCTTGCTGCTTTCCGAAGCACCTTCACTTGAGGGAGGGGATTAATTTTCATTAGTCATCCCTCTTTTCACACAGCACACTCATCTTTCATAAAAGAAATAAACACAAAGAAAAGAGAGGAGTGAGACTGGAACAGTAGGGGCACCTGGATGGACACACTGAATGTGGGTCAAACTAGTGGAAGCCTGACACTTCACCGGCTGCATCAACAAAACGCCCTTATGCCTGCCAGGAGAAATTAATTTATTCTGTAGTTTCTACATCTGGCTTTGTGCGCTTGTACGTGTATAACATGTTTCTGTTTGCTCCTCCTCAGCCAGCTGCTCACCTGCAGACATCCCCTCCTCCTTTTCTCTCTGCGTCATTCACAGCTTTGATGTCATTTATGGCCTTTCTGTTCCATCCCTGATATTCATAAATGTCTGTTCCACATAAAGGGCAAGTATTTTAAAAATGAAAATGGTCCTGTGAGATAACAACAAACTCATGAGTAACATGGCCTACATTGCTGTGGAGACTCACTCCCTGCCTCAAGATTGTTTTGGGATGATCACTTACCTAAAAATAGTGTTTCAAATTAAAACAAGATTCACTCCATAAACCCGAAGAAAAACAATACAGTCCAGGCTGAGTAGGATTATTCAGGACCAATCGAAGAAGCTAGGCGGCTGTTTATCTTGTTACCGCCTACATGAGATCAATTGATGAAAACCCTCTGCCACATGAGAGCATGCTTTACACCATTCAGCTGTATGTTTGTTTTGTATATGTGTGTGTGTGTGCATAAGAACACGTAGAAATGCGGGACACAATTATTTTTAGTGTGACTTCTAGCTGTCACTCATTTAAAGCTGAGGGAGGCACTTATATTTCACATTATTTGGCAAAAAAATCCACAATAACCTTTCAGCATATTTTATTACCCCAGGGTAGGCGATTTTGTGGAAAAGACACAAAAAAAACAGCTGAATTTGAAAATACAGCCCTGATCCTGCAGCTCTGACCTCTCCCCTCTCTGTCCTGAGCCCCTCCCACCAGACAAGCTGGGTTATGTGCATGTGTTTCATACAGTAACCAGTATGAGTATAAGTCATTCATTTCAAACAAGCCCCCAGGAAGAGCGGCAGTCAGATGCCATTAGGCCGATAAAGGCTTTTCCCCATAGACTTACATTTGGAAAGAGAAATCAACTCAGTAATTTTTTGAGCCCTTATTTAAATCATTAGCTCCTGAAAGTTGTAAAACACACTTATAGCCAAATCCAGAGTTATTTCCCTTCCCCTTTTCGTGTAAATGAGACCCAGACTGAAGCAGGAGTGAGGGCTGTGAGGCGGAGTTAGCAAGCTGTGACAGCGTGACGGCTTTGACCCCGTGACTGAACCATGTGACCGAGCAGGTACTACTACGCCTGCTCCATGGGCCCAATGGATGTGGATGATCACTGGATGATCCGGGTACTTTTCCACATTGCAGTCAAGCCATTCTGGCATCAAGCCCCACTGAGCAACTTTAACAAGAATGAACGTCTCCAACGCTGTATCCAGTTCTCTTAATACATCCATGATTTCAAATATCATCCCGATTGTGATTGTGATACCGATGCTGTTATGCAGTATAGCAGCAATTCTATGAGAATTACTGTCTTTACAGACTTGTATGTCTTAAAGCCCTTTGAGATTACATACTGTGATATGGAGCTCTAGCGAGTTCGGCATCGAGTCAGCCAAGAGTGTCAGAGATGGAGACAAAATGTTGCTACTAGTTAGCCAGTAGCCTTCTGCTCACAGTAGGCACTGTGCCACAGCGGTGAGCAGAAGGCTAACTATTAGCAACGGTTTCTCTCCATCTCTGAAACGCTTACAGTGTCAGACTCTTTTCGATAAGTCCATCTTGCTTTGTTTGTTATGCTGACAAAGTTTTTATCAATATGGATTTTTGTATTGCTCATTGAATCATCTGGTGAAAGTGCAGAGTCAGTCAGCATCATCACGAGCCACCCTGTCAACCCATCACTAACACTGTCGTATTTTCCATGTTGACGTCCAGTGCGATTAAGATGCCTCCCTGTCAGTGATGTCAGTCTGACATGTGCTAAGAAGGCTTTGACTGTTTGACTTCTGTGTCATAAAAGCCAGTGAGTCACCACCACTGCTTTGGCAGAGGCACAGGGTGTGGACGCCGGCCATCTGGGCCAAGGGATGAGGGCAGAGCCGTGGACACAGACCGCCCGCAGGCCATAGAGTCATTAGCTGGTGGCTTATAACATGCTCTATGATGACAATGGAGACTGGGCTTGTTGAGAAGTTAGTGTGCTTGTTGCTATGGCAATGCTGAATGTTTGTACCAAGCACCTAGTCCAGGAATTGGTAATTGATTTATGGACTGATTGATATTTACTGTGTCTAAAGAAGAATAAACTTTATATTGTAATGTTTGTGGCCCCGAGAGGATATAATGTTCATTACATACCAGGAATGAAGTTTCTGGGTGGACGAAAATGAGAAAAATGTAATCATCAAATGTACAATGGCCATTTTTGGACATGTCAGCTCTACGTTGTCTGAGCTGGCTCAACTGTTCTTTGAGCTGAAATGTAATGCTATAATATAATTTGAATATACAGAAGTAACACTAGCATGTTACCATGTATGTTACATGCATTAAGAGCATACATGAAGCAGATTTTTTCATTCAGCGCAGTTGCATACAAGTCAATGTAAAGATGGTGCTGGGCGATGCAAATACGCATCCACACTAGGTGATATGGTTGAACTTGAGTGAAAAAATCCTGTGACGTTGTGTCACAAAAGTCTTTCAGTGTTTATGTTCTCCTGATGTTACAGAGAATCAGAAATGGAGGACAAACTTATTGTTGCTGTCTGGGGGTCCAGGAGCTGTACGACTCAGAGTTAGGAGTAAGACGGACGACACGGTAAGTTCTGAATATATGTAATTGTTTCTTGATTCCAGCTATCAGTTGTACTGTACCATGAACCAGCGTTAGCTGCTTTCTCCAGTTAGTTATCAGTCAGTTGGTTTTCCCAGGATGATTATCTGGCTTACTAGCGATTTAGATTATAGAGGAGTTAATGTTTAGTGTGTTTCTTATCAGAGGAGATATGCCGCAGGAAGTGGAAGGTATGTGTATGTATGGAAGTAACCTGTTCTTCCTTTCTGGAAGGAGTACTCTCATTGGCTGTTAAGTTCTGAGTTGTGATATACTAAGAGAAACGCTCCAGCTGTCGTATTTGTGTGAGTATCTGCTTTGTGTTTGGTCTGAACACACTTTTAGAGGCGTTTTGGCATGATGAGTTGAGGAACATTTTTGGTTAGTGGCTCTAGATGAGAAGTCATTAGGATCCACTGTGGACCATGAATACAGATATCAAATTATATGGCAATCTATACATATTTGAAATAGGGATGTTAATAATTAACTGCTTAACCATTAACCGACATTAAGCATTTTAACCCATTAATGCTTGTTTGTTAAACAGCTAAAAGTAATAATAATAATCAATTAAACCACCTTAAGAGAGTCTGTGCCAGAGTTCCAGATAAAGGAAGTTGACTCTGGTCTTGAGCCACTCACCGCCACCACACACGTGGTCTGTGGGAAACTCGCAAAAGTTACACCATGCAGACGGAGCGTACATGTGTGGCTGGAAGCCACTGGCAACACTAGCATTGTGAATATAGCACAAGCACACAAACCATTTGTCTCACACTCGCTATCGTTACACCAGGCAGACACATAACAACCTGCTAAACTAAACTAAATGTGCAGTGGAGAGTTTTACTGGGAAACTGGCTGCAAGGGTTAAAGTTGTAAAATATAAACGCTGACAACTCCCAGACCATCACAAGATAACCACGCCCTAAGTCATCTCCTACTTTATGGTCTATTTGACTCTAAATGGGATCATAATTTACTAAATGAACATCATTCTGTATTGAAAAAGACTTGCAACCAGCGATTGAGATCATAAACTCATGTTTACAATGTTTACTGACGTAATAACTCAAGTGAGAACTAGACTCATTTTCTCATAGACTTCTATACAATCTGACTTCTTTTTGCCACCAGAGGAGTCGCCCCCTGCTGGATATTAGAAAGAATGCAGGTTTAAGGCACTTCAGGATTCAGACCCCAGGTTATCCACTGATCTGGATCACTATCTTGGACCAACAGAACAAATGATAATATGGGTATTTATCAAACTGGTTTGCTGATAATATAATGTCACCATGTCTCCTGTACTCATGTACCATTAGTCTCATCAGGTACTACAATCAAAAGTTTTAAACTGTAATGTGTCATCACTGACATTTGTAGATGAGTGTGAAGTGTCTCCCTTATGTCAACTAAATCAAACTTAGGCAGTCCCATCACTTGTAAAAAGAAACCAAATGCAAATTGAAATGGCCAATGATATTGGCAGTCCTTTGTGTTGTTAACTTGTTTATGGATTTATTGGATATTAGAGCCTTGATATTTATTTAATTGATTCATTTTTGCTTGCCCTTCTCCACATGGAAGTGAGACGTCTCGGGTCAGCTACGATACAGCACCGCAGGAACCGATGGGAGTTCAATGCCTTCGCTAGGGCAGCTGCTCTCTGTGATGACGCTTGAGCTCAAAGCCTCTGGCTGACTGACAGGCTCCATCTGTTTATACCGGCCTTCAGGCTATAGTGGAGAATATTTAATGTGGAATAAAGCACAGTTTCTGAATTGACTGAATAGCTGATCTCTGATGAATCTCCCACAGAAGGTCTCCCAACTGTGAATGCAGTACCTGCATCCTGTTATGAAGTGTGTCACTCTCATAATCTATGCAGCAGCATGGCCTAAGTAGCTATTAATCACCACTGGAGCTTCTCTACTGCTAGCCTGTTGCATGTACTGTAGCACACTGACCTACTTATGCGGCCTGCTGTTTGTGTCCTGACACACAGGCTGCAGAATAGGCAGATATATCAGGGCTTCATCATCACGGCCTTTTCCTATGGCTTTCCTCTCACACACTGGGTTGTTTCAATCAGCCAGCTTGTGTAAGATGAAAGCGATGTGGGTATGCAGTATGTACGTATATGGAATGACTGTGGGTGTGTGTGCATGCATGTAATGGCTCCATTATATATGTGTTATGAGCGAGAGAGATGGGTAGTCACATCAATACAGGCAGACTAAAGACGTTACATGAGCACAGCAGCCCTTTAGCATTACACTGAAACACACACACCAGTGTTGGCCATCTCTTCTTATGAACTGCCATAAATGCCATCTTGTGATCTTGCCAGAGGTGAGCCGTGTGTCCCCATTAAGCATCAGACGTCATATCACCAACGAATACCACATAATGGGGTCAACATTTACGTCTAGTCAGGTAACTGGCACGTTAAAGCATTAAGGAGCGAAATTCACATCACTGAGCATAATCACTGTCATTTCAGTGCCATTTCACTGGCATTTTAACATATAGGTCATTCACACATTGATGTCCTGTTAGAGTTGTAAAGGACGTGTTAGTCAAGGTTATTCAAGACCAAACAAGTTCTCTTAACTCCTGCTTTCAGTCCCTGTAGTGTCTTCTAAACAAAGATATTGACTTTATGGGGGAGAAGATTACCCAGTTTGACAGCTGTAATCTCAATTGATGATTTCACTTGATCAATCTCCAGTAAGACAATGGGAGATTAATTTTAGCTCAGCTCCATCCTCTATGACCTCTGACTTTACTTTTATGAAGGTAGAGGAAGTAGGTCAACTAATCAATTATCAGAATCAGAGTCAGCTTTCTTTGCCAAGTACATACATAAAAGGAGTTTAACTCCCGTTTTATGCAGCTCTCTAAACCTGCTTACACAGAAATAGAAAAAATAACAGCTAGGGATGAGGACAATAAAGCTGCACAAATAAGTGCAAGAAATAGACAGAACTGTCATGTACAGAAGTGGTGATAAAATATATAGTATATATAAATATTATATAAAGATATAAAAAGAGCACCAATGACTAACAATGTAATAAGAAGGAAAATAGAAAAAAAGTCAACTGTACTGTACTAATACAAATAGTGCAAACAAATAAATACTGAATGGATACATCATACTACTGATACAGTATATCATCAGTGGCAAGTGTGAAGGCTACAGAAAAAAATAAAGCATTTTTATTTTAATGATCACAAATCACACAATGACCTGTTTTATGTGGTGCACAACAATGATCTGTTATCCTGAGGAAGATACATTTAAGCATCAAAGATTACACATTGTTTTTAAAAGCTAAAATGTCAACGTACATCCGCACATCTCAGTCCAAAATTCACACTCTGCACCTTAGCAGTCCATTGATTTTCGTCATGACTTTCACTGTGTACTTTGAAATGCATTAACACACAGTGGCATGTGTGAACCTGGCAGCCAAAACTGGCAAGGAAAGAATAAACTAGGAATTCAATCAGAGACGCTTGCGTCAAGGAACTGCTCTCTTCCTGTATACAGGAGTAGATGGATATACAGTAAGATTTAGGGAAGCGTATGGAGAGTCTGAGCAGCAACAATAATTCATGAAAATTAGAGACAGAGTTCTTACAGTTTGGCATTTTCCTGACCTAGAAGTTAGCTTTGCTCATCTATGAGGTATTTGGATGCCTGGCACACATGTAGCAGTTCATTTAGATGTGGAAGAGCAAAGCAAGTTGTTGGTATTTTGTTGGAAACTGGGTGTTAGATATTCCACTGAGAATAGATGTCTCAGTGTGTTTCTGGTGTAACATCATGAACATATTTAAATCAGACACTCTCCAGCCAGCACGTGTTTAAATCAGCATCAGAAATCAATGTTTAATGTTAAAGCAGGAACATCATTAAAGCAGTCTGCATTTATCTAGAAAATAATACAGATTCTTATAGATACTAAGACCCACTTAACACCTGGCATTAAAATGCATCTTATGTCCAGATTGTGTGGGTTGCACGGTGGTGTAGTGGTTGGCACTTTCACAGTGTCGCAGATTCGAATCCGGTCCGCTCTTCTGTGTGGAGTTTGCATGTTCTCCCTGTGTTAGCATGGATTTTCTCCAGGTTCTCCAGCTTCCTCCCACAGTCCAAAGACATGCAGGTTAATTGACTGACTCTAAATTGCCCATAGGTGTGAATGTGAGCATGAATGGTTGTCTGTCTCTTTGAGCCCTAAGATGGATTGGCGACCTGTCCAGGGTGAACCCCTCCAGCTGGGATCAGCTCCAGCCTCCCGCAACCCCAAATGGGATAAGCAGTTGCAGATGGATGAATGGATCCAGATTGTGTCTAGATTACATTTACACCTTGTATTAATGTGTCTCCAGTGTCCACTTAGAGCTCGACAGTGACCACCCACTTTCTGAACAGCTCGGTTCCAGAAGTGAGTTTCCCATTCAAGCTCCATATATAATGAGTTTTAAGCGTGGAACTAAGCTAATCGACTACCAGATGTGTTGAGATAAAGCATTTGATTGGGAGCAAAAAAAAAAGGAAAACCGAAAAAAAGGCAATGGTACAAAACTATGCACATAATTATTTTAAAGGGGTCTAAACGGCCCTTTTACCTGGGGACAAGCTACCAAGCCAACTCCGTCTGTTCCCTTCCCAGCGAGCTGCGACCACACAATTAATTAATACCCCACACCCACCCGACCCCTTATGAGAGCCAATCAACTCCGGCCAAGCCACAAAAATATGACCCAACACCCAAATTCAACCTGACCCGCCAACCGCCATCTTTATGCATTATAGTGTTATTAGTATCATTTCCCAATGCAAAAATAAATGAATAGCATTAATTTGAGTGAGTGAATTATTAATTCACGGGAACAAATTGCTGATTAAGGTGTCATGCCACAAGTTTGAATAGCTTGAGTTTACAAAAAAGTGCATTTAGTAGAGTAGGTTACCTATTTTTTTTTTTTTTTGAGTCAAAAATGTTTTTAAAAAATCCAAAAAACACTGACAGTAAAGCAGATAAACTTTAATATAGACATCACCTATACACAACAAAATCATGCAGTTAACTAATGTCTAATTTAACTTATTTCACATCATATCATCATTATTTCAAGAAATTACTTATATATTTCACCCAAGACACATGACATGAACTCCACTGCACTTGAGACACATTCAATCAAACTCACCCCACATTAAGAAAAGCTCGCCGCCTCACATTTTAAATAGGATTCTGCAGCTGAATGCAAGATTAGATGTTAACATGGACATTTCCCCCTGTGGACTTTGAAGTAGGGCGACACAGAGACCTAATTTCTGCTAGATAGAGCCGTATATTATGTGGGTCAGCCTCCCGGGCAGTTTTCACAGTTTGCATCCTTCCAGAAGGCACTGTGATTCCATATCTTGTGAATAAATGGCGGTAATACGTCCAGGTGTGGCTCTTGAGACAGTCTGTTCATATAGCTCACTGTCTGCTCATTGTGAGTCAGCATGTTTCCTGTGGTTTGTGACGTGCCTCCAAAATCCATCTTCTGCACCCACCAGATCTCACATAGTTTATCTGGTGTCACTGACATGATTAAGACCCGAACGCATATGATTGAAATGGGCTTTCATGGATCGAGGGTCATTGTACTTCCTCTTTAAATATACTGTATGTACATAATCCCTTTAAAGGCTTTTTGGTAACACATTATTTCACAGTGACTTTATTCCATACTGTGCTCAGTATATGGAAACCTCATTTACACTTTCAGCTATAGTCTGTGAAAGCCTCCATGTTACATAATGTACTTTTACTGGTGCGACAGTACAGGTTGTTACCATACATGTATACACTGTCTACTTGCACCCCTGTAAGTGCATGATGTAGACGAGGGATTGTACTTCTGTGCTAAAAGACTCTTTTGTTCTCCTATTCCTTAGTTAGGAGCTCTCAATGCAGTTCAAAGTGCTTTCTAGATTACTGACAAATCAATATGATATATAAACTACATACAGTTTATACTGTATTGTGTAATATATATAAATCACAAATGGGAGAATAATGCACACAAAAGTGGAAATTCAGAGAAATATAAGATAAGAGTGTATTTAAAAGCCATCAATAAAAAATAATAAATTAACAAATAGCTTCTTATTATCCTAATTTCTGCTAGATGGAGCTTTTCCCAGCTTTCAACTGCTTACTTATAGACTGCTTTTTATTTAGTATTTTTTTTTTTGTTTATCAGAATTTGCTTTTACACTTGCATCTCATAAAGGCATAGTTTGGCATTGTTGGAAATGCACATATTTGTTTTGTTAACATGATGATGTGAAAATTATCTGCAAACTTTGTGTTGTTTCACGTACATATTATAACAGCGACATACACATTCACAGTCCTCGGCTTTCCAGTTTTCCTTTTTGAATGTTGATGACAGACTACCGCAACCTGCTGGTGTGGAGGATCATTTTCATCTCACACAGGCCCAGAGCGTACATGCTAACTGTCGCTCAGCTGGAGACTCTGCGGTGTGTTCGAGTGCAACTTGGGCGACGTGATGCGACACAGTTTGCCTTCATCTCTGCTAGTTCTCTGATGTTGGGTCGGTGCGTCCCCGGCTTTAGCATTAAACTAGCATTAAAATGACAAACCACTTCTTTACCAGCCATGACAGCAACACTGGTATTGTTGTGTGTGTGGTTCTAGCCATTTTGGTGGCCTAGGTGGAATTCTGATCTGGGTTCAACATCCCAGAACCCTAATCATAGGCCCATAAACCGCAACACACATCAGACATCACAGTGGTTTAAAGACAAAAATTAAGATTTTTTTGTTCATAATTCACTGTATTTATAATAATATAAATAAACCATTGGTCCCTGATATTGTTAGCTTAAAAGTGTTTAGAGGCCATTCCCTCGCCTCCCCCTGGCCCATGTGAGCTCATCACAAGACTGTCTGTAAGTAGTTGATCGTAATATTGTTCATCTACAGATTTCAGGTTATTCTGTTGTCGTCGGCGAACATCAGCTTGGATAAAAGAATCAAATCAGTGTGTATAAGATATACTTTAAAATCACACAGAATTCGGACCTGCAGTTTACTTTAATGAGCCACAGAAATGACGTTGACACTCAGTGGCCCAATTTCGAGCCTTGTCATTTTGGCTGATTTTTGCATCTGTTGGTGATTCACAAAAGGACCCTCTGCTGTCACCATAAGCTTCCCTCTTGTTCATAAGTTACAGCTGTTCTGACACTGAGAGGTGGAAAACAGAGCAATCTCTGAGGACCACAGATGGTGGTGATGTGTGTGAGTGCATTTTAATTTGTGTCTTGTTATGCATATGTACAAGTTTGGGTTGATGAGAAAGATAGAGAGAAGACGATCTCCTTTAATGACTGAAGCAACTCCACATTTGCATAAAATAGATAATCTTTTATCTGTACTGTTCTGTGAAGGTTTTAGTCTGTTTAAAGGTGCACAATTTGAAATGCATAGCTTTAATATAACAGAAAAAAGCAACTATTTGCTATGTAAAGACAGCTGTGGCCATGTTAAGAACCGTGTGTGTACAATCCCTCAATAATAGATATGCTTTGGAATTTAGTGCCTTTAGTGATACTGATTCAAAAATCAATAATGCAGGCTTAAAAGGTGTCTATAAAACATTGTGGTTAGGTTAGTTAAGTCAGAACTCTCACTTTTGAGGAGCTTACCTGCAGGAAGTTTTTACTGTCTGGATCTTTGAGGCCACAGGAGTTTTTTATGCATGAGCAGCAGCATTCATTGTTTCTTGCTGCTGATGCTCACCTTGAGATTGGCCATTGTTAGCAGACTATTGGGTTGTCAGGAAATTCTAAGAGTTCAGCAGCTTTTGTGGCAGTGACTGAAACATTTCTATGCATATTCACCTTGTCAAGGTGAAGAAAGGTGAGTCATAGCCACTGGTACATGACAATGGTGTTGTGAGAAATCGTAAACAGCTCAGGAGAATCAGGCTGAATACAGCATATGAAAATATCACTGTGACGTAGTGTATGAATCAGGGATGTTAATATTTTTAAGTGATTGAGAAAAACGCAGAAGAGCAGCTCGTCACCTCAAGAGTAAGCTGGTGCAAGTAGCATTTATTCACCAAAAAAATAAACTGTACTCATACTGTCTGTTACATCTACGTTCACAGCTATAACGACACCATAAAACACCACACTCACCACCACCACACACATGGTCTGTTGGAAAATCACTGAAGTTATGCTACAGCAGGCACAGAAGCCACCAGCAATGCTGGCAGCTAGCAGGTGCTAATGTAATACACACACAGTGTTTGTTGGACAATCACTATCATTACGACAGGCAGACACACAGCTGACAACCTGCTAAACTAAACTAAATGTGTGGTGAAGACTTTTCCCGGGAAAGTGGCTGCTTGTCTGCGACACGATACACAGCACCGTGGCTGCTAATGCTCCCAGACGCTGAACTGGGACAGTGAAAGCAGCACTGTGGCTGCTAATGCTCCCAGACGCTGAACTGGAGACAGTGAATGCAGCACTGTGGCTGCTAATGCTCCCAGACGCTGAACTGGAGACAGTGAATGCAGCACTGTGGCTGCTAATGCTCCCAGACGCTGAACTGGAGACAGTGAATGCAGCACCGTGGCTGCTAATGCTCCCAGACGCTGAACTGGAGACAGTGAATGCACCCAGACGCTGAACTGGAGACAGTGAATGCAGCACTGTGGCTGCTAATGCTCCCAGACGCTGAACTGGAGACAGTGAATGCAGCACCGTGGCTGCTAATGCTCCCAGACGCTGAACTGGAGACAGTGAATGCAGCACCGTGGCTGCAACAGTAGCTCTCCTGACAATGAACTGAGGACTCAGTTCACACAGCCTTTATTATGAAGCAGTAAAATCAGGAAATGTTGGTTTAATAAATATAAACAAAGCAGATATTTGAAAGTGCAAACAAGGAAGCAGGAGATCCTGTTGGAAGCTATAAAAGCACATCATATCACATCCATACATGGTCAGCAGTAAACAGCTGTTATATTACCATATTTTTTGCACTATAAGGCACACTTAAAATCCTTTAATTTTCTCAAAAATCGACAGTGCGCCTTATAATCCGGCGCACCTTATGTATCAATTCTGGTTGTGCTGACTGACCTCGAACCAATTTTATGTGGTACAGGGTGCTCAAAAACCTGTCAAAATGTTTTATTACGATTTTGGTAAGCTACGAAGCTGCACAGCTGGCTGGATTGTCAGGGCATTACGGCACTCACCGACACTGTCAGGACGAAAGTGAAGAAAACTAATTCGGAGCTTGCCTTCATTCCGGGTGGATTAACTAAAGAACTCCAACCGCTAGATATTGGTGGCAACAGGTGGTTCAGAGTTAAGTTGCGAGCTGCGTGGGAGCGTTGGATGACAGAAGGCAAACACACATTCACTAAGACAGGGAGGCAACACCGGGCGAGTTACTCCATTATCACGAGAGGAGAGCACCTTACGTATGAAAACAGACACGTTCATTGATAGTGTGGCTAATAATCCGGTGCGCTTTATAGTGTGAAAAATCTGGTAATAATAATAATAACAATAATAATAATAACTAGGTTTTTTCTAGGCTTCCAGTCTTTGAGCAAAGCTAGGCTAAAACTGATATGAATATTAATCTTTTAATCTAACCCTGGACAAAGCAGCAACCAAGAATATTTCTCAAAATGCTTCTTTACTTATTTTCAGTTCCAGATATATTTCTGAATATGGTATGACAGGGGAAAGCAGAGGGCATAGCACTCAAAGAAGAGAAGTGAAAAATGTGTATAGATGGATGAAGGCCGCTTGGTGTTCAGCTTTTTATTGGACAGACTGTCCTTTATCTGGTGGAGCGAGTGGTGGTGGGAAGGGGTGAGAGACATAGAGAGAAAGAGAGAAAGAGAGCACTCAGAAGGAAAAGAGAATGAAAGATAATGGCCTACATTTTATCCAGTGGAGTACTGTGTCCGCTGCTTTGCTGCACAGGTACAAATTCATTTGTAAAACACAGTCACATACTGTATGTATATACATTATCACACAGATCATGTCGACCTCACGTCAGGTAAATGTGTTTCAGACGTCAAAACCAGTGAGGGCAATATATTTTTGATTTATATGGTCTGAATGTTAAATTGGACTGACTGTTGGCAAAGTCTGTGCAATTTCAATTAGTTTACTCTTTCTGACAAAAAGCATTTTTTGTTCTTTTTTTAAAGGTATTTTTCTCACTTTTATTTGACAGATGACAGTGTAGAAACTGAGAGGTGGGGGGGTCATGAAAACAAAGCTAGGACGTTACAGTTATAAGGTATGCTCTGTAACCACTCGGCTATCAAAGCACTCCACCAAATCATTTTTCAATATAAGCCATCAGTTTCAGATATTCAAGATGGCATGGTAACTATCTTTTTTTCCCCTTTTTTAAAATCAAAAACATGTCAAGAGCTGGATTGTTGTTTTTGTAATGCATTAGCCTGTTGCTCCGTCTGATGGTACCAAAGGCAAAACAAATCTTACAGCATAGTTTGACATACTGGATGTGTGGGTGTCAGAAGGAGACCCTTCAAAATGGACTTGGAAAGAGTCAAATCTTGAGGTTAAATCAGCTCTAAAAATGTATGACACAGTAGTACAGCGATAATGACAATGTGCCAGGGCTCTTCTAAATGGCCCCTCGAATTAAAGAAATAATTGACTTTAAAAGTGCTAAATTTCAAATTAAGAGCTATGATTGAAGGCAGCTAATGGTGTTCACGACACACAAACAAAAGCTTTTAACCTGGGTGAGAACCAGAGGGTGGGTGCCACGTTTCCATGGAGATTAGCTAGACAGAGGAGCACAACAGGGAGACTTACATGCATTAAAATGTACAGAAGTACAGCCAGACCGGCTACGTAAACAAAGCACAGAGCAGCTCTGATTACAACAGAGAGAGAGTGACTTAATTCTGTGCTCAGGTAGACATTACTCCTCTATATCTTTACATAGCAATTAGTTGTTTGCTGCTTTATTAATGCTCTAAATATCAAATTAAGCAATTTGAGTTGTGCTATTCTAAGTTGACAACAAGTCAAGTTTTTTGAAATGGTCAAAAAATGTTCCAACATTTATTTATATTGAGAGGCACCGATTGTTGGATCATCCAGGTAATTTTATCACTTGGCAGCTGAGCCATTTTGGCTTCATGTGCCACTGACCAACTTTCATAGGAATGAACTGGAGCTCTCCTCCAACGCTGTATCCAGTTCTCTTTATACATCCATGGTGCTGTCTGCTGGCAGCGACAAAGTATAAAAGAGTTCAAGTATGTTTAAAACCAACACTGTTGTGGTTCGCAGACAAAAACCATATCAGCAGGTCATCTGTTTAAACAGCATCTTTCACTTGTTGCCTTACGCTACACTAGTTCATATACTGTTGTCTGTAGGAGTATCACCATGTGGTGTTTCTGTTGGCTTTGAATGTGATTAGCTGTTACAGCTGCAGTATATTCTGTAGAGAATTTGTCTTCACTCCACCGTCAAACTATAGGAAACAGAGCTGCACAGAAACACTCCCAGTCTCACTAAGCTTTACACTGAGCTATTTGTGGTTCTTGGATACGACATTAATGCTGCTGCTGTATCAAATCTACACCAGCCTGCTGTTTCTGCTGCTCGCCCTGAAGGTAGATGTGTTTAAAGTGTTTGTCGATGAATCCAGGCTGAGTGAGTCTTAGAAATCATAGCATAGTGATGATGGGCTACATAGCCTGGGGTTATTATGCCCAACCTCCTATAACTTCATAAGGCCAGACACTGGGGCTTCAAAGTGTAAAACACCATGTTGTTAATGGTGTAGTCTGTTTTTGCAGTATGGGATGAATAGTGCAGTGGTGCTGCTGCTAAAATGTCAAAATATCCCAGCAAACATGGATAAGTCTTGGCATTTGGGCTTATGCATGTGCACAATTTCCACAATGACCAAAAACATCTACTCTGCTGAGACACAATATCTGCTGTTAGAAAATACCATTCATAAAAAGCTAAAAATGCGTGAATCTGCCTTCTCCTCACCTACCACATCTCTGAAGATGGGGACCATTTTTTGCCAATAAAACAAGAATATTGTGTCCATTACTCTGACCCATGTTAGCTTTGGGACAATAGAAACTCTGATATGATTGTGACACATTTCATCAGTCTGTCATGAATCCGTCACTTTACTCAGGGTGCAAAAAACTGTTCCTACTGCTGTTTAGCTTAGCTCATTAGCCAGCTAGCTAGCTGGCGACTATGGAGAAATATATGAGTCAGTCCACATCATCAAGTGAAAAAAGTGAAAAACTAGCTATAGTTACTGTGTACTGGGTTTGGTTTTATTGAGAGCAGCGACAGAAGGCCAAAATGCATCATATGTTTTCAAGTGCTAGCAAACAAAGCCATGAAACCAGCAAAAGCTAAACTGACATCTAATTACAAAGTAGCAGGAATATCGGAGCAAAACAAAGTGGTTTTAACATGATTCAAACTGAAATTGTTTCTGTTTATCACCATGAAACAGGTCTGTAGTATTTAGGTTGAAAAGTTTTAAAACACAAATGGCATCTACATATGTATGTGCAATACTTAATCGGTGTTACGATTATGAGGGAGGTCCCTGGAAACTTTACCCCCATGTAAAGGTCCCTGGCTCCAAAACGTTTGAGATCCCCTGGTCTACATTATAGTACCAGCAAAAGTCATTTTTTCAAAAGAGCAAAGTACAAAATATAGAATATAATTATATTCCAGCTTATTTTAATACAAGATTTTATTTTAGCTTCAGGTGTACATTCTGTTATTTTAATATCAGCACTTTCAAGGGTCAAAGCTGTTTGATGGTGTTTTCTGTGGTGTGTTTGCTGCCTGCGTGACAGAAGTGGGTCATGGCTATTGTGTTGCAGAAAAACAAGAACACAGTCATGAATCTGTATGATGAGAAATGCAAGGACACTCTATTAACATACATTGATTTTTACCACCTCGTTAAAACCCTTAAGTCACTAAAAGCATAATGTTTTACATGAAAACGTGTCGCCAGCTCTCCCTCCCACACAGCAGTCATCTGTCATGTGAGCTGTTCAATAACTGAAACAAGAACAAAGCATAACGTATGTCTGCAATATTAGTTCACATAAAACAATAACACCATAAAAATTAGTGACATCGGAATTTATTTAGAAAGTTGATATATGTGTGTGTGTGTGTTTGAATATAATGTTAAAATAATGTCATATTATAATCGAATTAGCTCATTTGACGTAGCTTAACATTGAGACCACAATTGTAGGACATAACAAAAAGTGGTGCTTCGACCAATAAAATGCCTCATAAATCACATTATTTAGTAATTATTTGTTATGTCAAGATGGGTATTAACACTGTGTACCGAATATATTCATCAAGTATTGCACTGCAAATTTGAACTTGAATACAAAATGTCATTACTCACTCATCGTCAACCTCTTATCCGGGGTCGGGTCGTGGGGGCAACAGCTCCAGCAGGGGACCCCAAGCTTCCCTTACTGGGCCACATTAACCAGCTCTGACTTGGGGATCCCAAGGCGTTCCCAGGCTAGTGTGGAGATATAATCTCTCCACCTAGTCCTGGGTCTTCCCCGGTGCCTCCCCCTAGCTGGGCATCCTTACCAGATTTCCGAATCACCTCAACTGGCTCCTTTCAACACAAAGGAGCAGCATCTCTACTCCGAGTCCTTCACGGATGGCTGAGCCTCGCACCTTATCTCTAAGGGAGATGCCAGCCACCCTCCTGAGAAAACCCATTTTGACCGCTTGTACCCGCGATCTAGTTCTTTCCCAGCCCTCATGACCATCGGTACGAGTAGGAACGAAGACTGACTGGTAGATCAAGAGCTTTGCCTTCTGGCTCAGCTCTGTTTTCGTCACAACGGTGCAATAAAGCGAATGCCTGCTACTCCGATTCTCCAATCTCATGCTCCATTGTCCCATCATTCATGAACAAGACCCTGAGGTACTTGAACTCCTTCACTGGGGTAAAGCCCCATTCCCTACCTGGAATAGACTATCCATCGGTTTCCTGCTGAGAACCATGGCCTCAGATTTAGAGGTGCTGATCCTCAATCCCAGCTGCTTCACACTCGGCTGCGAACTGATCCAGTGAGTAATATCTTAACTTAAGACTTAAAAACTTAAAACTTAAAAATGCCCATAGTTGCAGAAATATCTTTCTCTCTTTTGCCAGTTTTTTTAGTTCTTTAAACTATACTATGACAGTAAACCTAAAGAAACTTTAAATGTTTTTAAGGTAATCCATCACATTTAATTATTTATTGCATGTTTCTTGTTGTTGATGCAGTTGTGAGCGAGGATAAGTCATTCCTCCTCCATAAAAAGATGCTTATAACAGCAGAAGATTTGAGAGTTGGCAGCTGAATTTTTAATCAAAGCAAAGATCAAACTCATTAGTCTTTTTCACAGCATCCATGTTTGCATTTTTACGTCTGGATTTAATTTTTAAACATAGTTAACAAACGTAATGTTCTTCAGCTGACAGTTATCCTTTCAGGATCCTGAAATGCACGACTATGAATTATTTTGAAATGCCTGGCTGCAAATACAACATAATTATCCTGACAAAAAAATACAAAGTAAAGTGCTCACTGTGATGGATTACTGATCTCATGCAACTTTTAGTCTCAGCATTCTTCATAACGCACTGAGAGAAATGGAAATAAATTGTTGCCTAAATAGTAGGAAATCAATCAAAAACCACATAAACTGGATTGGTCTTTAAAACGAAAAACAATAATAGTCAATGCAGTAAAATAAATGTGATGTTTGTAAAGTGCAATTAGGAACTGAGATTTAAAGCTATTTTTCAGTATTTACTCTGTTTCAACGGTTCAGTGTGTTTTAGCACCGTGGAAACTAAAGATTGTCGTCCTGAAAGAGCCAGAAAAGATATTGACCAGCTTCAAAGTGAATTCAAGGGAAGCGCATTGATTTGTGATAATGTTTATTCTCAAGTGTCTTTGACTCCAGTGATGGTGCAGGCCACTCAGCTGCTTCACTCTCGCTGTGTGTATGTGTGTGTTAAAGTGCGCATCGCCTCAGACAATTTCCTGGCTGATGAATATTGAGTGTTGACATTTCTTTGAATCTGAGTGGCAGTTCAGTGAGCACAGCAAGAAAACTCAAAAGTGGGTCAGTGTCAGCACGGGCGCGTCACTCCTTCTGAAACGTGCGTTTGGCCTCAGCTAAACTGTAAATGCAGGGCACAGACAACAGCCATCCTTGTTAACCATTATCTCTCCCACCCCTCCTCCTCTCATGTGATTTTTTTTCTCGTCTTCCTACCTGCAGATGTGCTGTGCCCTGCACCCACATGGCTCTGGAGAGCAAACCCCTCCCGTTCATCCACAAGAAGGGGGAAGGAAATGACGCCAGATTAGCCTTCATTTGGTGTGGTGCTGCAGGAAGATAAGGTGAAACAGGGTGAACGTGGGCCACTGATGGAAAAATTGAGGTGCTGGGAATCAGAGTGAACGAGGTGGAAAAAGGTACGAGACTCTTTCAGTTTATAGATGCCAATTAAAGCTGCAGTGGGTAGAAATGGAGAAAATATGATGTTAAAAAAAAGTTATTTTTATAAAACGGTCATATTATCCTGACAGGTAATCTGAAAAAAAAAATCAACCCCTCTGTGTCCTCCGGTGCCCCGAATGGCATCTGCAAGATTTCACAGGAAAACAATCAATCAGAGTCGAGCTGGAGCCTGCAGTCTACGAGCAGCTGTCACATATCACACATGAACTCCGATCAAACGTTCAAAATAGGCCATGCTGATGAAATATGAATCAATATTCTGCAAATGTAATGCCTATTTCTCACCTCAAATGTTTTCATAAACATCTTGTAGTAAGGCTGATCGATAAATGATATTTTCATTGTCATCGTAATATGAACATGCACAGTGAACACATTGCAAAAAGCTGTCTGAATCGCGATGAGTAAGAAAAATCGTTATGTTCAGCGATGGTTACTAAAACCCGATATTAAACGGGCTCTGGGGTTAAAGACTGTAGTGTTTATCACACTGCAGCCTCTCCCTGCACTGTCGGAGCTCTCCACTCTCATAAACACCAACAGTGAAGTCAGTGAACAGCTGGTCAGGGAGTAGTGAACCAGGTGAAGTCGAGTTGACGACAGCTACGCTTGTTACTGTAAGGAAGTGTGTAAAGCCAAGATATCACACCAGTTCAACAATAATAAACACAATGAAAAGTTTAATCATGTAGAAAAGCGACTTTTCAATCTGCTCTCTCCGCAGTCTCTCATCCACCACTGCTACGTTTTAACAAGCACAGCACGTTAGCTCAGTAGCTAGCAGCTAACTGTAGACGTGTCAGTTATTTAGTTGAGTTGTGAATGACTTTAGGTCCTTCTAGTAAGCAGTGTCCCAGTGTTTGCGTTTAGTGCAAAGGGTTGAATGGAAGGCGTGAAGCAGTGATGCACTTACTGATGAGGATCCAGACTACGGAGCCTCTGTGTAATTAATTCATCTTCATAAAATTTAGGAGCAACGTAACCCTTAGCTACACAAGCTAAAATTAAAGCTGGCATTGGATTATGTAGTCCAACTGTTTAGATTACTTTACCACATATCTGACTTCTGAGCAGCCCCCCTCCTCCCTCAACCAGCCCTAACATCACCTCCAGTGGTTCACATCAGCAGAGGGAGGACGATAGAGGACAAGAGAAAGGACTGATACTGACTGATGGAGGACAAGAGAAAGGACTGATACTGACTGATGGAGGACAGGAGGAAGGACTGATACTGACTGATGGAGGACAGGAGGAAGGACTGATACTGACTGATGTCTGTCTTCAGTATTTCTAAGTTTCACTCAGTATTTTCACATCAGGAATCTGATTTATTTTATTAACATGTTAGATTTGTTTCCAGTGAGATATTGAGTTCAGATGGTGACTTTGCTGTTGTTAACATTACTGTTGTTGCTCTAGAAACATTTAACCTAGTTATATTTAAAATTTATGTATAAGTATAGGTAATATGCACACTTCAATATTGTTTACTTATCGCAAGTCATATTGCCATCACAATATTGAATAATGTTATCGCACATTGCAGATTTTCCTCATATGGTGCAGGCTTATCTTGTAGTTACTGTTATTATTGTTATAAAATGAGAAAGTTTGTGACCCCGCAGCCATGATGAGATCAGTTGAGGAAATACCAAGTACCGCCCACCAGCCAGTGCACACTGAAAACATTTGAGGTGAGAAATAGTCGTTACAGTAACAATATTGATTCATATGTCATCAGCACTGCCTAGTTTGACCGTTTGATCAGATTTTTCAAGTGACAGCTAGCACTGTTGAATGAACAGCCAATAAGAATGCTCTCACTCTGAAATGACCTGTGGTTGGTCAAAGTCTAGGACTAGATTCTCTAAAGCCTGAAAACAGAGCCATGAGGAGGTGCAGAAGTCTACTTTTCTTTCACAACACTTGAATTACAATATGCTGAAAGGTTATTATGAAAATTTTGTTCAGTGATGCCAAAAAACATTCAGCCTACTGTCACTTTAACACACTGAGATCAATTCATATATAAGCAAATGAAAAGAAAAGATTTAAAGTGGTGCTTAAACTCAATTTTATGATGAACTGACAATTAAATCAACTAATCCACTTGTATACAAAATCATGTTAGTCGACTAAGAATTTCTTCATCATTCAGTAAAGCACTGCATGGGCCAATCAAATAAAGGCAAGAACACGTTGCAGATACATTATTTTGTGCCTTAAAGAGGATATTCCTACTCTTACGTCTTCAAATTAATAGATCTGTTACTCAGACTTAACTTCATATGTCATATTTCATCTTTCATTTTCTCTGTACCTAAAGAGACACTCCCCAAATATTGCAGCTCCTTGCTTTGCTGTAATGCAGGGCTATTTTTGGTCTGAATGTCAAAATTTTTCCTAAAATGACACAGATAAACATCATTTGGTAGTATCTTTGTATGGGTGGGCCCTTCACTAGCCCCTTGGCCAGCAGGGGGCAGAGTCTGTGACTACACCAGCAGTACGGTGGACAAGAAAGCAAACTGCCACACAATCCTCCTTTCCAAAAAGCAGGAAAAATATTTTTCTTAAACTATATTTTAGATGTCATAGACTCCTTTTCAGTTCCAGCATCAGTCCAGTGCCTACATCAGTCATCTGGTATAGGGGAGTTACAGTTCCCATGATAGATATAGACGAGTCCATCACAGCGATAATACATCTGAAACACGTCTCCGTATCCGTGGTCCCTCCACCAGGTGCACAGCTGTCGGTTCCACCCACAGGCCAGTGAATAAAACAGTTCAGGGTGCTCCATGCCAATCATGGTGAAGAAGTCCTGGTCCCCCAGGTGGCCTCTGAAGCGATACTGGTCTGCTAGTTTGGCCACATTGCTAGGCTCCAACAGTTGGTTGTAGAGAGCAGAGTCCCTCATAGCACCAAGGTCCAGTAACATCACGCCGCTGTTGAAGCCTGGTAGGCCGTCAGGAGGAGGATCACCTACTCTGGTCTGAGGGTTCTCCTTACGATACTGCCAGAAGGTGTGTCTGAGGGAAGACAGAGAGAGGTTTACATGACAATGACAGTGATCTGTCGGAGAATTAAGTGCTCCGCAAAAGAGAGGTATGACTTGCTGTCAGTCATGAGACAACACTTGTGATACAAACACATCCCTTGAATAATTTTTACTTATTGTGCGGTTAGCATCTGAACTAGCTAGCTTGCTAACTGGCAGGTTAGCTCATCAGCCTCAGTAGCTTCCAGCACCACCTTTTCTGCAAGGACACATGAATGAATTTTGCTTTCCCTCTTTCTGGTGTCACTGGGCACTAAAAGCCTTTTCATAACAATTTTTGTCCGAAAATTTTATAAAAACTTATTTTATAGGTTTTATGAATGCTTGCACACTGCTGCAAAACATTTGTGCAGGGGACAAAAATATTCGAATGGACCTCGATTTCAGCAGATTTACACATGATGTTATTCAGCGTAATAATTAGCAATGTGTATAAGCATGAGCAGTGTGTATTTTTTGGAAGAATGGGTGTTTGCTTTCAGGGTAATGGACGATAGAGCCAATTGGCTTTTTTTTTTCTTTTTTTTTGGGTCCACTGGGACAGTTTTCAGACTCTTGGTGTTTTGGGCTCCACAGCCAATACTGTACGAGAAACAGCAGCAACTACCTCAACAACCAAATGAAGGACAATAACATTATGTTTGAGATCAGCCAGAAGCTTGGATACAATAAAGATGGTAAAGTAGCTGATATGAACTTGTTAACGGTATATGAGGTCACAGAAGAAGGCTAACCACATAAGCCCCTCACACACTATGTTAGGGATGTGCATTCCCAGCAAAAATACAATTTGATTGCCACATAAGCCGCCCCAATAGGTTTTTGTTGTATGGAGCGGACATGGGATCTATTTAGGAGGAAAGTCATTGGGCCTCATTGATGAAAATGAAGCATGACAATGTGGATAATTTGCGCCAGACCCGGTGTGCAGAGTGGTCATGTGGAAAATTTGCATGCAGATTTTCCATATTCTTGCACCGCAGTTTTGCATTGCACTGGTGAGAAACGGTTTCGAGGCTGTCTACAAAGTTATTTTTCTCTCTTGGGCTCACTGACAACCAAACTCAAGCAAAAAAAGTAGCACACGAAACAAATATTTCATTAAGTCAAGTGGTTAAAAAAATATAGGATGACTAAAACCTAAATACAATGACCTAAATACACCCAAAATAAAACACAGTTACTTTTTGTGTTGGTGATCTTTCTGAATTTGAACATGTCCTTCTACATAATCTGGAAATGGTACACCTATGGAGAAATGTCTCACTCATATGTATGTTTGGGCTGTTGCACATTTAGAAAAGTGAGGGTCAAGTCTGTTTCAGTCCACATTTACTGAACAAACAGCACTGTGGCCAAAAACAGGAAGAAAGCTGGTCCAGGAGTGTCCGAGCATGTTGGAGTGCCAGAGGCTTGTGCCAACGCAGCAGCCTGTTCTGCCAACATACCAACACTTAAGTAGCTAAATGACACACAGAGCTTCATTCAACAAGCATTTGTATGCACAGACGCTACTTGTGTACACACAAATAAGACCTTTCGAGGCATTTATTAATATTATCTCACCTTCTCATTTCATCTAATTTATTATGTAATACAGAGTTAATAATGGGTCACTATTTTTGGCAAACTTGACTAACATGCTCTAGCAACAGTCCTGCTGTATTTGTAGGTTGCATGAAAAATTAGATCTGAGTCACAATATATGGGAGGTGTCTGTGTAAAACATCAAGGTTTCTAAAGTGGGACCAGATGTCCAAAGTACAGGGAGCTATGGGAGAGGAGCTGCACTTGTCAGAGTTGTGAGTAGAGGAAAGTGAGGGTTCAGTTGACCTACGCTGGGAGAGTCCCTCTGCATCCAGAAAAACAGAGTATTCCCCTTTAAAGTGTTTGTTTGCCTATTCATCCCCTGATGTATGAGTTATTTATCTTATCTCTCAGGAGGTACAGACAAAACCCATGTGGGACAAATAGGAAAAGCAGGAAGAAACACAGAGTCCCGTCAACAGCCGTCATTTTCTTACAACAGTGCGTTCGTGTTGCTGTGGTTTTAATATCAAGTCTACAGAGACCACTTGTTCCTGTGCTGTGGGTGTACTGTTTTATTTTTTGTTGAAGTGAAGTGTTTGGTGGATGGGAATGTACTCTATTGCACGGATGTGTACACGCACACTATCTCTACAGAATTGAAATTATTCTTAGCGCTGGCCAAGCCTGAGGAAACCTACTATAGATTGAATATTAATGAAGAAGTTTGTTGGCTTAAAGCTCATCAGGATAGAAGGCAGACTAACCTGTTGCAGGACAGTCAGTTGTGTGAATCACAATTTAAGTTATGTTAATAAAATCAGCGTAGCTATGCCTGCCCTGTTGATGCCGATAAATGCACACGGGGAAAATGGTGTACAATAGTAATGATTCATATTGTCGAGGGTACCTCTCTCTCTCTCTCTCTCTGCAGCTTGATCAAATCTAGTGGGAGCAGCAGATTCTCTGAGTCACTCTTTGATATTATTACTGACCTATATTCAGCAGCTGTAGCTTGTCCACACAGTTTTATACAATCTGTTGGTTTGGTAGCTGGGGACTTGTGGCCTCTGTGGAGCATTTATCATTTTTAAGACATACACTGGGTCTACGTGCCCTGAGACATGTTCAGGGTGAGCAACTCAGTCAGGAAACATTTACAGAGATTTTTCTGTTCTGCTTTTTGGACATTAAGTGTAACATACTGCATTTGTTTTAAGTATCGTAGTGGCCATGATATAGACTGGCTGACAGCATAATGGTCATGAGACATGACGGACAGTAAATATGTTCTTGTGGTTCAAAATTAAACCTGCAGTAGGCAGAATATATTTGGTATCATTAGGCAAAAAGTCCATAATAATCATTCATCATTTTGTGTGAAGTGTTGTGAGAGAAAACTAGACTTCTGCACCTCCTCACGGCTCTCTTTTCAGGCTTGAAAAAATCCAGCCCATGAGGGGAGACTTTGGCCAATCACAGGTCTGTTCACAGAGAGAGTGTTCCTATTGGCTGTTTATTTAATGGAAGCAGCTGATCAAATGGTCAAACTAGGCAGCGCTGATCAAATATGAATCAATATTGTTACTGTAATGCATACTTCTCACCTCAAATATTTAGTAGTTACTGTTTAGCTGTAAAATGAAAAAGTTTGCTCTGGCTGGTGGGCGGTGCTTGGTATTTCCTCAACTGAGCATAACATGGTTACTGGGTCACAAACTTTCTCATGCACAAAGGCACATGTTTACAATTAGTAGTTCAACTACATCCATCTCTCATATCAAATGCCAATCGTTTTCGTCCTCATTTTGAGGCACAAAAACAACACTACATAATAACTTTCATGCTTATATGAAACAAATGGGATAACTTCAGTGTATGCATCCTTTAAAAAATCAATTATTAAACTGCAAATCATTTCCTCTGATGTAGTAGTACAAAAGCACAGAATGAAGCTATGTTGTCTCAACAGCTTCAGTTGTTTGTTCCTTTGTACCAGTGCAATCAAACTCAGACTCCATCAAAGATATAGTCACAGATATGTCATCTTAGCTTAGATCAGTGTCCCTACAAGTGCCTCTCCTTGTCTCCTGCCTCCAATTTTCACTTTCAACCTTTCAAGTGAAGTCTCACTTGCAAAAGAATAAAAAGCGTCAACATTAGAGATGGGGACATTCTGAGCTGCTATGTCATCCAAATGTTTCCTCGGTGTTGTTCAGGACAAGAAACATCCTGCTCCTGAAAGCTGTCTAAAACACTCTCATGACAGAGGGGAGTCTGGTCCTTTTCATCATCTTGGCAACATACTGAAGGTCTGTTACAGAAAATTCCAACGCCGACGTGAACGAGTACCCTTCAGACATGAACCTCTACAGTCCAAGTTCACAGAATCATGAAAAGCACAAATCATCTATTGAATACCTTATAATTAGGGCTGTCAGTCGATTAAAATATTTGTGATTAATTATGAATTAATCAAACTGCCCCAAACTGCATGTGATTATCATAAAGTGGGCATGTATGTAAAGGAGAAACTCGTGGATACCCACAGAACCCATTTTCATTTACATGTCTTGAGGTCAGAGGTTAAGGGACCCCTTTGAAATGGCCATGCTGGTTTTTCCCGACCAAAATTTAGCACAACTTTAGAGCGTTATTTAACCTCCTTCATGACAAACTAGTATGACATGGTTGGTACCAATGGATTCCTTAGGTTTTGGATACCAGCAACCTAACCTAAAAATCGCAAGCTGTGTAGTATAACACAAGGTTTATTCTAGCCTTTACCGCCGGCTGTCTATTGAGGATAGTGATGGTAGTTTTCCAAGAACCTTGTATCTACTGCAGAGCAAAGACAGACAGCTATGTCACAGTGAAAGTGCTCACAGCCATCTGACTGTAAAACAAGAAGCACAGCCATCACTAAATGAAATATGTAACAGTCAACATTGAGTTGAACTGAATTTTAGAGCGAAACTTGGGAATACGTGGGATGTGTCACACAATGGAGACTCAATACATCAAGCATGAAGAGAGTGACTTGCTTCTGGCTAATGTCTCTCATTGTGTGTCTGTGGCTTTGACTGTAAGACCTATGTGAGTGGGTTTTTGGATTTTCACATTACAAATGCCGCTGCAGGGAAAATACATGGGGCATTTTTTTTTAATAATGAACTTTTCAGTGGCAGGATGTGCTCTGAATGCAGCTGGTGGGAGGATGCAGTCTCCTGCATAATGCTCTGTCCATTAGCACCAAAACAATGTGGGAGCTGAGAGCCCTCTCCACTTAACACAGGAAAACACTCCAGGTGACAGGATTGTACACAATGCATCGCTAATACCAAGTGTGAAAATTTAAGTATTACAAAGGCCATTGAACACTGGCTAATGGCTAACAAGCCAGCTCACTGGGCTAACTAGAGGTTTCTCAAATGTTCACGTTGGCAGGATTATCTTCAAAAGAAAACACTTAATATACTGACAGTGCAACCATGCTGCTGTGTTTTGGGGTGCAACACAAACCAGTTTCTCTTCAGTGAATTTCCAGTGGATTCTCAGAGTTATTATTATTATTATTATTACTATTATTATTATTGCTCCAAATAAAAGACAAACTTGATTATACACTGAAACATGCACTATTTCCATTAAAGGATAATGTATATCCCACATTTTCTAGGTGGTCTCAGTCACATATTCTCTCCTGTCAGGCTCTTAGAAGTACGGATGTCATGATACCAGAAATTAAGTAATTCCATGACTCTCGATACCAATCTCATACCACAGCAAAACACAAAAGTAAAACTAGAAATCCAATGTACTTTAACATACACTCCTTTTTTAGTCTGCATACTGTTGTTTTTTTCCTAGGAAATTAAACAGGTCCCTCCCCATTTTGCATTGCTGTGAAAACAACTGGATTTATTCAAGTTTCTCACTAAAATCTACATTTTACAAGATTCCATTTGAACAGGTCATGATAATGTAGAATGTACCTTCACCTAATACAATTCATGATTCAATTAATTTACTGAACAGGGCTTGAACGCATCATAATATAAATCGTGGCACCTGCCGTTTTGAAGTCGGCACAGTGAGAGATGGTTAACATTAGCTGTTAGCAGCCGGTAAGCAGCAGAGACCTGCACATAGTTAACAGCCAACGTTAGCTAGCTCTCCTGCCGATTTCAACACAGATTTGTTGTTCTCAGTGTAGCATTATGAGGGAAAAATAGGGTGAGTCCCCTGAATGTGCTGATAGTTAGTTTACTGCATCTTTAACACATTTTCTATTGTTGCCAAGATGATGGGATGCAGTTAGTGTTGAGTACCTGCTTTACTGTCGTGTTTCACAATATTGGTATTGACTTCTGTACCAAATCAATTCTCGTGCAGCCCTACTGAGAAGCATTCAAAATTATTTTCTTTGGCTGTCTTTTTGAGATTCCTGTGAATTTCTGTTACACCTATAATTTTTACCTACTTGACAGATGATTTGGTTTTTAGTTTGCTTTTGCAGTAAAGATGTTGGAAGATGCCTCTGACTTGTTTTTAACTCATTAAGGAATCTATTTTCTTCTAATGCAATTGTCTAACATAATATAACCCTTACGTTTTTCAAATGTGTTTTTTAGAAAAGCAGGTCAAAGCATATTATACTGTTGATGCTGCTCGACCCCTCAGTCAATAAACATTTTATTTTGCATGGAATGCTTGGACATATCCGGAAATTGCACCTGACATGACCAGTCAGCACAGTTTGAGCAAAAAATAGACCACCACTGACTGGTTGGAAAGCAATATCCTTGGGAGTCTCAGTGACGTAAATCCCCAACTGCTGTCGACACTTTTTAAATTTCCTTTAAAAAAAAAAACAGAAATGAAAAATCAATTGCTGGTCCTGGAATGTGCTTCAAAACTCTGAACTTGAAATGACAGTGCACACGTTCAGACACACAAATACTAGTTGTGACAGTGTGTGAAAGTTTTGTTAATATCCTTTAAATTTCAACCCGTGGGACTGTGCATGCTGAGAGACACGATCTCCTGCTGTGTTGCCCTGTGTTTTTAGATGAGTGTGTCCGGGCTCACAGGAACATCATTAGCAGGGATTTCCCAGAGTTAATAACCCATTGAGCCAGGGCAGCGGCAGGACAGAGATACAGATCTGTTTGGAGATGCTGGTGCCAACTGGAGTCTGGCAGGAAGACTACAACTACACTACTAATACTACATAAACGGAAACATGACATCACCAACATTTACAGTATCACTGCAGACTAAGCTTTACTGCCACACAAATACTACTTTCTACTGATGACATTTATTTCCAAAGTTTTTACGCCACATTGTTCAAGGAAAAGATGCTCTGTTATGGTTTATATATTATTAGGGGTGTCCTGATCCCATTTTTTTTCAGAAATGGTAGAAATATCGGGGGGCTCCCATCACATAGTCTATATAAATAAAAGTTGCAGCAAACTATTATTAAGTCATACAGCAGGTGAAAACATTCTTGTGAGGAGCCAATGCACTTTCACGAAGTACATCTGTTTGCTATTATAAAACCTCACACACTCCTCAAGCGAATTATTTCACCTGCTATATGACGTATAGTAGTTCTGTGCAACTTTTATTTATAAGGAATTTGTAAATAGGAGCCCATTGCATGTGTGTACTGAAAATAATAATAGTCCCTACATTTTTACCATTAAAAAACAGTAGTCCCAAAAACTAAATATACATGTAAGTTGATAAGAAAATGGCTGCATCTCAGAAACTACAATGAGTACAATCAAGTATTTGGTATCTACAAGTTGTATATCAAAGATAGGGACACATAAGTAGTGTAAAAACTCAGTGGAAGACATTTAATAAATTATGACTACAACAGATTTCAAGACTTTTGCTAAATGGGTTAATATTATAATTGATAGTAATTATAAAAATATGGGTTATATAAAAGTTTATATTAGAAAAACTTACACATTTACATGCACAGAAGATACTGAAAGATACGGACGCTGTGAGTTATATCTTAATATGTATATATATCTTAATATATAATTAAAATCCAATGATCTGATTCGTTGTTTCATTCACACAGTTTTTAAAACCCCGGAGGAAACCACCTGGCTGCATGTTTATCCCAGAAAGCAGCTGCTACATGAAACCTCCCACCTGACCTTGCCTCATGCGACACACACACGCACACACACTAACACACACGCACGCACACACACGTCCTGTTTTGATGCTGTGGCTGGATGGAAACAGTGAAGTAGTCTAAACGAAGCAGGCATGTTTATTTTACTGTCTTGGAGAGGGACGGAAAAATGCTGAAGAACAAGAGGCTCACACACACACACACACACACACACACACACACACACACACACACACACACACACACACACACACACACACACACACACACGGTTCATTGACTGTGGTAAGTGTGAAATTTGGATTTGGATTCAAAACAACGACAATATTTTCTCAGTTACGATGGTCACCTTGTCAGATTAGGCAATCGAGAGCCATAAATTCTTTTCGTGATTTGGCTGAAAGACATGGCAGACTACACGTCCCCAACAAGTCAACACCGCAAACATTCTTGAGCCATTTTTGCAGTGTGGCAGGGCACATTATCCTGCTGAAAGAGGCCACTACCATGAGGCCATTAGGGAATACTGTTTCTGTGAGGGGTTGGTCAGCAATAATGTTTAGTTAGGTGGTACGTACATCAGTAACATGAATGGCAGGATCCAAGGTTTCCCAGCAGAACATTGCTCAAAGCATCACACTGCCTTTGCTGGCCTGCCTTCTTCCAATAGTGCATCCTGGTGCTATGGTTTCTTCAGGTAAGCGACGCGCATGCACCCGACCATCCACATGATGTAAAAGAAAATGTGATTCATCAAAATAAACCACTTTCTTACATTGCTCCATGGTCCAGTTCTAATGTACCCATTGTAGGTGCTTTTGGTGGTGGACACGGGTCAGCGTGGGCACACTGACCGCTCTGTGGCTACGCAGTCCCATACGCAACAAACTGCGATGCACTGTGTGTTCTGACACCTTTCTGTCAGAACCAGCATTGACTTTTTCAGCAATTTGAGCTACAGTAGCTCTTCTATTGGATCGGACAACACGGGCCAGCCTTCAATCCCCACGAGCATCAGTGAGCCTTGGCCGCTCGTGACCCTGTTGCCGGTTCACCAGTTTTCCCTCCTTGGACTACTTTTGGTAGGTCCTGATCACTGCAGACCGGGAACGTCCCACAAGAGCTGCAGTTTTGGAGATGCTATGACCCAGTCATTTAGCCATCACAATTTGGCCCTTGTCAAAGTCACTCACATCCTTACGCTTGCCTGTTTTTTCTGCTTTTAACATAAACTTCAAGGACATAATCTTCACTTTGCTGCCGAATGTATCCCATCCACTACCAGGTGCCATTGTAACAAGATAATCAGTGTTATTCATGTCACCTGACATGACCACTGGGTCATAATGTTATGGCTCATCGGTGTACATCCCCATTCATATTTGCTTTTAAAATCAACCATTATTGAAACATATTTTAAATGTTTCAGATTGCATTTGATTTATCATGAATGGACTGACAATCCAGGCCACTTTGTCTCTGTTGAATGTTGCATCACATCTTTTTAATTTTTGCCTGTAGTTAGGAAATGACAGACTGGTAACACTGCTGAGGTTCTTGTGAATTCTGTATGACAGACTTCTGATGTTCTTTCACACTTAGAAACTGTGAGAGAGAAAAACTGTGAATGTGCATGTGAGGCCCATAAAAACTAAAATCCATCTGGGGTCAAAAAGAGTGAGTGGATTAGTATGGTGCCTTTTACTCCATTAGTGGGGAAGAGATGAAAAGGATATTGCTAATGTGGCTGCTCTCACCAATTCCATGCATAAATATAGCATATCTGCATTGCAAAATACACTTTGCTAAACGGTTTAATGATATTTTAAAGTTTTTAAGCAATATTAGGCATGGACCAGGTCAGAGGGAAGAGCAAAACAAGAAGACGACACTGTAATCAGTTTACATTTCAATCTGGTTGTTTAATCTATAAATGAAATCAGGAAGTATCTGTCCAAAGATTACGAAGGACATGAGCAGTGGAAAGTCCATCCATCATCTGCAACTGCTTATCCCATTTAGGGTCGCAGGGGGCTGAACGAAGTCGGGGTACACCCTAGACAGGTCGCCACAGAGCTGACACATAGAGACAGACAACCATTCATGCTCACATTCACACTTACAGGCAATTTACAGTCAACAATTAACCTAACCTGCAGGTGTTTGGACTGTGGGAGGAAGCCAGATAATCTGGAGAAAATCTACGCTAACATGCAAATTCCACACAAACGGGCCCCACCGTGCAGCCGAGCAGTGGAAATTGATTAAATTAATGTGTAACAGCCAAATGGAGGGATTTAGGGACATTGCTTATTTAATTTCTCTCCATCTAAGACCAGGGATCCATTTGTTCAGAACTGAACTTGTGCCTACAGACTTTCGGTTGGACATGTTTTTATCACATAGTTTTTTTTATGGCTGTGACAAACTGGCATCACTAGTATCACTCCCTACCTGTATACTGGTTGCATCTCTCTGGCGATGCCTATTACCGCTCCTGGAGGAAACTGGTCAAATTCCTGGAAAAGGTCCCTGATGTTGGTCCTGTATTTCAGGTCCAGGTCAAGCTGCACTATACGCGTCAGACCTGAAAGAAGAGCACAACACATTAGTAAGGCAAACTGTAAAAATCCTCCCAGATTATTCTAAATGAGTCAACTGATTGCTGTTTGACAATGAACAAGCGACGTCTGTCTGCTCCACAAATGTGGATAACGAATCATTTATTTTTTGGGTTTTAAGTTTGATAAATGACAAAAATTAGTCACCCGTGGCTAGAGGTATGTTTTCGGGTTGTTCGTCCGGCCCATTCTCGTGATTGCAGTTTCTCAGGAACACCCTTGAGGGAATTTGGTACAAAGTCCACTTGGACTTAAGGATGAGCTGATTAGATTTTGGTGGTCAAAGGTCGCTGTGACCTAAAGTCTGTCCCATTCTTGTAAATGTGATAACTTCAGAACGCCTGGAGGGAATTTCTTCAAATTTGGCACAAATGTCCACTTGGACACATGAATGAACTGATTAAATTGGACTAAAGGATGAACTGATTAGATTTTGGTTGTTAAAGGTCACTGTGGCCTCAGGTCTGTCCTATTATTGTGAATGCGATATCTCAGGAAAGCCCTGAGGGAATTTCTTCAGATTTGTCAGAAACGTCCACTTGGACTCAAGGATGAACTGATTGGATTTTGGTGGTCAGAGACCAAAGGTCAAGGTCCATGTGACCAAAACTCAATAATTCATTTGCTAATTATGACAATTTAACATAAATGTCTAACAGGATAAAATAATGAAGTAATGACATTTTGGACAGACATGGATTTAAACTGCTACTTGACTGATGGCGGCGGTATATAACCGTGATGTGGTATTCTAGTTATGTACTTCTGAGTAAACTGTGCACACAGGTTGATTTTCATCCAGTGACAGGCTGCCTGCCTAATCACTTCAAAGGGTCCTTCCAGGACTACACAGTGAGCAGTAATAGGAGCAGACTCAGATTAAACCCTTGACAAGCTTAACAAAATGACATGCCTATAACCTTACCACTGACCTAAATAAAGGAAATTGCATGAAATGTCTATAAAGTTGAGCATGATCCTCAATTAAAAAATTGTCGTGTGTGAGCAAATATATGGTAAATGATTAACAGTTGTTTGTGGATGAAATGGTATCCAGGATATTCAGGCCCTCATCTGTTCATTGTTTCAGCTTCCTATGTTTTGCTGGTAGGCATGGTGATGAAAGGATGGGAAATACTCAGGAATGGTGTGCCAGGGGCACGACATGATTATTGAACTGATGAAAACACTTGTCAGCTTAAGATGAACTGTCAAAGATGACGGCCTCTGGTTTGAGGGCAGTAAACATTCACTGGCAGAAGGTTGGTTTGACGGCTGCAGAATTGGTACAACCGGAGCTGAAGGACTTAAAAGATGAGAGTACTTAAAAATAATGAGCCGCTTGGGTTGTCTGGATGATGGGCCCTCAGAGCTCCGTTCAACATGATTTCATATCTGTTTCAGTTCTGTAAAGCCTTGTTGAGATCCAGCAACCATCAAGCAGAGAATTTATTTTTGTTGTTTTATATGTTTTTTGCTTTTTATAATTCCAGCTGCACAAAGTGTGAAAAAAAGATAATCAACAGTTTAATCACCCAAAAAGCCAACCAAAATGCGAAACAAAGGGTATACATGTAGCTATGGGGAGATCGTAGCTGGACTACAAGTTTGTGCTGCAAAGATATTTGAGTGGCGGTTTCTGTTGAAACATGTGGTGGAAAAAGAAGACTCAGCAGTGCGGCAGTGACCTGTTTTCTGTGCTCTCCAAACAAGGAAGCTGCCATCACAATGCCTTCATGTACTGTGGCAACAGAGAGGGGCTAGGACGAGTAATCTCCGAGTGGTAAACGCTGTTTGTTTGTACGGGGCTTAGCTGGTGGTATAATAACAGGAAGAGGGCCTGAAGTTGTTACAACACTGTGATGCGGATGGTTTAATGTTAGATCAATAACAACACAAAGTACTGTGAAGGTGAAAGAATAACCGTGTTTGATAACGGCATATTGTGATTTCACTGACCAGGTGAGACTGGTGCTGCTTGCTGCACTTTCTTATAACGTTCATATAATAATTTAATAATAATATATCATAATTTTACTGTTTTCACCAATGCCTTAAGCCTCTCGCAACAGTACGAATGGACAGCATGTCTTCCATAGATGCCAAATTATGTTCATTCATTTATTCATTCATCGTCAACCGCTTATCTCGTTAGGGGTCGCGGGGGGCTGGAGCCGATCCCAGCTCTTGTCATAAGAACAGTAACTAGTCAATGATTTAGGCAGCCATTACTGCACTGTGGTCTTTATTTTTACACTGCAACCAAAGCTGCCTGTGTATGAAAATATGTACATCTTGAACAGTCCTCATGCTCACTAACATGTTTTGTTTTGAGGTGATCAGTGTAGTTATAATTGTAATTAGGGCTGTCAATTGATTAAAATATTTAATCATGATTAATTGCATGATTGTCCAATGTCCATAACTAATTGCAATTAATCCCAAATTAAAATTTTAAATTAAATTTGTCATGTATTTAATATTCCGAACAACATGATGGGAGTGGGCAGCTGTCAGTGTGTCAGTGTGCTGACTTGACTATGACTTGCCCCGAACTGCATGTGATTACCATAAAGTGGGCATGTCTGTGAAGGGGAGACTCGTAGGTACCATAGAACCTGTTTTCATTCACATATTTTGAGGTCAGAGGTCAAGAGACCCCTCTGAAAATGGCCATGACAGTTTATTTATAGTGTTATTTAACCTCCTTTGTGATAAGCTAGTAGGACCTGGTTGGTACAGATGGATTCTTTGGGTTTTCTATTTTCATAGGATGCCAGTATCTTTGTCTCAACTTTAAATGTGAACCCACTAAAACGTAAAAACCGCAAGTTAAAGGAAACAGTGGCGTTGAAGCAAATTTGCGTTAATGCATTTACACGAAACATTAACTTTGACAGCCCTACTTCTGTTATGAACTGTCTGCTTTTGTAGTCTGCAGATAATACGAGTGATATCTGATGTTTGTTTGCACAAAGTAGTTTTTAAAAAATTGTTCATTTTAGGCTACTAATGGCCCATATGCTTGGTTAAAGAGCTGTAAGTTGCAATGATGCTCACAATGACAAATCTATTGTTTAAAAGAAGTCCATCACAAAACCATTTCATGATAACCAGAAGCATAGAGAGAAAATAATAATCATGAAAACTATGCAAGACAGATTCAGCAGCAGCTGTCAGTTTGTGCAGTAGTACTTAAGGCTTGACAGATTTCCTTGTTTATAGATGCTCGTATTTGCATCTTCTTCTTATCCCACCATCTCTTTCTCTTCCTTCATTTCCTCTCAGCGTTAGGTATGAAAATATTGGAAGACGAGTGAGAGGGAAAACAGTTGTAGAACCAGCGTATTTTCAATCTAACACAGGGAGTTTATTTTGATCAAATCAGAGTTGGTGATTGTTGAAATAGCGGAAAGACTAACCTAGATGGGTTTGGCGAGTTTTATTTTGTTTCCATTGACTTTGAATGAAGTGTGTTTTATGACACGGAAAAAATACTGTTTTTATTAATGGAGTCTGGCGTATTTGACGAGAGCAATGTAACTGCTGTTTCTGGTTAAATAAAAAGGATTTCACTCAAACAGAAAGGTCTATCTCCCTCCTCGCTTTTACACTGCGATCTGTAACGTTGGGCTTTACCCTCTATGTATTATCAACCTCTCTAACTGTTGACTTTACCAGGGATCGACACGTATAACAACCTCAATGTCACCAGTGTACACATAAATCAAACATGTATTAAACTTGTATGTGTACTTCAATCGCTCATGCAACTACGTAATAGTAATTTCGAGGTGTCAGCTTTGGTATCAATACATTATTATGAGCAGTTATTGTATATAGAATTGTGATAAGTCATAGTATTTTTAAACTCATTGACTATTCGTAAGTAAAAAATATAGTAATGGCTCATTGTTTTTTAGTTTTTAGTTTTAAAAAATAGCAGATTTTTTACAAAGAAGTTGTTATTTAGACTAACTTTCACCTGGATCCACTCTAAGTCTCCTCTTAGACACCCTTCATGAAGGCACATCTTAGGTCTTGTAAGGTTAAAGAACATGGAAGAACGAAATGGATACGTAAAAATAAAGAAGGTTAAATTCAATATTGGCCAGTTACGTAGGAGTTGTAAATTTATTGCAGGAATAATGTTATAAGGGTGGCTTAGATATCGCCTGAGGCTCTGCTAAGATCAGAGTAAACCTCAACTCAGCCACAGCAACAAAACAACAGAGACACTGTTATCTTACATCACATTTTTTTTTTCAGGAGGAAAGTCGGTCAATCTCATTAAGTCCTAATATCAGTCTTGATGTGAGCACTTATGGCCCGTTTGTAAGGGTCACTGTTGTCTGCTTACACCAACATCCACTGGAAAACACCTTGCCTTTTTCAAAGGAGGGGATCCCTTGAAATTCATTTTCCCCCTCATCGTGTATGCAAAAGTTGGGTTTCGTCTAGTCAGAAGCCCTAGATAGAAAATGCTTCCAGGAATATAAAGAGAAAACAAACTAAGACTAATGGGGCCTTAAAATGGAGGTCCTGAACACGACGCATTGCGTTCAAGTGGTTAAGTTGTGAAGAACACCGCTGCTAAGCAATGGCTATATTAACATTACCGTCCGAGTCCAGAAGCCACAGAGGCTAACAATTTAGCAAGCTAGCTCGTGGGTAACATAATGAAGGAAATGCAAAGACATAAGGACAGAGGAGGAAGATGAGGTCGCTGAGAATATCAACATTTTCCTCAGACATATTATAAAATGACCAAGAAAAACAATATACGAGTAAAATTACAATATTAACTTATTATCCACCGATAAATGAACTTCCTTGGTGCCATTTCTCACAAACATGATCGTGAACTTTCAGAAACTTTCCACTTAAGAGGTCGTTCATATGGGCCCAACTCGTAAACACAGTAAACACGAGCTCATCTGCAGGCACCACTTTTACCGTGTTCACGACGAGTCCATATGAACGCCCTCTTCTTGTGGTATTCACCTTGTGAGTGGAAAGTCTCTGAAAGCTCCACGACTTGTGATGTGTGTTGTTGACGTTGTCAGAAATGACGGAGGCCACAGAAGTTTGTTTTTTGGTGCATAGTAAGTCATTATATTGCAGTTTCATTCATATATTGTTTACCTTGGTAATTTTATGTCTGAAGAAAAAGTTGATATTCCCAACAGCCTCATCTTCCTCCTCTGTCATTATGTCTCTGCATTTCCTTCGTTATGTTACCCTCTTGCTAGCTTGCTAAATTGTTAGCCTCTGTGGCTTCTGGATGCTAACGTTAATATTGCTGTTGCTTAGCAGCGGCATTCTCACGATTCAACCACTTGAATGCCACGCATATTGTGTACACGACTTCCAGAATATAGTATTTTTGTGTTATTATTATTTATTTAATAATATTTAGCACTCTAACTCAAAATGATAGAATTCATATTAATCCCAGCTTTTTGTCTCATTTGTAGAAAGTCTAATATTAATGTTATTAGGTTTTATTGCAGACACAATGGATGCCTCATTGAAACTGTTGTGCATTTCAACATGAACTCTCTCACTAGTTAGACGAAGTCGGGACATAAATTTATCTCGGATGTGATCCACTCCACCACCCTCAGCCTGGCCTGTTATTTCATATCAATAAATCCATGGGGAAGCATTATTAGCTCTGTGCTATCAGCTCAGGTGGGAGGTCTGATTATAGCAGACTATAGACCTAGACTTTAGTGTGTAAAAAAAGTCAGTGTGTTTGAACTGACAGAATATATTAAAAAAGGTTTTATCATAAAAGCAAGTATGCTTTCGGTACTTCTTCTTGGAGTTACACCAGGCACTGATTGGAGGTGAGACAGATGGCTGTCAAGAGGGAAATAAAGATAGAACCTAAAAAAAAAAAAAAAACTATTGCAATGAATCAGCATTTTGACATCCATCTGCTGTGTAAATTTAGGCCTGTATGACAACGAATAGTTTCACTGCTACCTCACTGTACTGTCTTTCTCACTTCAGCAAAGCAATTCACACATCAGCAGTGCCACATCTTCCTGAGGTGGAAAACAGAGGTCAAGGTTTTAGGAGAGACTCAAGCCCCAGCATGTTGAGACCTCTGGAGGGGAAACAAAACATGGAACACGACTCCACCAACAAAAACAGTGTTTCTTAGGAACCTTATCATTAATTACGACACGTTTCCATTGTGTCCAATTTTATTTCTCATCCTCCCAGGAGATGAAGATGAAGATGGTGTGAAAATTGAGTCCTCTTTTTAAAGTCATTTGTCTACTGATTGTTTTTAACATATACAGTATATTGCATATATATTCATAGTCTTCCCTGAGCAAGTATAGTGATATTTATTGACAGCTATTATATAGTGTAAAACAGGTATTTAGCTTGTCCTATAAAATACTGTTGAGTACAAAATATATTGTTTTAATGACAGAAATGTCTTGATTCCATAGGTATTAACTAATACAAATAAAACACAGATCTCCTAAACATTTTATTTCCATATTCAAGATTTAGGTTTTGACAATTTTCTCTACTTCTTCCTTTTCTTCTGACAACTCACTGAAATGGCAACATCTCCCACTTCACAAGTCAGAGGATGTTAAATTTCCAGCCCTCCCACTTGCATCTGCTATTTTTATTTATGGGTATCACGTTTGTCTTTAATCACAAATGTTCTGTGAGGCTCGCTGAATGAAGACTTTCAGGAAAACAGTACCCCCACTCTCTCTGTTAAGACGACCACATTATGCCCTTTAGAGATAAAAGGATTCTTTAAATAGAAACGTGTGACCACTCGGACACAAAGCAGACGGGTGGCACATGTGGTTGATCAATAAGCATTTCAAGCGCACAACGTGAGACACTGTTACGGCAGCAGCCGGCGCCCTCCCATGTGTCTAACCCTTTTAGTGTTTGATTTTTTTTTTTTTTTTTTTTACATATGCCAAGTTGGATGCATGGTCCCCTGTTCAGGATTGATTCCAGCTAGACATTGCCCATCCCATTTCCTGCTTGGATATCTGAAGGGCCTGATTGGAGCAACACCCAGTCCAGCTGTACAGTATACAGTTTGTCAGTCGGGCAGCTGGGATTTCACGTGAGCAGCTTGCCACCGTGTCTCTTGGTGTTGTGTTCAGATTGATAGATGTTAAATGTCACTGAGGCTTTTGTGAACTAATATTGAGGCACTTGTTAACTATCTGGAGACTGGGTCAGGTATAATGTTGCTTACTGATGACTGATCGTAAACACAATAAACTTTCCTGTCTGGAAACACTTTACAAAAAAACATGAAAAACACAAAGTCCTTTTAGATGAAGTACTTTTGGGTATATTTTAGGGCTGTCAAACTAAACAGTAGCGTGGGGCGGCAGTAGCTCAGTCTGTAGGGAGTTGGCTTGGGAACCGGAGGGTCACCGGTTCAAGTCCCGACATGGACCAAAAACTGAGTGTGAACTGGTAGCTGGAGAGGTGCCAGTTTACCTCTTGGGCACTGCCGAGGTGCCCCTGAGCAAGGCACCAAACCCCCAACTGCTCGGGGCGCTTGTCAGGAGCAGCCCCATCACTCTGACGTCTCTCCATTAATGCATGTATGTGTGTTTCAGGTCTGCATGTACCATGTATGAGTTAAACAGAGTGTAAATTGAATTTCCCCATTGTGGGACTAATAAAGGTAGATCTTCTTCTTCTTCTTCTTCTTCTTCTTAACATGAAAATAACACGTTAACGCCAATTTGTTTTAACGCCACTAATTTTTTAATGCATTAACTCATCGATCTTTCAGAGGTTGTAGGATCAGTTTTTAAGATGTCATACTAGCTTCTCAGGAAGGAGGCTAAATAATGCTGCGCAAAAAAATGGTATGGCTATTTTCAAAGGGGTCCCTTGACTTCTGGCCTCAAAATATGTGAATGAAAATGGGTTAGTCTCCCCTTTACAGACATGCCCACTTTATGTTAATCACATGCAGTTTGGATCAAGTCATAGTCAAGTCAGCACACTGACAGCTGTTGCTGCCTGTTGGGCTGCAGTTTGCCATGTTATGATTTGAACATATTCTTATGCTAAATACAGTACCTGTGAGGGTTTCCGGGCAATATTTGTCAGGGTTTGTGTTTTTTTTTCAGTTTTTGTATAAACTCACATATTTGTCCACTCCAAAATTGAAAAGAAAATTAAATATTTGAAAAGGAAAATTTTGAAAAGAAAAAAAATGGGATTGATTTAAGATTAATATGATTAATTGTGGAAAACAATGTGAAAAATCGAAATTTAATATTTTAATTGATTTACAGCCCTGTAAAATTTTTTTTTTTGACTACTGAACAGCACCCCAGGCCCTTTTTTACTTTGTGTCTTTGTTTGTGTTTTTAATAATCGTCTTAATAAAAATCTTTGTAAATTGAATTACTTTATTTTCACGCAACTCCAGCTCATACAACTGATGCGTTTGTCATATAAAGCACTCGCCGATGCCACACTGGCAATATGTTTAAAATCCAGTCAAAACAACTTTGTGCTTCACCAAAAATTACTTTTCGGAGCCGAAAGCTGAGTGAAAACCACACACTCAAACATTTCCCCCCCAAGCACAATCTTTTATTTATCATCCTGTTTAGCCTCGAGACATTCATCTTTTTCCTCTTCTGCTCCTTCAGTGATATCCTGCTTTCCCGAGTAATGTAAATAGCATACTTTGATGTGCTACAAAAAAAAAAAATTAAAGAAAACCTGAATTTGACCATAGGGGTTGTCAAATTCAGCTCATGCTTATCTACAGTACTGCCCTGCTTATGAAAATAGTTTCAATGTAACTGCTGAAAAACTCTTCACTTTAGAGTGAAAAAAACATCACTACACCCTCTGTTAATGATATGTCAAGCCATGTCATGTCAATGTTTTTATTATTATGCCTAAATGACAACTTTAAAAACACTTCAAAGAGCAAAAACATGATGAGCTACAGTGTTGACATTGTATCTGCTGTGCACTCCGCGCTGCAGGTTAAGTACCTGAAATACGCAAGACGGAGACTTCAGGTTTCATACGTGTGCCTCTAGTGACTATTGATTCAATGCCCAGTGGTTTGGCTCATTTGTGGACTGATGCCCCATGCTGCACATCCACTGACGTGAACCACAACAGAGGAGATCGCTGCCATCGGTCAGCACCAACACGGGGGGCACTAATGTGGGCAGCAGCGACAGAGCACATCCTTCCTTCCTCACTCCCCAGGGCCTCTGCAGTATGCCACGTGTCTGTTAGATACCTGCCCAAACTGCCTTTTCCAGCTGTGCACCAGCAGTGCCAGGATACCAAAGTGAGCATCTGAGTGAATTTAAAATATGGTCTGCCAGAGAAGCTGAATAATCATTTTAAAGCTACATTAAGTAAAAATACGCTTTACTTCTGCAAAGTTTCCACCAAAAGTTCCCGGGACTTTTAGTCCATGGAACTACTTTTCAAGGAACTAAAAGGTTCCATCAGCCCACTGTTGTCTCTGTGTCAACTGCAGTCTAAAGACCCATGAAGATAAGGCAAATGAGTCTGCTGTTGTATGAAAAAGCAACCGTGACATGAGAGGAGGGCTGCTAGTGGTCACAGCAGTAAACATGCTCTGCAGCCTGTAGTTCAGTGTGTCCGCCTGCTTCATCTAAAATACACACTGGAGGAAAAAAAAAGTTAAAAATAAAGATTTTTGTCTCACTGCGACGACATTTACTGCTGCACATACGTATTTACTGCTGCACGTTGAATGTAATGAAAGAAATGCAGAGTGGAGAAAAATGAAAGTAAGAGCGTCTGTTTCCACAGTAAATCTGTTGATTGTTTGGTGGTTTATTTATTTATTATTTATTTGTGCTTTAGAAGGTAGCTGCTGTGAAACAATCAGAAAATAACTTTTCTTTCTCTCATTCACGGCGCCACCGCACGTCTGTCTCGTATCGTTAACTTAATTTAGATCCTGGTCAGAGCTTCAGATGTACTGTGTAGTTTCTTTCTCAGCCAACATGTAAATTAAGTAATTCAATAACTGAAACAATGCAGATTTCTCTTATTTGCCCATATGAAATCCTGGTGCAATTTCCTTCCCAGAGATAGTGACTGATAAATGTTTGTTTACGTCAGTAATGTCTGAACATGTCTTAATTATGATCAGTTGAAAAACACTCAAAATGCTATACAGTACATGTACTTGACATCTATGGGATATTATTTACAGAGAGAAATCCCAGAGACAGATCAAAACCTCTGCAAATAATCTATATGGATAGCCAAAATGCATCACTGATTAAAATTACAGTAAGTTGACTCTGTGTTACTCTCTTCATTTACTATCAGTCCCTCTTGGTGACTGTTCTTGGTTTCCCCGGGTCCTGAGTACTATGGTTGCATTAGCAATGGGTACTGCATACTCAGCTTTTTTTATACATGCAAAATTTATTAACGCTACTGTAATATACTAAATATCATCCTGCCTTTTTTTGGTGGATAGAGAGCATGTTTTTTTTTTGTTTTTGATGCTCTTTTTTTCTTGTATGTGTATTTTGCATCGGTGAAAAACTCTAAATAAAATATGTATTAAAAAAAAAAAAATACAGCAAGTCGCCATAACCTATTAGAGGTCATCTTTGGACTCTACGGTGGTGATTTAGCTCAGCCATAGCTCTAAATCTAAAGTAGTTATTTAACGGACAAATGTGACAAAGTGTGCTTTTTCTTACTGTCAGGCATGATGTGATGCATGGCAACAGACAGGAAGAAGATGGCGTCGCTGTAGTAAGCCCCAGAGCCAGCGCTGAAGTGCTTCTGCATGGCCTCCACTATGGGGAAGAGCTTCTGTGTGAGAGCCAACACGTCGTGGAACAACACCTGCAGATCGACAGCAGATCAACACAGTGGCATCAAGTTAGTACAACATATTCCCAACTGCAGTAGAGCTGAGATATATTAAGGAACCAGTAAAGATCTCTATGAGACTATTTCCCTACATGGAAATTTTCTGATAGCTCATGAGTTGTGATGACCAACATTGAAGCCCATGTGATATTCTTTATCTGGCTGACAATGAAGTTAAACCCAAGTAGCCTACTCTTTTGTCCTTTAAAGTCAGGACAAACCAAAAAATGACAAGCTGTACACAGAGTAAAGGAAGGTAATGATCAGACGGAGGCAGATTTGACCATAAACATGGAAAATCACTTGGAAGAATCTGACTCTGGCTTGCAGACAACTACTCACTTAAGGCAACTTTTACAGTCCACAATTAGTGGCGAGGACAATGATGTCTTGAGAAAACGAAAAATAGATAAAGGGTAAAAACAACAAATGTTTTTTATAATCTTACTAGAAACCAAACACTATTAAAGGACCACTGAGTAACAATTAGGGGGATCTATTAGCAGAAATGGAATATAATATTAATAAGTATGTTTTCTTTAGTGTATAATCACCTGAAAATAGGAATCATTGTGTTTTTGTTACCTTAGATTGAGCCGTTTATATCTACATAGGGAGCTGCCTCTCCCATGATGCACCACCATGTTTCTACAGTAGCCCAGAACAGACAAACCAAAAACTCTGAACTTTTCCTGTTTGGGCCGAAGTCAATTACCTTACTTGCTCTTGTTGCTACCACTCTCTTTCTCTTGCTTCACAACTCACTTCCCACATACACACTCACTTTAAGCACTCTTCTCTTATAACAGCTTGCTCCAGAGAGGCTCATTCATGTTTTTGCTTCAGCCACTGTAGCAATCCTACATGTTTGGCACATGTGAAAAGTTGAAATCTCCAACCTGTTCCAACCAACACTGTTCCTTTAAATGTCGTCTTCTTGTGTCTCCTGCCTCTCAGTGCTGAGCTTTAAATCACATAACAGCTGTGGAGCAGCGGTCTCTGCTCTGAGCAAGGACAGCACATATCTCTACAGATTACTGAAAGAGGATTTTTTTTTAAAATAGATTTAGGAAGTACTGATTATCATGAAAGCTTTCCTGCAGGAAGAAAATAAATGTGTTAGTTTGAGACAAACCGTATTTCCTGAGAAGAATCTGGCCTTTTCTGCTAATCAGTAAACATGTACGTTAGAGGCATCAGATAAAACCTGGAGAATATGCCAGGCTGTTGAATTATAAATCAGGCCCATGTGCCTCGATGAGCAAACATCATTTAATGATCCCTTACAGATTAAGGTAAGCCTCCTGTCATTTGTGGAAATCAGTGCTGTCCTGGACTGCTGCTAGTAATGTGATGTAATGGCACATAAATCACAGCTGTGGGAAGAATAAGTAATATTACTAAAGTCCTGATAAATATTTCTCACTCACTGGGACAGTGAGATTTCCATGACTGTTATGAGCTATACGAGCTGCATCACAGTGCCAATATCTGTATCTACGTTCGCCGTTTCATATAGAAGTACACATTTGGAAACACCTCAACAATTAACACTATAGGAGGCGTCTTATTTCCACTTTTTGCTGCTCTGGTTTCCATGTTTCTCTATGCAGAATAAAACTTTCAACCAAAAGCAAATGCTCAGTGGTCTTCATGACAAACCTATTGTCAATCACAACAAGTTAAAGAGACAAAACCACAGGAAGACAAGCAAGTAAAATTAAGAGAAAGATTATGCATTATCTCCTTGGTGAAACAGGATAACTAACAATAAGAAAATTAGTTGAGGACAGACTAATTCCACCTTTTATATTATGTATTTCTGGAAGATTCTTGTATATTTTCAAAAATATTTTGTATGGCTTCCTATTAACAATTCATGGAGAAAACCAGGTTCACTATTTTCCCCAAATGGCCACAACAAATAATGCAACAAGTTGTGAAAAAATAGATTGACATATTTCTAGCATAGGGCCTTATCTTACACCTGGCGCAGCAGTTTCACACCTCCACAGTTTCCATTTACATCATTTGAATGAAAAAACGAATTCTCAACCTGTGAGAAACAGCGGTTAACTGTTTTAAACATGGAGAGGGATTTTACATTATGCAAAAGGTTGAAATTCAGTTGTTTACAGACGATTACTTATTTTAATGTGCAAGAGATCATATTATTATTCAACAGGCACTCCACATCCAACCCTCCTCTAAGCTAAGAACACAGATTATTGGAAATATTGACAAGCGCCCAACAGCATTATTAATTCAGGGATAAAATAAATACTCCTCTGTTCTGTTCTTTATACTTCGGATACTTTTTGGCCAAGTAATATTATTAGCTCACAAACAAAGTTGCACAAAGTTAACTGGAGAGACTGCACACAAGTGGCAGTCGTTGGCAAGCTGACGTCAGTTCTGAGCAAAAATTCATTTTTTTGACTTTTGATACCAGGCTTGCTTATCATAATTTCTACTGAGCAGAGGATGAGAGAGGGGAATCCAGACGTTTAAGCCTGCATACACTGAAATATAGAATGAGAAATATTACCGAGAAAAGCTGTGTATGTACATAACTTTAAAACAACAGCATCCTTTCATTTAACATTCATTTCCCAATCAATAACCTTCATTATGTGGTCAGAGCACAAACATCATACATCTTTTAATCTAATCAAGAGTGAAGGAACAAGATTACAGTTTACAAAGTACAGTGAGAACACAGAGTGCCTGTTAGGAAGACAGTTATTTCAGGATCTCCATAAAAAACACACATACAGGGTCCTAAAGCTTGATTTATGCTTGCCGTATCGGAGGATTGCATGTGTCCACGTGGCCAAAGTGACGTGACACCATCAGACACGGGCGGTGTTGCGTGCAGCAGGTTTTTGCCTGAGACCCTTTTAGATCTTTTACATCTTTTATAGCCACATGGGGTATAAAACATCCATACATCTCCTTGTCACGATTCCATGTCTGTGCGTTCGGCTATCCTTGCAGAAAGTATAATCAAAGCCCAACACTCCCAGGAGGCCAGTTGATTCTATGTCTTTTACAAATTGACTGTTTTTATATTTACTGGATCCTGCTAATTTAGTTGTGATTTTGCCTATTGTCAGTTACACGACTGATATATTGTGCACCCTTCTACACAAATATCTTGCCAACAGGATATTAAACTGGGAATCCAATCGCAACACTTCTCTCGTGCTAATGACTGAACGAGGCCGAAGCACTCGACTGCAGTATGTTGTGTGAATAATGGTCAGCTGTAATGAGCACAGCCTCTGGGCAGTGTGACTCTGTAGGCTGCTTGTTGTGAATGTCAAGTGGGTCATTGAATTTACCACTGTTGAGAAGTGATGGAGGCTAAAATTCTTACATAACCGCTGTCTTACCCTCATGCTCTTTTTATGATAAATAATTAATAAGGAATGAGACTGGAGTTGAGCAGACAAGGATGTCAACGTGCTCATAATACAGTGCCTCCGTCAGCCCCCGGGGAGTCCCCGTCCCCTCTGTAACTTTGGCAGGACTTCAGTGACCGCCTCTTTGTGTGCACTTCAATAGAGACGGAGGAGACAGTGGCTGCACTTGTGGCTGTACTTGTGTCTGTGGTGGCAGAACATCATTTCATGATTCATTATCTCGAACCATGATGTTTAAAAGCACTGGTCTGGAATGATATCATGACAATGACAAAACCACTGGGAGTAAGGCCTGCTGGTACAATTTATGGAGCATGTAACTTCAATTTACAAAAGCACAAAATTGTGTAACAGAGTTCCTGGGCCACTATGTACTAACTAGAGCCTGACTGAGACATAGATATACAGTGTTGATACTGACCTGACAGATACACTGGCTTTACAGCAAATGTCAACTGATAAGTAAGATATGCTGCAATACAGCAGCACAGACAGCTAAAGTCTGAAGCTAATGCATTTTTTATTTGGATTTTTGTGGCATCTGGTGTCTTAATTTGAGAATAGACAGTACAGGGATGACAGGAAACCAGGGGAGACAGAGGTGGGAAGTGACGTGCGACAAAAGTCACAGGCCAGAGTCGAACCAGAGACATCCTTCGGGGTCAGCACCCGCTCAGTGCATATATTGGTACCAATTCTTCAATAACCAAATTGAAGGGATCCTAATCAAATCATAATGGCCCAACATTATATTTCCACAGTAAATCTGCTTCTAAATCATGCTTTTTCTATCAGGTTTCTGGCTGATGGTTTAAGTAAATATAAACAAAAAAATCCCTTTCTTATCTCTTCTTATGTTTGGCTATTTGTTTATCTATCATTGATTAAGGACCCTTGCAATTCCTGCATCTTGCTAATACACTCCATACTTTGTGCAACCTGTTTTACAAGTGTGTTTTGTAGCTTGGCTAACTTTAAAGGCGCAGGTGAGGTTGCGGTTTGCAACCAACTGAAGCTTCTCCCGTGTGACAAACATGTAGGAAACCACAGTGGCTGACGCAAACACATGAAAATTAGAATGGCGCTATCTAGAGCCAGTATTTGATTTGTCCTTCCTGGGTTACTGTAGAAACATGGTGCCTGGCTCCGTGAGGAGTATCTGCTCACTGTGTATGTATGTTAACAATAACAGCTCTTATTATCAGGTAATTACACACTAAATAAAACATAGTTAATAAGATTATACTACATGTCTGCCAATAGATCCCCTTAAATGTGACGCACTGTTCCTTTAATAGTTACACAGAGCAATTATTAGTATTGGCTGAGTAATACATGAAATGAGGGGGTGGGGAGATAAGCTCTGCATGACAGTTTGGGCTACATTTTTGAGGACTTGCCTGGTCCTCTTTAATACCCTGATAACATAACAGATTTTTATATTGGTGTGGCAGCACCATCACATATCAGATCTTGCCCAGTATTTTCACATTACACACATTAAGCGTTGCTCCTAGAAGACTTTGAGCTCGGTTGGAGTACAGAGAGTGAAATGAGCAGGAAGCAATCTGACCCATGGGCTCGAAACTGCCAAGATACCAAGCTGAGCAAACCTCTAACCAACCCGAGCATGCATGAGATCAGCCTGAGCTAATACTGAGCTGTAACAACACCAGATGTTGTAGATGATGAGACATTCCTGAGAGAAAAGGCCTAGCTGGTGCAGCGGATATGGAAAGGGATAAGTAATTTGTAAACAAGTTTTGATCTTGAGCTCTGTGAAGAATACAAAATAGGAGAGATACTGGACATTGCATGCAACAGAAAGAGCAACAGAGAGGGAACGTAATCCTGTGTTTTGGCAGAGAGCACAGGCAGGGAGGGATATCCCCATTAGTGAGGGATTAGTTTGACAGAGCAACGCTGCCCCCATGTGTTTCAACTTCAACCAGCACCTACAGCCGGTGTTAGTCTGGGTTAAGGGGTTTAGCGTGATAGTTGTGTAATTTTATGAAGTCCACAAACTGTAAAACAGCATTTTACAATACTGGTTCATGCTGAACCCGCATTTTACAATGCTGGTTCACGCTGAACCCAATTCCTTCAGGGACTGGCCAGGTGTGGGAAGGTGTGAGAAGAGTCACGGCTTCTCTCACAAGCTCTTTTCTTCTTTACGCAACTATTTCTGTCACTTTTTGTTAACAGTACGACCGCCGCTAACCTTATTTGTTTGACTATTGGGTCTCATGCCTGACTGTGACATCAGGCTTTTCACCTCTTTAAGTGTGGCCGTTCAGAACATGGTTAAACACTTTTACCTTCAGTTACAGTCCGATGTTGTACAAACTAGTTCGTTTCAAGTCTTTACTTCCCAGTTTATCAACTGTGGGCTTCTCTGTTAGGCATTTCAAACACTGAAATACTCACATTGGTTTCCTATACATTAAAGGACCAATATGTAATATTGGTTATTTATTTGATTTATTATTTTAATAATAAATAATTCAATTAAATTTTATCTATGTATTTATTGTTACATTTTGTTTGACAAAGTTAGAGATGCAATATTGAAGTCAACCCTGAAGTTTTCTTATGATCCCAGTCACTTCCACACAGTGACGCATACAGCTTATCAATTAAACACTGACGTCAGATCTGTACTCGGTATCAGGACCGAAGAAGTCGGATCCAAGATTGATGTTCTCTGTGGAAGACACCTGGCGTTTGGTTCCCACTTCTTACAAGGCTTGCGAGCCAATAGTAAATCGATGTTGATATAACGTGGTATCTCTGGGTCGTCAGTTAGTGTAGAAAACAGGTAAATGTGAACACTCTTGTAGTATTCACGACCTGCTAGGTGTAAAGTTTCTCCTCGTTCACGACTTGTGATGTATTTGTTGATGTCAGAAATGGCGGAGGCCATGGAAGTTCATTTTTCAGTGCATAATAAGTTAATATATTATAATTTCAGTTGAATATTCACCGTACTGAATCTTGAAATGATCATGATATGTCATCAGAGATTAAGTAAAAATGCTGAATTGAATTACTGGCTTCTTTGACAACAATGCTAGAGCCAGCATGTTCTTCTTTGAAATTTCCATTCCGGTCTGAAACGTCTGTTTTTGTTTTGACGGTGAGTTCTCATCCATGGCCCATTTCAACACCCTGATGCCACATATGAAACAAAACCGTGGAAGCAAGTAACCGAACTGGATCAACAGAAATAACGTTACCGTTAGATTCTACTCGACCTGAACAGCCTCGGCACACATCTCTCTGTGGTCCATGTGCAGCTGGGTTATCAAGGCAGCGATTATTTGAGACACACGGCTGATGACGTGATTCAAGCTGCTGCTAATGTCCAGAGGCTTAAGCAATCAAGTCTAGAAGGTAACCCTCAAATTGCGAAAATTTGTGCTAACTGCTATCAGTCACAGTAGAGGAGCAGATGGGCCATAGTTCCAGTATTTTGAATTTGGACTGCTGTTACCCATTTTACATGCTAGATGTCAGTACTAAACTAAATAGTCTTTAAATCTGTCATTAAGTATATCTAAGCCATTAAAGGTTGGGTTCATTGCTCAAAAATAAAATACACCACATAGATACCACACTGAAATTCAAGTAAAAACTTCAGGATTTTCTAATTCCTGGATACGTGAGAATATATGGCCAAAAGAAAAAAAATAAATAAAATAAAGAAATCTGGTGGGAAATCAAGCTGAATATACACTCAGTCAAAACGGTGTGTTTAGCTGCAAAAAAAAAAAAGTCTCTCCCAGACAGAGGTTAACCTTTGAATGCTCGTTTGTATCCGACTCTGTTAAATGTTGAACTAATGTTGAACTAATGAAAATGAATCAATTTGCATTCTGTAAGAAACTCTACTACTGGTTCATCAGAGTTGTGCAGTTAAAATACAAGCCGGTATCTCTCAGTCTGGTACTACAGAGATCTTAATACCAGTAGTAACTTCCTTTTATCTGCCCAAACTTAGCACAATAAATATATTCTCATGTCAAAAACTAACACACGCTCTTAATAGCATAGGACCTGCTAACTCACGTGATTTCAATGCACATCCATGGTAACTTTACTGGAAATAAAACTCATCATTAAGTCAAGTATTGTGAGGATTTCTTCTTATATTGAAATGAATAGATAACAGAGCCATCATACAGCGCAAACGCATTTTTAGACTGCATACCTCATATTTAAATGTTGCATCAAGGAGGAACTCCTGCAGCATCCTCTCTCCCAGTTCTTTGCTTGCCTGGTCACTCACAAAATGAAGGACCAGCACCTCTCCTTCCATGAAGTGTCCGTGCTTAACCATCGACAACATGGCTACCCTGAACTTGTCCTGCAGGCTCCGGCTCTTGTCCACTTTGGTGAACATCATGAGTGCGTGGTAGCGTTGGTCGCCGGTGCTACTCCTGTTCCCTTTCCTGGACCTAGATCCCTCACTCTCTCCTCCTCCCACATCTCGATCTTCCCCTTCTTGCTCTTCAGACCCAGCTGGATGTGAGAGCCTGGTATCCAAGGTTAGGTCAGCATCGTTTCTGTTGGCGTTGTGGGTGGCCTGTGTGTGCTTGATCCTCTTTGTGGTGCTGGAGAAGTTCTGCCTCTCTGATCCAAAGTAGTAAAAAGCTACAACAGCAAGTGCAGCAGCCAGGAGAAGCACAAACTGGTAGGACCTAAAAGTACTGATCCTACCCATGATTCTAGCTACCAGTCTTAGGATGCCCATATCTCCCTGTTGGTGTCATGAGACTGGGGGTGTACAAGGGAATACATTCACCATTTTGTGTCCTTCCAGTCCAGGTATTTTTGGCAACATTTTCCTGTAAGAGAAAGAATACTTATTTTAGTCTTGATGCACAGAGATGCCACTGCCCATCAAAAACGGTAATAAAGGTTTGACTTTTTAGCAGACTTTTGACATGTTACCTTTACATTTAGTTAAAAGTCTTATTGACAACATTTTTATGTAATTTTTTTAAACAACATTACATCCACAGAGCTTTTAGAAAGGCGCCGAATAAAAGTATGACATTCCTGAAAAACTTAAAATTAACTGAATTAATCTTTTTTTTTTTTTTTAAATCTGGCAGTTCCAAAATAGAGATGCACTACCAATACCAGATCAGATATCAGGCTGATACTGACTTAAACTGCTGGATCAGGTATCGGTGACAATGGGACCATCTATTCAATTCAGTTGTATGTTTATATACTATATACATACATTATATATTGGAATTTTAATTCCTGTTTTAGTTTTGAATAATTTGTTAGGCATTAAAAATGTTTATGGGAATTGTAATTACTCTTAATTTTGAAGATTTTTCTAACCAAGTTGTTGGTGTACGATTTATAATTTTGATAATAAATAATTCAATGATTTTTTGTATTGATGTATTTATTACATTTTGTTTGACAAAGTTAGAGATACAATATTGAAGTCAAGCCTGATGTTTTGTTATGATCCCAGTCACTTCCACACAGTGACGCATACAGCTTATCAATTAAACACTGACGTCAGATCTGTACTCGGTATCAGGACTGAAGAAGTCGGATCGGTGCATCCCTGGTCCAAGATTGATGTTCTCTGTGGAAGATACCTGGTGTTTGGTTCCCACGTCTTACAAGGCTTGTGAGCCAATAGTAAATCAACGCATATTATTACTGTTTTACTTATTTATTTTATTGCCAATTTCCTTCATTGCACCTGTTGTTGCTGCTGCTGTGACACCCGAATTTCCCTCCGGGGATTAATAAAGGTTCATCTTATCTTATCTACCTATCATATATCACATGGTATCTGTGGGACCAATAAAGGAATATCTTATCGTATCTTATCTTATCTCTGGGTCGTCAGTGTAGAAAATGGGTAAATGTGAACACTCTTGTAGTATTCACGACCTGGTAAGTGTAAAGTTTCTCCTCGTTCACGACTTGTGACGTGTTTGTTGACATCAGAAATGGCGGAGGCCATGGAAGTTCATTTTTTGGTGCGTAATAAGTAAATATATTATAATTTCAGTAGAGTATTGTTTTTTCCTCTTAATGCTAAAGGTAATAGATATGAAGAACATGTTGATATTCCCAACAGCCTCATCTTTTTCCTCATCATTTCTAGCACGTTTTGTTAAACAGAAATGGAAACTTTTAGAAATGTTCCACATTATATGGATTTGGTTTGGCATCCACAGCTAGACTACAATCCAACATTCACTCTGAATAATATCCTGTACTATCCTACTCGGGTATAAACAAAAACATCTCATGTCAGCCATCTCATTTCTTACATGGATTTAACAGTTTCCTACAATTATACTATTCCAGTACTGTGCCTGTTTTTTAGGGTGTCCTCTCCTCGATTAAGTAAATGTATGGGGTATCGTTATATGTTCATTTTGTGCTTATTTTTTATTTTAGTAATAATGTACCTAGTTTTTAAGCTTAAGCTAGGTTTCTTACATTTAGCGCCAATGATGCACCGTAAACACTGATCGCTTGGTAAGCTCACCATGCACAGAAAGTATTTTTACGCTTGACAGGAAAAGGGCAGAAGTAGATCCACTTGCCTGTCTCATGCCGTTGATCTCTGCAGTCCCATCTTGCCAGGTTGTTCGCCCTGTGTTACTGGATCTACAAGTTTTACTAACGATACACTGAAATGTAACGACACCATTAACGTTCACGAAATGCAATGACATCAAAATACCTGCGGCAAACTACTGACATGCCAACTGGTAGCGAGGAAGTTAGCAAGCGACGACTTAGCGCCAGTATGTGTGTGCTTGAGATAACCTCCGCCGCTGTTTGTTTAACCCGAGCACAAAGCTATCCACCGTTTGGTGGTTTGAAATTGCCGATGTAGGACTGCATACATTTGCCGTTGTTGAAGTATTTGTTTGCATGGCTTTGTGATTTTAAGTGGAAAAACGGCAATAAGGCTATCTGGAGAAATCACTAGCTAGCAGCAGCGCTGGCTAGCAGCCTAGCAACAAAATGCTATGATGACACAACTTTAGCCACACCCACTTTGGTTCAGCCGTATTCCGATCCGTGATGCCTTTAGGGATAGTTGGAAAAATAAAACCGACCATAGAGGAATTTAATTTTCAATTATTGGTGTCTTTTACATTTTATTTCTATGTTATTTTGAGTTATTGTTTTTCTACTGTTTAAATCAAACAATACTCACCATTAGAAGTACTAGTGGAGATGTGTCAGTTGGTTGGTTAGGTTGTTTCTACGCATGCAATGATATACTTACATTGTAGTTAAAAACAGAAAACAATAACATATAATAAATCCTATACATATACTGCACATGATGCACATTTTATCATCTTTTTCTTTTTTTTAAGGCCTTGATACATTTACATATAGACATTTACTCAAATACCGAAGTACAGTTTTGGAGAACCTAACTTGAGTATTTCCATTTGATGTTACTTTACTGCATTTCAGTGGAAAAAAATGTTCTTTTTACTCACTACGCTACATTTTTTTGACAGCTATGGTTACTATTTACGTTCCAGATTAACACGTAACTAGATATTGACTGATAAACGAGTATATCAGTTAATATTAGGATCACTGTATATGCAGTAATTAACAAAAAATTGCTGTATAGAAATGCCTAAATAATTCTGAGCTCATTTACAAACAGTGTCTTATATATTAGATGATTTTTCCAGTGAGCACTGATAAGTCGATTTTCCAACTGTAAAATATTCATCTTATTATGTAAATCTAATGGATTTGTATTGTTTGTTCATGTTATGAGTTTATATACTGTTACTGGATGTTTTTAACACTCAAATGTTTTTATACGCATTGGCCTCAAAATCCAAGTGGTATTACTACTTTTACTTCGTCCACCAGTGGTAAATATTAAACAAAAAACATTATATTATTTTGCCCCACTTGAATGGGACAATTCGAGTTTGCTACGATAACGGTAAAAACTACGAGCTTACCAGCAGCACGTGAAAGCAGCATCCCTGCCGCACGACATTTTCAGCAGCGGTATTGTTGCGCTCTGCTCGCGGCCTTTGTGGATTTGCCCGCAGCAAACGTTAACCACCTTCAATCTACTGGGAAAATGCCAGCTTTTGCAATCGCCTGATGGTGTTTTCTTCGTAAACGTTAACTAGCTCGTCGTTTTTGTTTTAAGCTCAGGCACGTTGCTAGCATAAAGCTAGCTAGCTTGATTAGCACTCGCGAAAATGAATTCCAACACTCACGTCATTCAGGTGACAAATGTCTCTCCGAGCACAACGTCCGAACAAATGAGGACTCTGTTTGGATTCCTCGGAAACATAGAGGAGCTCAAGCTGTTTCCACCGGAGTGAGTATTGTGAACTATAACTTGGTAAAGCGTTGTCTTGGCTAGCTTCCGCGGCTCACGCTGGGCTTGTCTTTAGGCCTGTAGTGTTGAGTAGGCCTCACTGCACGGTATGCTAATGCTAACGTTTGCCCGCGCCTTTAGTGAATGCAGCAGCAGTCACTCCCCTTAACAATACGGCATGAGGCACTCATACTGATTATGTCTCCTGTTGTGTGTTTATCTGAGGGATTTGGTACAGATTTAAATTGCCTTTCTTCCACAGACGCCGGGATATAACAGTCAAATTATCTTAACGCTAGTGGTCTAGTCAGTGAGCAGACAACAACTCTGGTAATCTGTTTGAGTCAGCTATCAAGCCAATATGCTAGGACTTCAACTAAGATTGTTTATTAGCCACTTAGTTAGGGATTACTCGTTTACCCCACAAGTATCAGAGATTATTTTAGAAATGGTCCATACAAGTTCCCATATTGTTGGTGAAGTTAAATTGGTCTAACGTGAAACCCAAATATATTCAGTTTGCAGCGATTAAAGTCATGCTCAAATATAGCAGTGAATCCTCATGTATGATTAACTGAAAGTTTTTTGTTTGATAATTAGCCCTTAAAATCATTGTAATTTATTATCAAAACTGATGTCTGTTAATTGACCTATTGTTTCAGCCTTGAAATCAGCTAGATATTAGCCCGTTCAAGCTTATTCTTCTCTGCTTTACATCACTGTAAACTGAATATGTGCATTTTCTTTTTTCCCTTTTGATATTTTATAGATTAAACAATTGAATCATTGGAAACATAATTGTTAGATTAATTAGTGAATAAAATAAATATTTACAGCCTGAGATGCAACAGCTGCTGCATCATGTTGATGTTGTAAATGCTGAAGTGGAAAAACAAATTATATTAGCATCTATAATGTTCCTGTTGGCAGTCTCTGGGGTCCCCTACATCTCAGCTGGGATGCTAATGAGCTACTGCAATAAATGCTCTACAGAATTTTAACATTGACTCTATTAGGAAATAATTGTTCTCTGCTTTGTATTTTCCCGTATCGAAATACACCTGGCTTCTCAGCAGGTAGGACATGTGGAGGACTGTAACAACAGCAACAAAGATCCAAAGCATCAGTGATTGACAGTGATCTTCGATTCTCAACAGATTGGACCTGTTCAGGACTGGTATTAACATGCATTCTGACATGCGATTACAGGTGGACAGCTCTAAGTCTAGGTGTGAACGCACTCAGGACTAATTGAGATCCGATCTTTCAGACCACACTCATGACTATATGTGTGGGCCACATATGGCCACATTCTTTAAGCAGCGTGTACGCAAATGCGTCCTGGGCCACACTGAAGGACCGCCTACTCAACTGAGGTCCTGTTTGGATTCGCGAGTCTCACTATGCTCCTCATGTGAATAGACAGGCAGACATGAGCACTTGTCCACCTAGCACCAAGGACTCAGCTTCTGTGTTCTACTGCATCCTGTCTGGACAACTGTATTTTATTAAAATCTACTTTATTTATAGGCTAGGTATCTCCAAATGATCAGATTAGTCACACAAAAATTGCATTATTATCATATTGTCGGTGTTTTTGTTGTGGTGCTTTCCAAGGATCTGGTGCCCATCCACTCACTTGCTCTCATACCCAGCTCTGTGAGGCTCTGTACCCCACTGTTGGCAAAGGTAGCGGTAGTGATTTTAACCTTTTATTCTGATGTACCCAAATTTGCGAACATGTAAGCAATTACTACTGACATTCCTGTAATATTACGTCACAATGTCTGCTGTATGAGCCGTGTGTTTACTACTTGTTTATTTGCATATAGAGCAGGAAAGTGGTCGCAGGAGACACATTCTAATGCTGGTGTGAACAAACAGGATTTTGAGCTGTTCACTTAGCAGGACGCATGTTAATGCCAGGTCTGAACAAGGCCGCAGTTGATGAGTGATGTGTTAACTACAACACATTATTAAAAGATATTTCTAAGCTACATTGTTAGTCTAAGCAGAGGATGTAGAGGTCAGGGTGGGTGAGATTGTAAATTCCATTGTCCATTATTAAAGGTATACTATGCAGCATTATAACTTGCTTTTTGTAAACAGCATTCAAAGTTGGCATGGGATTGAGAATGACAACGGTGTGCGCAATTTCCACACTATTATTGGCTTGGGTTTAAACACCCACCTGGGGCCCAGAGGCTCTCTGCTGGAGCCTAGAAATGTTCCAAACACAGCAAAATAATAAAAAAAAAAGAGGAAATACAGACAGAAGGCAGGGTCTCTAGATGCAGACACAGCCACACAATTGTAGTGGGTCATAAATGATGATTTAGAGGGACTATTTTTGCATGTATGTGGTTTTTTTTTTTTTTTTTTTTTAGGAAAATGCTGCATATTACACCTTTTTTAAATGTCATTGTCCCTGAGGACACAAAACTCATTGAGGTCAGTTTGAAGAAGGCATGTTGGGTCTCTTTGTTTGTATTCTTTGCACAACATATCTGTATTTTCTTCCAGTGACTCTCCCTTGCCTGTGACTTCACGTGTCTGTTTTGTAAAGTTCCTTGAGTCTGAATCGGTGGGAGTTTCCCAACACCTGACGAACACCGTCTTCGTGGACCGAGCCTTGATCGTGGTCCCTTTTGCTGAAGGTGGGTGTCTTTTTTTATTCTTGTCTCACTCACATGGCTATCTCAGAACATGCATCTCAATGTGTAGGTTGTTTTGATAGAATTGCAAACACTATCTGAGCCATTGTGAGTTTTTTTTGTGACCAAGCAAATTTCGCTAAGCTTTTCAGTGCTTGGCATTTCTAGGTATGTAAAAGGGAAATGTACATTTTTGTCCATGTCTGACAATCTAGCTGTAAACTTCTCTCTCTGTTATTTGTGTTGTGGTTTTCATAGTGGACAAGTCATTTGCAGAGAGCCCCTTCCTTGCTGGCTGAAAGTGGTCCTCTGCTGCCATCAGGAGATTAGAAAAAATAATGGCACCAGACTCGCAAGCCCCCTTCTCTCTCTTGTTCTGCAGTAAAATATTAACTCTTTATTTTTTCTCTCTGTTCAAGGCACTTTTCTTAAAAAAAAAAAAAAAAAAAAAAAAATTTGCCACACAACTCTTACGCAAAATGAGGGGGTGGTGGGAGAGTGTGCAGGGCAATCTCAATTCCTCATATGTTCAAAGAATTTGAATATTTTTCACAAATGTACGTTGATTACTAGACAAGCATCAGACTAGGGATGCCCCAAGCAGATCTGCTGGATCTGTATTGAGGTAGATCAAGACATTATTTAATTAAATGGTATTGACTTCAAGCTTGAACCATTTCTGATCCTCTGTTTATATTTTAAACTTTTGCAATCTGGATACACCAGTTGAAAATTTTCCATTCTGCATCAACCAAGAAACATCAACAGTGAATTTCAATTAACGTCATCCACACATCGTTTGCAAGGAAAGCCAAGTTCACACTACACAACTTGCTGTTTTGTAATTGGGAGTCCTAGTTGTGGTTGTCACATTACATGACTGACCAGCAACACTGCAAGATAATTCAATAGGAGGAATTCCTTATGAGGTCTTAGAAGTATGTATTCATGTCATGAAAACACATGCAGCACATTCAGTAAGTTCCTGTTGTTACAGGCAACCCGTCCTCCCCCAGGTTTCCCCGACAGGGCCAGATATTTAGCACGCTAGATACGTGGAGTGTGTCTGCAAAGCATCAGCGAACGTCTCAGCTTGTGTTTTTGAGTAGTTCACACATGACGCCAGTATGCGAGTGAATGCTGATTTGCCTCTAATCTAGGGCTTTTGTCGGGGAGCTCCAAAAAACTGTTAGGGAGGGGAAAGTCAGGGCTAAAGTTTTGTAGTGTGAACTAGGCATTAGTCGCTTTGCCTCAAATTCAGTGACATTTTGCAGGTGATATACACATCTAACAAAACTGTGTTTAAACTTGGTATTGTGTATAATTCCTATTACGTAGCATACATGTAGTCAATTTGCCGCCACAGCAGATCAACACTGACACTCCTTTGTCCATTGATATTATATGCAACACGTAGGAAACCATTAAAGACCCTGCACATACACACGGGTGCGTTCAGTTACTGGCTGATTAGAAATACTTGAGGCTTAGGTTTGGCGGGACTATGGTGGGAGTTTGGTTAGGTCCAGGTGTAAGCTGTCTCTGTCCTAACAAATCCTAGTAAAAGAGTGAGGAAGTTGTCAATCAAGCCTAGTCTTACAGTTCCCCACAGTTCTGAGGTCTAATCAGCCAGAAAGTGAAAATTTTACCTGTGTGGGTGTTTAGGGTATGGCTCATATAGTGTAGTGTGTCCTTTATAGTATAGGGTGCATTGCAAAGGAAAATATAAATACTGGATAAGGACTTGGTATGGGACTGAAAACTAATATGAAATGGCTCAGACCAGGGTAAAATGTTGGGGACATCTCTACACCAGCATAAAGCATGCAGGATAGACCAACTAATCAGCTGTGCATGCTAGAATAGATTTTGAAGGTGTGTGCCATCATCTGCATAGTTACTTTCAGGAGATGTTGAGTGTCTTATAATTTGGTTATTAATCATGATAAGTGCACAAACTGTCTTTGGCATTTACCTGCTTCATGTGCCAAAGTCTTGTATTCTTTTACGCTGCATCTGTATTTCCAAATTTTCACTAACACGCGAGATAAAAGTAGTTTTACGCCTCTGCTTGATGTTGCAGTAAAAAATGCTTTTTATTGACCCTCTCCACACATGACTCTGAAAGAGTTGAGTGAATCTCACGTTTAACAGTGGTGTTTCTTTTGTTGTTGTGTTTTACAGTTCTTTTTCCTGGTTCAGCCAGCCCTATATACCAGGCCCTGCTGAAAATGCCACCAACAGTTTTGTCTTCTGCAGCCTTATCCTGTTTCTCAAGTGTCCTTTCTGTTGTGTGTGTGTGTGTGTGTGTGTGTGCGTGGGTGGGTGGGTGTCTCTCTCTCCCCTTTTTAAAATGTAGAATGTCAGATTAAAAAAAATAGCCTGTTTTCAGATTGCACCATGGATGATCATCTGCATAAGATTTTCCCATTGATTTTACTGTTTGGTTTCATCAGCTTTGGGCACATTTGTCATGATTTTATCTCAGCTTTTGCTGGTAGTAGCCCTTAACTGTTTAGTGCAGTTTATCGTTGACATTGTTTAGTGTTTTACTGACAAACTGTTGGCTAAAACCTAGCAGTACTGTAGCTTGTTAGCAATACTTTATCTGGTTGCCAAGTAAGTTTTTCTATTTTGTGGTGGGATTATGCAAAGTAACCACCAACAAAAGCCCAGAAAAGGTAATATGTCTGAACCTTTTCTGTTTTTGTATTGGTGATGGTAAGTGATGTTGAAATGTACCCTTGTCTACACCCAAATCATGAACTTTGTTTTCTGTATCTCAATGTTTTTGTGTGCTTTATAGCGAAGCAGCCGGCACGAGTCGCTTGTTCATAAAACATCTAATGAAAGTTGAGAGCACATCCCACGGGACAACTGGCTGTGCTTGCTTACGTTTGGTTCATGACTTAAAAAACAAGTACAGGTGATAAAATCTTGGCAGTGTTGACCACAGTGTGTATTGTGACTTATAAATTCATAGCTGCTAATCCTACAATCATACTTGAACAAAAAAAAGTCAGGGATCAAGATTTACAGACAAGACAAAAAAAAGTGGATTTTTTTTTTTTATAATATATAATTTTTTTATTTATTTATTTTTTTACTACAGAGTAGTTAGACTGAGGTGGCTTGTCTGCAAGTCTTGTCTGAGTGTTTATCGATGTTTGATTGGAGCATGTACTGAAATGTTATTGTTTTTCTCCAGGAGTCATTCCTGATGAATCTAAAGCTATGTCGCTGCTGGCTCCAGCCAATGCCGTAGCAGGAATGATGCCTGGGGGAGGCCTTCTCCCAACACCCAATCCTCTGGCAACAGTGAGTTTTGACATTAAGTATGATAAGCTTACATTGTGTTCATGGTCATTTAATTAAATCTATGGCTTTCATCTTAAACATAACACAAACTGTAAACCTAATAGTGAGTTTATACTCTGTAATATTTGTAACGTTTTTACACCTCTATAACTCCTGACCATTTTCCAAAGCATGCCATATGTTTGTACCCTCCAGGCAGCACTGTGAATATCAGTCAACGTTTTCAAGAACCTGCAAAATCTTTTGAGATGTTTTCCAGCCCCCAAAGTTCAAGAGTTATAAATCTTAAAATTTGGTATTTCACCTATAACTACAAGTTGAAAAAGAGTAAATGTGAACTAGATGTAGACGAAAAATACTGCACAATTGTTAATATTGCTACTGTGCAAATCTAATATAACATGCAGAGAGGGAAATTCATTCAGTGTCGCAGTCCTTTGAATTGAATCCCCTTCACTGCAATAAATACAGAGTGTGATTAAAAAAAATATTCTCTATACACATTGGAGTCAATGTTAAACAGAATTACACTTGAGATTAGCCACTGTCAAAGCGCCTTTATGGATTACCTTTCATAGTAATTTGGACTCGGTATTAAACAGATATTGAACCAGGTATCAATATTTCTACCTTTTCCACTTATTATTCACCATAACCACCACATGAATGATTAAACTCCAGTGTCTTCATCACATCACCCTCAGAAACCAACCAAACACACACTAGAATTAATAACCAGTGATAATGGGAATGAGTCCTTCATTACACGTCCAGGTGTCTTTCAGTTTATTCAGCAGCACAGGGAAGATAGTCCAGGGAAATTATTAGTATTTCCAAAAACCTTGGGAGAGCAGTGGTGATTGTTGTTGAGCTTGCTTCATGTACCGTAGATCAGGCTCCTGGCCTCATGGGTTGGAAGAGCTCGCTGTCATAGTTCACACTCAAGGAAAAAAACTGGCCCTTATAAGCAAACAAGACTAGTGCATTCAAAATTACATTCAGGATTTGCATTAACACAAGACTACTAAATGTTTAAGTAACATCACATATTTACCTTGTTAAGCTCACTTCAGTGTAACACAGGTGAAAGAGACACAATACTGTGTGCAGCCCCACATGGCCTATTTAACGGTTAGTTGGTTAACACACTACCAGAAACACTGAGCAATGAAATCATTCAGCCTCTTAAAACACTGTCATTACAAGAGATCACTGACTGACAGATACTCCAGATTTTATAGGACTACCATGAATTACTGTCAGGTCTGAAAGCACAGTTTTTCAGTAAGCAGCACTGATGTAAATAGGCACAATAATTCAGACGTAATGCTGTGTTACATTTGCTGGATTCTTAATAAAACGTTTAGTGGTGAGTGCTGTTAATTTAGCTCTTCTAACAGTGTCTGCGTCTGTAATTTTAGATGGGAGGGACGCCATTCGGAGGTCTTGGAGCTCCCAACATGGAGCAAATGGCTGCCATGGGAATGCCAGGCCCTAACATGAACCCCCAGGTGAGCTCTTGATCAGTCACACTCATGGTCGCAGCAGGTTAAAACAGTATTTCCTTCAAATGGTAATATCCTTCTTGTATCATTTTCAGGCTCTTTCTGCAGACTTCCTGAAGCTCATGCAGTCCATGGACCCCAAGTAAGAAACTACACACACAAACTTATTCAGGGTATGCAATACAGTGAGCCCAAACACTGGAGAAAAAAACTAAATAATTGATGGCACTTGCAGACTGAATCCATTAGCGGCCGGACTGAACTTAAATCCAGGTCTGAAGAATGATGCTTCAAATAAGGAGATTGAAGAGGCCATGAAGAGAGTCCGAGAGGCCCAGTCTCTCATCTCTGCAGCCATCGAACCTGGAAGTGAGTGTGCTGTTTCCTCCTCTCTCTGCAGAGAGAGCTACTTGTTTTATTTAGCAGTTTACAGTACATTAGGATGAGCTTTAATAAAATATTGGGCTTTATCCCGGTATCTGTCTCTGTCAATAAATAGATTAAAGAAAAAAAAAAAACAATCTTCTAAAACATTGTGCTTGCTGTGTATTTGTTCCACTATGTGAGAAATATGTCTGTACCACCTGATAGATATTTAACTTTGTCATTGTTTTTGCAGATAAGAAAGATGACAAGCGCAAACATTCCCGCTCCCGTTCGCGGTCACGGCGCAGGCGGTCCAGCTCTCGCTCAAGACACAGGTAGACACCTGCATGATAGACCGGGACTAGTGGACTAGGTCTGCACAGTTAATCTAAATGTTACCACAGTCACAGTATGGCCAGCTGCAATTTTCATATCACAGGATGAGGAGGAAATCACAATATTTGGTGTGAAGATAAGGTGAAATATGTATTAAAGTACCATTTTTTATTAAATACTGTTGTACTGTAGAGATGTCCCGGCCTACACATTATATTCTGTAGACATGATTTGGTACAGATCCCTCCAAAAGTCACACCACAATCATTTTAATGTTTTTCAGTGAAAATGAGAATAATGATGAAAAAATGACCATTCCCTCTAATATCACAAATTATATAGCAATTGCAGTATCTGAAAATAATCCCAATTAGATATATTGCATTTCATGAACAGTACATTTAATTTCTGGTGGTAATTTTCAATGTTTAAAAATCTGTCACTGGTTCATTTTGGCAGACGTTCAAAGAGCAGGTCTCGGCGGAGGTCCCATTCAAGGAGTAGGAGGAGGTCCAAGAGTCCACGGAGGAGGAGGTCCCACTCCCGCGATAGAAGCCGTCGCAGTAGATCAAGGTCAGCATCTCCACTGTTGTCCTCACGACTCAAATAGCTGCCTTTTTTTTTAAAGTTTATTGTTGACCACTGCTGCAAAATTTGAGCTGTAGTTGTAGACTTGTGTGCATTATCCCTTTGTTAGCATCATCCTGTTTAAATCAGTGTAAAGTAAAAACCATAATAGCTGCAGCATTCATGCTTCTGGCTGTTGAAAGCTAAAGCTTCTGTCTTCTGTGTCATCATGTTATGAGCGGTAGTGTTGTCACAATACTGGGATTTCTAACCGTGGTACAATACCTTGAAAAAAAATCAATATAAAACTCAACACTGAGGGTATCAAATAGCGATGTTGTGACAGTTTTAATACGTTTGTCAGTTATTGTGGTTCATTAACTTATTAGCTTTCTAGATTTTAGGGATATGAATGATATGAACATTTGCAGATAGCCCAAGAAAGATGACGTAATAAGTAAAAATACCAATGGCAAATGCTCTGCAGAAGGCTCTGTGCCAAAACACGCATGTCTGCTGTGATGTGAGTGAAATGTTAGTATTTTGTCCTCCTTGATTTTGAAATCTGGGATGTGCTACCCGATTTTATACTTTGCTGAACATTCATTGCTAGAGCTGCTAGTACGTCCAGGTTTTGTTCCTGTGCGGCGCTGCTGTTTGTTGACGTTGACCATGTTTGTCTTGATCAGGGACCGGAGGAAGGAGGAAAAGTCTAAGAAAAGGTCAAAGACGCCCCCCAAGAGCTACAGCAGTGCCAGGAGGTCTCGAAGCATCAGTCGGTGAGTGCTCTGGGCACTGCGTCGGTTGTTGTTAGGGTGAACTACAGGCACACATGCCAATCACAACACGTGTACCGTCTATCAGTTAATGTGACGCTGCATTCGCAAAGCAAATAAACAAGAATGACAGGAGTCTTAACGTTTATCCGTTTATACTTTGTGTCTCAGGAGGCACAGGCGAAGCCGCAGTGCATCTCGGTCCCCCAGGAGGAGGTTGTCCAGGTCTCCATCGCTCAGACGGTGAGTTGTCAAACACATTAATAATACAAGTCATTTAGTCATAAGTAGTCTTCAGTCTAAATGTATGTTTATATCGAGTCAAATCATAACAGATTTATGTCAGGACGCTTTTTATACAGAGCAGGTTTAGACCCGACTGTATGATTTAAAGAGCCAACAAGAGATGCCCCATGAGAGAGAGAGAGAGAGAGAGACTCTCTCTCTCTCTCTCTCTCTCTCTCTCTCTCTCTCTCTCTCTCTCTCTCTCTCTCTCTCTCTCTCTCTCTCTCTCTCTCTCTCTCTCTCTCTCTCTCTCTCTGAGAGAGAGACAACTATTAGGACTAGTAACAACAATCAATAGAGTGCTGATAGAAATATCAGAAGTACCAGAACAACAACTGAAACTGAAACATTTGTCATGTTCAGTCACAAGAAAGAGAAAAAGAAGGACAAGGAGCGTGAGAAGGACCGGGACAGAGACAGGAGGGAGGACAGGGACCGGAGCAGAGATGAAAGAGAACGCTCCAGCAGTAAGAAGAAGAAGAGCAAAGACAAGGAGCGAGATCGGGATCGCAAGTCTGATAGTGAGAAAGGAGACGTTAAGGTACATTTAGAGCACTGAATAATTTCCTGTTGAAATTACCGGTATTGATCAACAGTAGCTGGATACATTTCATGTGATTTATTTTTTGATTTCCTGACTCTTCTAAATTTCTTTTTTTAAAACTAACTTAAATTGTCTTGACAGGTGACCCGGGATTACGATGAAGAGGAGCAAGGTTATGACAGTGAAAAGGAAGGAGAGGAGGATGACGATGAGAGGAAGAGCGACTCTGACTCTGCCTCATCCCCCAAAGGCCAGGAGGAGACGGAGCGATCGGAGGGCCAAATCCCCAAAAAGTCCAAACTGAATGGAGACGACCACCATCAGGAAGACATGGAGATGAGTGACTAAACATCCCAAACATGTTACCTTTCCACTATCCTCTTTTATATTTTTAATATAGGCCGCAACATGTCTGTGCCTGATCACTCGAAGTTAAAAAGATTTGTTGTCTTAACTGTAGAAGGAAAGTCGTTAAATAATTTTTTGTAAAGATGAGAAAACAAGGACTAAAATATGAGTAACATGAGACATGGTTTTAAATTGTCATTGCTGTACTTTTTTAAGATCCTGTTGATTTTTGTTTTTGTTGCCTTTGTGTTCAAACTTGGTCTTCCTGACAGTACAATACACAGCACTGAAATGCTGTCCAAGTATTTTACCTGTCAGGGTTGAGTCCTTCCTTCCTTCAGACGGTTAGTCACTCACCACCCAGCACCAGTTTCATGGTCATTTCTTGGTTGCTGGACCATTTTTGCTTTAACTGTAATGCACAAAGTCGTGTTTCAGATGACCTTCCTATTTACAATCCTTTGTAAGTGTACACTGTAGATTGAAATGTGTTGTCGCGATGAAATACAATAGGTTTTCAAAAGGAAACTAATAAAATTGGGTCAAACTGTCAACTTGTTTTGTCACTAAAAGGACTCGTCATTCATTTTAAAGCAAAAGCTCACTTCTACAGTTGATATCTTTCTGTAACTTCCTGGCATCTAAATGTGTCGCCTACCAACCAATCAGGGCAAAGAAATATCCCACACCTAAACCTGCATCAGGGAAGATTGTTTATTAGTAGTATAGTAACAATACTGACTTTTCTTTAACTTTTTTCGACATACATAGAATATTTTGGACTATTTTCAACAACCTATACTATGACTTTTTTCAACATACTATACCATGACTTTAGATTTTTTTGACATACAGTGTTCAAAATAATAGCAGTCCAACATGAATAACCTGTTTTTGGTACAAATTATATTACTGCATGGCAAATAATTTACCAGTTGCTGTAGTAGGGTCATAGAAAACCAACAGAGCCAACATTCATGATATGTATGCTCCTGAGTCTGTGTAATTGAATAATGAATTGAAGGGGCGTGTTAAAAAAAATAGCAGTGTGGAGGTCAATTAGTGAAGTCATTCAATCTGTGAAAAAACAGGTGTCAATCAGGTGGCCCTTATTTAAGGATGAAGCCAGCACATGTTGCTCATGCATTTCTCTCTGAAAACCTGAGAAAAATGGGTCGTTCCAGACATTGTTCAGAAGAAAAACGTACTTTGATTAAAATGTTGATTTATGAAGGGAAAACGTATAAAGTAGTGCAGAAAATGATAGGCTGCTCGGCTAAAATGATCTCCAATGCTTTAAAATGGAAAGCAAAACCAGAGAGACGTGGAAGAAAACGGAAGACTACCATTCGAATGGATTGACGAATAGCCAGAATGGTGAAAACTCAGCCAACGATCAGCTCCAGGATGATCAAAGACGGTCTGAAGTTACAATGTGAGTACTGTGACAATTAGAAGACGCCTGTGTGAAGCTAATCTATCAGCAAGAAGCCCCCGCAAAGTCCCACTGTTAAAAAAAAAAAAAAAAAAAGACATGTGCTGAAGAGGATACAGTTTGCCAAAGAACACCTTGGCTGGCCAAAAGAGAAATGGAGAAACATTTTGTGGACGGATGAGAGTAAGATTGTTCTCTTTGGGTCTAAGGGCCGCAGACAGTTTGTCAGACGACCCCCAAACACTGAATTCAAGCCACAGTACACTCTGAAGACAGTGAAGCATGGTGGTGCAAGCATCATGATATGGGGATGTTTCTCTTACTATGGTGTCGGGCCTATTTATCGCATACCAGGGATCATGGATCAGTTTGGATACATCAAAATACTTGAAGAGGTCATGTTGCCTTATGCTGAAGAGGAAATGCCCTTGAAATGGGTGTTTCAACAAGACAACGACCCCAAACACACCAGTACGCGAGCAGCTTCTTGGTTCCAGACCAACAAAATTAAAGTCATGGAGTGGCCAGCCCAATCCCCGGACCTTAATCCGATAGAAAACTTGTGGGGTGACATTAAAAATGCTGTTTCTGAGGCAAAACCAAGAAATGCAGAGGAATTATGGAACGTTGTCAAATCATCCTGGGCTGGAATACCTGTTCACAGATGCCAGAAGTTGGTCGACTCCATGCAACACAGATGTGAAGCGGTTCTCAGAAACAGTGGCTATACAACTAAATATTAGTTTAGTGATTCATAGGAATGCTGAATCCTGGATATTTTTCAGTTTACACAGTAAATATTTGAGTTTGTAAAGTAAAATGCAGACACTGCTATTTTTTTGAACAGCCCAATGTTCATTTTTCTTCATTTTCTGTAAAGTAATACAAGAATTTCTGCTTTTTTTTCTTCATGTTTTGATTTAGAATATAATGTGCAGTGTTCCCAATGCATGGAAATAAAAACCATTATAAGGATTTTGGGCTTTACTCAATTTTTTAAACAGACTGCTATTATTTTGAACACAACTGTACTATACAGTGATTTTTTTTTTTTTTTTTTTTTTTTACATTTTTTGACGTACGACACTGCCTTTTTTTCCAACGGTATTTTTATTGTGCCTTTAAACAAACAGATAAATACAGCCAACACAGTGGCCACAAGAACTAAACATCAGTCTTAGATGTACACAGCACATAATATACTCAGAGATGGTTGCTCACAGTCATAAATATGTAGTGGAAAATGTCATAGTATTTCTGTATAAGGAGGAGGAGGCACTCAGTCCGTTACAGTTGATTACAATCAACAGTGATGCAACTGGAAAACATTATAAGAAAACAAACTAAAGGTCAGTAAATAAATACCTTGCCAACCAAAAATGTCACTGGGAATTTTCCAGCATATTTACAGAAAGATCCAAGTCTTAAAGAAGTCACCCGTTGTACAGTCGGTATGTTGGCTATTCTATTCGTATTAGGTCAAATATCAGTTTATCTCACCCCACAGCTGTTGGTTTATCACCGATCATCTGAGCAATGTATTTTTCCAGCAACATGTAAGAAAACTGACCAGCCGTCTGTGATGAAAGCCTTTAATACGAGGATCAGGTAAACCGAGAAGCAACACCTGAGGTTCAATGTCAAGGTGGACATTAAACCCCAGTACTCCTCCGTATGGATACAAGACCACATACATACAGAGACCATATTTCTGTTGGATTTGTTCAAATGTAAGTGAAACTCCATCAAATAAATGCCCTAGAGTTAAGACCCCCATCTCTCTTCAGATGTTAAATCCTCCATCTGAACTTGCTAAATAAAAATCAGTGTTACCCTGTATGGGAACCCTCTGTCTGTCTTATTGCTTGGCAGGCTTGCAGACTCTGATTACGTTACTGTACATATCACTCCTGATCGAGATCCCCAGGTAAGTAAAACCATTGGGTGACCATTTAAATAGCTTACATGGGTGATAAGGATTGCCTTATGGCATCACTGCAGATTTTAAAAATTAATTTCATAACCTGAACATTCACTATATTTATTTATTACATCCAAAAGAGCTGGTATAGATGTCTTTGGGTTAGTTATATATAAAGACTGAGATCTCGCCAGTATATTTGTCTATTTTGTGATCATTTTCACCAACAGAGATTCCAGTGATATCTGGTCTGGTCCTCCATGTCATGTGTGAGACATATTGCTGATGTTGTTGTTGGCATGTGTCCAGGTGTCCCCTCACCTGTGTCTTGTGTTTTCACTGGCTGTAGCTTGTGGCTGGAGTCCCCGACACGTCCAGATATTTAGCATAGATATATATAGGAATGTGTCTGCTTGTGTCTTTGAACAGCTCACACATGACGCTCAAATACGATGTGCGAGCGGCGAGCCAACTGTGATCTGCCTGTCTTTTTGTCGTGGAACAGAAAATCAGGGCTAAAGTCGTGTAATGTGAACTAGGCATTAGTCTTTCTTCCAATTTTTTTACCAGTGGACACTTTTAGGCTGCAGCGAAAAATCCACCCGTGGCCTAAAGTGCATTTTCCCCATAGACCACCGCTGCAGAAGAGTCTGTAAAACTGTTGAAAGGACACCCCAAACTGCAAACAAGGTTGATAATGACTTTTTCTATTGTGAATTTTTGGTCCATAGAGGTTTTATATTTATAAAACTTGCCATGAGCCGAGAAAAGCGATTTGTGACATCACAAAGTAAAGGGCCAGCAGGGGAAATACTACTGCACATATTCAGCATCCATTAGCTAGCCAGGGGGCGCTAGAGAGAGACTCCATCCAGCCATTCATCCATTGATAACCGCTTATCCCATTAGGGGTCGCGGGGGGGCTGGAGCCGATCCCAGCTGGCATTGGGCGAAGGCGGGTTCACCCTGGACAGGTCGCCAGTCCATCGCAGGACACATTGAGACAGACAACATATAGACAGACAACCATTCACACTCACATCCACACCTACGGGCAATTTAGAGTCATCAATTAACCTAAACAGCATGTCTTTGGACTGTGGGAGGAAGCCGGAGTACCCGGAGAAAACCACGCTTACACGGGGAGAACATGCAAACTCCACACACAAGAGCCCCAAGTCGGATTCGAACCTGCGACCCTCTTGCTGTGAGGCGAGAGTGCTAACCAGTAGTAGTAGTAGTCTGAACAAAGTTCAGACATCTCGAATTAAACGGTACAACACAGACTGTGACTTTGTTCTCTGCTCAGGTGTTAGTCCACGATACCTTTATATGGCAAATAGGCTGAGTTGTTTGCACCTATATTAATGCTCAGTCCTGTATACAGAACCTTGAAAGTCTCAAAAATCACCACAGAGTTGAATCATCATCTTCCTCCAAAACAGCTTCTATGAAAACTGTCGATGGTGTGGTTTTGTACTGATGTAATAATGTTTGTGTCTGTGATTCAGTAGTTAACCAGCAGGAGGCAGTCAAACTCAAACTCCTTTCAGACCCTTAATGCTTGCCCTTCCTCCCACCTGTGTGCTGGCAGACCACATGGCAGACTGATGGCAGGCTGCTGAGTAAATTGAAGCTGAGCCATTAATCCACACAGTTTGCAGCACAGTGAATGCATCACTAGGTGAGTTTGATATCCTTTTGGAAGTCAGGTGACCTTTTAAATGTAAAGTTCAAGACACAAAAGACAGACTTCAACACAAGGATCAGTAACTTTCAACTAACTCATGAACTTCATGAATGTTTGGCAACAGCTCACACTATTAACCTGACATTGTTTTCATACAAGTAACCAAAAAAGGGGAGGAAATATGCTTGAAGTCCTAAAATTTGCATGCATACATTTTGTTTTTTAGTTATTAAGAAATAAAAATACACTTTTTATTGTGTTTACTACAATCCAGGAGTGGTAGTGTAGTGCTAACATTAAACCAGATGTGTTTGAATACAGTTTGACTTTGTTCCAGACAGAAATTGATTCCATTAAATTTACTTTTATTTTACTACGTTTAGGAAAGTTTGCAGTCCAGATTTTTGAGAATCAAACACTTAATTTCCTGCATTGTGTTGAATTTTTACACACATTTATGTCTAAATGACTTTATTTATTTAAAAGAAAATACGAAATTCAGGCAGCAGGTGAGAATTAAAAATTAAATATTTTAGGCTGTCAGGCATTCTCTATTGCTTTCAACTATAAATAAATATTTGGCTGTAGATCAACTTTTCTCATTTAACATTGTCTGTTGAGTCAGCACGTAAGCATGATTTACTTTTCCCTCCTCTTTTGTGTCTTTTGTTTGGTGAAGTAACATCTTAAAATGTGCATGTGGCGTCTATTTGTGTCAATAAACCATTCATTTATTTTAGTTAATTTATGAACCCCTGGAGTTTAGTTGCTCATATACTGTATGTTTCAGCAAGGTTTCAGCCCATTTTCAAAAGTCATAATATAGTATGTTGAAAAAAAAAAAACATAGTTATAATGATAATACATCTTATTTATGGTGTGCTTTTCATGAAGACACTTTACATGACACGCAACATTAATTGCACATAAAAAGCAAGTCTACAAAGTTGAGTTTTGGTTTATGATTTGAATGTGGACAGGTTGGTGAACTCTGTCCCCATCGGTCCGGTGGTTGGTGCTGAGTGGTGGAGACGGGCGGTTGGCATCAGAGGAACGCAGGCTGCAGGTAGGAGCGTATTCAATGTAATGTGGGCCAGCTTATGGAGGTCATGAAAAGGTCAGAGTATAGCATGTTGAAAAAAGTGATAAAATAGTCCTATCATAGTTTGTCGGAAAAGTCATAGTATCGTGTGTCCAAAAAGTGATAGTGTAGTATGTTGAAAAAATGGTTATAGTGTAATATCTTGAAAAAATAAGTCCTAGTATAGTATGTTGAAAAGTTATAGTATGTTGAAAAAATTGCAAAAATCCTCAGATATTATGTCAAAAAATTCATAATATAGTTTGTTGAAAATAAGTCACAGTATAGCATGTCAAAAAAATAAAATGCTACTATAGTATGTCCAAAATTTATTAAAATTAAAAAAGTCATAGGATAGTACGACAAAAAAAAGTATAATAAAAAAAATAAAAAGTTATAGTCTTGTATGGTGAATTTTTTTTAAAAGTCATAGTATAGTATGTCAAAAAATGTCATACTACATTATATTGAAAAAAAATATATAGTATGGCAAAAGAATTTTAAAAATCATTGTGTAGTATGTTGAAAAAAGTTATACGATAGTATCTCGAAAAAATAAGTCATAGTGAATAATGTCGAAAAACAGTCATAGTATGTCGAAAATAAGTCATAGTATAAATAAGTCATAGTATAGTATGCCGGAAAAATAAAAAAAATCATAGTTTAGCATGTTGAAAAAATGTTATACTATAGTATGTCTAATAAAAGTCATAGCATAGTTTGTCAAAAATAAGTCATAGTATTGTGTCTCAAAAAGTCATAGTGTAATATTTTTTAAAAATTGTAAAAGTCATAGTATTGTATACTGCAAAAAATTCATTGAGAAGTCATTGTGTAGTATGTTGAAAAATAGTCATAATATGATATCTCAAAAAATTAAGTCATAGTATAGTATGTCAAAAAAATAGTCACAGTGTATTATGTCGACAAAGTCATAGTTGGGGGCGGCAGTAGCTCAGTCTGTAGGGAGTTGGCTTTGGAATCGGAGGGTCACCGGTTCAAGTCCTGACATGGACCAAAAACTGAGTGTGAACTGGTAGCTGGAGAGGTGCCAGTTTACCTCTTGCGCTGCCGAGGTGCCCCTGAGCAAGGCACCAAATCCCCAACTGCTCGGGGCGCTTGTCAGGAGCAGCCCCCTCACTCTGACATCTCTCCATTTGATGCATGTATATGGGTCCTGTTTGTGCATGTGTGTGTCTCGGGTCTGCATGTACCGTGTATAAGTAAAAACAACAGAGTGTAAAAATTGAATTTCCCCTAGTGGGACGAATAAAGGAATATCTTCTTCTTTCTTCTTAGTATGTCTAAAATAAGTCATAGTATAGTATGCAGAAAAAATAAAATAAAATGTCATAGTGTAGTTTGGTTTGTCAAAAATAATTCATGTCGCAAAAATTAAAGTCATTGTATAATATGGCAAAAATATAAAAAGTCATAGTATAGTATGTCAAAAAATAAAAAAAGTCACACTATAGTATGTCAGAAAAAAGTTACGATAGTATGTAGAACAACTTCTAAGAAGACAGTATCGTACAGTCAGTATAATATCTCAAAAAAATAAGTCATGGTATATTCTGTTGGAACAAAGTTATAGTATGTCGAATATACATCATAATGACGATAAAAAGTCTTTCGAAAAAATGAGTCAGTATACTATGGTAGTATAGTATGGTGAAAAAAGTCATCGTATAGTATGTCGATAAAAACTCATAGTATGTTGAAAATAAGTCTTAAATACAGTAATTCAACGTATAGTATGTTGAAAAAAGTCATAATATAGTATATCGACAACAAGTCATAGTACATTGTGTCAAAAAAATGTCATACTATAGTAAGTCAACAACAGTCACACTATGTCAAAAAAGTCATACTACAGTATGTTGACAATAAAAGTAATAGTATATCTCGAAAAAATAAGTGAAAATATATTTTGTCGAAAATAATTCATAGTATAGTATATTGAAAAAATTTAAAAAGTCATTGTGTAGTATGTCAAAAAAGTCATAATACATTATGTCAAAAAAAAAGTCATGTCGGATAAAAAGTCATAGTGTAGTATTTTAAAAAATAGTCATAGTGTAGTATTTTAAAGAATAGTCATAGTATAATATCTTTAAAAAATAAGTCATAGTATAGTATGTTGAAAGTTATAAATTAGTTGACATGTAGCATGTCGAAAAAACAGCCTAAATATAATATTTTGACAAAAAGTCATCGTACATTATGTCAAAAGTCATAGTATAGTATGTCAAAAAAAAGTAATACTATAGTATGTCGAAAAAAGTCATAGTATAGTATGTTGAAAAATAGTCATAGTATAATATCTTGAAAAAGAAGTCATAGTATATTCTGTTGAAAAAAAAACATCATAGTATAGTATATGTCGAGAAAAAGTCATACTTAAGTTTGTTGAAAAAAGTCATAGTATAGTATGTTATAAGTTATACTATAGTATGTCAAAAATTAAAAATGTCATATTGCATGTCGAAAAAACGTCATAGTATAGTATGTCATAAAAAGACATAAAATAGGTTGTCAAAAATAAGTCACAATATAATATGCCAAAAAAATCAAAAAGTCATAGTATAGTATGCCAAAAAATAAGTCTACTATGACTACTATGTCAAAAAAAGTCATATTTTAGTATGTTGGACAAAGTTATGAAAGTATGTCGAAAATTTTTTTACAAAGTCATAGTATATTATGTCGAAAAATAGTTATGTCGAAAAAAGTCATAGTATAGTATGTCGACAAAAAGTCATAATGTAGGTTTTCAAAAAGAAGTCATACTATAGTATGTCAGAAAAATTAAAAAGTCATAGTATAGTATGTTGACAAACATTTTAAGTCATTGTGTAGTATGTTGAAAAATAGTTAATAGTATATCTAAAAAAAGTCTAGTGGGGACTAGTCAGACTAGCGTTCGAACTGATGGAGCCACTTAGTCCAGTTGCCTTCGATTCAATTTTTGCCAGAATCTCAAAAAAATAAATCATAGTGTATCATGTTGAAAAACCAGTAATAGTATGTTGAAAATAAGTCATAGTATAGCATTTCGAAAAATTTAAGTCATAGTATAGTATGTTAAAAAAGTCATAAGACAGTATGTCAAAAAAAGTTCTAATATAGTATGTCGAAAAAATTGTAGTCATTGTGTAGTACGTTGAAAAATAGTCATAGTATAACTCAAAAAAATAAGTCCTAGCATAGTATGTCGAGAAAAGTTATAATATAGTATGTCAAAAATAAGTCAAAAATCAGTCAGTGTATAGTATGTTGAAAAATAGTCCTAATACATTATGTCAACAAAATTCTTCATCTTCATCCGCTTATCCGGGGTCAGGTTCGCGGGGGCAACAGCTCCAGCAGGGGACCCCAAACTTCCCTTTCCCGGGCCACATTAACCGGCTCTGACTGGGGGATCCCAAGGCGTTCCCAGGCCAGTGTGGAGATATAATCTCTCCATCTAGTCCTGGGTCTTCCCCGGGGCCTCCTCCCAGCTGGTCGTGCCTGGAACACCTCCCTAGGGAGGCGCCCAGGAGGCATCCTTACCAGATGCCCGAACCACCTCGACTGGCTCCTTTCAACGCAAAGGAGCAGCGGCTCTACTCCGAGTCCCTCACGGATGACTGAGCTTCTCACCTTATCTCTAAGGGAGATGCCAGCCACCCTCCTGAGAAAATCCATTTCGGCCGCTTGTACTCGCGATCTAGTTCTTTCGGTCATGACCCAGCCCTCATGACCATCGGTGTGAGTAGGCACGAAGATTGACCGGTAGATAGAGAGCTTTGCCTTCCAGCTCAACTCTCTCTTCGTCACAACGGTGCAGTACAGCGACTGCAATACCGCCCCCGCTGCTCCGATTCTCCAGCCGATCTCACTTTCCTCACTCACGAACAAGACCCCGAGGTACTTGAACTCCTTCACTTGGGGTAAAGACTCATTCCCTACCTGGAGTAGACAATCCATCGGTTTCCTGCTGAGAACCATGGCCTCCGATTTTGAGGTGCTGATCCTCATCCCAGCTGCTTCACACTCGGCTGCGAACCGATCCAGTGAGCGCTGGAGGTCACAGACTGATGATGCCAGCAGAACCACATCATCTGCAAAAAGCAGCGATGAGATCCTCAGCACACCAATCCGCAAACCCTCCTCCCCCCCGACTACGCCTCGATATCCTCTCCATGAATATCACGAACAGGATTGGAGACAAGGCGCAACCCTGGCGAAGGCCAACGCCCACCGGAAACGAGTCCGACTTACTGCTGAGAACCCGGACGCAGCTCTCGCTTTGGGAGTACAGGGATTGGATGGCCCTGAGAAGTGACCCCCTCACCCCATACTCCCGCAGCACCTCCCACAGTATACCCCGGGGGACTCGATCGTACGCCTTCTCCAAGTCTACAAAACACATGTAGACTGGATGGGCATACTCCCAGGCCCCCCCAAGGATCCTTGCGAGAGTAAAGAGCTGGTCCGTTGTTCCACGGCCAGGACGAAATCCGCATTGTTCCTCTTCAATCCGAGGTTCGACAAAAGTCATACTATATTATGTTGAAAATTTAAAAAGTCATAGTGGAGTATGTCGAAAAAAGTAATAATATAGTATGTTGAAAAAAGTCATAGTATAGTATGTCGACATGAAGTCAGTACATTATGGCAAAAAAAAAAAGTCACACTTAGTATATGTCAAAAAAGTCATAATAGTGTGTTGAAAAATAGTAGCAGTATAATATCTTGAAAAAATAAATAGTATATTCTGTCTAAAAAAAGTTATAGTATGTCGAAAATAATAATGCTGGAAAAATATCACACTATAGTATGTCAAAAATAAAGAAGTCATAGTATTGTATGTTGGCAAAAATCATAGTATAGTATGTCAAAAAATTTAAGTCAGTGTAGTATGTCGAAAAAATAGTCATAGTATAGTATGTTGAAATATTTTTTTAAAAATCATAATATTGTACGTCCAAGAGAAAAGTTTTTCTATATGTCGAAAAATTTTAAAAATCTTTGTATTGTATGTCGGGAAAAAAAGTCATAGCATAGTTATCGAAAAATTTGTCATTGTCACTATGTAGAAAAAAGTCAACCTATTGTATGTTGAAAAAAATTAAAAAATCATAGTATAGTATGTTTAAAATTTAAGTCATCATAGTATGTAGAAGTCATACTACAGTATGTCGAAAAAAGTCGTAGTATAGTCTGTCAAAACGTCATACTGTAGTCTCTCAAAAAAATAAGTCAGTGTAGTATGTCAAGTCATACTATAGTATCTTGAAGAAACTATAGTGTAGTATGTCAAAAAATGGTTATAATATCTTGAAAAAAATAAGCCCTAGTATAGTATTTGTTAAAAAAAAAATTGCAAAAATCCTAGGATATTAGTATTGGAAAAAAAACATATGCATGTCAAAAAAATTGCTTATGTATGTCAAAGATTTAAAAAAAAATCCTAGGATAGTATGACAAAAAAAGTCAGAATATAGTTTGTCGAAAATAAGTTAGTCTTGTATGGTGAATTTTTTTTTTTTTAAGTCATAGTACAGTATGTCAAAAAAAGTTACACTATAGTATGTCATAAAAAGTTATTATATTTTGTTGAAAATAAGTTATATTATGTTTAAAAAAAGTCATACTATACTATGTCAAGTCATAATATAATTTGTTGAAAATAAGTCACAGTATAGTATGTCAGAAAAGATAGTATGTCGAGAAAATAATCATGTCAAAAATCTGTTTAGTATGACAAAGCAGTCTAGTGTGAAAAAAGTCCTTCTACAGTATGCTGATAGTCAAGTATAGTATGTCTAAAGTCAAAGCATGTTGAAAAAAGTCAGTTTAGTATGTTTAGTCATAGCATAGTATGTCGATAAAAGTTGTAAAACGTTTAGTATAAAATAGTCACAGTACATCGAAAAAGGATGTTGACTCTTCCAAAGTTCAGTGTACTGAGATGTAAGTACCTGACACAGTAGAGGTGAGCGTTTGCCATTTAAATATTAGGACAGGAACACTAAACCACGAGACCATCGGTTCAGTGCAAGATTTTGTGTTTATTATTATTAACCGTTGACAATCAGCAGAGAAACAAGGCAGGAAGATAGACGAGGACAGACACTGGAATCAGATCTTGTTGAAAGCTGCTACGTCCACACTCTGGATCTGAAACAGTGAAAAAGGAGACGCTTTCATTTGTTTACTGGCTGTTGTTGCTGAAGTTACAGAATTGACTGTAAGCAAATTCAGGACAGTGGATATGAAATGTGGCACTGGAACACTTGTATCGGGCAATGAATGAAACCCAAGCTATAAAAATTATTCTATTTTGATCATTTTTTGCAATCTGATCTTAAGATTTCTTCTTCGTGTCACTCTTTTTTTCAACTCTGTGTTGGCGTGTAGGGGAGGAGACGTCGTCATTGTTGTGGACCTGACATCCGCTCCAAAGCCTCTGGCACGACCACTAGGGATGGGTATCATTAGGATTTTATTGATATTACTGCTCTTTATCGGTTCGGTTCTTTTTCATTACTAAATAATTGCTTTTTAATATCTTACTTAAAGCAACTGTCAACAAATCAAATATAAACTCAATGATATTGTTCTGGAAACTACTGTAGAATATCAATAAACTAATAATGTTGAGGGAAGTTTATAAAGAGTGAACATCCTCCTGTCTGCTGGTAACATCATGTGGCGAACTAACAGACTACATACTGCTTTTGTTTTTGCTTGTTTGTAACAATTCGCTGTTGGTGCGTTGTGCTCGTGTAAACTGAGATGCGGAGAGAGCAGATTGAAATGTTGCTTTTCTACTTGTTAAACCGGTGTTTTGATAGTGTTGGCTTTTTACTGGCCATAGTTTTGTGTCATGTTTGACATATTTTCACTTCACCTAGCTCATTCCTCTGTCTCCATCGCTGCCTCTCTGCTCTGCTGTTTATATAACAAGAGATTCACACTGCAGCTTGATAAGAAACAACACCAAAATGCTGATGATGTCTGGTGCTTATCGCTACTCCGTATTTTTTAAATTTTGCATCGGTACCCATCCCTATGGACCACTCAGCTAGCTTATGACAATAGCTTCAACAAGTTCACCTGGACTCCCAAACAGAGACGGACTCCCTGTTTGGGAGGTGAATCCGTGGAAGCCATTAGTTGGAGTGGACGTCGGATCCAGAAACCTTAAGTTCTCTCCTGATTATGCAGATTATATGTAAATCACGCTTTTCCCCCTTCACACCAAAAAGGTGACAGAGTTGAAACTAGAAACCACTGTCATTGACAAACACATCAAATTTCAAACAATATCAAAATAAAATAATTGAACTTTTTAAGCCAATACAACTGTTTCAGTGTCAATGCTTTCCAGTTCAGATTTTGTTTTTAGTGCCAAAATTTAAGGTCACTGTCCTGGCTATGCCAAGCGAAAGGTAATGCAAGAAATCTGACCTTCATGAAATTTACAATATTCAGGATTTTAGTGCTTAGTGTTACACAATGTAACAGTGCCACACTCAAATGAAATATAAAAAAAACATCTGCAAAACAGTGCCAACAAAAACTTACCATAACCTTCATGATGGTAGGATTTATTGTAGGACTGCTATAAGACTACATTAGTTTTAGATTTGAGTGGCAGCTGAGTGTAGTTTACCTGTCAGGATATTTAATTTGGTTAGGTTTGCACAGACCCTTTCAATTTGTGCGTTTAAATCCTGAATTTGGCAACTTGGACTCAATTTGAGAGCATGTCATTGATTTCACGTCCACATTTTGTAATGCTTTCCCTCAGAACCCTGTCCTCACATTCAAATAGCTCTGCTTCTGCTCAGACTGTACGCTTGCACTCACACGTAGTGTTGACCAATCAAATGATCCCTGCCTCGCTGCAGGTGTGTTCGCTTTACTAGAATGTCCCTGTCCCCTGAAATCTGCAAAAACCCTTGCGAGACTTGCTGACCAATAAGCCTGTGAGGGACGCTCTAAGAAGTAAAGCGAAGGGATCATTTCATTTGTCAACACTACACCTGGTATTCTGGTGGTTAGAGAGCTTTGACAGGTTTTTCATGCGCACACAGAAGCAGCCTGAGTGTGAGAAGAAGGGCTGAAGCTGGAGCGCAGGAAATCTGTTCAAGCAACGATACATCTGACCACAAGCAGTCTGAGCAGAAACAACTAGTCCGAGCACAGGCAGGGCTATTTGAGAGCGAGGACAGGGTTTTGAGGAAAAGCATTACAAAATGTGAAATCAATATGTCATGCTCTCAAACTTAAAGATCACAGTCTTGAACAAAGATAAGACAAAAGCTCGTGAATGTGAATGTTTTTGGTTTCTTTGGGAGAAAGAAATGACCTGTATGACCTTACCAGAATCATGTAAATAAGTGTGTTGTACAGTACTTACATAGTCTTCAAACTTGGTGAGCTCTTCCTCCAACATGTCTGTTCCCACCTTGTCGTCCTCCACCACACATGCGATCTGCAGCTTCTTGATGCCGTAACCCACAGGAACCAGTTTAGACGTCCCCCATAACAGGCCGTCAGCCTGTACCGAACGCACGCACTCCTCCAGCTTCGCCATGTCCGTTTCGTCATCCCACTAAAACAACGGCCGAGAGAGTTGATAAAACACAAGGTGAAAGGGGCATACCATCAGTACCAAACTTGCATTAAAATGAATGATAGTATATATATATACAGTATAGACACTGTATACATGCATCCATTACCATCCTGTAACTTGTACTTGTAACTGTGTGAGTACATTAAGAGCAACTTAAAACTGAGTCAAATTCACTGTGTATGTGCACATTCTTGGCCCAATAAAGCAGATTGTGAAATGTACGTTGCCTGGTTTTTAGCTACAGTTTTAGGAGACACTGACTTGAGTAAATCCTGTCAGAACGCAGACTTACAGGTTTGACATCCAATAAGATGGAAGACTTGGCGATGAGGCCGGGCTTCTTGGCCTTCTTCTCTGCATACTCTTTTAACCTCTGCTCTTTGAGTTTCTCAGCCTCTTCATCATCATCATCACTACCAAACAGGTCAATATCATCGTCATCATCCTCCTCTTCCTCCTCGTCTTTCACTGGGGCAGTGGTCTTCTGCTGGACGGTAGTACCCTGAGCAGAGTAAAAATAATCACATGCTTACACAGGGCTCTACGGTGACGTGCTGGAGGTAAAATAAAACAAACAAGAATTACTGATGTGATAAAAGCAGTCTGTATAAACTCACATTTGTGTAGGGCACTGAAGGAGTGGTAGCAGGCGTCACAACTGCAGGAGATTTCTCCAGAACCGATACCCGACATTCCAGTTTGGAAAGTGCAGCCCTCAAGTCATCCACCACTTAAACAGAACCACAGTCCATAAACAAATACACCATGGTAGTACAGTGTAATACACTACATAAATTTTGTAATAAAAAGAAACACAGGAAAATATTCATATACAGAAATCATCATGTATTCAAGATGAAAAACAACGGACGGTGAAACACGATTAAAATGCAATAAAAAATATAATACTATGCCATTAAAATGTCACAAATAAGTAAAAAATGTCACAATAAAAATAAAGAAACAAAAACTAAAAAAACTAAAAACTAAAGAAAACAAAATGCATTAATATTTAATTGAACAAACCCACCTTTGTGTAGGCTGTGGTTCTCCAGCTCCAGGCTCTTAATGCGAGACATTATTTCTCCTTGATCAGCTGCACCGCTGCTGCTCTGCACAGTAAAGACACAAAGAGAGAAAGAAATCAGTTTAGGAGCAGCAACATGTGATGACCAAACCAAAATCACACCCAGGACTATTAAGCAGACCCCATATGTGAACACGCAACACACAGCAAGTGTCCATCTGCAGAAACACAGAACCTGCAGATGGAGCCTGACAGAAATATGAGTGACAAGCAGCTACTTGAATGAGGGTCTGCAACACTCCACACAAAAACGTCGTCTAAAAGCGGACTAAAAATCTAATAATCGAGCGTGGATGTCAGCAAGGTCCACTGACGGTGCGATTGGCAGCAGAGGTGCTCCCAGGGACACACAAGGCTTGGCGGCACTTACAAGTTGGGACTGTTGGCTCAGGGAAGGTTGACCAGACCCTCTGATACACAGTGTAGTCTTCAGCTGGGGGAAGGAGGGGATTTTCAGCATGAAATGAAGAGGAAACTGAAGGAAGTACATGCTGAATGGACGCTACTGAGGAGTGGAAAACACAAAGCTAACAAGCAACCAGGGAAAAACTGTAGAGCTGGGAGGTTATGGAAGATAACACCCACATCTCTGCAGAGTAAGGTTAGCATGGCATCAGCTGACCACCAAGCTTCTACTGTATGTAAACCTGTATGCAGGTATTGGACCTATCAGTAGCAATGACATGACATATTCAAATGAACAAGCTTAAATATATTAAAAAAAATCATCTGCATGTACATTTTACATGCTCAAAATACTAAAAGGTGCTCTGCCTCTGATTGTAAACATCAACTACACAAATGCTCTTAATACCAGCAGCTATGAAAGGTCTAGTTTTTTAACAGACTATCACAATCACACGTAGAACTAAAAACATTTAATTGGCCAAAGTGCCAATAACATACAACATGAGGCAAAATCATGCTGTATGTTTCAAGTATGGCTCCACAAGCGTTAAAATGCGGCCAAAGATTGGTCGATTCCCCAGAATTACCATTTTTACAAACCAAGTTCACAATTAAGTTAAACCGGTCAGCAGCAGAACCATAAAAAGTAAACCTGCAAAAACTTCAAAACTGCAACCTTCAGCAGAGTAAGACCCAATCTCAGGGACTTCACTGACAGCACCTGATAAATGGTTGGGTGTGAGAGGGACAACACTTTGCAGGGATATGACGATGCCAAAACATGTAAAAGCAAAAACAGTTGGTGAATAAACTAGTTAATATACACACATTACCCTGATTTCACGTTTTTTTATGCACCATCTTAAATCCTTAATAATAATGTAGTCTAATGTTTCTCTGCAAATGAAATATGCCAGGCTGAACACCCATGTACCAACCTCTTTGTTAACCTTTTTTTAAAAATGCCTCCTGGCTTCCTGTGGAAACCCTGTGTTTAACATCACAAAGCCATGAATTGTGGGTAATTCCCTTAGACAAAGTCAGAAAGGATGCGTGGAAAGTGTGCATTAAGGGCTCAAGGTGTCGAAGAGAGGGCCCTCAATGTTTTGACAGTGGGATAGCCGTAGGGATTGGGCCTGACTAGCTGAAAAAGGAAGGAGGTGATTTTAGAGATAACTAGAATTACCACCTCATGGCTGTTTGCCTCCACCAACCAGTCAAGTTGCAGTTTATATCCGTCTGGCCAAAGTGTCATCACTTCTATCATCATTTTATCCTGTTAGACATTTGTGTGAAATTGCCATAATTAGCATAATAATTTAGTTATAGAGTCATGGCCAAGGAAGTGTTTTGTGAAATCGCAGTGACCTGACAACCAAAATCTAAGCAGTTCATCCTTGAATCCAAGTGAATCCAAGGATGTTTTTATGCCAAATTTGAATAAACTCGCTCAAGCCTTTCCTGAGATATCACAAAAATGGGGCAGACATAAGGTCGCAGTGACTTTGACCTCTGACCTCCGAAATACAATCAGTTGATCATTGAGTACAAGTGAAAGTTTGAGCCAAATTTGAAGAAATTAGCTCAAGGCATTACAGAGATATCGCCAGAATGAGACAGACGTAAGGTCAGAGTGACCTTGACCTTTGACCACCAATATCTGATCAGTTCATCCTTGAATCCAAGTGGATGTTTGTGCCAATTTCAAGAAAATACCCTCCAAGAGTTCCTGAGATATCACGTTCACAAGAATGGACCGGATGATGAGGAGGCATAAAAACACGACTGAGGCAATCATCTTCCTAAATGTTACTATTTCATTCCTGCAATTAAGGAGACAACACAAACCACAGTTGAAAGAATATTAGCAAACTACTATGTTTGTTCAGCACACTATGCTGAGCAATCAGAAATGATCCTTTCATTCAAGTTAGTTTTTTCCCATGAATTCATCAGGTTAGATTTTCAGCCTTATTACTGTTACTTATTTATTTTTATTGTCAACTATCTTCATTGCACCTTATTTCATTCACTGCACCTTCTCTTTTACTTTTTACTGTACTGTATTTATCTGTACTGTTGTTGATGCTGCTAAGACACATGAATTTCCCTCCGGGGATTAATAAAGGTTCATCTTATCTTATCTTATCTTATCTTTACAATAGTGACTCAAGCAGGAAAAAATAATGCAGCTGCAGGTATGTTTTATCTCAACTACGCAGGTTTTTTCAGTGGTAATGATCAGGTCCAAATGAAGTTTGGACTTGTGAACATGGAGTGGTGGCAGATTAAATCCTTTCACAGCTAAAATATACAGATACAGTCTCACAGTCGTGAGAGGTGTGACGCTAGGGCAGCAATACGTCTAGCATATGTGATAGAAATTAATACAAGGTACTCAGATCTGATTGTAATAACCATTCATGAAACCTTATCTTTACACACGTCCCGTTATCATGGACATTTTGCAGCACTGCGCTGTACAGGCCAAGCGGGACCTTGATTACTCAGACTACGTGTTCAGTATTTGTAGAAAATGTGAGATAAGAGGCTGATTCATTACAAAACATGTACTTACTCCTGCTAGAGATTTCTGGATGTTCTCCCGGGCACGAGCAATGTCTTGCAGAATGCTGTTAGCGCCGACATCCTGAAAGAAAATGAATAAAAGTCAACGCTAATTCATCTTTTACTTTGTAAACATTCAATACTCAATGTGTCTTTCTATATGCAGAGTGGACGGACTGCATCAAGATTTAAAGTCTGCCTTCATCCAAATCTGGCAAATCCAGCATAAGTCTTTTTGTGCCTACAAACATGTTGGATAATGTACAGTAATTTGGTGTTTAAAAAAAAAGATGTCTAACAATAACCATAATAGCAGTTTACAAAAATGGCTCCAGGTTAGGGCTGAATAATACCAAAACCACAAAATCAAATACCAGTTACTTTTGACCAGATACCGACCAGTTATTAAAGTGAACTAAAACAAAAATGTGAAAGTGAAAAAAACATTTTGTGCAGAAACTAAATTAAAACTAATAAGTAAGACAAAATTGAAATGATACTACCTGGTTTAAAAAAATAATAAAAAAAAGAAGACAGCATGAATTTTCCTCAACTCTCGTGACACTGAACCACAGAAATTGAACGGACTTCACATTTCAGGAGACAGCGCCGTGTCGCAACTGGTTCACTAAAGTAGCGTGGATATTAAACATTATGGTGATTCCAGCACAGTTCTCCAACATGTATTTAATTTATTTATTTATTTATCTATATTTATCTCTCTCCATATATAAATTACTACTACATTTATAAAATATTTCTGAGATAGTATTGTCGGCCTTAACAAAAACAATCTACAACTACTGTAGAATTAAAACTAAATATATATAAAACTCAAACACTGAAAAACAAACAAAATTAACTAGCAAACACAGTCTGAAAACTAACAAACTAAACTACAATGAAATAGAAAAGTTATAACTAAAATAAAATAAAAAGTACCTGAAAATTTGAAAGTATTATCACATTGATACCACCATATTCACACAATAATGAACTTGGAGAATTAACATGAATAATGTCAACATGATGGTCAAATGTAAGGAGCAATCTTGCTACTTCAGATGGGAGGAGTGACAACTTAAAGCAGTAGAAAAGCTGAGCCTCTGAGACGGTGTGGGTACCTGTGTTGGTGGTGAGGAGCCGTTTGTGCGCTCGTAAAAGCGTCTCTCTGCCTCGTCATAGCGAGGTTTGTCGAACCAGATCTTCTCCTGGGCCAGAAAGTCCACTGAACTCATGGTGCTACAGAGAGCAAAGAGGGACAAGAGAGGGATGTGTGAACAGGACACAGGAGGTCAGGGAAAAAGGAAAAAAAAAAAAAATCTGTATTACTACAACTACTCAACTGATATGTGATCAGTGTTCACAATGATTTCATAGCTGTGAAATATTTAAGTTTTCATCGTAAAAAGGCTTATTGTATTCTTTTATCTACACAAACAGACCATCCAACACAACCATACAAAAGGAACTTTAAATGAAGTCAAGTCAAAATGCAACAACGGTTCACACAAACAACATTCAGAAAATTTTCAGACCACAAAGAATAAAGAATGAATGAACCAAAACAAATGAAAAAAGAGATGTAAAAAGAAATATGTTAACACATTAAAAACAAAATGAAAAGATGATTACATAAAGAAAAACAACGAAAGGGCAAACAGAAACATCTGGAGCGATTCCACTCTCCCGGTTTGGTCATACTTGTCCCCCAGTGGGGCGGTGGAGGCAACTGATGGTGCTTCTGGCCTCCGACCCTTCTTCACCACCACAGCTTCACTCCCATTGTAGCCATGGAAACGGCTCTCTGCTGCATCATACCGCCACTTGTCCAGCCACACCCGCTCGCTGTCTGGGTGATTGAAGTAGCAGACTCCTGCCCCCATCACTTCTTCCTTCTCTGGGACCTCAGCTGGCTCCTCTTCCTCCTGAATAGGGAGCAGAGCGTGGAAGACTTCTGCTTTACTGTGCAGGACCACCCGTCTTTCCTCCACTGCCACTTCCTCATCTTCTTCTTCTTCCTCCTCTTCTACGAGGCTTTGAGGGTGGTCGCTACTTCTGGAAGTGGAGGCGCAGCTGGGCCGTTTGGAGGAATTGTTACCGTACAGATTCTGGTAGAAGGCTGCTTCGGCGCGGTCATACAGCGGCTTCTCCAGCCACACGTCTCTAAGTAGCTCCACCGGGATGCGGGGCAGTCCGTTAATCGACTGTCGATTGGTTGGCGTGACAGCTGCTTGTTGGATGACAGGAGTCGCGGGTGTCGGGGCTAGAGACTGGTACCCTTCATCAGGTGTTCTGGGTGCAATGGAGCGGTTAGGTGGGGATGGGAGGTCCAGAGAGTTTGGAATTGGCAGCTGCACAGATTCTTCGACATAGCGCCGTTCTGCTTGGTCGAAGGCGGTCTTGTTCACCCACACAGCCTGGACGACATGGTGGCAGGCCACCTGGTCGCTATGGTGGCACACCAGTCCTGGAGAAGATGGAGCCGCAATGGATGGAGAGTTTGAGTGTTTCCCAGGGGCTGAAGGTGACCGGTTTGACTTGGTGGTCCCATTGGAGGAGCTCGCCAACCAGCACTGGTAGAGACTCTCGGCTCGCTCGTAGATGTTGCGCTCAAACCACACATTTGCACACTCAGACTGCAGGCCAATCAGCCCAGCAGGGGGGTCAGGGGGTGGCTGGCTGGTCCTTTTGTATGGCTTCTCTTCATGCTTGGTCTTACTGTCAACCTTCCCCTCAGGGCGACTCTCGGGATTGGATGAACGTTTCTTGCGGCGGCGGTTTTTCCCGCTGCGCTTTCCATCGCCATTCAAGCTGCTCTCTGGGGACGATGACGCCGTCTCTCCATTTCTTTGACCTGATTCAGCCTTGTTCCTGCACCCCAGTGCTGCATTCACGGACTGGTCCACCTGATCATGCTCCGACTCATCCAGTGCAGAGCACTGGGCGTTCTTCTTAGACACCATCTTTGATCCATTGCAGCGGAAATAAAAGAGAATAACAAGTACAGACTTTTGGATTAGTTAGAGAGACACAGGAAGGTTTAGAGACACAAAGGGACTGATCTATTAGACTCAGCACAACAAATGAATCAGTGTCAAACACTAACATTTTCTTTGTTATAGAGCTGTATGCACAAAACTACATGTCTACAAATCAGTCCCAGAGAAAGCCAAGAAGCATGCAGGAAATAAGAAGAAACCCATGCATAAATACTAAAAATGTTAGTGAATGGAATCTACTTGTGATTTCTCAAGAGTTAGTATCATCCAGAGTCATGCAGGACAGACGCTGAATAAGCTGAGCGAAGTATGAGTAAGGGAAAATGAACACTGGCGCTGGCAGTCTAAATTGGCTCTACTGATCAGGCTTTATAGAGACCACCGATGAACACGGTAATCCAAAATTAACACCCTCCAAGCACCAAATGCGGGTAGACTTTCCGTTTAACAAGTAACTCTCTGATGGTTATCTGCCACACTGGCGGGTAGTGATTTGTTCGTGAAAAGGATTCATTCCTGGTGAATGTTACTGGGACTTGTATTTGATACATCATAAATGATGAAGACGGCATATGGCTTGTTTGGGCCTTGAGACTTGGGACTAGGGATGAGCATTCCAAGCAAAAATACAATTCAAAAATGGCTGGGAAATAGTCAATTATTATTTGAAAATAACCGAATAAGCCACAACCCCTGGATGGGACAAACGGTCACATAAGCTGTTCAATTAGTTATAATTTAACAAGGATTTGAAAAATTGAACATCATGACACTTACCTACTTGTGACTTGCAAAACAATGACTTTGTCCCACCCCTGGTAACCTATATCTGATAACATGTCCGGAGGGTATACAAAATAGATACTACCCAAGCCTAATATTCAGACTTGAATTGACTGACTATATTTTAATTAATTTGCTTTAAATTTTGCTCTGGTCTCTTCTTGAAGTTTGTATTCTGCATCATGTATATTAGTATTATCTAATGAAATGTAATTGAAAAATGTAAATTGAAGGTGGGTGGTAAATGTGCTGGTGGATTTTTTCAGCCCTGGTGGAGTTTGGCACTTGTTATTTTGATTTAGTGTAATGATTGGTGTGATGTAACTGTGGTGAAGCTTAGAAAACAACAAAAATAAAGTGTTGCTCAGCAGCGCTGGCGCTAGGCTGGTGCGAATGGAAGGAAGACGTGAGGGAAGTGAACTGCTGCTGAGACAACACACCCTTTTCATTCTTCATTTGTCGGATTCAGTCCCCTGTTTTGTTGGTGATTGAAATAGTTTGCTAATTTTTAGCTTGTTTTATTGCCTCCCCTTGTTGTGATCCTGTTTGTCTTTCACTTGAGTAGAATATTTACTGCAGTCCTATAAAGTAAACCAACATAACATAAACAAAAAAATCAAATTTGTATTTTTTGATAATATTAAATAGTGGGGTGGGTTTGTTTTTGTTTTAGGGTTAAAAAGTGGGGTAAAAAAAAAGGGGGGGAAAAAAAAAAAAAAAAAAAAAAAAAAGAAAAAAAAAAAAAGAAAAGAAGAAAAAAAAAAAAAGGGAAAAAAAAAAAAATAAAAACGTTTTTTTAGCTGATTCTGTTGAATGACAGCCAATAGGAACCCTATCTCTCTGAAATGACTTATGATTGGTCAAAGTATCCCATCACAGGCTAGATTTATCTTCTAAAGCCTGAAATCAGCCATGAAGAGGTACAGAAGTCCAGTTTTCTCTCATAACACTTGAATTACAACATGCTGAAAGGTTATAATGGAAAACATTCTGCCTACTGCAGTGTTAAGCTATATTTAGCCAGGCGTGAAAATTCATTTATCATGCAATGTCTTTGTTTTTAGCTTTTTCTATGAGCTTTTAAGTGATTTAAGAGTAGCTTTCTGCAGTGCCATTATAACACTACAGTCCATGCATCATTATTATGCTCATCCCACAACAGCATTTACCAAATGTATATTCAGTGGATGTCCCTGTATAGTTAGTAATGCATATCGTGCAGCATTAACTGTACTCACAACATACAGCTGCAGTCTGAGGATTATAAATGGCTTCAACATACACAAAATAACAAATGTTACATGTCTAACCAAGACTTTACTGCTATTTTCCCATAAATTCTTCTTAGTAAAAAGACACACGGCTTGATAAATTCTGACACAGCAACATGAGAGCATGCAAAAAAGGAAAGGGTGTACAAGTCTAAGGCAATATACTAACGAGGCATCGGATTAAAAAAACAGAAAAGACTGACATTGATGGATCTGTGACATATTCATGCAACCAAACTAATTCATTCAGTAGGTATTGAGGTTTTTCTCTGCAAACAAATCACATTGCACAAGCCATGCCCTTTATGACGTTACATCATTCTGTTGCAACACAGGAAATGCATTCCCTTAATGTTTCAACACGTAGATGTTAGTAATATTAATATTTATGAACACTAATAGACCAGTGAAATGGATCTGGGATTTGGGAAGGCATTTCCTGCTTAATGTTTATTAGAAAATCACATTCAAGCTCTTAACTCACCTTCCTGGGTAAAGGTGTTGAACTTAAACTAGTATTAAGAGTCAAATGCTCAACACGTTCTTTTCATCCAGTTAACCGCAAGCCATTGAAAAAGAAATTTAACAATCACCACCTTGCAAAACAATGGAACTGGTACAAAGGCTCCAACTATGGATAAAAACCAAACTCAAAACCATGTAAATGTCAGTGTTATCAGGGATACTCACTTGTCAAATTCTGAATGCAAGATGAGAGGAAAGAAGCTACGTGTTAAAATACTTCTCGAAATAAATACCTCGACATGAAACTCTGCATTCTTACAGATTTCACATGGTTACCCCTTTAGTCTTAGTTGCAGTATTATTTCTTAAATGCAAAGTCAGATATTAAGCAAGAACTTGGATGCATCTCAAAGCTTTCCCCCTCTCTTTCAATAGAAAGCACTTGGGACAGTTCAGTTTCTGCACTTTTATCAAAAAAGAGCATTTGCTGGTAAAGCAGTCACATCAAAACCCTTCAGTCTAATCAATCACATTAGTGGTGATGTTTCAACCTAGAAAACTACAGTATGTGCCAGCTTACTCAGCCACATTTGATTATTTTTGTGCTGTCTAAAATGTGAGCTTTCAGGATGCATCCCTAATGCAGCTCCAATGACACTGCCATTTATCTAAAGGTTAAGGCTGTAGAGATTTCCATATTTTTCTTATTCTCAACAAATCCCTTAAAAACATCAAAACCAACAATGTCCCATCTGTGGCACTCTGCTCTTAATCCATTTGTTCATACTGAGATCTTTAAAAAAGAGTCACAGATACATATTCTCTTCAAATCAAATTCCAATAACAGCTGGTCAACGTAGTTTTTAGCAAATGCCACTCAACAGTGGGCTATTTTAAGCAGCATTTGGAGCTGTAGTGAGTATTTCTGGCAGCAGGACGGTGTATGCGAGATTGACTCAAAATAAACTACAGTGTCCATGTTAATCTGACGGTCCAGTACAACGGTGTGGCTCAGTGATGTTGTTTTTATTAGTTTATGAACAACAATGGAGCTCTATGGCACAGATACCATATATAAAGGCCTGATGGCTTTGGATACACAGACAACACTTTTAGATCGGGTCAATTCAGTGTTATTTTGGTCTTACATGGGGGTTTATGATAATAAATAAAAAACAATGTATGCTTTACCCATTAAATGTTCACTTGTTTCATTGTGCACATCAGCGTGCATCCCCATGATGTCACCTCAAATAACCCCTCAGATGTAGAGCAACACCAGCAGAGCACAGTGAAGTACAGTGATTTGATCACTGACACTTGAGCAAGGAAAATGCCCAACTTACCATAGATATACCCCTGAATTATATTGTATTTTAGAGTTTAACTATATCACCAAGAGCTTCTTAACAGGCCTTAGATATCTGAAAAGAACAGCTTAGTGTCACTGACAAAACAGATCCTGTTTAAAAGACTTTACACAACCCTTTCCCTTAAGGTAAATAATGTGTCGGTGTGAAGATGTCGAACAAGAAATGCAGTTCAAAGCCTCAGCAGAGCTGTCAGCACCAAAAGGTGTGCCCTGCTAACCTTAACATTAGCCATCTTTCATCTTACAGTCGGTCCTAGCTAGCTAGGATGAACCACTGTCCGTAGCTGGTTAGCATTTCATGGGAGACCATTAATAAAAATACAACACTGAAGCATTAGTTTATAAGTAAAATATCAATACTGAACAGCGGCCACTGAAGCCGGTGTCCAGCCGGCGTGACAGTCGCTCTGGGCAGCGTTAGCATTAGCTAGCAGCCCCATTCAGCTAGCTAGCTGTTTGCTAGCCTCGGCTAACACACGCAGGCTGCTGACTGGCTGTAAACCGCTGAATATTCATTCATTTAGCACAGCGTCACTGAAATAAACCCAGACAGTACTTCCCGGACTGAAACCCTCGCTGTCAGTCAGCGCTAACGTTACTTACTGCTGTGTTTTTTTTGTCTTGTCAGTGTGAAATGTGCCCGGTGCACAAAACGCGTGTTTCTCCAGCCAGAGAGTGACAACGAGGAGGAGGAAGAGGAGGAAGAGGAGGAGGAGGAGGAAGCAAGGAGCACCGGTGATTGTGTGACCTTACAGGCTGGGGGAGGGTGCTGGCTTATGAATCATTTATGCTTCCTGGTGTGGAGGACCACGAGAGTCACGGAAAAGTACTAGAGCTTTAATTAATGAGTAGTTTTACACTGTGCTTTGTCTACTTTTTACTAAATCTCACTTTTTACTAGATGATACCAAGAAATAAATCAGAGTACTTCTTTGTTGACATTGGATTACCGGGTTTAAGATTTGGGGAAATAAGTAAAGTTTTACAACCACATATGACGTGTCATAAACAGTAAAGGCTTGTCATACTAGGACAAAGATTGAAAGACAGAAAATGATCCATTAAACCAAAGTTAGATCCGATCTTTGCTTTAATTATGTAAAATGCTCCAATGTAGTAGTAGTAGTAGTTCATCTGATCAACAGTACATGAAATTTAACATGGGGCATCAGTACATGGAGGACCACAAGAGTCAATAGAGCATTTAATTGATTAATAACTAATTATGCAATTAAAATCCATCCATCCATCGTCAACCGCTTATCCCATTAGGGGTTGCTGGAGCCAATCCCAGGTGGCACTGAGCGAAGGCGGGGTACACCCTGGACAGGTTGCCAGTCCATCACAGGGCAGCAATTAAAATAGGTATTAATACATGTGTTGACAAAGTCATTTATTAATCTGTGAATAAGTGGATAAAATTACAAGACCTAGAGCATTCATGGTATATTGGAGGGATTATTGATCATTTTAAACAATTTTCGGTAAATAAACAAATGCTTAAATTTAGCACCAAATCAGTGTAACAAATAGCATCAACCCAAAAAATACTGCAACACTTTATGAGACATAAAAATGTGGGGAAGATGTGATACCTGACGTTGACACTTGGTCACATGACCTGTAGGCAGTGGTCATGTGACTGGGTGTCAATCAGGAAGAAATAAAAGGGCTTGCTGTCTTAGTAGCAGGCCCTTTCTCTGCTGACCTGGCCCTCCTTCACACAGAGTAGCAGGTGGACACTCAGCTCCTGTCCTGATGATTTTGAGCTCTGAAACTAACTGTAATTAGGAGAGTTGGAAATTGTGATAAGTGACTCAGGCTGTGCTGGCCCTCTGTCTTACTCTGTTCACTTCATTCCACTTGAGTTAATCTAAATATATTTTGTTTCAGTTCATGATTGATGTGGTTCAACATTGACGCCCATGCTGGCAAAGAGGAAAAGTGACGGGTAATTAAACGCACATTGTTGAAATGAAATTATTCTTTTAACATTGTATTTCTAATTGTTTTTTTCTTTTCTTTTAATAGTGATGCATTGGAGTTCTCCTCCCATTCCTGCATTAGCTAAAGGAATTTGTGTGCCTTTGCAAAGACCAGGCCAGCCACTGTTTCTACTGTTTGTATTTTTGTTTATGGATTTTTAAGCTGAGGCATTTAATATTTTAAACCCTTATTAGTGGATGTATGCTGGCTGAGAGTTAATATTTATTCGTTTTCCAGCGTTCCACTTTGTGAAGGGCCGGGCCTGCACCAACACAGCGCTCTTCCTGTGGTGGGACTGCACGGGTGATACTCTGTCTGTAGTGGTGTGTAGGCTGGTCGTGACACTGCATGCCTATCTTATCTTATTTATTGCGATAAACTTTTAAGTGTGCTATTTTATGTGTATTGTGGTGGTAGCTTTGTCTCCCTCTTCTGTCTCCCACAGCTTGATGGTTGCTGTGTGGAGTTGACCTGCCTTTATGATAATGAGCTGTTGTATTTTAACTTTAGCTGTTCAGAATTGTTCATTGCCTCATGCCTATATTTTTATGAAGATTTTATTGTATCTAATAAAGCCAGCTTAACTTTTGCACAAGTATGCCTCTGATAAATTGTTCCTGTTCAGGGGAAATTAAGAGGTCACAACTGGTACTTGAGATTTAGGGTTAAAGGGTTCCTCCTGTCCTTACCAGGAGGTGGGGTTGTCAGATTGTCAGAGGTAAAACGTAGTACCAGGTACTACAATAAAGCATGGGGATGACCATAAAATACTTTGATCATAATGTTCTAAACCCTTATACAATTTCACAATTGATTATGATTAATCAATTAATTATTTAATTCAAGTTAACATCTGATTCATGACTAGAACAACTTGGCACAGTGCTGAGCTGCCCCTAAAGCCCCCTGTACCCCCCTAAAATAGACAAAAATGGGTCTGTTGTGGGTCAGAGGGCTAAATCAATAATGACATTAAAGTCATTTCTCACCTTCTACCAGGTGGACAGCTGTGAATAGCTCAGATATATGGTATTATAGTACAATAAATGGTTGAATGGTTTATTTAATGGTTAAATCGTTTCTCTTCAGAGTTGTATGTAAATATATTATCTCAGTATCATTAACAGTTTTCCTTTTGGTGTCATTGTCAAATGAAAACACATTCCTTCTCTGATGTGAAAATGTATTGATGTATTTCTGTCATTTGACTATGCGCAGGGCTATAACAGGGAGATGGAGGACCTGCATGCTTTGGAGAGGAAGCTGTCCATCTCTGAAAAAGACAATGAGAAGTTAAAGGTCGACCTCCAGGAGGCAAACGGAGGGGAGATGGAGCAGAAGGAAAGGAGGCAAAGAAAGATATTTCTTTATTAGTCCCACAGTGGGGAAATTTAGTTTTACACTTTTTTGTTCACAAAGTAAATATAAATGTAAAAGGAGAGAAGTCAGAGGGAGGGGCTGCTCCTGAAAAGCGCCAAGGGGGGGGGGGGGGTGGGGCCCCAGGGAGACTCGGAGTGCCCAAGAGGTAAACTGGCACCTCTCCAGCAACCAGTTGGTCTTGGTCCATGGGGGTCTTGAACCCGTGACGTCCGCGTCCTACCCCAAGTCATACAGAGACTACGCCGCCCCCAATAGCTCTCTTCACCGCCATCTCTCTGCTTTGGAGAGAAGCTTCGATTTCACCAAAGTTGCCTGGTGAAAAAACTCAGTAAGGCCAAACAAGAGATAGGACAGAAAGAAGAAGCTCTCAAGAAACTCAACATCTCAAGAAAGAGCGTGTCGAGGTACAGGAGGAATTAAAACAGAGGGATGAGAAGATCATCTCTCTTGAGCAGAGCCTCAACGCTCTAAAAGAGGGGAGAGCCTCTGCTGGTCAACGGATGGAGGCCAAGAAGAAGAAGGAGGAGATGTGGTAGAACTAAATCAACCAGCTGGAAGATCTCCTCAGAGACAAAGATCAGCTCATTGCCAAGGAGAGCAAAAGTATGAACACTCACCAAGACATCCTGGCCCAGCTGCACCCTACTCAGACTGCTCTGAAAGACAGCCGACTGAGGTGTCGAGCTCTGGAGGAAGAACTCCAAAAGCTCCTGGCTAACAGAGAGGAGACGCCAGAGAGAGCTCACAGAGCAAGCAGAGAGCCACTAGAAGGAGAGACAAAGTAGAACAATCCAAAAAGGAGCTGTTCATGCTCAGAGAGAGCAGGAGGAGGAGCGACCAGCAGCATGACAGAGAGAAGAGAGCTGGACCAGATGCTGATGGTCAAAGAGAAGGTCTGGATGCTTGAGGAAGCAGACAGAAAGGAGGATATCCAGCTCCTCATGAAGGACAACATCCAGCTTCGGCTACGTAGCCTCAGCTCACCTTTTGTCTCAAATAATAGATGACTTCAGACCTCTGGAGGTAAAATAAAATATGTTGTCTTTCTCTTTTCAGGAGCTCATAGAAAAAGAGGAAAAGAAGAGTTTCTCAGGCTGCAGTCAGTCTGGCTGCTGTTTGACCTCAGGACAGACACCTCCTCTCCAAGAGCCTAGTTGTCCTCCTCCAACCTAACCCCGTCTCCATTCTTACCCCCAACCAGCTCTGAATCTGTACAGTAATTAAAGTTGTCAGATAAATGTTGTATGTTGTAGTGGCTTCCAAAATGTATTGGATGAGAAGCATTAAGATGCATAAAATGCTCAAGTAAAGTACAAGTATCTCAAAATTGTAATTAGTACTAGTATAATAAGTATAGTTCTTGAGTAAATGTACATTCCACCACTGCTTTTAGTACATCATTTATTCTATTAGAGGACTGGACCGTGTGCTGAGTGTTAGCCGACAGCATTCGGCTACCCCGCTTATTGGGATGAATCCCGTCTCTTTTAAATAGACAAGCATGATCCCAAAACAGGTTAAAATTGTCAATAAAATCCAGGCTGTGATATCTGCCTGCTGACTGGAGCCATGTGTGCAGACTGAGGAGAGACTAAAACGGTCAGAGCCGCGACCGATAGTGGGAATGGGGCCAGAAATAAAAACAGACTTTCCGCAGTCCTTTAAAACATTAAAACGGAGGTTAAAATCCTTTTCCGTGCGTCCGGACTCCCGACGGGATGTGTCATTAGTCCCCACGTGCAGCACTGTTCTTTCCATGGATGTTGGGAGTGAGGGCAGGAGGTCCAGCAGTTTCTCCAGCATGGTGGGGACTGAGGCACCAGGGAGGCAGCATGTGGTTGCATTCATGAAGCGGATGTCCCTGGTTATGGAGTCTCCAATGGTCAGTGTTGGTGGGAAGAGAGGACGAGGAGATGATGGTGGGTGTGAGCTGTCAGGGCCTGGCAGCGGACACTTAGCTTCCTCTGACAGCACTGAGGACGGCGGTCTGGACTGCAGTGCCCGCACAGGTGGACGTGGGCGAGGATCCTCGGCCAGGTGTAGACCTCCAGACGGTCTAATGACGGATGTCCTCCTAAAGCTGTGAGTACTGAAGTTTGCAGTCCTCACACTCAGCCATAACTCAATGAAAACAGAGAAATCCTTAAAACAGCTGTAAAACCACATCTGATCACTAAAATCCTGCCACCAAGATGTGGTTTAAACGAACAAGATGTAAAAACTTTAACATAAATAAGTCGTCTAAAACTGTATTTAAACAGAATAAAAGGTCAAATCACAACAGAGCCTCTGACAGCATGGCAAGAAATGCAGAAACATTATGACCTTGAGCTTATATAAAATAATTTTATTTTTATGACAGTTTATTATTAATTACTTTTTTATGACCTTGTTATGACTGTCACAGCCCAGCTCTAGAACTGTGACCAAAAACAGGAGACACACGGGTATATACTAAACAACTGAAGTGATTTATTAATCAAAAGTATGTCAAAAGTAAATCAAAAGAATGTACGGCAGGAATCTGTAAAGTCAGTAGTGTAGGGAGTGGATGTGTGAAAATGTGCTGCATGGATGTTGTGCTGTAAAAACAAGAAAAAAGAACCCAAAGCCCAGAAACAAAGGTCTGGTGTGTGATGAGGTCTGCTGGTCCTCTAGACTGCTGCCTGCTCTGCCTTTTAAGCAGGGAGCACACCGGGCCCAGGTGTGTCCCATGATGCTGATCAGCCTCATCAGGTCTGAAGAGGTCTGAAGAGAGAAAGCAAACAGCAGAGGATCCAAACACAGAGGGGCCGTCACACCCCCCGAACCCCGGAAAGACCCTACTAGCCCCATTTACCTGTAACTAACAATTTTAACAAACTTCAGTATTCAAAATATATTCTTACCAGCTAAACAAAATGTGCTCTAAACAATTACAAACTGTTACCACTCTCCTTAGTCTCTCCAACAAGGCCACTCTGTTCTGCCCACAACTCAGCAACTCCTGGTGCCCGGAGAAGCAAATTTAAGAGTTTGAAGGGAAAAACAGCAGTGAACCAGCATGGAAAGCAGTACAGCACAACATTAACATGGGCCTCCAGCATCAGCCAGCAAAAAAAAACAAACAAAAAAACAACACCTAGAACACAACATGGCCATACGACCCTTGTGCATAACCCACCTTCACATTGAGCTGTGAAAACAGTGGGGTTTTAACTTACGGAGCAACATCTGACTTACGGTAATGGCGATTCATTTTCCCATGGGGCTTACCGAACTCTTTTGTCCGTGCTCTACTCACACCCCACATACCAGGAGCTGAGGACATCACAGGACACGACTGAAAACATTCAGGCTGTTCTGAAAAAGAAGAGGATGTCAGTACAGGTGGTGGAGGAACATCAGCCCAGACCCGGCTACCGGCCAGACCATTTGCTGCAAGCGCAGCAGCCTCGGCAGCAGATTTGACTTTACGTTCATTAATGTAGGTAGCAACATCGCTCGGCAGAGAGTTTTTAAACTGCTCCAAGACCATCAAATTGCACAAGTCGTCAAAAGTATTAACTTCAAGAGCGGTACACCACCGGTTAAAGTGAGTACCCAACTCCCTGGTAAACTCCATGTGTGTCTGCTTACTTGACTTTTCCCATGTTGTGAACCTCTGCCTGTAGGCTTCTGACACCAACTCATATGCTTTTAACACAGCAGCCTTGACTGACAAGTAATTTTGACTTTCACGCATAGGAAGGGAACAATACGCTACTTGAGTCTTACCAGTTAGGACATATTGCAGCAGCAATGTATACTCAGAATCAGGCCAATTTCTACAGTCGGCTACCTGCTCAAACAGCGAAAAGAAGGTATCAGGATCATTCTCACAAAATTTTGGTAGCAGGTGCAAATTGCCAGCCACATCAAACCGTGAACACTCTGAAGACACAGGAGCAACATTGAAAACAGAGTCCGCTGTGACCCGACTATCCCGAATCAAACTTAGCTTGTACTGTTCCAACTCCAGCGTCTTAAGTTCTGTCTCATGCTTTACTGTTTCTGCAGCTGATTCCAACTGTAACAACAGCAGTTCCTTCTGCTGCTCAAAAGTTAAGCCAGGAATTAAACCAACAACACCAGGAGCAGACAACTCAGCTAAACCTGGAACAGAGCAGACAGGATGTGTCCTCAAACAAGTTAGCCTTAAAAATTGATTTCATGTTGTCTTTCATCCGTTTGTCACCAACGTCTACACCAAAATGCTCTGCAATTATCACCAGCTGCTCTCGACTACAACACTCCAAAACCTCCTCTGATGGGGTTTTCAGAAAATATTCAGCACCTGCCAAGACACTCTAATACGCATGAAACAAAGGCACGCACAACAAGGAAGGCACAGACAGCCAAATGCACACTAGCAACCCAAAATGGAGCCAGTCCCTCTAACTGCCTGGCCAAAACCTAGCTAAACTCCTCCCTAGTCTTCAGGTAGCTGCTTGCTTTGGGAACTTACGCAATAAAGCCTGATGGGACAGCAAGGCAACCAGAGAACCAGCGACTCCTCCATAGCCAGGATGTGTGTGCAACCGCTCTAACCAGTTCACTACCACACTACCAGTTCACCCCAAAATTAGCGTGCCTGCTCTAAGCCTAAAGGGTGTAAACTCTGAAAAAAAGGTTTATGGTAGGCTGCCCGTCGCCAGTATGTGCAAATAAAATAAGAAAAGTAAATAAAAGAATGTAGGGAGGAATCTGTAAAGTAGTAGTGTAGGGAGTGGATGTGTGAAAATGTGCTGCATGGATGTTGTGCTGTAAAAAAAGAAAAAAGAACCCAAAGCCCAGAAAAAAGGTTGATGTGTGGAGGTCTGCTGGTCCTCTAGTGCTGCCTGCTTGCCTTTAAGAGGGAGCACCCGGGTAGGTGTGTCCATGGTGTAGCCTCAAGGTTGAAGAGGTGAAGAGAGAAAGCAAAGAGAGGCAAAAAGAGGGGCCGTCAAATGAATAAATACTATTTTTGGTTTTTATGGTTTTTATAAATTTATTTTTATGCCTTGTTATGTTTTTATAATTTTTATGATTTTTTTTGAATATTATAAATACTTATTTTTTGCTTTTTTTTATCAATATTTACTATGACTTTATTTTTTGGTTTTTTGAATTTTACTATTCTTTATTTTATTGTGATTTTGTCATATATTATAGATAACTATATATTTTTTAAATGTATATGTATGTGTTTATTTTTATGGTTTTTATGACATTTTACTATTCTTTATTTTATTGTGAGTTTTTTCATATATTATAGATAATATATATTTTTTAAATATATATGTACTGTGCTTTATTTTTTGACCTTTTTATGAATTATACTTTCTTTATTTATTGTGCCTTTTGATCACATATTATATATACTTTGTTTTGTGTTTTTCGCTAAATTATATTATCCTCTATTTTTTTCTTTTTTTGAATATTATGGTTAATTTATTTTTTGGCTTTTTTATGAATATTGTAATATTTTTTTATAAAATATTTTTTCCTTTTTTGCTATTAATTTATTTTTTGACTTTTTTCCTTTTATTTTTTCTTTTTTGCCTATTATAATTAATTTTATTTTAGTTGTTTTATTAATCTCTGTCTTTTTCTTATGTCGTTTTTGCCTATTATATATAATTTGCTGATTTCTGATTGTTTGCCTGTTTACTATAATTTGTTTTGTGACCTTTTCTCAATATTATACTGTAATATATTTTTATCTTTTAAATTTTCTATAACTTAATTTTCTGCCTTTTTGAATTTTATAAATAGATTATTTTTATATTTGTGTTAGAATATGTATAACTTATTTTTCTGTTTTTTATTTTGTGGTTTAGATTTTTCTGTCTTTTTATGATGGATTATATTATACTTAAGTGTTTCTGAATTTTTATGACTTATTGACTTTGGCAATGGTAGCCAACCAACGCAGAATGGGGGCGAATCACTCACCCCAGTATGTGGGTAGGAGGAAGAGAGGATGGATGGATGATGGTAGGGAGGACGACACCGATGTAGATAGGTGGGTGTGGGGGGTGAAGGGTTGGGAGGGTAGATGGAGGGATGGGATCATGGAAATGAGGTGAAGAGTGAGGAGAGAAAGGATGTTATTGCTCTCTCTTCTCCTCTGCCCTCTCTTTCTACTTCCTTTCTTTTCGTTTCAAGTCCTCCTCTTTATTTCTCCCTCTCCTGCTTTTCTTTCTTCAGGCATTTTGATTCCTCCTTCTCTCTTTTTTTCTGTTCCTTCTTCTCTTTCTTCTCCCTCTCCTGTCTTTCTTTCTTCTGTCTGGAGGGCGATGATGGTGTTGTTTCGTTGTCGGACCAGTCATGTCGCTGGTGTTTTTTGGAGCTCCTCGATGGTCTCCTCCTTGGAAGCAGTTGGTCCTCATGTAGCGTGAGAGCGGTGAGTTTGGTGTTGTGCTCCGCCTCGCTGGATGAGCTGCCTCTCCTTCTCCTGCAGCTGGGTTTCTCTCCAGACTCTGGACTTTCAGAGCCTCGTTAGCCGCCGTATTTGGGCGATCAGTTGGTCCTTTTAGGCGACCTGGCTCACCTTCCTGTCCGATCCTCCTGCAGGGTTTGACCAACAGGTTCTTAGGAAGATGCTTGTTGGAGCTCTTTCTCCCAGGCTCTGTGTTTTGGCGACACTGTCCTCCCAAAGAGGCCCGGGCTTGCCAACAGAAGTTAGCCGTCGGGTCGTTCTCCTTAAATAAGGTGGTGGCTAGAGGTTGGTTGCTCTCGTACTCCTTCTCTTGGTTTAGGTGTGGGGGAGTTTTTTGCTGAGGGGTGGGTCCTGTTGTTTCGCTGTTGGTGGCTGCTCTTTTGAGCTGGGCTCTCTCCAGCTCTGGACTTTAGAGCCTCGTTGGCCGCCGTTTTGGCGTCGGTCTTTAGGACGCTGGCTCACCTTCCTGTCCGCTCCTCTGAGGGTTTGCACAGGTTCTTAGGAAGTGCTTGTTGGGCTCTTTCTCAGGCCTCTGTGTTTTGGCGACACTGTCCTCCCAAATGAGGCGGGCTGTCAATCAGAATTGTTAGCCGTCGGGCTCGTTTCCTTAAAAAGGGGTGGTTAGAGGTTGGTTGCTCTCGTCTCCTTTCCTGGTTTAGGTGTTGGCGTTTGGTGGACTGAGAGCGGTGAGGATCTGTTGTTTCCGCGTGGTGAGCTGCCTCTCTTCTGAGTGGGTTCAGACTCTGGACTTTAGAGCTCGTTAGGCCGTAGTTGGGCGTCAGTTGGTCTTTTCAGGACAACCTGGCTCACCTTCCTGTCCGCTCTTGAGGGATTTGACAAAGGTTCTTAGGAAGATGCTTGTTGGAGCTCTTTCTCCAGGCCTCTGTGATTTTGGCGACACTGTCCTCCAACATGCAGGGGGTTGCTTAGTCAGAATTGTTAGCCGATCGGAGCTCGCCTTAAATAAGGCGGTGGTTAGAGAGTTGGTCTGCTCCTCGTACTCCTTCTCCTTGGTCTTAGGTGTCTGAGCCTGTTCTCGGATGCTCTCTCTGACCTGAGAGAGTGAGGAGGCTCTTCTTTTCCTCCTCCCAGCCGGCTCCTTGGTGGCAGCTGCTCCTTCAGAGCAGCGTTTTAGACACAGCTCTGCGATGTGGTCTCTGGTCCTGTTTCCACTTGGCCTCCTCTCCATGCCTGCTTCTCGCCTTCCCAAGGTTTTGGAGCAGCGGGCTTGGCGCTCAGCTCCTCAGACTTGTGTGTTCTGGACATTGAGGTCCTTCTGGGCTTCTTTCCTGATGGCCCTCCGTGCTTGAGAGCCTTAGGACCCTCTCCTCCCCTCCTCCAGATGGCTCCGGCTGGTCTCTGCTCCTTCAGGGAGCGTTGTTGAGGCAGCTTCGGGTTCTGCTTAAATGCCTGAAAGACAAAATGTAAAGTTGAAAAAGCGTCCCATCCTAACGTTGCATCCAAAGAAAGGTGAAAGTAAGAAGCACTCCATCTGCTTTTCCCTCTGTGGTCTTTGGGCAATTTGACCTGTTTTAAAAGTTAATTTGTCTTTGGTTTTTTCCATATTTGCCTATAATTAGGGGTCCATTGTCTTTGTAAGTAAATTTTGGTAATTTTATTAAATTTATTTTTATTAAATTCTTCTTGTGGTTCGGATAATTTGAGGCAATTTAGTGGTGAGTGGGTATAGTTTGGTTTAGGATTGAAAAGAAAAAAAAAAAAGTTGGGATGTCGGTTGGGAGATGAAGAAAGAAAAAAAGGTAGAAAGTGGGGGAGGGAAGGGGGCCAAAAGAGCAAATGGCTAGTAGGCAGAGCGCAGCCAGAAAGGGAGGAGAACAAGAAAGGTAAAAGGGGGGGGGTGTTGGTGAAGGGGAAGGGAGAAGAGGGGGGAGAAATAGTGATGGTAAGAAGGTAGCTAAGGTGGTGGGTAGTGGAAAAAGGAGAAGAAGCAAGAAAAGAAGGGGGGGGTTGGGGTGTATAGAGAAAGAGGGAGGCCGTGGACTAGTGAGAAAGGCCGGGGATGAAAATAAGATTAGAATGGAAAGGATGGTGCTACGTGTGAGGAGAGAAAAATGAGAGGAGAGGAGGAGGAGGAGAGATGGAGGGAAGTGGTGAGGAAACGAAGAGTGGTTGATAATGTAATAATAAGGTGTAGGGTTTAAATTTTGGTATTTGTTGGAGTTGACTTAAAGATGAAAAAAAGCCTTTTTTTTCTGTTTTACCTAAAAAGAGGTCAATTTGCAGGAGGAAAGTGTGACTATTTGTGCATTAAAACCGATTGGTTGTCAAGAGGATAAAAGGGATCATTTTGATGAATACGAGAGAAAATGTGAGTCTTTTCCTGAAAAAGCGTTTGTCACAGAGTCGGTGCTAGACACTGTCCTGTTTTCCTAGTCTGCTAATTAAAAATTTGGCAGGTTTTATAAAGAAAATGTTCAGATTGATCATTCTTCTAATTTGGAGTGGTTTTATATAAAACATAAACAGATTAAGGGTGGGATGTTTCTTTTTTCTAGTATGAGAAATTAAAAAGTAGGAGAAATATAGAAATTGGTGACGGGATGTTCCATTTAAGTGTGTAGTGTGTGTGTGTTTGTGTGTATTGTGTGTGTAGTAGTAGGAGTAAATAGTGTCGCTGTGTTGTACGTTGCTGTCGTTGTGCTAGTGGGTGAAGGACGTATGTTGAGAAGCTAAAAGACAGAATCAAAGGGGTTCTAGAAGCTTGTAATCGGTAGAATGTGGCGCGAATGTCGTGGATGGAGTGGTCATGACTGAAAAAAGAAAAGGGGTAAAAGCTTTTCGTCTATATATAAAGTAATAAGTGATAGGTGATTTTTTGAGTCTGAAATATATTTTTGTATAAAAATAATTTTTTTATGTGAAACTTACTTTTGTTTTGCTTTTTAAAATAACTTAATTTTATTTTGCTTTGATCTTAAATTATTTTTGCTTTTTGAAATTACTTAATTTTTTTGTGGATTTTTGTGACATATTTTGTGCTTTTTTTTGGATTTTTGACATTTTTACTAACTTTTTGTTATGAATATTTGTGATATTGTAAATAATTTTCATTTGCTTTTATGACATTTTTCTCTCTTTTTGATGATTTTTCAATATATGAACTTTTTACTTTTTGCGTTTCGAAATTTTTTTCTGCTTTCATGATGTTGTTTAAATATTTTTGCTTTTCTTGACTTTTACTTAATTTTTTTTTGCTTTCATGAATGTTTCTTACTTTTTTTTCTGACCTTCTATGAATATTGGGTTTTGTTTTGTTCCTTCAGTATTGGGGACTAAAAGCAATGGATTTATGATTAATAAATAATTATGAATTAATCTCTGGCGAGGGGTTGGGGGGTTGTGGAGCCGCAGGGATTGGGGAAGGGGGGTAACCTGGAAGGTGGTCATAAGGGAGAATTAAAAAGGTATTAATAAAGTGTTGAAAAGATTATTACTGTGAATAAATGGAAAAACAAAGATAGAGTTCGTATATTGGGAGATTTATAATTTTTAAATTTTTGGTAAATAAAAAAGCCTAATAGAAAACTGTGTAAAAAAGTTCAATAAAAATATGAAATTTGAGAATAATAAAGTGGGGATGAATAAAAATTTGATCATAGTTCTACTCCAAATTTATCTGATTACAATTAAGCCGCTAAAAAGAAAAAGGCTGTGTGGGTCAGGGTTAAAATAAGAATTGTTTCCTACAGTGAGTCAGATATTGGATTATAGTAAATAAATAATTTGAGGATTATAGGTCTTTCTTTCATAAAGGTTTTTTATGCTTTTTAGTGTAAAATTGGATCATGGAGGGTTGTAGTGGTATAGTTGTAATGTGGTGGGTGTGTGTTTTATTGTCGAAGCAGTTAAACAAAAGCCGAGATGAGGATGATGTAGAAAGAAGAGAGAGAGGGAGAGACATCTGAAGGGGCCTTTATAGTACCAGTGGTGCCTAGGGCGGTGTTTAGGGAAGAAGGAAAAGAGCAAGAAAAGGAGGGCGCAAAGAAATAAATAAAGGTGGTTAATGGTTTTCTTAGAGTGTTGTAAATATATTCTCGTTCATTAAATTCCTTTTGGTGTCATTGTAAATGAAAAACTCTCTGATGGGAAAAGTATTGATGTTTTCTGTCATTTGACTATGCGAGGGTATAAAGGGAGATGGAGGACTGATGCTTTGGAGAGGAGCTGTCCCCTGAAAAAGAAATGAGAAGTTAAGGTCGATAGGAGGAAAAGGGAGATGGAGAGAAGGAAGATGGATTAGTGTCGTCCGTCTTTCTGCTTTGGAGAGAGTCGATTTCACAAAGTGCTGGAGGAAAAACGTAGGGCAAAAAGAGATAGGAAGAAAGAAGAGCTAAGAATACAAGAAAGGGTGTGAGGTAAGGAGGAATTAAAAAGAGGGATGAGAGCTCCTGAGAGAGCCACGTCTAAAAGAGGGGAGGCGTGGTCAACGGATGGAGGCAAGAAGAAGGAGGAGATGTGGTAGAACTAAACGTGGGCCCCAGAGAAAGCAGTCTTGCAAGGAGAGAAAAGATGACACCACAAGCGGCCGTGCACAGTGCCTGAAAGAGCCGAGGGTGTGAGCTGGAGGAAGAACCCAAAAGTGGCTAAAGAGAGGAGACGCAGAGAGAGCTAAGAGCAAGAGAGAGCCATAGAAGGAGAGAAAAGTAGAAAATCAAAAGGGGTTGTAGAGAGAGAGGAGGAGGAGCGAAGAGATGAGAGAGAAGGGTGGACAGGCTGTGGTAAAGAGAGGTTGGTGCTGAGGAAGCAGAAGAAAGGGGTATCAGCTCCTATGAGGCTCCGTTCGGTCGTGCCGTCGTCTAAATAATAGGCTGTGGGGTAAAATAAAATATGTTGCTTTCTCTAGGGTATAGAAAAAGAGGAAAGAGAGTTCTCAGGCGGTCGTTGGGTGTTTGCTAGGCAGCCCCCCCAAGAGCTGTGCCACCTCCCGCTTTTCCAGTGCTGTGTATTAAAGGCAGATAAATTGTTGGTGTGTGGTTCAAAAGTTTGGATGGAAGATTAGAGATAAGCTCAGTAAAGTAGCTGAAAATGTATTAGTTAGTATAATGTTGTGGTAATGTTTTGTTTTGTCTTTCTATTAGAGGACTGGGTGGTGGTGTTAGCCGCAGTTCGGTAGTTGGGTGTCCCGTTTAAAAGAAGCACGCCAAAAAGGTTAAAATGCAATAACAGGTGTGTCTGTGTGTGGGCTGGTGAGATGAAGAGAGATAAAAGGAGAGCCGCGACGATAGTGGGAATGGGGCAGAAATAAAAAAGATTTCAGTCCTTTAAAACATTAAAACGGAGGTTAATCCTTTTCCGTGCGTCCGGTCCGAAGGATGTGTCATTGGTCCCAGGAGACTGTTCTTTCATGGATGTTGGGAGTGAGGGAGGAGGTCAGAGTCTCAGATGGCGGGGACTGAGGCACAGGGAGGAGATGTGGTTGCATTCATGAAGAGTGTCCTGGTTATGGGCCAATGGAGTGTTGGTGGGAAGAGAGGACGAGGAGATGATGGTGGGTGTGCGCTGTAGGGCTGGCAGCGGACACTGGCTTGAAGTGAGGAGGCGGTCTGGATGAGTGCGAAGGTGGAGTGGGCGAGGTCCGGCAGGTGTAGACCAGAGGTTAATGCGGTGTCTCTAAAGTGTGGTATGAGTTTGCAGTCCTCACATAGCCATAACTAATGAAAAAGAGAAACCAAAGCTGTAAAACCATCTGTCACTAATTCTGCCAGTTAAAAGAGTGGTTTAAACGAAAAGAGTAAAATAAATAAATAACGCTAAAATGTATTTAAAAAGGATAAAAGGTAAATCAAAAGAGCCCTGAAGATGGAAGAAATGAGAAAATTATGACTTGGTTATATAAAATAATTTTTATGAGTTTATTAAAAATTAGATTTTTGCTTTTGTGGTTTCTTGTTTTTTGACCTTGTTTGTTAGCCCGCTTAGAACTGTGACCAAAAAAGGAGAAAGGGTATATACTAAAATGAAGTGATTTATTAATAAAAGTATGTAAAAGTAAATAAAAGAATGTAGGAGGAATCTGTAAAGTAGTAGTGTAGGGAGTGGATGTGTGAAAATGTGTGATGGATGTTGTGCTGTAAAAATAAGAAAAAAGAACCCAAAGACCAGAAAAAAGGTTGGTGTGTGATGAGGTTGTGGTCTAGTGTGCCTGTGTTTAAGAGGGAGCACAGGGAGGTGTGTCCATGTGTGAGATAGGTGAAAGAGAGAAAAGAGAGGACCAAAAAGAGGGTCCGTCACCCGCCCGGGTAGCTTAACTAATTTAGTTTAAATTTTCAGCTAATGGCTCTAAAATTTGTCCCCTGGTCCCAAGGCCTTGTTTGCCCATGAGGTGGGAGAAGCAAATTTAGAGTTTGAAGGGAAAAAAGAGTGAAGATGGAAAGCAGTAAGCAAAAATGGGCAGCAAGCCAGCAAAAAAAAAAAAAAAACAACAAGAACAAAATGGCCATACGCCTTGTGGTACCCGCAATTGAGTGTGAAGTGGGGTTTTAATTACGGACAAATTGATTAGGTTGGCGATATTTCATGGGGCTTACCGAACTCATTTGTCCGTGTTACTCACAGCCACATACAGGAGCTGAGGACATAAGGACACGATGAATAGGTGCTGAAAAAGAAGAGGATGTAGTAAGGTGGTGGAGGAACATAGCCCAGCCCGGCTACCGGCCAGACATTTGTGAAGCGAGGCTGGAGAGTTTGATTGATTTGTGGTGTTTGGTGATTTTTAAATGCCAAGACCATCAAATTGCAAAGTCGTCAAGTTTCTTAAGGCGGTACGGTTACGTGGTCCCACTCCTGGTATCTGTGTGTTGTTTTGTTTTCTTTGTGCTTGTGTAGGTTTGACCCAATCATTGCTTTTAAAGCAGCCTTGATGAAATATTTTGTTACGATAGGAAGGGAAAATAGTTGGCCTTCAGTTGGAATATGAGCAGCAATGTTACTCAGAATCAGGCAATTTTTGTGGCTACCTGCTCAAAAGCGAAAGAGGTATCAGGACATTCTCACAATTTTGGTAGCAGGTGCAAATTGCCAGCCACATCAAACCGTGAACACTCTGAAGACACAGGAGCAACATTGAAAACAGAGTCTGCTGTGACCCGACCATCCCGAATCAAACTTAGCTTGTACTGTTCCAACTCCAGTGTCTTAAGTTCTGTCTCATGCTTTACTGTTTCTGCAGCTGATTTCTCCCGTTCAACTTGCTGCTGAAGCCTACCATGCTCCAACTGTAACAACAGCAGTTCCTTCTGCTGCTCAAAAGTTAAGCCAGGAATTAAACCAACAACACCAGGAGCAGACAACTCAGCTAAACCTGGAACAGAGCTGACAGGATGTGTCCTCAAACAAGTTAGCCTTAAAAATTGATTTCATGTTGTCTTTCATCCGTTTGTCACCAACGTCTACACCAAAATGCTCTGCAATTATCACCAGCTGCTCTCGACTACAACACTCCAAAACCTCCTCTGATGGGGTTTTCAGAAAATATTCAGCACCTGCCAAGACACTCTAATGCGCATGAAACAAAGACACGCACAATCACAGGAAGGCACAGACAGCCAAATGCACACTAGCAACCCAAAATCGGAGCCAGTCCCTCTAACTGCCTGGCCAAAACCTAGCTAAACTCCTCCCTAGTCTTCAGGTAGCTGCTTGCTTTGGGAACTTACGCACTAGCAGCCTGATGGGACAGCGAGGCAACCAGAGAACCAGCGACTCCTCCGTAGCCACGGATGTGTGTGACAACCGCTCTAACCATGTTCACTACCACACTACCAGTTCATCCCAAACAAATTCCAGCGTGAACCTGCTCTACAGCCTAACCAGGGTGTAAACTCTGAAAAACAAGGTTTAATGTGTAATGGACTGCCCGTACCGACCAGTCATGTGCCTCACAATTACAAATACATGTGCAATCTGGCCAGAAAAAAAAAACAGATATTCCTCTTTAGAAACAAAGGTCTGGTGTGTGATGAGGTCTGCTGGTCCTCTAGACTGCTGCCTGCTCTGCCTTTTAAGCAGGGAGCACACCGGGTCCAGGTGTGTCCCATGATGCTGATCAGCCTCATCAGGTCTGCAGCCCTGAAGAGAGAAAGCAAACAGCAGAGGATCCAAACACAGAGGGGCCGTCACAATGACATACAATAACTTCATTTTTAGGACCTTTTTATGACAGTTTATTATAAATTTATTTTTATGACCTTGTTATGACAGTTTATTAAAATTTTTATGATCTTTTTCTGACATATTTATATTATTATTATACAATAACGTTATTTTTATGACCTTTTTGATCACATGTTATCCTATGACTTTATTTTTATGGCCTTTTTATGACATTTTACTATTACTTTATTTTATTGTGACGTTTTTATCATATATTATACGATAACTATATATTTTTCAAAATTATATGACACTGCAACTTTATTTTTATGGACTTTTGTGACATTATACTATTACTCTATTTTATTGTGACGTTTTTTCATATATTATACGAGAACTTTATATTTTTTAAATATATATGACATACTGTAGCTTTATTTTTTGACCTTTTTATGACATTATACTATTACTTTATTTTATTGTGACATTTTGATCACATATTATACTGTCACAAGCGTCAGATCTTCGGTCATGTTTGTTTTCCCGTTTTTGCATGTTGCACTTCCTGTTTTATTTTGGTATTCTAACATTCCCTCTCGTTTCAGATCACTTCACTTCCTGCCCGCATGCTTTCCCACCTGAACGTTTGAGCACCTCCTCCTGACCCAGTTTCCAACACCATTCACCTGTGTGTGATTGTCTTCTCCCGCCCTGACTGTGTCCACCTGAGCATCGTCAGTCACTCCCCTCACTAGTATTTAATGTGTGCTTCCTCTTCCCTCTGAGCCAGTTCGTCTTTGTCCCTGGTGTAAAGCGTACCAGCTTTCTTTTCTGGTGTTTTGACTCCCGGTGTATTTTGAATCTCTGCCTGTTTTTTGACATTGCTCTGCCTGACGTTTTTGGATTTGTTGCCTGATACGATTGACCTTCTGTGTTTGGACCCTTTGCTGAACGTTAAAGACACTGATTGTTTTTCAGTCTCACCTGATCTCCAGAATCGTGCTTTTTGAGTCCAAACCTGGTCTGACTCCAGTCTTCACATTATACTATAACTATATATTTTTTACATTTTTATGACATACTGTAGCTTTATTTTTTTGAACTTTTTACGACCTATTATACTCTAACTTGATTTTTTTTTTTTACCTATTTATGACATATTATATTTAAACTTGATTTTTCTGACCTTTTTATCACATATTATACTATAACTTTACTTTCATCATCTTTTTATGATAATTTTAAAAAAAAATTGTTTTACCTTTTTTTGACCTATTATGCTATAAATTTATTTTTCTGGCTTTTTTATGACCTATTATACATTAACTGTTATACTATATTTTATTTTTCTGACATTCGTTTGACCTGTTTTTATGACCTTTTCTCACATATTAAACTGTAACTATATTTTATAACCTTTTTATCAAATTATTTACTATCACTTTATTTTATGACCTTTTTATGACATTATACTATTACTTTATTTCATTGTGACCTTTTGATCACATATTATACTATAACTTTAGTTTTGTGACCTTTTTATGCTAAATTATACTATACCTCTATTTTTTATCTTTTTTTGACATATTATGGTATAAATGTATTTTTATGGCTTTTTTATGACATATTGTACAATAAGTTTATTTTATAAACTATATTTTTTACCTTTTTATGAACTATTACATTATAACTTTTTTATGACCTTTTTTATGACCTTTTTATTATATCATTCTTTTTATGACCTATTATACATTAATTTTATTTTAGTATGACCTTTTAATTACATTCTACTGTAACTTTATTCTTATGATCGTTTTATGACCTATTATACTAGAATTTGATCTGACATTTCTGACATTCGTTTGACCTGTTATACTATAACTTTGTTTTGATGACCTTTTCTCACATATTATACTGTAACTATATTTTTATAACCTTTTTATCACATATTTTACTATAACTTAATTTTCTGACCTTTTCATGACATTTTATACAATAGCATTATTTTTATATTTAGTGTTCAGACATATGTACAATAACTTAATTTTTCTGACCTTTTTATTACATTTTGTGGTATTACAGCATTTTTCTGATCTTTTTATGATTAGGATTATATTATAACTTAAGTGTTTCTGACATTTTTATGACTTATTGAACTATTCGGATCACATGGATTCAGCCAACCAACGCAGACACTGGGGGCAAATCACTCACCCCCCACGTCACTGTGGGTAGGAGGAAGAGAGGATGGATGGATGATGGTAGGGAGGACGACACCTGATGTAGATCAGGTCGGGTGTGGGGGGTGAAGGGTTGGGAGGGTCAGATGGAGGGATGGGATCATGGAAATGAGGTGAAGAGTGAGGAGAGAAAGGATGTTATTGCTCTCTCTTCTCCTCTGCCCTCTCTTTCTACTTCCTTTCTTTATCGTTTCAAGTCCTCCTCTTTTATTTCTCCCTCTCCTGCTTTTCTTTCTTCAGGCATTTTGATTCCTCCTTCTCTCTTTTCTTCTGTTCCTTCTTCTCTTTCTTCTCCCTCTCCTGTCTTTCTTTCTTCTGTCCTGGAGGGCGATGATGGTGTTGTTCTCCGTTGCTCGGACCAGCTCCATGTCGCTGGTGTTTTTCTGGAGCTCCTCGATGGTCTCCTCCTTGGAAGCCAGTTGGCTCCTCATGTCAGCGTGCAGAGCGGCGAGTTTGGTGTTGTGCTCCGCCTCGCTCTGGATGAGCTGCCTCTCCTTCTCCTGCAGCTGGGTCTCTCTCTCCAGACTCTGGACTTTCAGAGCCTCGTTAGCCGCCGTCATTTGGGCGATCAGTTGGTCCTTTTCCAGGACGACCTGGCTCACCTTCCTGTCCGACTCCTCCTGCAGGGATTTGACCAACAGGTTCTTCAGGACAGATGCTTGTTGGAGCTCTTTCTCCCAGGCCTCTGTGATTTTGGCGACACTGTCCTCCCAACATGCAGAGACCCGGGCTTGCTCTCCAATCCAGAATTGTTCAGCCGATCGGAGCTCGTTCTCCTTCAAATACAGGTGGTGGTTCAGAGAGTTGGTCTGCTCCTCGTACTCCTTCTCCTTGGTCTTCAGGTCAGTCTGAGCCTGTTCTCGGATGATTCTCTCTGACCTGAGAGCGGTGAGGATCCTGTTGTTCTCCGCCTCGCTCTGGATGAGCTGCCTCTCCTTCTCCTGCAGCTGGGTCTCTCTCTCCAGACTCTGGACTTTCAGAGCCTCATTAGCCGCCGTCATTTGGGCGATCAGTTGGTCCTTTTCCAGGACGACCTGGCTCACCTTCCTGTCCGACTCCTCCTGCAGGGATTTGACCAACAGGTTCTTCAGGACAGATGCTTGTTGGAGCTCTTTCTCCCAGGCCTCTGTGATTTTGGCGACACTGTCCTCCCAACATGCAGAGACCCGGGCTTGCTCTCCAATCCAGAATTGTTCAGCCGATCGGAGCTCGTTCTCCTTCAAATACAGGTGGTGGCTCAGAGAGTTGGTCTGCTCCTCGTACTCCTTCTCCTTGGTCTTCAGGTCAGTCTGAGCCTGCTCTCGGATGATTTTCTCTGACCTGAGAGCGGTGAGGATCCTGTTGTTCTCCGCCTCGCTCTGGATGAGCTGCCTCTCCTTCTCCTGCAGCTGGGTCTCTCTCTCCAGACTCTGGACTTTCAGAGCCTCGTTAGCCGCCGTCATTTGGGCGATCAGTTGGTCCTTTTCCAGGACGACCTGGCTCACCTTCCTGTCCGACTCCTCCTGCAGGGATTTGACCAACAGGTTCTTCAGGACAGATGCTTGTTGGAGCTCTTTCTCCCAGGCCTCTGTGATTTTGGCGACACTGTCCTCCCAACATGCAGAGACCCGGGCTTGCTCTCCAATCCAGAATTGTTCAGCCGATCGGAGCTCGTTCTCCTTCAAATACAGGTGGTGGTTCAGAGAGTTGGTCTGCTCCTCGTACTCCTTCTCCTTGGTCTTCAGGTCAGTCTGAGCCTGTTCTCGGATGATTCTCTCTGACCTGAGAGCGGTGAGGATCCTGTTGTTCTCCGCCTCGCTCTGGATGAGCTGCCTCTCCTTCTCCTGCAGCTGGGTCTCTCTCTCCAGACTCTGGACTTTCAGAGCCTCGTTAGCCGCCGTCATTTGGGCGATCAGTTGGTCCTTTTCCAGGACGACCTGGCTCACCTTCCTGTCCGACTCCTCCTGCAGGGATTTGACCAACAGGTTCTTCAGGACAGATGCTTGTTGGAGCTCTTTCTCCCAGGCCTCTGTGATTTTGGCGACACTGTCCTCCCAACATGCAGAGACCCGGGCTTGCTCTCCAATCCAGAATTGTTCAGCCGATCGGAGCTCGTTCTCCTTCAAATACAGGCGGTGGTTCAGAGAGTTGGTCTGCTCCTCGTACTCCTTCTCCTTGGTCTTCAGGTCAGTCTGAGCCTGTTCTCGGATGACTCTCTCTGACCTGAGAGCAGTGAGGATGCTCTTCTTTTCCTCCTCCCAGCCGGACTCCTTGGTGGCCAGCTGCTCCTTCAGAGCAGCGTTTTCAGAGACCAGCTCTGCGATGTGGTCCTCTGAGTCCTGTTTCCACTTGGCCTCCATCTCCATGACCTGCTTCTCGCTCTTCCCAAGGTTCTCCTGGAGACAACGGAGCTTGGCGCTCAGCTCCTCAGACTTGTGCTGCTTCTGGACATTGAGGTCCTTCTGGGCTTCTTTCCTGATGGCCCTCCGTGACTTGAGAGCCTTCAGGACCCTCATCCTCCCCTCCTCCCAGATGGACTCCGCGCTGGTCATCTGCTCCTTCAGGGCAGCGTTGTCTGAGGCCAGCTTCAGGTTCTGCTTAAATGCCTGAAAGACACAAATGTAAAAGTTGAAAAAGCAGTCCCATCCTAACGTTGCGTCCACACAGAAAGGCAGTTGAAAGTACAGAAGCCAACTCCATCTGCTTTTAACCCTCCTGTGGTCTTTGGGCCAATTTGACCTGTTTTCAAAAGTTAATTTGTCTTTGGTTTTCTTCCATATAATTGCCTATAATTACACGGATGGTTCCATACTATGCTCTTTGTAAGTAAAATTAATTCGGACTACTTTTATTAAATTATATATGTTTTATTAAAATTTCTATCATCTGTGGTCTTCTCGGATCAATTTGACCAGGCCACATTTAGTGGTGCAGTGGGTCATAGTATTGCGCTTTTCAGCGCATTGAACACAGACACACACACACACACACACTTCAAAGCATTGGGCACTGCATCGTGTTGGGCCTCCAGACTGAAGACAATGAAACAACAACCGGTCAGACCCACCAAGTATTGGAGGGACATACGGGAAAGGGAGGCATCACACAACACCGATGCCAAATGGCTAGTAGGCCTAAGAGCTGACCACAGCAACCTCCCAGAACAAGAACCGGTAACCATCTCAATGGCAGACAGCCAAGAAAGAGTGTCAAAAATGAAGCGCTGGACAGCATCGGCCCCCGATATGATCCATGCATACTGGCTGAAGAAGCTAACTGCACTGAACGCCGAGCAGCACAGATGAACCAGCTGCTGAGGGATGAAAAGTCAGCTGAATGGGAAGAACAAGGTCCCAGCCATCAACATGTACGCACTACCAGTCATCAGATACCCCGCTGGGATCATAAGCTGGCCAAAAGAGGAGATAGAAGCCACAGATATCAAGACAAGAAAGCTCCTCACCATCTCACCATGCATGGAGGGTTTCACCCTAAGTCCAGCACCCTGAGACTGTACACTAAGCAGAAAGAGGGAGGCCGTGGACTAGTGAGCATCAAGTCCACGGCCCTGGATGAAACATCAAAAACCCAAGCTTACATCTAGAAAATGGCCCCAAAGGATGAGCTGCTACGTGACTGTCTCAGGCAGCAGAAACCCAATGAGAGTGCAGAGGAGGAGGAGGAGCAGACCACCTGGAGGGACAAGCCCCTACATGGCATGTACCACCGGCAAACCGAAGAAGTGGTTGATAACATGAAAACCTACCATAATAAAAGAATAAGCGGTGTCAAAGGAGTTTAAAATTTATGGTAATTTGTTGGAAACAAGTTGACTTAAAGATGCAACACAAAATAGTGTGGTCATTTTATATTTCATGCTTTATAAACCACTCAAACAAGACCAGGTCAATTTGACCCAGGAGGACAACAGGTGTGACTATTTGCTGCCATTAAAAAATCCTGATATGGTTGATCCAAGAGGATAAAAGGTGCATCATTTTGATGCCAATACGAGAGCAAAACTGTGAAGCTACTTTTCCTGAAAAACACCGATTCAGTTTGTCACCAGAGTCGAGTTCAGCCTTAGACCACAATCACTGTCTTCCTGTTTAACTTCCTAACACCAGCTCTAAGCTAATTACAATACACCATTAAACTACTGATGCCAACGTTGTATTTAATCAAAGCAAATACTGTAATCAGATTGAATCATTCATTTCCTAATCATTTGAACTGTGTGTTTTATATACACAATCATAAATCAGATTAAATGTAGGCTGGCAGCATTGTTATTACTTTTATTTCTCAGTATGAGAAATTAAAAAGTAGGAGAAAGATCAGAAATCTTACCTGGTTTCCTGAACGGACGATTGCTTCCATTACTACAGTAGTAGTAGTAGTATTAGTAGTAGTAGTAGTAGTAGTAGTAGTAGTCAAGGCAGTAACACTAGTAGTCGCTGTGTTGTATGTTGACTGTCGCTCTGCTCTCGCTAGCATGCGTCTCCGCTGAAGGACCGACTCACACTGATTAGCAGACTAGCTAAAACGCTAACCAGAATCAACAGGCAGCGTTCTCGAAGCTTGTAACCGCGGTAACGCAATGTGACGTCACGTTCCGAATGTCACGTGGCACTGCGCAGTGGTCACATGACTTCTGCAAAAAACGCAAAATGGAGGCTCTAAAAAGTTTCTTTTTCGTTATCTATATATAAAAGTTCAATACAGTAGATTCATAAACGTGCTCAGACATTTTTATTGCAAGACCTTCTGCAAATATATTTTACTGTATAAAAATAATTTATTTTCATGTGAAACTATAACTTTATAGTTTATGACCTTTTTATAACAATATACTATAACTTTATATTTTGACCCTTTTATGACCGATTATACTATAAATTTAATTTTATGACTTTATATGACAAATTATACTATAATTTTATTTTTGTGGATTTTTTTGTGACATATTATACTGTGACTTTATTTTCATGAACTTTTATTGACATTTTATACTAAATCTTTATTGTTCATGACATATTTGTGATATTTTACACAATAACTTTATTTCATTATGACCTTTTAATGACATTTTATACTCTACTTTTATGATGATTTTATCACATACTATACTAGAACTTTTTTTATAACCTTTATATGACCTGTTATACGAAACTTTATTTTCATGACCTTTTCATGACATGTTGTACTATAACTATTTTTATGACTTTTCTATGACCTATTATACTATAACTTTATGACATTTTCATGACATGTTACACTATAGCTTTATTTTCTGACCTTTCTATGACATATTATACTAGAAGGTTTTAGTTTATGACCTTTTCCTTCAGTATATGGAGGACTACAATAGTCAATAGAGCATTTAATTGATTAATAAATAATTATGCAATTAAAATCCATCTATCCATCGTCAACCGCTTATCCCGTCAGGGGTTGCGGGGGTTGCTGGAGCCGATCCCAGCTGGCATTGGGCGAAGGCGGGGTACACCCTGGACAGGTCACCAGTCCATCACAGGGCAGCAATTAAAATAGGTATTAATAAATGTGTTGACAAAGTCATTTATTAATCTGTGAATAAATGGACAAAATCACAAGACCTAGAGCATTCATGCTATATTGGAGAGATTATTAATAATTTTTAACAATTTTTGGTAAATAAACAAATGCCTAAATTTCATTTATTTATTTTAAATAGTATCAACTCAAAAAATACTGCAACACTTTATGAGACATAATAAAGCATGGGGATGACCATAAAATACTTTGATCATAATGTTCTAAACCCTTATACACTTTCACAATTTATTCTGATTAATCAATTAAATAGCACCCTGTACCCCCCTAAAATAGACAAACATGGATCTGTTGTGGGTCAGAAGGTTAAATCAATAATGACATTAAAGTCATTTCTCACCTTCTACCAGTGAATAGCTCAGATATATGGCATTATAGTACAATAAATAATTTCCCTCCGAGGATTAATAAAGGTTCATCTTATCTTATCATAAATGGTTTATTTAATGTCTTATTTAAAGTCTCATACAAATTAGGCATCATGGAGCGTGTCTGTCAGTGGTATCAGTCATGTCAATGTGGATGGGTGATGTGTTTTATTGTCGAAGCCAGTCAAACCACAAATGCCGAACGCCAACTCTGCAGGATGCGTGTAGTCAAAGAAGAGAGAGAGGGAGAGACATCTGAAGGGGCCTTTTATAGTACCCAGCTCAGGTGCCCCATCAGGTGTCCTCCTCGGTGTACTACCTTTAGGGACAGAAGGAACATAGTCAATGCACAGCCAACAAGGCAGGGCCGTCACAAGTACAATAAATAAATGGTTTAGGTTAAACTATGGTTTCTCTTCAGAGTTGCATGTAAATATATTATCTCAGTATCATTAACAGTTTTCCTTTTGGTGTCATTGTCAAATGAAAACACATTCCTTCTCTGATGTGAAAATGTATTGATGTATTTCTGTCATTTGACTATGCGCAGGGCTATAACAGGGAGATGGAGGACCTGCATGCTTTGGAGAGGAAGCTGTCCATCTCTGAAAAAGACAATGAGGAGTTAAAGGTCGACCTCCAGGAGGCAAACGGGGAGATGGAGCAGAAGGAAGATGGCATTAGCCGTCTTCACCGCCATCTCTCTGCTTTGGAGAGAAGCTTCGATTTCACCAAAGTTGCCTGGTGAAAAAACTCAGTAAGGCCAAACAAGAGATAGGACAGAAGGAAGAAGCTCTCAAGAAACTCAACATCTCAAGAAAGAGCGTGTCGAGGTACAGGAGGAATTAAAACAGAGGGATGAGAAGATCATCTCTCTTGAGCAGAGCCTCAACGCTCTAAAAGAGGGGAGAGCCTCTGCTGGTCAACGGATGGAGGCCAAGAAGAAGGAGGAGATGTGGTAGAACTAAATCAACCAGCTGGAAGATCTCCTCAGAGACAAAGATCAGCTCATTGCCAAGGAGAGCAAAAGTATGAACACTCACCAAGACATCCTGGCCCAGCTGCACCCTACTCAGACTGCTCTGAAAGACAGCCGACTGAGGTGTCGAGCTCTGGAGGAAGAACTCCAAAAGCTCCTGGCTAACAGAGAGAAGACGCCAGAGAGAGCTCACAGAGCAAGCAGAGAGCCACTAGAAGGAGAGACAAAGTAGAACAATCCAAAAAGGAGCTGTTCATGCTCAGAGAGAGCAGGAGGAGGAGCGACCAGCAGCATGACAGAGAGAAGAGAGCTGGACCAGATGCTGATGGTCAAAGAGAAGGTCTGGATGCTTGAGGAAGCAGACAGAAAGGAGGATATCCAGCTCCTCATGAAGGACAACATCCAGCTTCGGCTACGTAGCCTCAGCTCACCTTTTGTCTCAAATAATAGATGACTTCAGACCTCTGGAGGTAAAATAAAATATGTTGTCTTTCTCTTTTCAGGAGCTCATAGAAAAAGAGGAAAAGAAGAGTTTCTCAGGCTGCAGTCAGTCTGGCTGCTGTTTGACCTCAGGACAGACACCTCCTCTCCAAGAGCCTAGTTGTCCTCCTCCAACCTAACCCCGTCTCCATTCTTACCCCCAACCAGCTCTGAATCTGTACAGTAATTAAAGTTGTCAGATAAATGTTGTATGTTGTACTGGCTTCCAAAATGTATTAGATGAGAAGCATTAAGATGCATAAAATGCTCAAGTAAAGTACAAGTATCTCAAAATTGTAATTAGTACAAGTATAATAAGTATAGTTCTTGAGTAAATGTACATTCCACCACTGCTTTTAGTACATCATTTATTCTATTAGAGGACTGGACCGTGTGCTGAGTGTTAGCCGACAGCATTCGGCTACCCCGCTTATTGGGATGAATCCCGTCTCTTTTAAATAGACAAGCACGATCCCAAAACAGGTTAAAATTGTCAATAAAATCCAGGCTGTGATATCTGCCTGCTGACTGGAGCCATGTGTGCAGACTGAGGAGAGACTAAAACGGTCAGAGCCGCGACCGATAGTGGGAATGGGGCCAGAAATAAAAACAGACTTTCCGCAGTCCTTTAAAACATTAAAACGGAGGTTAAAATCCTTTTCCGTGCGTCCGGACTCCCGACGGGATGTGTCATTAGTCCCCACGTGCAGCACTGTTCTTTCCATGAATGTTGGGAGTGAGGGCAGGAGGTCCAGCAGTTTCTCCAGCATGGCGGGGACTGAGGCACCAGGGAGGCAGCATGTGGTTGCATTCATGAAGCGGATGTCCCTGGTTATGGAGTCTCCAATGGTCAGTGTTGGTGGGAAGAGAGGACGAGGAGATGATGGTGGGTGTGAGCTGTCAGGGCCTGACAGCAGACACTTGGCTTCCTCTGACAGCACTGAGGACAGCGGTCTGGACTGCAGTGCCCGCACAGGTGGACGTGGGCGAGGATCCTCGGCCAGGTGTAGACCTCCAGAGCGTCTAATGACGGCCTCATGCAGCATCCTATGGCGGTTTTTCCTCGTGGTGGAGTGACAGGCTGCCCGACCAGTGCTGGCCACAGGTGGAGGAGAAGCTGTGGGGAGCTGGAGCGCCGACCCTGCCGAGGCGTCGCCCGGATGGACCACTTGATTCACCAGGAAGGTGAAGCGGTTTGAGAGGGGTAGCGGATGTTGTGGAGAAGCTTCCCTCCCAACCAGAGCGTTCCTTCGGCCGCGGCGCACCACCTCTGTCCAGGACGGCTTTGATGGCTTAGGAGTGGAAGTGTGAGCCGGGGCCATGAGAGGAGTTCCCATACCAGCCTGACCATCCTTTGGCGGCATCGGAGTTCCAGCATCCCGGCCCAGTGCAGCGGCGGGGTCAGCCGGCACTCTCCCGGAGGAATGGCCGCTCACCCCGGATGCTGGGCCCTCTGAATGCGCCGGCCCGGAGCCGGTGTTCATCGACGCCAGCCAAGGGAGGGTGGTCGCAGTATCGGTGACCATCTGCGATTGGGACACCGTGACAGCAAGACTATATATACTAGAATATAGGAAATTTACTTTGCTTGGGTAGCAGCTACGGAGACAAAGCTCTCAATCAGCTGATCCCGAAGCTTCGATTTCAAGCGATGGATGTCCTCCTAAAGCTGTGAGTACTGAAGTTTGCAGTCCTCACACTCAGCCATAACTCAATCAAAACAGAGAAGTCCTTAAAACAGCTGTAAAACCACATCTGATCACTAAAATCCTGCCACCAGTTAAAAGATGTGGTTTAAACGAACACGATGTAAAAACTTTAACATAAATAAGTCATCTAAAACTGTATTTAAACAGGATAAAAGGTCAAATCACAACAGAGCCTCTGACAGCATGACAAGAAACGCTGAAACATTATGAACTTGAGCTTATTATGAAATTATTTTTATGACCTTTTTATGATGGTTTCTTGTGATTTTTATGACCTTGTTATGACTATCACAGCCCAGCTCTAGAACTGTGACCAAAAACAGGAGACACACGGGTATATACTGAACAACTGAAGTGATTTATTAATCAAAAGTATGTCAAAAGTAAATCAAAAGAATGTACGGCAGGAATCTGTAAAGTCAGTAGTGTAGGGAGTGGATTTGTGAAAATGTGCTGCATGGATGTTGTGCTGTAAAAACAAGAAAAAAGAACCCAAAGACCAGAAACAAAGGTCTGGTGTGTGATGAGGTCTGCTGGTCCTCTAGACTGCTGCCTGCTCTGCCTTTTAAGCAGGGAGCACACCGGGCCCAGGTGTGTCCCATGATGCTGATCAGCCTCATCAGGTCTGAAGAGGTCTGAAGAGAGAAAGCAAACAGCAGAGGATCCAAACACAGAGGGGCCGTCACACCCCCCGAACCCCGGAAAGACCCTACTAGCCCCATTTACCTGTAACTAACAACTTTAACAAACTTCAATATTCAAAATATATTCTTACCAGCTAAACAAAATTTGCTCTAAACAATTACAAACTGTTACCACTCTCCTTGGTCTCTCCAACAAGGCCACTCTGTTCTGCCCACAACTCAGCAACTCCTGGTGCCTGGAGAAGCAAATTTAAGAGTTTGAAGAGAAAAACAGCAGAGAACCAACATGGAAAGCAGTACAGCACAACATTAACATGGGCCTCCAGCATCAGCCAGCAAAAAAAAAAACAAACAAAAAAACAACACCTAGTACACAACATGGCCATACGACCCTTGTGCGTAACCCGCCTTCACATTGAGCTGTGAAAACAGTGGGGTTTTAACTTACGGAGCAACATCTGACTTACGGTAATGGCGATTCATTTTCCCATGGGGCTTACCAAACTCATTTGTCCATGCTCTACTCACAGTCCACATACCAGGAGCTGAGGACATCACAGGACACGACTGAAAACATTCAGGCTGTTCTGAAAAAGAAGAGGATGTCAGTACAGGTGGTGGAGGAACATCAGCCCAGACCCGGCTACCGGCCAGACCATTTGCTGCAAGCGCAGCAGCCTCGGCAGCAGATTTGACTTTACGTTCATTAATGTAGGTAGCAACATCGCTCGGCAGAGAGTTTTTAAACTGCTCCAAGACCATCAAATTGCACAAGTCGTCAAAAGTATTAACTTCAAGAGCGGTACACCACCGGTTAAAGTGAGTACCCAACTCCCTGGTAAACTCCATGTGTGTCTGCTTACTTGACTTTTCCCATGTTGTGAACCTCTGCCTGTAGGCTTCTGACACCAACTCATATGCTTTTAACACAGCAGCCTTGACTGACAAGTAATTTTGACTTTCACGCATAGGAAGGGAACAATACGCTACTTGAGCCTTACCAGTTAGGACATATTGCAGCAGCAATGTATACTCAGAATCAGGCCAATTTCTACAGTCGGCTACCTGCTCAAACAGCGAAAAGAAGGTATCAGGATCATTCTCACAAAATTTTGGTAGCAGGTGCAAATTGCCAGCCACATCAAACCGTGAACACTCTGAAGACACAGGAGCAACATTGAAAACAGAGTCCGCTGTGACCCGACCATCCCGAATCAAACTTAGTTTGTACTGTTCCAACTCCAGTGTCTTAAGTTCTGTCTCATGCTTTACTGTTTCTGCAGCTGATTTCTCCTGTTCAACTTGCTGCTGAAGCCTACCATGCTCCAACTGTAACAACAGCAGTTCCTTCTGCTGCTCAAAAGTTAAGCCAGGAATTAAACCAACAACACCAGGAGCAGACAACTCAGCTAAACCTGGAACAGAGCTGACAGGATGTGTCCTCAAACAAGTTAGCCTTAAAAACTGATTTCATGTTGTCTTTCATCCGTTTGTCACCAACGTCTACACCAAAATGCTCTGCAATTATCACCAGCTGCTCTCGACTACAACACTCCAAAACCTCCTCTGATGGGGTTTTCAGAAAATATTCAGCACCTGCCAAGACACTCTAATGCGCATGAAACAAAGACACGCACAATCACAGGAAGGCACAGACAGCCAAATGCACACTAGCAACCCAAAATCGGAGCCAGTCCCTCTAACTGCCTGCCCCTCTATCTAAACTCCTCCCTAGTCTTCAGGTAGCTGCTTGCTTTGGGAACTTACGCAATAACAGCCTGATGGGACAGCGAGGCAACCAGAGAACCAGCGACTCCTCCGTAGCCACGGATGTGTGTGACAACCGCTCTAACCATGTTCACTACCACACTACCAGTTCACCCCAAACAAATTCCAGCGTGAACCTGCTCTACAGCCTAACCAGGGTGTAAACCTGAAAAACAAGGTTTAATGTGTAATGGACTGCCCGTACCGACCAGTCATGTGCCTCACAATTACAAATACATGTGCAAACTGGCCAGAAAAAAACAGATATTCCTCTTTAGAAACAAAGGTCTGGTGTGTGATGAGGTCTGCTGGTCCTCCAGACTGCTGCCTGCTCTGCCTTTTAAGCAGGGAGCACACCGGGTCCAGGTGTGTCCCATGATGCTGATCAGCCTCATCAGGTCTGCAGCCCTGAAGAGAGAAAGCAATCAGCAGAGGATCCAAACACAGAGGGGCCGTCACAATGACATACAATAACTTCATTTTTATGACCTTTTTATGACAGTTTATTATAAATTTATTTTTATGACCTTGTTATGACAGTTTATTAAAATTTTTATGATCTTTTTCTGACATATTTATATTATTATTATACAATAACGTTATTTTTATGACCTTTTTGATCACATGTTATCCTATGACTTTATTTTTATGGCCTTTTTATGACATTTTACTATTACTTTATTTTATTGTGACGTTTTTATCATATATTATACGATAACTATATATTTTTCAAAATTATATGACACTGCAACTTTATTTTTATGGACTTTTGTGACATTATACTATTACTCTATTTTATTGTGACGTTTTTTCATATATTATACGAGAACTTTATATTTTTTAAATATATATGACATACTGTAGCTTTATTTTTTGACCTTTTTATGACATTATACTATTACTTTATTTTATTGTGACATTTTGATCACATATTATACTGTCACAAGCGTCAGATTTTAGGTCATGTTTGTTTTCCTGTTTTTGCATGTTGCACTTCCTGTTTTATTTTGGTATTCTAACATTCCCTCTCGTTTCAGATCACTTCACTTCCTGCCCGCATGCTTTCCCACCTGCACGTTTGAGCACCTCCTCCTGACCCAGTTTCCAACACCATTCACCTGTGTGTGATTGTCTTCTCCCGCCCTGACTGTGTCCACCTGAGCATCGTCAGTCACTCCCCTCACTAGTATTTAATGTGTGCTTCCTCTTCCCTCTGAGCCAGTTCGTCTTTGTCCCTGGTGTAAAGCGTACCAGCTTTCTTTTCTGGTGTTTTGACTCCCGGTGTATTTTGAATCTCTGCCTGTTTTTTGACATTGCTCTGCCTGACGTTTTTGGATTTGTTGCCTGATACGATTGACCTTCTGTGTTTGGACCCTTTGCTGAACATTAAAGACGCTGATTGTTTTTCAGTCTCACCTGATCTCCAGAATCGTGCTTTTTGAGTCCAAACCTGGTCTGACTCCAGTCTTCACATTATACTATAACTATATATTTTTTACATTTTTATGACATACTGTAGCTTTATTTTTTTGAACTTTTTACGACCTATTATACTCTAACTTGATTTTTTTTTTTTACCTATTTATGACATATTATATTTAAACTTGATTTTTCTGACCTTTTTATCACATATTATACTATAACTTTACTTTCATCACCTTTTTATGATAATTTAAAAAAAAAATTGTTTTACCTTTTTTTGACCTATTATGCTATAAATTTATTTTTCTGGCTTTTTTATGACCTATTATACATTAACTGTTATACTATATTTTATTTTTCTGACATTCGTTTGACCTGTTTTTATGACCTTTTCTCACATATTAAACTGTAACTATATTTTATAACCTTTTTATCAAATTATTTACTATCACTTTATTTTATGACCTTTTTATGACATTATACTATTACTTTATTTCATTGTGACCTTTTGATCACATATTATACTATAACTTTAGTTTTGTGACCTTTTTATGCTAAATTATACTATACCTCTATTTTTTATTTCTTTTTTTGACATATTATGGTATAAATTTATTTTTATGGCTTTTTTATGACATATTGTACAATAAGTTTATTTTATAAACTATATTTTTTACCTTTTTATGAACTATTACATTATAACTTTTTTATGACCTTTTTTTATCACCTTTTTATTATATCATTCTTTTTATGACCTATTATACATTAATTTTATTTTAGTATGACCTTTTAATTACATTCTACTGTAACTTTATTCTTATGATCGTTTTATGACCTATTATACTATAATTTGATCTGACATTTCTGACATTCGTTTGACCTGTTATACTATAACTTTGTTTTGATGACCTTTTCTCACATATTATACTGTAACTATATTTTTATAACCTTTTTATCACATATTTTACTATAACTTAATTTTCTGACCTTTTCATGACATTTTATACAATAGCATTATTTTTATATTTAGTGTTCAGACATATGTACAATAACTTAATTTTTCTGACCTTTTTATTACATTTTGTGGTATTACAGCATTTTTCTGATCTTTTTATGATTAGGATTATATTATAACTTAAGTGTTTCTGACATTTTTATGACTTATTGAACTATTCGGATCACATGGATTCAGCCAACCAACGCAGACACTGGGGGCAAATCACTCACCCCCCACGTCACTGTGGGTAGGAGGAAGAGAGGATGGATGGATGATGGTAGGGAGGACGACACCTGATGTAGATCAGGTCGGGTGTGGGGGGTGAAGGGTTGGGAGGGTCAGATGGAGGGATGGGATCATGGAAATGAGGTGAAGAGTGAGGAGAGAAAGGATGTTATTGCTCTCTCTTCTCCTCTGCCCTCTCTTTCTACTTCCCTTTCTTTATCGTTTCAAGTCCTCCTCTTTTATTTCTCCCTCTCCTGCTTTTCTTTCTTCAGGCATTTTGATTCCTCCTTCTCTCTTTTCTTCTGTTCCTTCTTCTCTTTCTTCTCCCTCTCCTGTCTTTCTTTCTTCTGTCCTGGAGGGCGATGATGGTGTTGTTCTCCGTTGCTCGGACCAGCTCCATGTCGCTGGTGTTTTTCTGGAGCTCCTCGATGGTCTCCTCCTTGGAAGCCAGTTGGCTCCTCATGTCAGCGTGCAGAGCGGCGAGTTTGGTGTTGTGCTCCGCCTCGCTCTGGATGAGCTGCCTCTCCTTCTCCTGCAGCTGGGTCTCTCTCTCCAGACTCTGGACTTTCAGAGCCTCGTTAGCCGCCGTCATTTGGGCGATCAGTTGGTCCTTTTCCAGGACGACCTGGCTCACCTTCCTGTCCGACTCCTCCTGCAGGGATTTGACCAACAGGTTCTTCAGGACAGATGCTTGTTGGAGCTCTTTCTCCCAGGCCTCTGTGATTTTGGCGACACTGTCCTCCCAACATGCAGAGACCCGGGCTTGCTCTCCAATCCAGAATTGTTCAGCCGATCGGAGCTCGTTCTCCTTCAAATACAGGTGGTGGTTCAGAGAGTTGGTCTGCTCCTCGTACTCCTTCTCCTTGGTCTTCAGGTCAGTCTGAGCCTGTTCTCGGATGATTCTCTCTGACCTGAGAGCGGTGAGGATCCTGTTGTTCTCCGCCTCGCTCTGGATGAGCTGCCTCTCCTTCTCCTGCAGCTGGGTCTCTCTCTCCAGACTCTGGACTTTCAGAGCCTCATTAGCCGCCGTAATTGGGGGATAAGTTGGTCCTTTTCCAGGAGGACTTGGCTCACCTTCCTGTCCGACTCCTCCTGCGGGGATTTAACAAAAAGGTTCTTTAGGAAAGATGTTTGTTGGGGTTCTTTCTCCCAGGCCTCTGTGATTTTGGCGACACTGTCCTCCAAAAAAGAAGAGACGGGGGTTTGCTCTAAAATAAAAATTTAAAGATGATAAGGGATTGTTCTCCCTTAAAAATAGGGGGGGGGGGAGGGAGTTGGTGTGCTTCTCGTACTTCTTCTCCTTTGTCTTTAGGGTTATGTGGGACTGTGCTCGGGGAATTTTTTCTTACCTGGGGGGGGGGGGGGGTGTGTGTTTTTCCCCCCGCCCTGGGGGGGCGGCCCCCCCTCCTCCCCCATTCTCTCTCCAGACTCTGGACTTTCAGAGCCTCGTTAGCCGCCTTGGGCGATCAGTTGGTCCTTTTCCAGGACGACCTGGCTCACCTTCCTGTCCGACTCCTCCTGCAGGGATTTGACCAACAGGTTCTTCAGGACAGATGCTTGTTGGAGCTCTTTCTCCCAGGCCTCTGTGATTTTGGCGACACTGTCCTCCCAACATGCAGAGACCCGGGCTTGCTCTCCAATCCAGAATTGTTCAGCCGATCGGAGCTCGTTCTCCTTCAAATACAGGTGGTGGTTCAGAGAGTTGGTCTGCTCCTCGTACTCCTTCTCCTTGGTCTTCAGGTCAGTCTGAGCCTGTTCTCGGATGATTCTCTCTGACCTGAGAGCGGTGAGGATCCTGTTGTTCTCCGCCTCGCTCTGGATGAGCTGCCTCTCCTTCTCCTGCAGCTGGGTCTCTCTCTCCAGACTCTGGACTTTCAGAGCCTCGTTAGCCGCCGTCATTTGGGCGATCAGTTGGTCCTTTTCCAGGACGACCTGGCTCACCTTCCTGTCCGACTCCTCCTGCAGGGATTTGACCAACAGGTTCTTCAGGACAGATGCTTGTTGGAGCTCTTTCTCCCAGGCCTCTGTGATTTTGGCGACACTGTCCTCCCAACATGCAGAGACCCGGGCTTGCTCTCCAATCCAGAATTGTTCAGCCGATCGGAGCTCGTTCTCCTTCAAATACAGGCGGTGGTTCAGAGAGTTGGTCTGCTCCTCGTACTCCTTCTCCTTGGTCTTCAGGTCAGTCTGAGCCTGTTCTCGGATGACTCTCTCTGACCTGAGAGCAGTGAGGATGCTCTTCTTTTCCTCCTCCCAGCCGGACTCCTTGGTGGCCAGCTGCTCCTTCAGAGCAGCGTTTTCAGAGACCAGCTCTGCGATGTGGTCCTCTGAGTCCTGTTTCCACTTGGCCTCCATCTCCATGACCTGCTTCTCGCTCTTCCCAAGGTTCTCCTGGAGACAACGGAGCTTGGCGCTCAGCTCCTCAGACTTGTGCTGCTTCTGGACATTGAGGTCCTTCTGGGCTTCTTTCCTGATGGCCCTCCGTGACTTGAGAGCCTTCAGGACCCTCATCCTCCCCTCCTCCCAGATGGACTCCGCGCTGGTCATCTGCTCCTTCAGGGCAGCGTTGTCTGAGGCCAGCTTCAGGTTCTGCTTAAATGCCTGAAAGACACAAATGTAAAAGTTGAAAAAGCAGTCCCATCCTAACGTTGCGTCCACACAGAAAGGCAGTTGAAAGTACAGAAGCCAACTCCATCTGCTTTTAACCCTCCTGTGGTCTTTGGGCCAATTTGACCTGTTTTCAAAAGTTAATTTGTCTTTGGTTTTCTTCCATATAATTGCCTATAATTACACGGATGGTTCCATACTATGCTCTTTGTAAGTAAAATTAATTCGGACTACTTTTATTAAATTATATATGTTTTATTAAAATTTCTATCATCTGTGGTCTTCTCGGATCAATTTGACCAGGCCACATTTAGTGGTGCAGTGGGTCATAGTATTGCGCTTTTCAGCGCATTGAACACAGCACACACACACACACACACACTTCAAAGCATTGGGCACTGCATCGTGTTGGGCCTCCAGACTGAAGACAATGAAACAACAACCGGTCAGACCCACCAAGTATTGGAGGGACATACGGGAAAGGGAGGCATCACACAACACCGATGCCAAATGGCTAGTAGGCCTAAGAGCTGACCACAGCAACCTCCCAGAACAAGAACCGGTAACCATCTCAATGGCAGACAGCCAAGAAAGAGTGTCAAAAATGAAGCGCTGGACAGCATCGGCCCCCGATATGATCCATGCATACTGGCTGAAGAAGCTAACTGCACTGAACGCCGAGCAGCACAGATGAACCAGCTGCTGAGGGATGAAAAGTCAGCTGAATGGGAAGAACAAGGTCCCAGCCATCAACATGTACGCACTACCAGTCATCAGATACCCCGCTGGGATCATAAGCTGGCCAAAAGAGGAGATAGAAGCCACAGATATCAAGACAAGAAAGCTCCTCACCATCTCACCATGCATGGAGGGTTTCACCCTAAGTCCAGCACCCTGAGACTGTACACTAAGCAGAAAGAGGGAGGCCGTGGACTAGTGAGCATCAAGTCCACGGCCCTGGATGAAACATCAAAAACCCAAGCTTACATCTAGAAAATGGCCCCAAAGGATGAGCTGCTACGTGACTGTCTCAGGCAGCAGAAACCCAATGAGAGTGCAGAGGAGGAGGAGGAGCAGACCACCTGGAGGGACAAGCCCCTACATGGCATGTACCACCGGCAAACCGAAGAAGTGGTTGATAACATGAAAACCTACCATAATAAAAGAATAAGCGGTGTCAAAGGAGTTTAAAATTTATGGTAATTTGTTGGAAACAAGTTGACTTAAAGATGCAACACAAAATAGTGTGGTCATTTTATATTTCATGCTTTATAAACCACTCAAACAAGACCAGGTCAATTTGACCCAGGAGGACAAAGTGGATATTTGCGCCATAAAAAAACTGATAGGTGTGAAAAAAAACTATTTGCTGCCATTAAAAAATCCTGATATAATTAGAATTTCTGCTTTTTTTTTTTTCCAAAAAAAAGAGAAAAAATAATATAAAAAAGGTGTATAACATAAAATAAAAAAAAAAAAAAAATAAAAAATATAATAAAATTGGAAAAAAAAAAAAAAGAGAAAAAAAAAAAAGGGAAAATAAAAAAATTAAAAAAGGGGGGTTGATCCAAGAGGATAAAAGGTGCATCATTTTGATGCCAATACGAGAGCAAAACTGTGAAGCTACTTTTCCTGAAAAACACCGATTCAGTTTGTCACCAGAGTCGAGTTCAGCCTTAGACCACAATCACTGTCTTCCTGTTTAACTTCCTAACACCAGCTCTAAGCTAATTACAATACACCATTAAACTACTGATGCCAACGTTGTATTTAATCAAAGCAAATACTGTAATCAGATTGAATCATTCATTTCCTAATCATTTGAACTGTGTGTTTTATATACACAATCATAAATCAGATTAAATGTAGGCTGGCAGCATTGTTATTACTTTTATTTCTCAGTATGAGAAATTAAAAAGTAGGAGAAAGATCAGAAATCTTACCTGGTTTCCTGAACGGACGATTGCTTCCATTACTACAGTAGTAGTAGTAGTAGTATTAGTAGTAGTAGTAGTAGTAGTAGTAGTAGTCAAGGCAGTAACACTAGTAGTCGCTGTGTTGTATGTTGACTGTCGCTCTGCTCTCGCTAGCATGCGTCTCCGCTGAAGGACCGACTCACACTGATTAGCAGACTAGCTAAAACGCTAACCAGAATCAACAGGCAGCGTTCTCGAAGCTTGTAACCGCGGTAACGCAATGTGACGTCACGTTCCGAATGTCACGTGGCACTGCGCAGTGGTCACATGACTTCTGCAAAAAACGCAAAATGGAGGCTCTAAAAAGTTTCTTTTTCGTTATCTATATATAAAAGTTCAATACAGTAGATTCATAAACGTGCTCAGACATTTTTATTGCAAGACCTTCTGCAAATATATTTTACTGTATAAAAATAATTTATTTTCATGTGAAACTATAACTTTATAGTTTATGACCTTTTTATAACAATATACTATAACTTTATATTTTGACCCTTTTATGACCGATTATACTATAAATTTAATTTTATGACTTTATATGACAAATTATACTATAATTTTATTTTTGTGGATTTTTTTGTGACATATTATACTGTGACTTTATTTTCATGAACTTTTATTGACATTTTATACTAAATCTTTATTGTTCATGACATATTTGTGATATTTTACACAATAACTTTATTTCATTATGACCTTTTAATGACATTTTATACTCTACTTTTATGATGATTTTATCACATACTATACTAGAACTTTTTTTATAACCTTTATATGACCTGTTATACGAAACTTTATTTTCATGACCTTTTCATGACATGTTGTACTATAACTATTTTTATGACTTTTCTATGACCTATTATACTATAACTTTATGACATAGGGACTATAGCTTTTTTTCATGACATGTTACACTATAGCTTTATTTTCTGACCTTTCTATGACATATTATACTAGAAGGTTTTAGTTTATGACCTTTTCCTTCAGTATATGGAGGACTACAATAGTCAATAGAGCATTTAATTGATTAATAAATAATTATGCAATTAAAATCCATCTATCCATCGTCAACCGCTTACCCCGTCAGGGGTTGCGGGGGTTGCTGGAGCCGATCCCAGCTGGCATTGGGCGAAGGCGGGGTACACCCTGGACAGGTCGCCAGTCCATCACAGGGCAGCAATTAAAATAGGTATTAATAAATGTGTTGACAAAGTCATTTATTAATCTGTGAATAAATGGACAAAATCACAAGACCTAGAGCATTCATGCTATATTGGAGAGATTATTAATAATTTTTAACAATTTTTGGTAAATAAACAAATGCCTAAATTTATTTATTTATTTTAAAATAGTATCAACTCAAAAAATACTGCAACACTTTATGAGACATAATAAAGCATGGGGATGACCATAAAATACTTTGATCATAATGTTCTAAACCCTTATACACTTTCACAATTTATTCTGATTAATCAATTAAATAGCACCCTGTACCCCCCTAAAATAGACAAACATGGATCTGTTGTGGGTCAGAAGGTTAAATCAATAATGACATTAAAGTCATTTCTCACCTTCTACCAGTGAATAGCTCAGATATATGGCATTATAGTACAATAAATAATTTCCCTCCGAGGATTAATAAAGGTTCATCTTATCTTATCATAAATGGTTTATTTAATGTCTTATTTAAAGTCTCATACAAATTAGGCATCATGGAGCGTGTCTGTCAGTGGTATCAGTCATGTCAATGTGGATGGGTGATGTGTTTTATTGTCGAAGCCAGTCAAACCACAAATGCCGAACGCCAACTCTGCAGGATGCGTGTAGTCAAAGAAGAGAGAGAGGGAGAGACATCTGAAGGGGCCTTTTATAGTACCCAGCTCAGGTGCCCCATCAGGTGTCCTCCTCGGTGTACTACCTTTAGGGACAGAAGGAACATAGTCAATGCACAGCCAACAAGGCAGGGCCGTCACAAGTACAATAAATAAATGGTTTAGGTTAAACTATGGTTTCTCTTCAGAGTTGCATGTAAATATATTATCTCAGTATCATTAACAGTTTTCCTTTTGGTGTCATTGTCAAATGAAAACACATTCCTTCTCTGATGTGAAAATGTATTGATGTATTTCTGTCATTTGACTATGCGCAGGGCTATAACAGGGAGATGGAGGACCTGCATGCTTTGGAGAGGAAGCTGTCCATCTCTGAAAAAGACAATGAGGAGTTAAAGGTCGACCTCCAGGAGGCAAACGGGGAGATGGAGCAGAAGGAAGATGGCATTAGCCGTCTTCACCGCCATCTCTCTGCTTTGGAGAGAAGCTTCGATTTCACCAAAGTTGCCTGGTGAAAAAACTCAGTAAGGCCAAACAAGAGATAGGACAGAAGGAAGAAGCTCTCAAGAAACTCAACATCTCAAGAAAGAGCGTGTCGAGGTACAGGAGGAATTAAAACAGAGGGATGAGAAGATCATCTCTCTTGAGCAGAGCCTCAACGCTCTAAAAGAGGGGAGAGCCTCTGCTGGTCAACGGATGGAGGCCAAGAAGAAGGAGGAGATGTGGTAGAACTAAATCAACCAGCTGGAAGATCTCCTCAGAGACAAAGATCAGCTCATTGCCAAGGAGAGCAAAAGTATGAACACTCACCAAGACATCCTGGCCCAGCTGCACCCTACTCAGACTGCTCTGAAAGACAGCCGACTGAGGTGTCGAGCTCTGGAGGAAGAACTCCAAAAGCTCCTGGCTAACAGAGAGGAGACGCCAGAGAGAGCTCACAGAGCAAGCAGAGAGCCACTAGAAGGAGAGACAAAGTAGAACAATCCAAAAAGGAGCTGTTCATGCTCAGAGAGAGCAGGAGGAGGAGCGACCAGCAGCATGACAGAGAGAAGAGAGCTGGACCAGATGCTGATGGTCAAAGAGAAGGTCTGGATGCTTGAGGAAGCAGACAGAAAGGAGGATATCCAGCTCCTCATGAAGGACAACATCCAGCTTCGGCTACGTAGCCTCAGCTCACCTTTTGTCTCAAATAATAGATGACTTCAGACCTCTGGAGGTAAAATAAAATATGTTGTCTTTCTCTTTTCAGGAGCTCATAGAAAAAGAGGAAAAGAAGAGTTTCTCAGGCTGCAGTCAGTCTGGCTGCTGTTTGACCTCAGGACAGACACCTCCTCTCCAAGAGCCTAGTTGTCCTCCTCCAACCTAACCCCGTCTCCATTCTTACCCCCAACCAGCTCTGAATCTGTACAGTAATTAAAGTTGTCAGATAAATGTTGTATGTTGTACTGGCTTCCAAAATGTATTAGATGAGAAGCATTAAGATGCATAAAATGCTCAAGTAAAGTACAAGTATCTCAAAATTGTAATTAGTACAAGTATAATAAGTATAGTTCTTGAGTAAATGTACATTCCACCACTGCTTTTAGTACATCATTTATTCTATTAGAGGACTGGACCGTGTGCTGAGTGTTAGCCGACAGCATTCGGCTACCCCGCTTATTGGGATGAATCCCGTCTCTTTTAAATAGACAAGCACGATCCCAAAACAGGTTAAAATTGTCAATAAAATCCAGGCTGTGATATCTGCCTGCTGACTGGAGCCATGTGTGCAGACTGAGGAGAGACTAAAACGGTCAGAGCCGCGACCGATAGTGGGAATGGGGCCAGAAATAAAAACAGACTTTCCGCAGTCCTTTAAAACATTAAAACGGAGGTTAAAATCCTTTTCCGTGCGTCCGGACTCCCGACGGGATGTGTCATTAGTCCCCACGTGCAGCACTGTTCTTTCCATGGATGTTGGGAGTGAGGGCAGGAGGTCCAGCAGTTTCTCCAGCATGGCGGGGACTGAGGCACCAGGGAGGCAGCATGTGGTTGCATTCATGAAGCGGATGTCCCTGGTTATGGAGTCTCCAATGGTCAGTGTTGGTGGGAAGAGAGGACGAGGAGATGATGGTGGGTGTGAGCTGTCAGGGCCTGACAGCAGACACTTGGCTTCCTCTGACAGCACTGAGGACGGCGGTCTGGACTGCAGTGCCCGCACAGGTGGACGTGGGCGAGGATCCTCGGCCAGGTGTAGACCTCCAGAGCGTCTAATGACGGCCTCATGCAGCATCCTATGGCGGTTTTTCCTCGTGGTGGAGTGACAGGCTGCCCGACCAGTGCTGGCCACAGGTGGAGGAGAAGCTGTGGGGAGCTGGTGCGCCGACCCTGCCGAGGCGTCGCCCGGATGGACCACTTGATTCACCAGGAAGGTGAAGCGGTTTGAGAGGGGTAGCGGATGTTGTGGAGAAGCTTCCCTCCCAACCAGAGCGTTCCTTCGGCCGCGGCGCACCACCTCTGTCCAGGACGGCTTTGATGGCTTAGGAGTGGAAGTGTGAGCCGGGGCCATGAGAGGAGTTCCCATACCAGCCTGACCATCCTTTGGCGGCATCGGAGTTCCAGCATCCCGGCCCAGTGCAGCGGCGGGGTCAGCCGGCACTCTCCCGGAGGAATGGCCGCTCACCCCGGATGCTGGGCCCTCTGAATGCGCCGGCCCGGAGCCGGTGTTCATCGACGCCAGCCAAGGGAGGGTGGTCGCAGTATCGGTGACCATCTGCGATTGGGACACCGTGACAGCAAGACTATATATACTAGAATATAGGAAATTTACTTTGCTTGGGTAGCAGCTACGGAGACAAAGCTCTCAATCAGCTGATCCCGAAGCTTCGATTTCAAGCGATGGATGTCCTCCTAAAGCTGTGAGTACTGAAGTTTGCAGTCCTCACACTCAGCCATAACTCAATCAAAACAGAGAAGTCCTTAAAACAGCTGTAAAACCACATCTGATCACTAAAATCCTGCCACCAGTTAAAAGATGTGGTTTAAACGAACACGATGTAAAAACTTTAACATAAATAAGTCATCTAAAACTGTATTTAAACAGGATAAAAGGTCAAATCACAACAGAGCCTCTGACAGCATGACAAGAAACGCTGAAACATTATGAACTTGAGCTTATTATGAAATTATTTTTATGACCTTTTTATGATGGTTTCTTGTGATTTTTATGACCTTGTTATGACTATCACAGCCCAGCTCTAGAACTGTGACCAAAAACAGGAGACACACGGGTATATACTGAACAACTGAAGTGATTTATTAATCAAAAGTATGTCAAAAGTAAATCAAAAGAATGTACGGCAGGAATCTGTAAAGTCAGTAGTGTAGGGAGTGGATTTGTGAAAATGTGCTGCATGGATGTTGTGCTGTAAAAACAAGAAAAAAGAACCCAAAGACCAGAAACAAAGGTCTGGTGTGTGATGAGGTCTGCTGGTCCTCTAGACTGCTGCCTGCTCTGCCTTTTAAGCAGGGAGCACACCGGGCCCAGGTGTGTCCCATGATGCTGATCAGCCTCATCAGGTCTGAAGAGGTCTGAAGAGAGAAAGCAAACAGCAGAGGATCCAAACACAGAGGGGCCGTCACACCCCCCGAACCCCGGAAAGACCCTACTAGCCCCATTTACCTGTAACTAACAACTTTAACAAACTTCAATATTCAAAATATATTCTTACCAGCTAAACAAAATTTGCTCTAAACAATTACAAACTGTTACCACTCTCCTTGGTCTCTCCAACAAGGCCACTCTGTTCTGCCCACAACTCAGCAACTCCTGGTGCCTGGAGAAGCAAATTTAAGAGTTTGAAGAGAAAAACAGCAGAGAACCAACATGGAAAGCAGTACAGCACAACATTAACATGGGCCTCCAGCATCAGCCAGCAAAAAAAAAAACAAACAAAAAAACAACACCTAGTACACAACATGGCCATACGACCCTTGTGCGTAACCCGCCTTCACATTGAGCTGTGAAAACAGTGGGGTTTTAACTTACGGAGCAACATCTGACTTACGGTAATGGCGATTCATTTTCCCATGGGGCTTACCAAACTCATTTGTCCATGCTCTACTCACAGTCCACATACCAGGAGCTGAGGACATCACAGGACACGACTGAAAACATTCAGGCTGTTCTGAAAAAGAAGAGGATGTCAGTACAGGTGGTGGAGGAACATCAGCCCAGACCCGGCTACCGGCCAGACCATTTGCTGCAAGCGCAGCAGCCTCGGCAGCAGATTTGACTTTACGTTCATTAATGTAGGTAGCAACATCGCTCGGCAGAGAGTTTTTAAACTGCTCCAAGACCATCAAATTGCACAAGTCGTCAAAAGTATTAACTTCAAGAGCGGTACACCACCGGTTAAAGTGAGTACCCAACTCCCTGGTAAACTCCATGTGTGTCTGCTTACTTGACTTTTCCCATGTTGTGAACCTCTGCCTGTAGGCTTCTGACACCAACTCATATGCTTTTAACACAGCAGCCTTGACTGACAAGTAATTTTGACTTTCACGCATAGGAAGGGAACAATACGCTACTTGAGCCTTACCAGTTAGGACATATTGCAGCAGCAATGTATACTCAGAATCAGGCCAATTTCTACAGTCGGCTACCTGCTCAAACAGCGAAAAGAAGGTATCAGGATCATTCTCACAAAATTTTGGTAGCAGGTGCAAATTGCCAGCCACATCAAACCGTGAACACTCTGAAGACACAGGAGCAACATTGAAAACAGAGTCCGCTGTGACCCGACCATCCCGAATCAAACTTAGTTTGTACTGTTCCAACTCCAGTGTCTTAAGTTCTGTCTCATGCTTTACTGTTTCTGCAGCTGATTTCTCCTGTTCAACTTGCTGCTGAAGCCTACCATGCTCCAACTGTAACAACAGCAGTTCCTTCTGCTGCTCAAAAGTTAAGCCAGGAATTAAACCAACAACACCAGGAGCAGACAACTCAGCTAAACCTGGAACAGAGCTGACAGGATGTGTCCTCAAACAAGTTAGCCTTAAAAACTGATTTCATGTTGTCTTTCATCCGTTTGTCACCAACGTCTACACCAAAATGCTCTGCAATTATCACCAGCTGCTCTCGACTACAACACTCCAAAACCTCCTCTGATGGGGTTTTCAGAAAATATTCAGCACCTGCCAAGACACTCTAATGCGCATGAAACAAAGACACGCACAATCACAGGAAGGCACAGACAGCCAAATGCACACTAGCAACCCAAAATCGGAGCCAGTCCCTCTAACTGCCTGGCCAAAACTCTATCTAAACTCCTCCCTAGTCTTCAGGTAGCTGCTTGCTTTGGGAACTTACGCAATAACAGCCTGATGGGACAGCGAGGCAACCAGAGAACCAGCGACTCCTCCGTAGCCACGGATGTGTGTGACAACCGCTCTAACCATGTTCACTACCACACTACCAGTTCACCCCAAACAAATTCCAGCGTGAACCTGCTCTACAGCCTAACCAGGGTGTAAACTGAAAAACAAGGTTTAATGTGTAATGGACTGCCCGTACCGACCAGTCATGTGCCTCACAATTACAAATACATGTGCAAACTGGCCAGAAAAAAACAGATATTCCTCTTTAGAAACAAAGGTCTGGTGTGTGATGAGGTCTGCTGGTCCTCCAGACTGCTGCCTGCTCTGCCTTTTAAGCAGGGAGCACACCGGGTCCAGGTGTGTCCCATGATGCTGATCAGCCTCATCAGGTCTGCAGCCCTGAAGAGAGAAAGCAATCAGCAGAGGATCCAAACACAGAGGGGCCGTCACAATGACATACAATAACTTCATTTTTATGACCTTTTTATGACAGTTTATTATAAATTTATTTTTATGACCTTGTTATGACAGTTTATTAAAATTTTTATGATCTTTTTCTGACATATTTATATTATTATTATACAATAACGTTATTTTTATGACCTTTTTGATCACATGTTATCCTATGACTTTATTTTTATGGCCTTTTTATGACATTTTACTATTACTTTATTTTATTGTGACGTTTTTATCATATATTATACGATAACTATATATTTTTCAAAATTATATGACACTGCAACTTTATTTTTATGGACTTTTGTGACATTATACTATTACTCTATTTTATTGTGACGTTTTTTCATATATTATACGAGAACTTTATATTTTTTAAATATATATGACATACTGTAGCTTTATTTTTTGACCTTTTTATGACATTATACTATTACTTTATTTTATTGTGACATTTTGATCACATATTATACTGTCACAAGCGTCAGATTTTAGGTCATGTTTGTTTTCCTGTTTTTGCATGTTGCACTTCCTGTTTTATTTTGGTATTCTAACATTCCCTCTCGTTTCAGATCACTTCACTTCCTGCCCGCATGCTTTCCCACCTGCACGTTTGAGCACCTCCTCCTGACCCAGTTTCCAACACCATTCACCTGTGTGTGATTGTCTTCTCCCGCCCTGACTGTGTCCACCTGAGCATCGTCAGTCACTCCCCTCACTAGTATTTAATGTGTGCTTCCTCTTCCCTCTGAGCCAGTTCGTCTTTGTCCCTGGTGTAAAGCGTACCAGCTTTCTTTTCTGGTGTTTTGACTCCCGGTGTATTTTGAATCTCTGCCTGTTTTTTGACATTGCTCTGCCTGACGTTTTTGGATTTGTTGCCTGATACGATTGACCTTCTGTGTTTGGACCCTTTGCTGAACATTAAAGACGCTGATTGTTTTTCAGTCTCACCTGATCTCCAGAATCGTGCTTTTTGAGTCCAAACCTGGTCTGACTCCAGTCTTCACATTATACTATAACTATATATTTTTTACATTTTTATGACATACTGTAGCTTTATTTTTTTGAACTTTTTACGACCTATTATACTCTAACTTGATTTTTTTTTTTACCTATTTATGACATATTATATTTAAACTTGATTTTTCTGACCTTTTTATCACATATTATACTATAACTTTACTTTCATCACCTTTTTATGATAATTTAAAAAAAAAATTGTTTTACCTTTTTTTGACCTATTATGCTATAAATTTATTTTTCTGGCTTTTTTATGACCTATTATACATTAACTGTTATACTATATTTTATTTTTCTGACATTCGTTTGACCTGTTTTTATGACCTTTTCTCACATATTAAACTGTAACTATATTTTATAACCTTTTTATCAAATTATTTACTATCACTTTATTTTATGACCTTTTTATGACATTATACTATTACTTTATTTCATTGTGACCTTTTGATCACACATTATACTATAACTTTAGTTTTGTGACCTTTTTATGCTAAATTATACTATACCTCTATTTTTTATTTCTTTTTTTGACATATTATGGTATAAATGTATTTTTATGGCTTTTTTATGACATATTGTACAATAAGTTTATTTTATAAACTATATTTTTTACCTTTTTATGAACTATTACATTATAACTTTTTATGACCTTTTTTATCACCTTTTTATTATATCATTCTTTTTATGACCTATTATACATTAATTTTATTTTAGTATGACCTTTTAATTACATTCTACTGTAACTTTATTCTTATGATCGTTTTATGACCTATTATACTAGAATTTGATCTGACATTTCTGACATTCGTTTGACCTGTTATACTATAACTTTGTTTTGATGACCTTTTCTCACATATTATACTGTAACTATATTTTTATAACCTTTTTATCACATATTTTACTATAACTTAATTTTCTGACCTTTTCATGACATTTTATACAATAGCATTATTTTTATATTTAGTGTTCAGACATATGTACAATAACTTAATTTTTCTGACCTTTTTATTACATTTTGTGGTATTACAGCATTTTTCTGATCTTTTTATGATTAGGATTATATTATAACTTAAGTGTTTCTGACATTTTTATGACTTATTGAACTATTCGGATCACATGGATTCAGCCAACCAACGCAGACACTGGGGGCAAATCACTCACCCCCCACGTCACTGTGGGTAGGAGGAAGAGAGGATGGATGGATGATGGTAGGGAGGACGACACCTGATGTAGATCAGGTCGGGTGTGGGGGGTGAAGGGTTGGGAGGGTCAGATGGAGGGATGGGATCATGGAAATGAGGTGAAGAGTGAGGAGAGAAAGGATGTTATTGCTCTCTCTTCTCCTCTGCCCTCTCTTTCTACTTCCTTTCTTTATCGTTTCAAGTCCTCCTCTTTTATTTCTCCCTCTCCTGCTTTTCTTTCTTCAGGCATTTTGATTCCTCCTTCTCTCTTTTCTTCTGTTCCTTCTTCTCTTTCTTCTCCCTCTCCTGTCTTTCTTTCTTCTGTCCTGGAGGGCGATGATGGTGTTGTTCTCCGTTGCTCGGACCAGCTCCATGTCGCTGGTGTTTTTCTGGAGCTCCTCGATGGTCTCCTCCTTGGAAGCCAGTTGGCTCCTCATGTCAGCGTGCAGAGCGGCGAGTTTGGTGTTGTGCTCCGCCTCGCTCTGGATGAGCTGCCTCTCCTTCTCCTGCAGCTGGGTCTCTCTCTCCAGACTCTGGACTTTCAGAGCCTCGTTAGCCGCCGTCATTTGGGCGATCAGTTGGTCCTTTTCCAGGACGACCTGGCTCACCTTCCTGTCCGACTCCTCCTGCAGGGATTTGACCAACAGGTTCTTCAGGACAGATGCTTGTTGGAGCTCTTTCTCCCAGGCCTCTGTGATTTTGGCGACACTGTCCTCCCAACATGCAGAGACCCGGGCTTGCTCTCCAATCCAGAATTGTTCAGCCGATCGGAGCTCGTTCTCCTTCAAATACAGGTGGTGGTTCAGAGAGTTGGTCTGCTCCTCGTACTCCTTCTCCTTGGTCTTCAGGTCAGTCTGAGCCTGTTCTCGGTTTTTTTAGTGAATTTTTTGATATGATTCTCTCTGACCTGAGAGCGGTGAGGATCCTGTTGTTCTCCGCCTCGCTCTGGATGAGCTGCCTCTCCTTCTCCTGCAGCTGGGTCTCTCTCTCCAGACTCTGGACTTTCAGAGCCTCGTTAGCCGCCGTCATTTGGGCGATCAGTTGGTCCTTTTCCAGGACGACCTGGCTCACCTTCCTGTCCGACTCCTCCTGCAGGGATTTGACCAACAGGTTCTTCAGGACAGATGCTTGTTGGAGCTCTTTCTCCCAGGCCTCTGTGATTTTGGCGACACTGTCCTCCCAACATGCAGAGACCCGGGCTTGCTCTCCAATCCAGAATTGTTCAGCCGATCGGAGCTCGTTCTCCTTCAAATACAGGCGGTGGTTCAGAGAGTTGGTCTGCTCCTCGTACTCCTTCTCCTTGGTCTTCAGGTCAGTCTGAGCCTGTTCTCGGATGATTCTCTCTGACCTGAGAGCGGTGAGGATCCTGTTGTTCTCCGCCTCGCTCTGGATGAGCTGCCTCTCCTTCTCCTGCAGCTGGGTCTCTCTCTCCAGACTCTGGACTTTCAGAGCCTCGTTAGCCGCCGTCATTTGGGCGATCAGTTGGTCCTTTTCCAGGACGACCTGGCTCACCTTCCTGTCCGACTCCTCCTGCAGGGATTTGACCAACAGGTTCTTCAGGACAGATGCTTGTTGGAGCTCTTTCTCCCAGGCCTCTGTGATTTTGGCGACACTGTCCTCCCAACATGCAGAGACCCGGGCTTGCTCTCCAATCCAGAATTGTTCAGCCGATCGGAGCTCGTTCTCCTTCAAATACAGGCGGTGGTTCAGAGAGTTGGTCTGCTCCTCGTACTCCTTCTCCTTGGTCTTCAGGTCAGTCTGAGCCTGTTCTCGGATGACTCTCTCTGACCTGAGAGCAGTGAGGATGCTCTTCTTTTCCTCCTCCCAGCCGGACTCCTTGGTGGCCAGCTGCTCCTTCAGAGCAGCGTTTTCAGAGACCAGCTCTGCGATGTGGTCCTCTGAGTCCTGTTTCCACTTGGCCTCCATCTCCATGACCTGCTTCTCGCTCTTCCCAAGGTTCTCCTGGAGACAACGGAGCTTGGCGCTCAGCTCCTCAGACTTGTGCTGCTTCTGGACATTGAGGTCCTTCTGGGCTTCTTTCCTGATGGCCCTCCGTGACTTGAGAGCCTTCAGGACCCTCATCCTCCCCTCCTCCCAGATGGACTCCGCGCTGGTCATCTGCTCCTTCAGGGCAGCGTTGTCTGAGGCCAGCTTCAGGTTCTGCTTAAATGCCTGAAAGACACAAATGTAAAAGTTGAAAAAGCAGTCCCATCCTAACGTTGCGTCCACACAGAAAGGCAGTTGAAAGTACAGAAGCCAACTCCATCTGCTTTTAACCCTCCTGTGGTCTTTGGGCCAATTTGACCTGTTTTCAAAAGTTAATTTGTCTTTGGTTTTCTTCCATATAATTGCCTATAATTACACGGATGGTTCCATACTATGCTCTTTGTAAGTAAAATTAATTCGGACTAATTTTATTAAATTATATATGTTTTATTAAAATTTCTATCATCTGTGGTCTTCTCGGATCAATTTGACCAGGCCACATTTAGTGGTGCAGTGGGTCATAGTATTGCGCTTTTCAGCGCATTGAACACAGCACACACACACACACACACACTTCAAAGCATTGGGCACTGCATCGTGTTGGGCCTCCAGACTGAAGACAATGAAACAACAACCGGTCAGACCCACCAAGTATTGGAGGGACATACGGGAAAGGGAGGCATCACACAACACCGATGCCAAATGGCTAGTAGGCCTAAGAGCTGACCACAGCAACCTCCCAGAACAAGAACCGGTAACCATCTCAATGGCAGACAGCCAAGAAAGAGTGTCAAAAATGAAGCGCTGGACAGCATCGGCCCCCGATATGATCCATGCATACTGGCTGAAGAAGCTAACTGCACTGAACGCCGAGCAGCACAGATGAACCAGCTGCTGAGGGATGAAAAGTCAGCTGAATGGGAAGAACAAGGTCCCAGCCATCAACATGTACGCACTACCAGTCATCAGATACCCCGCTGGGATCATAAGCTGGCCAAAAGAGGAGATAGAAGCCACAGATATCAAGACAAGAAAGCTCCTCACCATCTCACCATGCATGGAGGGTTTCACCCTAAGTCCAGCACCCTGAGACTGTACACTAAGCAGAAAGAGGGAGGCCGTGGACTAGTGAGCATCAAGTCCACGGCCCTGGATGAAACATCAAAAACCCAAGCTTACATCTAGAAAATGGCCCCAAAGGATGAGCTGCTACGTGACTGTCTCAGGCAGCAGAAACCCAATGAGAGTGCAGAGGAGGAGGAGGAGCAGACCACCTGGAGGGACAAGCCCCTACATGGCATGTACCACCGGCAAACCGAAGAAGTGGTTGATAACATGAAAACCTACCATAATAAAAGAATAAGCGGTGTCAAAGGAGTTTAAAATTTATGGTAATTTGTTGGAAACAAGTTGACTTAAAGATGCAACACAAAATAGTGTGGTCATTTTATATTTCATGCTTTATAAACCACTCAAACAAGACCAGGTCAATTTGACCCAGGAGGACAACAGGTGTGACTATTTGCTGCCATTAAAAAATCCTGATATGGTTAAAAAAAAAATTGCAAATGAAAAATTTTTTAAAAAAAAAAAAAAAAAAAAAAAAAAAAAAAAAAAAAAAATTGATCCAAGAGGATAAAAGGTGCATCATTTTGATGCCAATACGAGAGCAAAACTGTGAAGCTACTTTTCCTGAAAAACACCGATTCAGTTTGTCACCAGAGTCGAGTTCAGCCTTAGACCACAATCACTGTCTTCCTGTTTAACTTCCTAACACCAGCTCTAAGCTAATTACAATACACCATTAAACTACTGATGCCAACGTTGTATTTAATCAAAGCAAATACTGTAATCAGATTGAATCATTCATTTCCTAATCATTTGAACTGTGTGTTTTATATACACAATCATAAATCAGATTAAATGTAGGCTGGCAGCATTGTTATTACTTTTATTTCTCAGTATGAGAAATTAAAAAGTAGGAGAAAGATCAGAAATCTTACCTGGTTTCCTGAACGGACGATTGCTTCCATTACTACAGTAGTAGTAGTAGTATTAGTAGTAGTAGTAGTAGTAGTAGTAGTAGTCAAGGCAGTAACACTAGTAGTCGCTGTGTTGTATGTTGACTGTCGCTCTGCTCTCGCTAGCATGCGTCTCCGCTGAAGGACCGACTCACACTGATTAGCAGACTAGCTAAAACGCTAACCAGAATCAACAGGCAGCGTTCTCGAAGCTTGTAACCGCGGTAACGCAATGTGACGTCACGTTCCGAATGTCACGTGGCACTGCGCAGTGGTCACATGACTTCTGCAAAAAACGCAAAATGGAGGCTCTAAAAAGTTTCTTTTTCGTTATCTATATATAAAAGTTCAATACAGTAGATTCATAAACGTGCTCAGACATTTTTATTGCAAGACCTTCTGCAAATATATTTTACTGTATAAAAATAATTTATTTTCATGTGAAACTATAACTTTATAGTTTATGACCTTTTTATAACAATATACTATAACTTTATATTTTGACCCTTTTATGACCGATTATACTATAAATTTAATTTTATGACTTTATATGACAAATTATACTATAATTTTATTTTTGTGGATTTTTTTGTGACATATTATACTGTGACTTTATTTTCATGAACTTTTATTGACATTTTATACTAAATCTTTATTGTTCATGACATATTTGTGATATTTTACACAATAACTTTATTTCATTATGACCTTTTAATGACATTTTATACTCTACTTTTATGATGATTTTATCACATACTATACTAGAACTTTTTTTATAACCTTTATATGACCTGTTATACGAAACTTTATTTTCATGACCTTTTCATGACATGTTGTACTATAACTATTTTTATGACTTTTCTATGACCTATTATACTATAACTTTATGACATTTTCATGACATGTTACACTATAGCTTTATTTTCTGACCTTTCTATGACATATTATACTAGAAGGTTTTAGTTTATGACCTTTTCCTTCAGTATATGGAGGACTACAATAGTCAATAGAGCATTTAATTGATTAATAAATAATTATGCAATTAAAATCCATCTATCCATCGTCAACCGCTTACCCCGTCAGGGGTTGCGGGGGTTGCTGGAGCCGATCCCAGCTGGCATTGGGCGAAGGCGGGGTACACCCTGGACAGGTCGCCAGTCCATCACAGGGCAGCAATTAAAATAGGTATTAATAAATGTGTTGACAAAGTCATTTATTAATCTGTGAATAAATGGACAAAATCACAAGACCTAGAGCATTCATGCTATATTGGAGAGATTATTAATAATTTTTAACAATTTTTGGTAAATAAACAAATGCCTAAATTTATTTATTTATTTTAAATAGTATCAACTCAAAAAATACTGCAACACTTTATGAGACATAATAAAGCATGGGGATGACCATAAAATACTTTGATCATAATGTTCTAAACCCTTATACACTTTCACAATTTATTCTGATTAATCAATTAAATAGCACCCTGTACCCCCCTAAAATAGACAAACATGGATCTGTTGTGGGTCAGAAGGTTAAATCAATAATGACATTAAAGTCATTTCTCACCTTCTACCAGTGAATAGCTCAGATATATGGCATTATAGTACAATAAATAATTTCCCTCCGAGGATTAATAAAGGTTCATCTTATCTTATCATAAATGGTTTATTTAATGTCTTATTTAAAGTCTCATACAAATTAGGCATCATGGAGCGTGTCTGTCAGTGGTATCAGTCATGTCAATGTGGATGGGTGATGTGTTTTATTGTCGAAGCCAGTTAAACCACAAATGCCGAACGCCAACTCTGCAGGATGCGTGTAGTCAAAGAAGAGAGAGAGGGAGAGACATCTGAAGGGGCCTTTTATAGTACCCAGCTCAGGTGCCCCATCAGGTGTCCTCCTCGGTGTACTACCTTTAGGGACAGAAGGAACATAGTCAATGCACAGCCAACAAGGCAGGGCCGTCACAAGTACAATAAATAAATGGTTTAGGTTAAACTATGGTTTCTCTTCAGAGTTGCATGTAAATATATTATCTCAGTATCATTAACAGTTTTCCTTTTGGTGTCATTGTCAAATGAAAACACATTCCTTCTCTGATGTGAAAATGTATTGATGTATTTCTGTCATTTGACTATGCGCAGGGCTATAACAGGGAGATGGAGGACCTGCATGCTTTGGAGAGGAAGCTGTCCATCTCTGAAAAAGACAATGAGGAGTTAAAGGTCGACCTCCAGGAGGCAAACGGGGAGATGGAGCAGAAGGAAGATGGCATTAGCCGTCTTCACCGCCATCTCTCTGCTTTGGAGAGAAGCTTCGATTTCACCAAAGTTGCCTGGTGAAAAAACTCAGTAAGGCCAAACAAGAGATAGGACAGAAGGAAGAAGCTCTCAAGAAACTCAACATCTCAAGAAAGAGCGTGTCGAGGTACAGGAGGAATTAAAACAGAGGGATGAGAAGATCATCTCTCTTGAGCAGAGCCTCAACGCTCTAAAAGAGGGGAGAGCCTCTGCTGGTCAACGGATGGAGGCCAAGAAGAAGGAGGAGATGTGGTAGAACTAAATCAACCAGCTGGAAGATCTCCTCAGAGACAAAGATCAGCTCATTGCCAAGGAGAGCAAAAGTATGAACACTCACCAAGACATCCTGGCCCAGCTGCACCCTACTCAGACTGCTCTGAAAGACAGCCGACTGAGGTGTCGAGCTCTGGAGGAAGAACTCCAAAAGCTCCTGGCTAACAGAGAGGAGACGCCAGAGAGAGCTCACAGAGCAAGCAGAGAGCCACTAGAAGGAGAGACAAAGTAGAACAATCCAAAAAGGAGCTGTTCATGCTCAGAGAGAGCAGGAGGAGGAGCGACCAGCAGCATGACAGAGAGAAGAGAGCTGGACCAGATGCTGATGGTCAAAGAGAAGGTCTGGATGCTTGAGGAAGCAGACAGAAAGGAGGATATCCAGCTCCTCATGAAGGACAACATCCAGCTTCGGCTACGTAGCCTCAGCTCACCTTTTGTCTCAAATAATAGATGACTTCAGACCTCTGGAGGTAAAATAAAATATGTTGTCTTTCTCTTTTCAGGAGCTCATAGAAAAAGAGGAAAAGAAGAGTTTCTCAGGCTGCAGTCAGTCTGGCTGCTGTTTGACCTCAGGACAGACACCTCCTCTCCAAGAGCCTAGTTGTCCTCCTCCAACCTAACCCCGTCTCCATTCTTACCCCCAACCAGCTCTGAATCTGTACAGTAATTAAAGTTGTCAGATAAATGTTGTATGTTGTACTGGCTTCCAAAATGTATTAGATGAGAAGCATTAAGATGCATAAAATGCTCAAGTAAAGTACAAGTATCTCAAAATTGTAATTAGTACAAGTATAATAAGTATAGTTCTTGAGTAAATGTACATTCCACCACTGCTTTTAGTACATCATTTATTCTATTAGAGGACTGGACCGTGTGCTGAGTGTTAGCCGACAGCATTCGGCTACCCCGCTTATTGGGATGAATCCCGTCTCTTTTAAATAGACAAGCACGATCCCAAAACAGGTTAAAATTGTCAATAAAATCCAGGCTGTGATATCTGCCTGCTGACTGGAGCCATGTGTGCAGACTGAGGAGAGACTAAAACGGTCAGAGCCGCGACCGATAGTGGGAATGGGGCCAGAAATAAAAACAGACTTTCCGCAGTCCTTTAAAACATTAAAACGGAGGTTAAAATCCTTTTCCGTGCGTCCGGACTCCCGACGGGATGTGTCATTAGTCCCCACGTGCAGCACTGTTCTTTCCATGAATGTTGGGAGTGAGGGCAGGAGGTCCAGGAGTTTCTCCAGCATGGCGGGGACTGAGGCACCAGGGAGGCAGCATGTGGTTGCATTCATGAAGCGGATGTCCCTGGTTATGGAGTCTCCAATGGTCAGTGTTGGTGGGAAGAGAGGACGAGGAGATGATGGTGGGTGTGAGCTGTCAGGGCCTGACAGCAGACACTTGGCTTCCTCTGACAGCACTGAGGACGGCGGTCTGGACTGCAGTGCCCGCACAGGTGGACGTGGGCGAGGATCCTCGGCCAGGTGTAGACCTCCAGAGCGTCTAATGACGGCCTCATGCAGCATCCTATGGCGGTTTTTCCTCGTGGTGGAGTGACAGGCTGCCCGACCAGTGCTGGCCACAGGTGGAGGAGAAGCTGTGGGGAGCTGGAGCGCCGACCCTGCCGAGGCGTCGCCCGGATGGACCACTTGATTCACCAGGAAGGTGAAGCGGTTTGAGAGGGGTAGCGGATGTTGTGGAGAAGCTTCCCTCCCAACCAGAGCGTTCCTTCGGCCGCGGCGCACCACCTCTGTCCAGGACGGCTTTGATGGCTTAGGAGTGGAAGTGTGAGCCGGGGCCATGAGAGGAGTTCCCATACCAGCCTGACCATCCTTTGGCGGCATCGGAGTTCCAGCATCCCGGCCCAGTGCAGCGGCGGGGTCAGCCGGCACTCTCCCGGAGGAATGGCCGCTCACCCCGGATGCTGGGCCCTCTGAATGCGCCGGCCCGGAGCCGGTGTTCATCGACGCCAGCCAAGGGAGGGTGGTCGCAGTATCGGTGACCATCTGCGATTGGGACACCGTGACAGCAAGACTATATATACTAGAATATAGGAAATTTACTTTGCTTGGGTAGCAGCTACGGAGACAAAGCTCTCAATCAGCTGATCCCGAAGCTTCGATTTCAAGCGATGGATGTCCTCCTAAAGCTGTGAGTACTGAAGTTTGCAGTCCTCACACTCAGCCATAACTCAATCAAAACAGAGAAGTCCTTAAAACAGCTGTAAAACCACATCTGATCACTAAAATCCTGCCACCAGTTAAAAGATGTGGTTTAAACGAACACGATGTAAAAACTTTAACATAAATAAGTCATCTAAAACTGTATTTAAACAGGATAAAAGGTCAAATCACAACAGAGCCTCTGACAGCATGACAAGAAACGCTGAAACATTATGAACTTGAGCTTATTATGAAATTATTTTTATGACCTTTTTATGATGGTTTCTTGTGATTTTTATGACCTTGTTATGACTATCACAGCCCAGCTCTAGAACTGTGACCAAAAACAGGAGACACACGGGTATATACTGAACAACTGAAGTGATTTATTAATCAAAAGTATGTCAAAAGTAAATCAAAAGAATGTACGGCAGGAATCTGTAAAGTCAGTAGTGTAGGGAGTGGATTTGTGAAAATGTGCTGCATGGATGTTGTGCTGTAAAAACAAGAAAAAAGAACCCAAAGACCAGAAACAAAGGTCTGGTGTGTGATGAGGTCTGCTGGTCCTCTAGACTGCTGCCTGCTCTGCCTTTTAAGCAGGGAGCACACCGGGCCCAGGTGTGTCCCATGATGCTGATCAGCCTCATCAGGTCTGAAGAGGTCTGAAGAGAGAAAGCAAACAGCAGAGGATCCAAACACAGAGGGGCCGTCACACCCCCCGAACCCCGGAAAGACCCTACTAGCCCCATTTACCTGTAACTAACAACTTTAACAAACTTCAATATTCAAAATATATTCTTACCAGCTAAACAAAATTTGCTCTAAACAATTACAAACTGTTACCACTCTCCTTGGTCTCTCCAACAAGGCCACTCTGTTCTGCCCACAACTCAGCAACTCCTGGTGCCTGGAGAAGCAAATTTAAGAGTTTGAAGAGAAAAACAGCAGAGAACCAACATGGAAAGCAGTACAGCACAACATTAACATGGGCCTCCAGCATCAGCCAGCAAAAAAAAAAAAAACAAACAAAAAAACAACACCTAGTACACAACATGGCCATACGACCCTTGTGCGTAACCCGCCTTCACATTGAGCTGTGAAAACAGTGGGGTTTTAACTTACGGAGCAACATCTGACTTACGGTAATGGCGATTCATTTTCCCATGGGGCTTACCAAACTCATTTGTCCATGCTCTACTCACAGTCCACATACCAGGAGCTGAGGACATCACAGGACACGACTGAAAACATTCAGGCTGTTCTGAAAAAGAAGAGGATGTCAGTACAGGTGGTGGAGGAACATCAGCCCAGACCCGGCTACCGGCCAGACCATTTGCTGCAAGCGCAGCAGCCTCGGCAGCAGATTTGACTTTACGTTCATTAATGTAGGTAGCAACATCGCTCGGCAGAGAGTTTTTAAACTGCTCCAAGACCATCAAATTGCACAAGTCGTCAAAAGTATTAACTTCAAGAGCGGTACACCACCGGTTAAAGTGAGTACCCAACTCCCTGGTAAACTCCATGTGTGTCTGCTTACTTGACTTTTCCCATGTTGTGAACCTCTGCCTGTAGGCTTCTGACACCAACTCATATGCTTTTAACACAGCAGCCTTGACTGACAAGTAATTTTGACTTTCACGCATAGGAAGGGAACAATACGCTACTTGAGCCTTACCAGTTAGGACATATTGCAGCAGCAATGTATACTCAGAATCAGGCCAATTTCTACAGTCGGCTACCTGCTCAAACAGCGAAAAGAAGGTATCAGGATCATTCTCACAAAATTTTGGTAGCAGGTGCAAATTGCCAGCCACATCAAACCGTGAACACTCTGAAGACACAGGAGCAACATTGAAAACAGAGTCCGCTGTGACCCGACCATCCCGAATCAAACTTAGTTTGTACTGTTCCAACTCCAGTGTCTTAAGTTCTGTCTCATGCTTTACTGTTTCTGCAGCTGATTTCTCCTGTTCAACTTGCTGCTGAAGCCTACCATGCTCCAACTGTAACAACAGCAGTTCCTTCTGCTGCTCAAAAGTTAAGCCAGGAATTAAACCAACAACACCAGGAGCAGACAACTCAGCTAAACCTGGAACAGAGCTGACAGGATGTGTCCTCAAACAAGTTAGCCTTAAAAACTGATTTCATGTTGTCTTTCATCCGTTTGTCACCAACGTCTACACCAAAATGCTCTGCAATTATCACCAGCTGCTCTCGACTACAACACTCCAAAACCTCCTCTGATGGGGTTTTCAGAAAATATTCAGCACCTGCCAAGACACTCTAATGCGCATGAAACAAAGACACGCACAATCACAGGAAGGCACAGACAGCCAAATGCACACTAGCAACCCAAAATCGGAGCCAGTCCCTCTAACTGCCTGCCCAAAACTCTATCTAAACTCCTCCCTAGTCTTCAGGTAGCTGCTTGCTTTGGGAACTTACGCAATAACAGCCTGATGGGACAGCGAGGCAACCAGAGAACCAGCGACTCCTCCGTAGCCACGGATGTGTGTGACAACCGCTCTAACCATGTTCACTACCACACTACCAGTTCACCCCAAACAAATTCCAGCGTGAACCTGCTCTACAGCCTAACCAGGGTGTAAACTGAAAAACAAGGTTTAATGTGTAATGGACTGCCCGTACCGACCAGTCATGTGCCTCACAATTACAAATACATGTGCAAACTGGCCAGAAAAAAACAGATATTCCTCTTTAGAAACAAAGGTCTGGTGTGTGATGAGGTCTGCTGGTCCTCCAGACTGCTGCCTGCTCTGCCTTTTAAGCAGGGAGCACACCGGGTCCAGGTGTGTCCCATGATGCTGATCAGCCTCATCAGGTCTGCAGCCCTGAAGAGAGAAAGCAATCAGCAGAGGATCCAAACACAGAGGGGCCGTCACAATGACATACAATAACTTCATTTTTATGACCTTTTTATGACAGTTTATTATAAATTTATTTTTATGACCTTGTTATGACAGTTTATTAAAATTTTTATGATCTTTTTCTGACATATTTATATTATTATTATACAATAACGTTATTTTTATGACCTTTTTGATCACATGTTATCCTATGACTTTATTTTTATGGCCTTTTTATGACATTTTACTATTACTTTATTTTATTGTGACGTTTTTATCATATATTATACGATAACTATATATTTTTCAAAATTATATGACACTGCAACTTTATTTTTATGGACTTTTGTGACATTATACTATTACTCTATTTTATTGTGACGTTTTTTCATATATTATACGAGAACTTTATATTTTTTAAATATATATGACATACTGTAGCTTTATTTTTTGACCTTTTTATGACATTATACTATTACTTTATTTTATTGTGACATTTTGATCACATATTATACTGTCACAAGCGTCAGATTTTAGGTCATGTTTGTTTTCCTGTTTTTGCATGTTGCACTTCCTGTTTTATTTTGGTATTCTAACATTCCCTCTCGTTTCAGATCACTTCACTTCCTGCCCGCATGCTTTCCCACCTGCACGTTTGAGCACCTCCTCCTGACCCAGTTTCCAACACCATTCACCTGTGTGTGATTGTCTTCTCCCGCCCTGACTGTGTCCACCTGAGCATCGTCAGTCACTCCCCTCACTAGTATTTAATGTGTGCTTCCTCTTCCCTCTGAGCCAGTTCGTCTTTGTCCCTGGTGTAAAGCGTACCAGCTTTCTTTTCTGGTGTTTTGACTCCCGGTGTATTTTGAATCTCTGCCTGTTTTTTGACATTGCTCTGCCTGACGTTTTTGGATTTGTTGCCTGATACGATTGACCTTCTGTGTTTGGACCCTTTGCTGAACATTAAAGACGCTGATTGTTTTTCAGTCTCACCTGATCTCCAGAATCGTGCTTTTTGAGTCCAAACCTGGTCTGACTCCAGTCTTCACATTATACTATAACTATATATTTTTTACATTTTTATGACATACTGTAGCTTTATTTTTTTGAACTTTTTACGACCTATTATACTCTAACTTGATTTTTTTTTTTTACCTATTTATGACATATTATATTTAAACTTGATTTTTCTGTTTAATATTATATTCACCTTTTTATCACATATTATACTATAACTTTACTTTCATCATCTTTTTATGATAATTTAAAAAAAAATTGTTTTACCTTTTTTTGACCTATTATGCTATAAATTTATTTTTCTGGCTTTTTTATGACCTATTATACATTAACTGTTATACTATATTTTATTTTTCTGACATTCGTTTGACCTGTTTTTATGACCTTTTCTCACATATTAAACTGTAACTATATTTTATAACCTTTTTATCAAATTATTTACTATCACTTTATTTTATGACCTTTTTATGACATTATACTATTACTTTATTTCATTGTGACCTTTTGATCACACATTATACTATAACTTTAGTTTTGTGACCTTTTTATGCTAAATTATACTATACCTCTATTTTTTATCTTTTTTTGACATATTATGGTATAAATGTATTTTTATGGCTTTTTTATGACATATTGTACAATAAGTTTATTTTATAAACTATATTTTTTACCTTTTTATGAACTATTACATTATAACTTTTTATGACCTTTTTTATCACCTTTTTATTATATCATTCTTTTTATGACCTATTATACATTAATTTTATTTTAGTATGACCTTTTAATTACATTCTACTGTAACTTTATTCTTATGATCGTTTTATGACCTATTATACTAGAATTTGATCTGACATTTCTGACATTCGTTTGACCTGTTATACTATAACTTTGTTTTGATGACCTTTTCTCACATATTATACTGTAACTATATTTTTATAACCTTTTTATCACATATTTTACTATAACTTAATTTTCTGACCTTTTCATGACATTTTATACAATAGCATTATTTTTATATTTAGTGTTCAGACATATGTACAATAACTTAATTTTTCTGACCTTTTTATTACATTTTGTGGTATTACAGCATTTTTCTGATCTTTTTATGATTAGGATTATATTATAACTTAAGTGTTTCTGACATTTTTATGACTTATTGAACTATTCGGATCACATGGATTCAGCCAACCAACGCAGACACTGGGGGCAAATCACTCACCCCCCACGTCACTGTGGGTAGGAGGAAGAGAGGATGGATGGATGATGGTAGGGAGGACGACACCTGATGTAGATCAGGTCGGGTGTGGGGGGTGAAGGGTTGGGAGGGTCAGATGGAGGGATGGGATCATGGAAATGAGGTGAAGAGTGAGGAGAGAAAGGATGTTATTGCTCTCTCTTCTCCTCTGCCCTCTCTTTCTACTTCCCTTTCTTTATCGTTTCAAGTCCTCCTCTTTTATTTCTCCCTCTCCTGCTTTTCTTTCTTCAGGCATTTTGATTCCTCCTTCTCTCTTTTCTTCTGTTCCTTCTTCTCTTTCTTCTCCCTCTCCTGTCTTTCTTTCTTCTGTCCTGGAGGGCGATGATGGTGTTGTTCTCCGTTGCTCGGACCAGCTCCATGTCGCTGGTGTTTTTCTGGAGCTCCTCGATGGTCTCCTCCTTGGAAGCCAGTTGGCTCCTCATGTCAGCGTGCAGAGCGGCGAGTTTGGTGTTGTGCTCCGCCTCGCTCTGGATGAGCTGCCTCTCCTTCTCCTGCAGCTGGGTCTCTCTCTCCAGACTCTGGACTTTCAGAGCCTCGTTAGCCGCCGTCATTTGGGCGATCAGTTGGTCCTTTTCCAGGACGACCTGGCTCACCTTCCTGTCCGACTCCTCCTGCAGGGATTTGACCAACAGGTTCTTCAGGACAGATGCTTGTTGGAGCTCTTTCTCCCAGGCCTCTGTGATTTTGGCGACACTGTCCTCCCAACATGCAGAGACCCGGGCTTGCTCTCCAATCCAGAATTGTTCAGCCGATCGGAGCTCGTTCTCCTTCAAATACAGGTGGTGGTTCAGAGAGTTGGTCTGCTCCTCGTACTCCTTCTCCTTGGTCTTCAGGTCAGTCTGAGCCTGTTCTCGGATGATTCTCTCTGACCTGAGAGCGGTGAGGATCCTGTTGTTCTCCGCCTCGCTCTGGATGAGCTGCCTCTCCTTCTCCTGCAGCTGGGTCTCTCTCTCCAGACTCTGGACTTTCAGAGCCTCATTAGCCGCCGTCATTTGGGCGATCAGTTGGTCCTTTTCCAGGACGACCTGGCTCACCTTCCTGTCCGACTCCTCCTGCAGGGATTTGACCAACAGGTTCTTCAGGACAGATGCTTGTTGGAGCTCTTTCTCCCAGGCCTCTGTGATTTTGGCGACACTGTCCTCCCAACATGCAGAGACCCGGGCTTGCTCTCCAATCCAGAATTGTTCAGCCGATCGGAGCTCGTTCTCCTTCAAATACAGGTGGTGGCTCAGAGAGTTGGTCTGCTCCTCGTACTCCTTCTCCTTGGTCTTCAGGTCAGTCTGAGCCTGCTCTCGGATGATTTTCTCTGACCTGAGAGCGGTGAGGATCCTGTTGTTCTCCGCCTCGCTCTGGATGAGCTGCCTCTCCTTCTCCTGCAGCTGGGTCTCTCTCTCCAGACTCTGGACTTTCAGAGCCTCGTTAGCCGCCGTCATTTGGGCGATCAGTTGGTCCTTTTCCAGGACGACCTGGCTCACCTTCCTGTCCGACTCCTCCTGCAGGGATTTGACCAACAGGTTCTTCAGGACAGATGCTTGTTGGAGCTCTTTCTCCCAGGCCTCTGTGATTTTGGCGACACTGTCCTCCCAACATGCAGAGACCCGGGCTTGCTCTCCAATCCAGAATTGTTCAGCCGATCGGAGCTCGTTCTCCTTCAAATACAGGTGGTGGCTCAGAGAGTTGGTCTGCTCCTCGTACTCCTTCTCCTTGGTCTTCAGGTCAGTCTGAGCCTGTTCTCGGATGATTCTCTCTGACCTGAGAGCGGTGAGGATCCTGTTGTTCTCCGCCTCGCTCTGGATGAGCTGCCTCTCCTTCTCCTGCAGCTGGGTCTCTCTCTCCAGACTCTGGACTTTCAGAGCCTCGTTAGCCGCCGTCATTTGGGCGATCAGTTGGTCCTTTTCCAGGACGACCTGGCTCACCTTCCTGTCCGACTCCTCCTGCAGGGATTTGACCAACAGGTTCTTCAGGACAGATGCTTGTTGGAGCTCTTTCTCCCAGGCCTCTGTGATTTTGGCGACACTGTCCTCCCAACATGCAGAGACCCGGGCTTGCTCTCCAATCCAGAATTGTTCAGCCGATCGGAGCTCGTTCTCCTTCAAATACAGGCGGTGGTTCAGAGAGTTGGTCTGCTCCTCGTACTCCTTCTCCTTGGTCTTCAGGTCAGTCTGAGCCTGTTCTCGGATGACTCTCTCTGACCTGAGAGCAGTGAGGATGCTCTTCTTTTCCTCCTCCCAGCCGGACTCCTTGGTGGCCAGCTGCTCCTTCAGAGCAGCGTTTTCAGAGACCAGCTCTGCGATGTGGTCCTCTGAGTCCTGTTTCCACTTGGCCTCCATCTCCATGACCTGCTTCTCGCTCTTCCCAAGGTTCTCCTGGAGACAACGGAGCTTGGCGCTCAGCTCCTCAGACTTGTGCTGCTTCTGGACATTGAGGTCCTTCTGGGCTTCTTTCCTGATGGCCCTCCGTGACTTGAGAGCCTTCAGGACCCTCATCCTCCCCTCCTCCCAGATGGACTCCGCGCTGGTCATCTGCTCCTTCAGGGCAGCGTTGTCTGAGGCCAGCTTCAGGTTCTGCTTAAATGCCTGAAAGACACAAATGTAAAAGTTGAAAAAGCAGTCCCATCCTAACGTTGCGTCCACACAGAAAGGCAGTTGAAAGTACAGAAGCCAACTCCATCTGCTTTTAACCCTCCTGTGGTCTTTGGGCCAATTTGACCTGTTTTCAAAAGTTAATTTGTCTTTGGTTTTCTTCCATATAATTGCCTATAATTACACGGATGGTTCCATACTATGCTCTTTGTAAGTAAAATTAATTCGGACTAATTTTATTAAATTATATATGTTTTATTAAAATTTCTATCATCTGTGGTCTTCTCGGATCAATTTGACCAGGCCACATTTAGTGGTGCAGTGGGTCATAGTATTGCGCTTTTCAGCGCATTGACACACAGACACACACACACACACACACTTCAAAGCATTGGGCACTGCATCGTGTTGGGCCTCCAGACTGAAGACAATGAAACAACAACCGGTCAGACCCACCAAGTATTGGAGGGACATACGGGAAAGGGAGGCATCACACAACACCGATGCCAAATGGCTAGTAGGCCTAAGAGCTGACCACAGCAACCTCCCAGAACAAGAACCGGTAACCATCTCAATGGCAGACAGCCAAGAAAGAGTGTCAAAAATGAAGCGCTGGACAGCATCGGCCCCCGATATGATCCATGCATACTGGCTGAAGAAGCTAACTGCACTGAACGCCGAGCAGCACAGATGAACCAGCTGCTGAGGGATGAAAAGTCAGCTGAATGGGAAGAACAAGGTCCCAGCCATCAACATGTACGCACTACCAGTCATCAGATACCCCGCTGGGATCATAAGCTGGCCAAAAGAGGAGATAGAAGCCACAGATATCAAGACAAGAAAGCTCCTCACCATCTCACCATGCATGGAGGGTTTCACCCTAAGTCCAGCACCCTGAGACTGTACACTAAGCAGAAAGAGGGAGGCCGTGGACTAGTGAGCATCAAGTCCACGGCCCTGGATGAAACATCAAAAACCCAAGCTTACATCTAGAAAATGGCCCCAAAGGATGAGCTGCTACGTGACTGTCTCAGGCAGCAGAAACCCAATGAGAGTGCAGAGGAGGAGGAGGAGCAGACCACCTGGAGGGACAAGCCCCTACATGGCATGTACCACCGGCAAACCGAAGAAGTGGTTGATAACATGAAAACCTACCATAATAAAAGAATAAGCGGTGTCAAAGGAGTTTAAAATTTATGGTAATTTGTTGGAAACAAGTTGACTTAAAGATGCAACACAAAATAGTGTGGTCATTTTATATTTCATGCTTTATAAACCACTCAAACAAGACCAGGTCAATTTGACCCAGGAGGACAACAGGTGTGACTATTTGCTGCCATTAAAAAATCCTGATATGGTTGATCCAAGAGGATAAAAGGTGCATCATTTTGATGCCAATACGAGAGCAAAACTGTGAAGCTACTTTTCCTGAAAAACACCGATTCAGTTTGTCACCAGAGTCGAGTTCAGCCTTAGACCACAATCACTGTCTTCCTGTTTAACTTCCTAACACCAGCTCTAAGCTAATTACAATACACCATTAAACTACTGATGCCAACGTTGTATTTAATCAAAGCAAATACTGTAATCAGATTGAATCATTCATTTCCTAATCATTTGAACTGTGTGTTTTATATACACAATCATAAATCAGATTAAATGTAGGCTGGCAGCATTGTTATTACTTTTATTTCTCAGTATGAGAAATTAAAAAGTAGGAGAAAGATCAGAAATCTTACCTGGTTTCCTGAACGGACGATTGCTTCCATTACTACAGTAGTAGTAGTAGTATTAGTAGTAGTAGTAGTAGTAGTAGTAGTAGTCAAGGCAGTAACACTAGTAGTCGCTGTGTTGTACGTTGACTGTCGCTCTGCTCTCGCTAGCATGCGTCTCCGCTGAAGGACCGACTCACACTGATTAGCAGACTAGCTAAAACGCTAACCAGAATCAACAGGCAGCGTTCTCGAAGCTTGTAACCGCGGTAACGCAATGTGACGTCACGTTCCGAATGTCACGTGGCACTGCGCAGTGGTCACATGACTTCTGCAAAAAACGCAAAATGGAGGCTCTAAAAAGTTTCTTTTTCGTTATCTATATATAAAAGTTCAATACAGTAGATTCATAAACGTGCTCAGACATTTTTATTGCAAGACCTTCTGCAAATATATTTTACTGTATAAAAATAATTTATTTTCATGTGAAACTATAACTTTATAGTTTATGACCTTTTTATAACAATATACTATAACTTTATATTTTGACCCTTTTATGACCGATTATACTATAAATTTAATTTTATGACTTTATATGACAAATTATACTATAATTTTATTTTTGTGGATTTTTTTGTGACATATTATACTGTGACTTTATTTTCATGAACTTTTATTGACATTTTATACTAAATCTTTATTGTTCATGACATATTTGTGATATTTTACACAATAACTTTATTTCATTATGACCTTTTAATGACATTTTATACTCTACTTTTATGATGATTTTATCACATACTATACTAGAACTTTTTTTATAACCTTTATATGACCTGTTATACGAAACTTTATTTTCATGACCTTTTCATGACATGTTGTACTATAACTATTTTTATGACTTTTCTATGACCTATTATACTATAACTTTATTTTTTTTTATGACATTTTCATGACATGTTACACTATAGCTTTATTTTCTGACCTTTCTATGACATATTATACTAGAAGGTTTTAGTTTATGACCTTTTCCTTCAGTATATGGAGGACTACAATAGTCAATAGAGCATTTAATTGATTAATAAATAATTATGCAATTAAAATCCATCTATCCATCGTCAACCGCTTACCCCGTCAGGGGTTGCGGGGGTTGCTGGAGCCGATCCCAGCTGGCATTGGGCGAAGGCGGGGTACACCCTGGACAGGTCACCAGTCCATCACAGGGCAGCAATTAAAATAGGTATTAATAAATGTGTTGACAAAGTCATTTATTAATCTGTGAATAAATGGACAAAATCACAAGACCTAGAGCATTCATGCTATATTGGAGAGATTATTAATAATTTTTAACAATTTTTGGTAAATAAACAAATGCCTAAATTTAGCACCAAATCTGTGTATACAAATAGTATCAACTCAAAAAATACTGCAACACTTTATGAGACATAATAAAGCATGGGGATGACCATAAAATACTTTGATCATAATGTTCTAAACCCTTATACACTTTCACAATTTATTCTGATTAATCAATTAAATAGCACCCTGTACCCCCCTAAAATAGACAAACATGGATCTGTTGTGGGTCAGAAGGTTAAATCAATAATGACATTAAAGTCATTTCTCACCTTCTACCAGTGAATAGCTCAGATATATGGCATTATAGTACAATAAATAATTTCCCTCCGAGGATTAATAAAGGTTCATCTTATCTTATCATAAATGGTTTATTTAATGTCTTATTTAAAGTCTCATACAAATTAGGCATCATGGAGCGTGTCTGTCAGTGGTATCAGTCATGTCAATGTGGATGGGTGATGTGTTTTATTGTCGAAGCCAGTTAAACCACAAATGCCGAACGCCAACTCTGCAGGATGCGTGTAGTCAAAGAAGAGAGAGAGGGAGAGACATCTGAAGGGGCCTTTTATAGTACCCAGCTCAGGTGCCCCATCAGGTGTCCTCCTCGGTGTACTACCTTTAGGGACAGAAGGAACATAGTCAATGCACAGCCAACAAGGCAGGGCCGTCACAAGTACAATAAATAAATGGTTTAGGTTAAACTATGGTTTCTCTTCAGAGTTGCATGTAAATATATTATCTCAGTATCATTAACAGTTTTCCTTTTGGTGTCATTGTCAAATGAAAACACATTCCTTCTCTGATGTGAAAATGTATTGATGTATTTCTGTCATTTGACTATGCGCAGGGCTATAACAGGGAGATGGAGGACCTGCATGCTTTGGAGAGGAAGCTGTCCATCTCTGAAAAAGACAATGAGGAGTTAAAGGTCGACCTCCAGGAGGCAAACGGGGAGATGGAGCAGAAGGAAGATGGCATTAGCCGTCTTCACCGCCATCTCTCTGCTTTGGAGAGAAGCTTCGATTTCACCAAAGTTGCCTGGTGAAAAAACTCAGTAAGGCCAAACAAGAGATAGGACAGAAGGAAGAAGCTCTCAAGAAACTCAACATCTCAAGAAAGAGCGTGTCGAGGTACAGGAGGAATTAAAACAGAGGGATGAGAAGATCATCTCTCTTGAGCAGAGCCTCAACGCTCTAAAAGAGGGGAGAGCCTCTGCTGGTCAACGGATGGAGGCCAAGAAGAAGGAGGAGATGTGGTAGAACTAAATCAACCAGCTGGAAGATCTCCTCAGAGACAAAGATCAGCTCATTGCCAAGGAGAGCAAAAGTATGAACACTCACCAAGACATCCTGGCCCAGCTGCACCCTACTCAGACTGCTCTGAAAGACAGCCGACTGAGGTGTCGAGCTCTGGAGGAAGAACTCCAAAAGCTCCTGGCTAACAGAGAGGAGACGCCAGAGAGAGCTCACAGAGCAAGCAGAGAGCCACTAGAAGGAGAGACAAAGTAGAACAATCCAAAAAGGAGCTGTTCATGCTCAGAGAGAGCAGGAGGAGGAGCGACCAGCAGCATGACAGAGAGAAGAGAGCTGGACCAGATGCTGATGGTCAAAGAGAAGGTCTGGATGCTTGAGGAAGCAGACAGAAAGGAGGATATCCAGCTCCTCATGAAGGACAACATCCAGCTTCGGCTACGTAGCCTCAGCTCACCTTTTGTCTCAAATAATAGATGACTTCAGACCTCTGGAGGTAAAATAAAATATGTTGTCTTTCTCTTTTCAGGAGCTCATAGAAAAAGAGGAAAAGAAGAGTTTCTCAGGCTGCAGTCAGTCTGGCTGCTGTTTGACCTCAGGACAGACACCTCCTCTCCAAGAGCCTAGTTGTCCTCCTCCAACCTAACCCCGTCTCCATTCTTACCCCCAACCAGCTCTGAATCTGTACAGTAATTAAAGTTGTCAGATAAATGTTGTATGTTGTACTGGCTTCCAAAATGTATTAGATGAGAAGCATTAAGATGCATAAAATGCTCAAGTAAAGTACAAGTATCTCAAAATTGTAATTAGTACAAGTATAATAAGTATAGTTCTTGAGTAAATGTACATTCCACCACTGCTTTTAGTACATCATTTATTCTATTAGAGGACTGGACCGTGTGCTGAGTGTTAGCCGACAGCATTCGGCTACCCCGCTTATTGGGATGAATCCCGTCTCTTTTAAATAGACAAGCACGATCCCAAAACAGGTTAAAATTGTCAATAAAATCCAGGCTGTGATATCTGCCTGCTGACTGGAGCCATGTGTGCAGACTGAGGAGAGACTAAAACGGTCAGAGCCGCGACCGATAGTGGGAATGGGGCCAGAAATAAAAACAGACTTTCCGCAGTCCTTTAAAACATTAAAACGGAGGTTAAAATCCTTTTCCGTGCGTCCGGACTCCCGACGGGATGTGTCATTAGTCCCCACGTGCAGCACTGTTCTTTCCATGAATGTTGGGAGTGAGGGCAGGAGGTCCAGCAGTTTCTCCAGCATGGCGGGGACTGAGGCACCAGGGAGGCAGCATGTGGTTGCATTCATGAAGCGGATGTCCCTGGTTATGGAGTCTCCAATGGTCAGTGTTGGTGGGAAGAGAGGACGAGGAGATGATGGTGGGTGTGAGCTGTCAGGGCCTGGCAGCAGACACTTGGCTTCCTCTGACAGCACTGAGGACGGCGGTCTGGACTGCAGTGCCCGCACAGGTGGACGTGGGCGAGGATCCTCGGCCAGGTGTAGACCTCCAGAGCGTCTAATGACGGCCTCATGCAGCATCCTATGGCGGTTTTTCCTCGTGGTGGAGTGACAGGCTGCCCGACCAGTGCTGGCCACAGGTGGAGGAGAAGCTGTGGGGAGCTGGAGCGCCGACCCTGCCGAGGCGTCGCCCGGATGGACCACTTGATTCACCAGGAAGGTGAAGCGGTTTGAGAGGGGTAGCGGATGTTGTGGAGAAGCTTCCCTCCCAACCAGAGCGTTCCTTCGGCCGCGGCGCACCACCTCTGTCCAGGACGGCTTTGATGGCTTAGGAGTGGAAGTGTGAGCCGGGGCCATGAGAGGAGTTCCCATACCAGCCTGACCATCCTTTGGCGGCATCGGAGTTCCAGCATCCCGGCCCAGTGCAGCGGCGGGGTCAGCCGGCACTCTCCCGGAGGAATGGCCGCTCACCCCGGATGCTGGGCCCTCTGAATGCGCCGGCCCGGAGCCGGTGTTCATCGACGCCAGCCAAGGGAGGGTGGTCGCAGTATCGGTGACCATCTGCGATTGGGACACCGTGACAGCAAGACTATATATACTAGAATATAGGAAATTTACTTTGCTTGGGTAGCAGCTACGGAGACAAAGCTCTCAATCAGCTGATCCCGAAGCTTCGATTTCAAGCGATGGATGTCCTCCTAAAGCTGTGAGTACTGAAGTTTGCAGTCCTCACACTCAGCCATAACTCAATCAAAACAGAGAAGTCCTTAAAACAGCTGTAAAACCACATCTGATCACTAAAATCCTGCCACCAGTTAAAAGATGTGGTTTAAACGAACACGATGTAAAAACTTTAACATAAATAAGTCATCTAAAACTGTATTTAAACAGGATAAAAGGTCAAATCACAACAGAGCCTCTGACAGCATGACAAGAAACGCTGAAACATTATGAACTTGAGCTTATTATGAAATTATTTTTATGACCTTTTTATGATGGTTTCTTGTGATTTTTATGACCTTGTTATGACTATCACAGCCCAGCTCTAGAACTGTGACCAAAAACAGGAGACACACGGGTATATACTGAACAACTGAAGTGATTTATTAATCAAAAGTATGTCAAAAGTAAATCAAAAGAATGTACGGCAGGAATCTGTAAAGTCAGTAGTGTAGGGAGTGGATTTGTGAAAATGTGCTGCATGGATGTTGTGCTGTAAAAACAAGAAAAAAGAACCCAAAGACCAGAAACAAAGGTCTGGTGTGTGATGAGGTCTGCTGGTCCTCTAGACTGCTGCCTGCTCTGCCTTTTAAGCAGGGAGCACACCGGGCCCAGGTGTGTCCCATGATGCTGATCAGCCTCATCAGGTCTGAAGAGGTCTGAAGAGAGAAAGCAAACAGCAGAGGATCCAAACACAGAGGGGCCGTCACACCCCCCGAACCCCGGAAAGACCCTACTAGCCCCATTTACCTGTAACTAACAACTTTAACAAACTTCAATATTCAAAATATATTCTTACCAGCTAAACAAAATTTGCTCTAAACAATTACAAACTGTTACCACTCTCCTTGGTCTCTCCAACAAGGCCACTCTGTTCTGCCCACAACTCAGCAACTCCTGGTGCCTGGAGAAGCAAATTTAAGAGTTTGAAGAGAAAAACAGCAGAGAACCAACATGGAAAGCAGTACAGCACAACATTAACATGGGCCTCCAGCATCAGCCAGCAAAAAAAAAAAACAAACAAAAAAACAACACCTAGTACACAACATGGCCATACGACCCTTGTGCGTAACCCGCCTTCACATTGAGCTGTGAAAACAGTGGGGTTTTAACTTACGGAGCAACATCTGACTTACGGTAATGGCGATTCATTTTCCCATGGGGCTTACCAAACTCATTTGTCCATGCTCTACTCACAGTCCACATACCAGGAGCTGAGGACATCACAGGACACGACTGAAAACATTCAGGCTGTTCTGAAAAAGAAGAGGATGTCAGTACAGGTGGTGGAGGAACATCAGCCCAGACCCGGCTACCGGCCAGACCATTTGCTGCAAGCGCAGCAGCCTCGGCAGCAGATTTGACTTTACGTTCATTAATGTAGGTAGCAACATCGCTCGGCAGAGAGTTTTTAAACTGCTCCAAGACCATCAAATTGCACAAGTCGTCAAAAGTATTAACTTCAAGAGCGGTACACCACCGGTTAAAGTGAGTACCCAACTCCCTGGTAAACTCCATGTGTGTCTGCTTACTTGACTTTTCCCATGTTGTGAACCTCTGCCTGTAGGCTTCTGACACCAACTCATATGCTTTTAACACAGCAGCCTTGACTGACAAGTAATTTTGACTTTCACGCATAGGAAGGGAACAATACGCTACTTGAGCCTTACCAGTTAGGACATATTGCAGCAGCAATGTATACTCAGAATCAGGCCAATTTCTACAGTCGGCTACCTGCTCAAACAGCGAAAAGAAGGTATCAGGATCATTCTCACAAAATTTTGGTAGCAGGTGCAAATTGCCAGCCACATCAAACCGTGAACACTCTGAAGACACAGGAGCAACATTGAAAACAGAGTCCGCTGTGACCCGACCATCCCGAATCAAACTTAGTTTGTACTGTTCCAACTCCAGTGTCTTAAGTTCTGTCTCATGCTTTACTGTTTCTGCAGCTGATTTCTCCTGTTCAACTTGCTGCTGAAGCCTACCATGCTCCAACTGTAACAACAGCAGTTCCTTCTGCTGCTCAAAAGTTAAGCCAGGAATTAAACCAACAACACCAGGAGCAGACAACTCAGCTAAACCTGGAACAGAGCTGACAGGATGTGTCCTCAAACAAGTTAGCCTTAAAAACTGATTTCATGTTGTCTTTCATCCGTTTGTCACCAACGTCTACACCAAAATGCTCTGCAATTATCACCAGCTGCTCTCGACTACAACACTCCAAAACCTCCTCTGATGGGGTTTTCAGAAAATATTCAGCACCTGCCAAGACACTCTAATGCGCATGAAACAAAGACACGCACAATCACAGGAAGGCACAGACAGCCAAATGCACACTAGCAACCCAAAATCGGAGCCAGTCCCTCTAACTGCCTGGCCAAAACCTAGCTAAACTCCTCCCTAGTCTTCAGGTAGCTGCTTGCTTTGGGAACTTACGCAATAACAGCCTGATGGGACAGCGAGGCAACCAGAGAACCAGCGACTCCTCCGTAGCCACGGATGTGTGTGACAACCGCTCTAACCATGTTCACTACCACACTACCAGTTCACCCCAAACAAATTCCAGCGTGAACCTGCTCTACAGCCTAACCAGGGTGTAAACTCTGAAAAACAAGGTTTAATGTGTAATGGACTGCCCGTACCGACCAGTCATGTGCCTCACAATTACAAATACATGTGCAATCTGGCCAGAAAAAAACAGATATTCCTCTTTAGAAACAAAGGTCTGGTGTGTGATGAGGTCTGCTGGTCCTCCAGACTGCTGCCTGCTCTGCCTTTTAAGCAGGGAGCACACCGGGTCCAGGTGTGTCCCATGATGCTGATCAGCCTCATCAGGTCTGCAGCCCTGAAGAGAGAAAGCAATCAGCAGAGGATCCAAACACAGAGGGGCCGTCACAATGACATACAATAACTTCATTTTTATGACCTTTTTATGACAGTTTATTATAAATTTATTTTTATGACCTTGTTATGACAGTTTATTAAAATTTTTATGATCTTTTTCTGACATATTTATATTATTATTATTATACAATAACGTTATTTTTATGACCTTTTTGATCACATGTTATCCTATGACTTTATTTTTATGGCCTTTTTATGACATTTTACTATTACTTTATTTTATTGTGACGTTTTTATCATATATTATACGATAACTATATATTTTTCAAAATTATATGACACTGCAACTTTATTTTTATGGACTTTTGTGACATTATACTATTACTCTATTTTATTGTGACGTTTTTTCATATATTATACGAGAACTTTATATTTTTTAAATATATATGACATACTGTAGCTTTATTTTTTGACCTTTTTATGACATTATACTATTACTTTATTTTATTGTGACATTTTGATCACATATTATACTGTCACAAGCGTCAGATTTTAGGTCATGTTTGTTTTCCTGTTTTTGCATGTTGCACTTCCTGTTTTATTTTGGTATTCTAACATTCCCTCTCATTTCAGATCACTTCACTTCCTGCCCGCATGCTTTCCCACCTGAACGTTTGAGCACCTCCTCCTGACCCAGTTTCCAACACCATTCACCTGTGTGTGATTGTCTTCTCCCGCCCTGACTGTGTCCACCTGAGCATCGTCAGTCACTCCCCTCACTAGTATTTAATGTGTGCTTCCTCTTCCCTCTGAGCCAGTTCGTCTTTGTCCCTGGTGTAAAGCGTACCAGCTTTCTTTTCTGGTGTTTTGACTCCCGGTGTATTTTGAATCTCTGCCTGTTTTTTGACATTGCTCTGCCTGACGTTTTTGGATTTGTTGCCTGATACGATTGACCTTCTGTGTTTGGACCCTTTGCTGAACATTAAAGACGCTGATTGTTTTTCAGTCTCACCTGATCTCCAGAATCGTGCTTTTTGAGTCCAAACCTGGTCTGACTCCAGTCTTCACATTATACTATAACTATATATTTTTTACATTTTTATGACATACTGTAGATTTATTTTTTTGAACTTTTTACGACCTATTATACTCTAACTTGATTTTTTTTTTTTTACCTATTTATGACATATATATTTAAACTTGATTTTTCTGACCTTTATATCACATATTATACTATAACTTCCCACCTTTTTATCACATATTATACTATAACTTTACTTTCATCATCTTTTTATGATAATTTAAAAAAAAATTGTTTTACCTTTTTTTGACCTATTATGCTATAAATTTATTTTTCTGGCTTTTTTATGTCCTATTATACATTAACTGTTATACTATAATTTTATTTTTCTGACATTCGTTTGACCTGTTTTTATGACCTTTTCTCACATATTATACTGTAACTATATTTTATAACCTTTTTATCAAATTATTTACTATCACTTTATTTTATGACCTTTTTATGACATTATACTATTACTTTATTTCATTGTGACCTTTTGATCACATATTATACTATAACTTTAGTTTTGTGACCTTTTTATGCTAAATTATACTATACCTCTATTTTTATATTGTCTTTTTTTGACATATTATGGTATAAATTTATTTTTATGGCTTTTTTATGACATATTGTACAATAAGTTTATTTTATAAACTATATTTTTTACCTTTTTATGAACTATTACATTATAACTTTTTTATGACCTTTTTTATCACCTTTTTATTATATCATTCTTTTTATGACCTATTATACATTAATTTTATTTTATTATGACCTTTTAATTACATTCTACTGTAACTTTATTCTAATGATCATTTTATGACCTATTATACTATAATTTGATTTTTGACATTCGTTTGACCTGTTATACTATAACTTTGTTTTCATGACCTTTTCTCACATATTATACTGTAACTATATTTTTATAACCTTTTTATCACATATTTTACTATAACTTAATTTTCTGACCTTTTCATGACATTTTATACAATAGCATTATTTTTATATTTAGTGTTCAGACATATGTACAATAACTTAATTTTTCTGACCTTTTTATTACATTTTGTGGTATTACAGCATTTTTCTGATCTTTTTATGATTAGGATTATATTATAACTTAAGTGTTTCTGACATTTTTATGACTTATTGAACTATTCGGATCACATGGATTCAGCCAACCAACGCAGACACTGGGGGCGAATCACTCACCCCCCACGTCACTGTGGGTAGGAGGAAGAGAGGATGGATGGATGATGGTAGGGAGGACGACACCTGATGTAGAGCAGGTCGGGTGTGGGGGGTGAAGGGTTGGGAGGGTCAGATGGAGGGATGGGATCATGGAAATGAGGTGAAGAGTGAGGAGAGAAAGGATGTTATTGCTCTCTCTTCTCCTCTGCCCTCTCTTTCTACTTCCTCTTTCTTTATCGTTTCAAGTCCTCCTCTTTTCTTTCTCCCTCTCCTGCTTTTCTTTCTTCAGGCATTTTGATTCCTCCTTCTCTCTTTTCTTCTGTTCCTTCTTCTCTTTCTTCTCCCTCTCCTGTCTTTCTTTCTTCTGTCCTGGAGGGCGATGATGGTGTTGTTCTCCGTTGCTCGGACCAGCTCCATGTCGCTGGTGTTTTTCTGGAGCTCCTCGATGGTCTCCTCCTTGGAAGCCAGTTGGCTCCTCATGTCAGCGTGCAGAGCGGCGAGTTTGGTGTTGTGCTCCGCCTCGCTCTGGATGAGCTGCCTCTCCTTCTCCTGCAGCTGGGTCTCTCTCTCCAGACTCTGGACTTTCAGAGCCTCGTTAGCCGCCGTCATTTGGGCGATCAGTTGGTCCTTTTCCAGGACGACCTGGCTCACCTTCCTGTCCGACTCCTCCTGCAGGGATTTGACCAACAGGTTCTTCAGGACAGATGCTTGTTGGAGCTCTTTCTCCCAGGCCTCTGTGATTTTGGCGACACTGTCCTCCCAACATGCAGAGACCCGGGCTTGCTCTCCAATCCAGAATTGTTCAGCCGATCGGAGCTCGTTCTCCTTCAAATACAGGTGGTGGCTCAGAGAGTTGGTCTGCTCCTCGTACTCCTTCTCCTTGGTCTTCAGGTCAGTCTGAGCCTGTTCTCGGATGATTCTCTCTGACCTGAGAGCGGTGAGGATCCTGTTGTTCTCCGCCTCGCTCTGGATGAGCTGCCTCTCCTTCTCCTGCAGCTGGGTCTCTCTCTCCAGACTCTGGACTTTCAGAGCCTCGTTAGCCGCCGTCATTTGGGCGATCAGTTGGTCCTTTTCCAGGACGACCTGGCTCACCTTCCTGTCCGACTCCTCCTGCAGGGATTTGACCAACAGGTTCTTCAGGACAGATGCTTGTTGGAGCTCTTTCTCCCAGGCCTCTGTGATTTTGGCGACACTGTCCTCCCAACATGCAGAGACCCGGGCTTGCTCTCCAATCCAGAATTGTTCAGCCGATCGGAGCTCGTTCTCCTTCAAATACAGGTGGTGGTTCAGAGAGTTGGTCTGCTCCTCGTACTCCTTCTCCTTCGTCTTCAGGTCAGTCTGAGCCTGTTCTCGGATGATTCTCTCTGACCTGAGAGCGGTGAGGATCCTGTTGTTCTCCGCCTCGCTCTGGATGAGCTGCCTCTCCTTCTCCTGCAGCTGGGTCTCTCTCTCCAGACTCTGGACTTTCAGAGCCTCGTTAGCCGCCGTCATTTGGGCGATCAGTTGGTCCTTTTCCAGGACGACCTGGCTCACCTTCCTGTCCGACTCCTCCTGCAGGGATTTGACCAACAGGTTCTTCAGGACAGATGCTTGTTGGAGCTCTTTCTCCCAGGCCTCTGTGATTTTGGCGACACTGTCCTCCCAGCATGCAGAGACCCGGGCTTGCTCTCCAATCCAGAATTGTTCTGCCGATCGGAGCTCGTTCTCCTTCAAATACAGGCGGTGGTTCAGAGAGTTGGTCTGCTCCTCGTACTCCTTCTCCTTGGTCTTCAGGTCAGTCTGAGCCTGTTCTCGGATGACTCTCTCTGACCTGAGAGCGGTGAGGATCCTGTTGTTCTCCGCCTCGCTCTGGATGAGCTGCCTCTCCTTCTCCTGCAGCTGGGTCTCTCTCTCCAGACTCTGGACTTTCAGAGCCTCGTTAGCCGCCGTCAGTTGGGCGATCAGTTGGTCCTTTTCCAGGACGACCTGGCTCACCTTCCTGTCCGACTCCTCCTGCAGGGATTTGACCAACAGGTTCTTCAGGACAGATGCTTGTTGGAGCTCTTTCTCCCAGGCCTCTGTGATTTTGGCGACACTGTCCTCCCAACATGCAGAGACCCGGGCTTGCTCTCCAATCCAGAATTGTTCAGCCGATCGGAGCTCGTTCTCCTTCAAATACAGGCGGTGGTTCAGAGAGTTGGTCTGCTCCTCGTACTCCTTCTCCTTGGTCTTCAGGTCAGTCTGAGCCTGTTCTCGGATGACTCTCTCTGACCTGAGAGCAGTGAGGATGCTCTTCTTTTCCTCCTCCCAGCCGGACTCCTTGGTGGCCAGCTGCTCCTTCAGAGCAGCGTTTTCAGAGACCAGCTCTGCGATGTGGTCCTCTGAGTCCTGTTTCCACTTGGCCTCCATCTCCATGACCTGCTTCTCGCTCTTCCCAAGGTTCTCCTGGAGACAGCGGAGCTTGGCGCTCAGCTCCTCAGACTTGTGCTGCTTCTGGACATTGAGGTCCTTCTGGGCTTCTTTCCTGATGGCCCTCCGTGACTTGAGAGCCTTCAGGACCCTCATCCTCCCCTCCTCCCAGATGGACTCCGCGCTGGTCATCTGCTCCTTCAGGGCAGCGTTGTCTGAGGCCAGCTTCAGGTTCTGCTTAAATGCCTGAAAGACACAAATGTAAAAGTTGAAAAAGCAGTCCCATCCTAACGTTGCATCCACACAGAAAGGCAGTTGAAAGTACAGAAGCCAACTCCATCTGCTTTTAACCCTCCTGTGGTCTTTGGGCCAATTTCACCTGTTTTCAAAAGTTAATTTGTCTTTGGTTTTCTTCCATATAATTGCCTATAATTACACGGATGGTTCCATACTATGCTCTTTGTAAGTAAAATTAATTCGGACTAATTTTATTAAATTATATATGTTTTATTAAAATTTCTATCATCTGTGGTCTTCTCGGATCAATTTGACCAGGCCACATTTAGTGGTGCAGTGGGTCATAGTATTGCGCTTTTCAGCACATTGAACACACACACACACACACACACACTTCAAAGCATTGGGCACTGCATCGTGTTGGGCCTCCAGACTGAAGACAATGAAACAACAACCGGTCAGACCCACCAAGTATTGGAGGGACATACGGGAAAGGGAGGCATCACACAACACCGATGCCAAATGGCTAGTAGGCCTAAGAGCTGACCACAGCAACCTCCCAGAACAAGAACCGGTAACCATCTCAATGGCAGACATCCAAGAAAGAGTGTCAAAAATGAAGCGCTGGACAGCATCGGCCCCCGATATGATCCATGCATACTGGCTGAAGAAGCTAACTGCACTGAATGCCGAGCAGCACAGATGAACCAGCTGCTGAGGGATGAAAAGTCAGCTGAATGGGAAGAACAAGGTCCCAGCCATCAACATGTACGCACTACCAGTCATCAGATACCCCGCTGGGATCATAAGCTGGCCAAAAGAGGAGATAGAAGCCACAGATATCAAGACAAGAAAGCTCCTCACCATCTCACCATGCATGGAGGGTTTCACCCTAAGTCCAGCACCCTGAGACTGTACACTAAGCAGAAAGAGGGAGGCCGTGGACTAGTGAGCATCAAGGCCACGGCCCTGGATGAAAACATCAAAAACCCAAGCTTACATCTAGAAAATGGCCCCAAAGGATGAGCTGCTACGTGACTGTCTCAGGCAGCAGAAACCCAATGAGAGTGCAGAGGAGGAGGAGGAGCAGACCACCTGGAGGGACAAGCCCCTACATGGCATGTACCACCGGCAAACCGAAGAAGTGGTTGATAACATGAAAACCTACCATAATAAAAGAATAAGCGGTGTCAAAGGAGTTTAAAATTTATGGTAATTTGTTGGAAACAAGTTGACTTAAAGATGCAACACAAAATAGTGTGGTCATTTTATATTTCATGCTTTATAAACCACTCAAACAAGACCAGGTCAATTTGACCCAGGAGGACAACAGCTGTGACTATTTGCTGCCATTAAAAAATCCTGATATGGATTGATCCAAGAGGATAAAAGGTGCATCATTTTGATGCCAATACGAGAGCAAAACTGTGAAGCTACTTTTCCTGAAAAACACCGATTCAGTTTGTCACCAGAGTCGAGTTCAGCCTTAGACCACAATCACTGTCTTCCTGTTTAACTTCCTAACACCAGCTCTAAGCTAATTACAATACACCATTAAACTACTGATGCCAACGTTGTATTTAATCAAAGCAAATACTGTAATCAGATTGAATCATTCATTTCCTAATCATTTGAACTGTGTGTTTTATATACACAATCATAAATCAGATTAAATGTAGGCTGGCAGCATTGTTATTACTTTTATTTCTCAGTATGAGAAATTAAAAAGTAGGAGAAAGATCAGAAATCTTACCTGGTTTCCTGAACGGACGATTGCTTCCATTACTACAGTAGTAGTAGTAGTAGTAGTAGTATTAGTAGTAGTGTTAGTAGTAGTAGTAGTCAAGGCAGTAACACTAGTAGTCGCTGTGTTGTACGTTGACTGTCGCTCTGCTCTCGCTAGCATGCGTCTCCGCTGAAGGACCGACTCACACTGATTAGCAGACTAGCTAAAACGCTAACCAGAATCAACAGGCAGCGTTCTCGAAGCTTGTAACCGCGGTAACGCAATGTGACGTCACGTTCCGAATGTCACGTGGCACTGCGCAGTGGTCACATGACTTCTGCAAAAAACGCAAAATGGAGGCTCTAAAAAGTTTCTTTTTCGTTATCTATATATAAAAGTTCAATACAGTAGATTCATAAACGTGTTCAGACATTTTTATTGCAAGACCTTCTGCAAATATATTTTACTGTATAAAAATAATTTATTTTCATGTGAAACTATAACTTTATAGTTTATGACCTTTTTATAACAATATACTATAACTTTATATTTTGACCCTTTTATGACCGATTATACTATAAATTTAATTTTATGACTTTATATGACAAATTATACTATAATTTTATTTTTGTGGATTTTTTTGTGACATATTATACTGTGACTTTATTTTCATGAACTTTTATTGACATTTTATACTAAATCTTTATTGTTCATGACATATTTGTGATATTTTACACAATAACTTTATTTCATTATGACCTTTTAATGACATTTTATACTCTACTTTTATGATGATTTTATCACATACTATACTAGAACTTTTTTTATAACCTTTATATGACCTGTTATACGAAACTTTATTTTCATGACCTTTTCATGACATGTTGTACTATAACTATTTTTATGACTTTTCTATGACCTATTATACTATAACTTTATGACATTTTCATGACATGTTAGACTATAGCTTTATTTTTAGGACCTTTTCATGACATGTTAGACTATAGCTTTATTTTCTGACCTTTCTATGACATATTATACTAGAAGGTTTTAGTTTATGACCTTTTCCTTCAGTATATGGAGGACTACAATAGTCAATAGAGCATTTAATTGATTAATAAATAATTATGCAATTAAAATCCATCTATCCATCGTCAACCGCTTACCCCGTCAGGGGTTGCGGGGGTTGCTGGAGCCGATCCCAGCTGGCATTGGGCGAAGGCGGGGTACACCCTGGACAGGTCGCCAGTCCATCACAGGGCAGCAATTAAAATAGGTATTAATAAATGTGTTGACAAAGTCATTTATTAATCTGTGAATAAATGGACAAAATCACAAGACCTAGAGCATTCATGCTATATTGGAGAGATTATTAATAATTTTTAACAATTTTTGGTAAATAAACAAATGCCTAAATTTAGCACCAAATCTGTGTAACAAATAGTATCAACTCAAAAAATACTGCAACACTTTATGAGACATAATAAAGCATGGGGATGACCATAAAATACTTTGATCATAATGTTCTAAACCCTTATACACTTTCACAATTTATTCTGATTAATCAATTAAATAGCACCCTGTACCCCCCTAAAATAGACAAACATGGATCTGTTGTGGGTCAGAAGGTTAAATCAATAATGACATTAAAGTCATTTCTCACCTTCTACCAGTGAATAGCTCAGATATATGGCATTATAGTACAATAAATAATTTCCCTCCGAGGATTAATAAAGGTTCATCTTATCTTATCATAAATGGTTTATTTAATGTCTTATTTAAAGTCTCATACAAATTAGGCATCATGGAGCGTGTCTGTCAGTGGTATCAGTCATGTCAATGTGGATGGGTGATGTGTTTTATTGTCGAAGCCAGTTAAACCACAAATGCCGAACGCCAACTCTGCAGGATGCGTGTACGTAGTCAAAGAAGAGAGAGAGGGAGAGACATCTGAAGGGGCCTTTTATAGTACCCAGCTCAGGTGTCCCATCAGGTGTCCTCCTCGGTGTACTACCTTTAGGGACAGAAGGAACATAGTCAATGCACAGCCAACAAGGCAGGGCCGTCACAAGTACAATAAATAAATGGTTTAGGTTAAACTATGGTTTCTCTTCAGAGTTGTATGTAAATATATTATCTCAGTATCATTAACAATTTTCCTTTTGGTGTCATTGTCAAATGAAAACACATTCCTTCTCTGATGTGAAAATGTATTGATGTATTTCTGTCATTTGACTATGCGCAGGGCTATAACAGGGAGATGGAGGACCTGCATGCTTTGGAGAGGAAGCTGTCCATCTCTGAAAAAGACAATGAGGAGTTAAAGGTCGACCTCCAGGAGGCAAACGGGGAGATGGAGCAGAAGGAAGATGGCATTAGCCGTCTTCACCGCCATCTCTCTGCTTTGGAGAGAAGCTTCGATTTCACCAAAGTTGCCTGGTGAAAAAACTCAGTAAGGCCAAACAAGAGATAGGACAGAAGGAAGAAGCTCTCAAGAAACTCAACATCTCAAGAAAGAGCGTGTCGAGGTACAGGAGGAATTAAAACAGAGGGATGAGAAGATCATCTCTCTTGAGCAGAGCCTCAACGCTCTAAAAGAGGGGAGAGCCTCTGCTGGTCAACGGATGGAGGCCAAGAAGAAGGAGGAGATGTGGTAGAACTAAATCAACCAGCTGGAAGATCTCCTCAGAGACAAAGATCAGCTCATTGCCAAGGAGAGCAAAATGTGAAAGTATGAACACTCACCAAGACATCCTGGCCCAGCTGCACCCTACTCAGACTGCTCTGAAAGACAGCCGACTGAGGTGTCGAGCTCTGGAGGAAGAACTCCAAAAGCTCCTGGCTAACAGAGAGGAGACGCCAGAGAGAGCTCACAGAGCAAGCAGAGAGCCACTAGAAGGAGAGACAAAGTAGAACAATCCAAAAAGGAGCTGTTCATGCTCAGAGAGAGCAGGAGGAGGAGCGACCAGCAGCATGACAGAGAGAAGAGAGCTGGACCAGATGCTGATGGTCAAAGAGAAGGTCTGGATGCTTGAGGAAGCAGACAGAAAGGAGGATATCCAGCTCCTCATGAAGGACAACATCCAGCTTCGGCTACGTAGCCTCAGCTCACCTTTTGTCTCAAATAATAGATGACTTCAGACCTCTGGAGGTAAAATAAAATATGTTGTCTTTCTCTTTTCAGGAGCTCATAGAAAAAGAGGAAAAGAAGAGTTTCTCAGGCTGCAGTCAGTCTGGCTGCTGTTTGACCTCAGGACAGACACCTCCTCTCCAAGAGCCTAGTTGTCCTCCTCCAACCTAACCCCGTCTCCATTCTTACCCCCAACCAGCTCTGAATCTGTACAGTAATTAAAGTTGTCAGATAAATGTTGTATGTTGTACTGGCTTCCAAAATGTATTAGATGAGAAGCATTAAGATGCATAAAATGCTCAAGTAAAGTACAAGTATCTCAAAATTGTAATTAGTACAAGTATAATAAGTATAGTTCTTGAGTAAATGTACATTCCACCACTGCTTTTAGTACATCATTTATTCTATTAGAGGACTGGACCGTGTGCTGAGTGTTAGCCGACAGCATTCGGCTACCCCGCTTATTGGGATGAATCCCGTCTCTTTTAAATAGACAAGCACGATCCCAAAACAGGTTAAAATTGTCAATAAAATCCAGGCTGTGATATCTGCCTGCTGACTGGAGCCATGTGTGCAGACTGAGGAGAGACTAAAACGGTCAGAGCCGCGACCGATAGTGGGAATGGGGCCAGAAATAAAAACAGACTTTCCGCAGTCCTTTAAAACATTAAAACGGAGGTTAAAATCCTTTTCCGTGCGTCCGGACTCCCGACGGGATGTGTCATTAGTCCCCACGTGCAGCACTGTTCTTTCCATGGATGTTGGGAGTGAGGGCAGGAGGTCCAGCAGTTTCTCCAGCATGGCGGGGACTGAGGCACCAGGGAGGCAGCATGTGGTTGCATTCATGAAGCGGATGTCCCTGGTTATGGAGTCTCCAATGGTCAGTGTTGGTGGGAAGAGAGGACAAGGAGATGGTGGGTGTGAGCTGTCAGGGCCTGGCAGCAGACACTTGGCTTCCTCTGACAGCACTGAGGACGGCGGTCTGGACTGCAGTGCCCGCACAGGTGGACGTGGGCGAGGATCCTCGGCCAGGTGTAGACCTCCAGAGCGTCTAATGACGGCCTCATGCAGCATCCTATGGCGGTTTTTCCTCGTGGTGGAGTGACAGGCTGCCCGACCAGTGCTGGCCACAGGTGGAGGAGAAGCTGTGGGGAGCTGGAGCGCCGACCCTGCCGAGGCGTCGCCCGGATGGACCACTTGATTCACCAGGAAGGTGAAGCGGTTTGAGAGGGGTAGCGGATGTTGTGGAGAAGCTTCCCTCCCAACCAGAGCGTTCCTTCGGCCGCGGCGCACCACCTCTGTCCAGGACGGCTTTGATGGCTTAGGAGTGGAAGTGTGAGCCGGGGCCATGAGAGGAGTTCCCATACCAGCCTGACCACCCTTTGGTGGCATCGGAGTTCCAGCATCCCGGCCCAGTGCAGCGGCGGGGTCAGCCGGCACTCTCCCGGAGGAATGGCCGCTCACCCCGGATGCTGGGCCCTCTGAATGCGCCGGCCCGGAGCCGGTGTTCATCGACGCCAGCCAAGGGAGGGTGGTCGCAGTATCGGTGACCATCTGCGATTGGGACACCGTGACAGCAAGACTATATATACTAGAATATAGGAAATTTACTTTGCTTGGGTAGCAGCTACGGAGACAAAGCTCTCAATCAGCTGATCCCGAAGCTTCGATTTCAAGCGATGGATGTCCTCCTAAAGCTGTGAGTACTGAAGTTTGCAGTCCTCACACTCAGCCATAACTCAATCAAAACAGAGAAGTCCTTAAAACAGCTGTAAAACCACATCTGATCACTAAAATCCTGCCACCAGTTAAAAGATGTGGTTTAAACGAACACGATGTAAAAACTTTAACATAAATAAGTCATCTAAAACTGTATTTAAACAGGATAAAAGGTCAAATCACAACAGAGCCTCTGACAGCATGACAAGAAACGCTGAAACATTATGAACTTGAGCTTATTATGAAATTATTTTTAGGACCTTTTTATGATGGTTTCTTGTGATTTTTATGACCTTGTTATGACTGTCACAGCCCAGCTCTAGAACTGTGACCAAAAACAGGAGACACACGGGTATATACTGAACAACTGAAGTGATTTATTAATCAAAAGTATGTCAAAAGTAAATCAAAAGAATGTACGGCAGGAATCTGTAAAGTCAGTAGTGTAGGGAGTGGATTTGTGAAAATGTGCTGCATGGATGTTGTGCTGTAAAAACAAGAAAAAAGAACCCAAAGACCAGAAACAAAGGTCTGGTGTGTGATGAGGTCTGCTGGTCCTCTAGACTGCTGCCTGCTCTGCCTTTTAAGCAGGGAGCACACCGGGCCCAGGTGTGTCCCATGATGCTGATCAGCCTCATCAGGTCTGAAGAGGTCTGAAGAGAGAAAGCAAACAGCAGAGGATCCAAACACAGAGGGGCCGTCACACCCCCCGAACCCCGGAAAGACCCTACTAGCCCCATTTACCTGTAACTAACAATTTTAACAAACTTCAATATTCAAAATATATTCTTACCAGCTAAACAAAATGTGCTCTAAACAATTACAAACTGTTACCACTCTCCTTGGTCTCTCCAACAAGGCCACTCTGTTCTGCCCACAACTCAGCAACTCCTGGTGCCTGGAGAAGCAAATTTAAGAGTTTGAAGGGAAAAACAGCAGTGAACCAGCATGGAAAGCAGTACAGCACAACATTAACATGGGCCTCCAGCATCAGCCAGCAAAAAAAAAAAACAAACAAAAAAACAACACCTAGTACACAACATGGCCATACGACCCTTGTGCGTAACCCGCCTTCACATTGAGCTGTGAAAACAGTGGGGTTTTAACTTACGGACCAACATCTGACTTACGGTAATGGCGATTCATTTTCCCATGGGGCTTACCAAACTCATTTGTCCGTGCTCTACTCACAGTCCACATACCAGGAGCTGAGGACATCACAGGACACGAGTGAAAACATTCAGGCTGTTCTGAAAAAGAAGAGGATGTCAGTACAGGTGGTGGAGGAACATCAGCCCAGACCCGGCTACCGGCCAGACCATTTGCTGCAAGCGCAGCAGCCTCGGCAGCAGTTTTGACTTTACGTTCATTAATGTAGGTAGCAACATCGCTCGGCAGAGAGTTTTTAAACTGCTCCAAGACCATCAAATTGCACAAGTCGTCAAAAATATTAACTTCAAGAGCGGTACACCACCGGTTAACGTGAGTACCCAACTCCCTGGTAAACTCCATGTGTGTCTGCTTACTTGACTTTTCCCATGTTGTGAACCTCTGCCTGTAGGCTTCTGACACCAACTCATATGCTTTTAACACAGCAGCCTTGACTGACAAGTAATTTTGACTTTCACGCATAGGAAGGGAACAATACGCTACTTGAGCCTTACCAGTTAGGACATATTGCAGCAGCAATGTATACTCAGAATCAGGCCAATTTCTACAGTCGGCTACCTGCTCAAACAGCGAAAAGAAGGTATCAGGATCATTCTCACAAAATTTTGGTAGCAGGTGCAAATTGCCAGCCACATCAAACCGTGAACACTCTGAAGACACAGGAGCAACATTGAAAACAGAGTCCGCTGTGACCCGACCATCCCGAATCAAACTTAGCTTGTACTGTTCCAACTCCAGCGTCTTAAGTTCTGTCTCATGCTTTACTGTTTCTGCAGCTGATTTCTCCTGTTCAACTTGCTGCTGAAGCCTACCATGCTCCAACTGTAACAACAGCAGTTCCTTCTGCTGCTCAAAAGTTAAGCCAGGAATTAAACCAACAACACCAGGAGCAGACAACTCAGCTAAACCTGGAACAGAGCTGACAGGATGTGTCCTCAAACAAGTTAGCCTTAAAAATTGATTTCATGTTGTCTTTCATCCGTTTGTCACCAACGTCCACACCAAAATGCTCTGCAATTATCACCAGCTGCTCTCGACTACAACACTCCAAAACCTCCTCTGATGGGATTTTCAGAAAATTTTCAGCACCTGCCAAGACACTCTAATGCGCATGAAACAAAGACACGCACAATCACAGGAAGGCACAGACAGCCAAATGCACACTAGCAACCCAAAATCGGAGCCAGTCCCTCTAACTGCCTGGCCAAAACCTAGCTAAACTCCTCCCTAGTCTTCAGGTAGCTGCTTGCTTTGGGAACTTACGCACTAGCAGCCTGATGGGACAGCAAGGCAACCAGAGAACCAGCGACTCCTCCGTAGCCACGGATGTGTGTGACAACCGCTCTAACCATGTTCACTACCACACTACCAGTTCACCCCAAACAAATTCCAACAGGAACCTGCTCTACAGCCTAACCAGGGTGTAAACTCTGAAAAACAAGGTTTAATGTGTAATGGACTGCCCGTACCGACCAGTCATGTGCCTCACAATTACAAATACATGTGCAATCTGGCCAGAAAAAAACAGATATTCCTCTTTAGAAACAAAGGTCTGGTGTGTGATGAGGTCTGCTGGTCCTCTAGACTGCTGCCTGCTCTGCCTTTTAAGCAGGGAGCACACCGGGTCCAGGTGTGTCCCATGATGCTGATCAGCCTCATCAGGTCTGCAGCCCTGAAGAGAGAAAGCAAACAGCAGAGGCTCCAAACACAGAGGGGCCGTCACAATGACATACAATAACTTCATTTTTAGGACCTTTTTATGACAGTTTATTATAAATTTATTTTTATGACCTTGTTATGACAGTTGATTAAAATTTTTACGATCTTTTTCTGACATATTTATATTATTATTATTATACAATAACGTTATTTTTATGACCTTTTTTATCACATGTTATACTATGACTTTATTTTTATGGCCTTTTTATGACATTTTACTATTACTTTATTTTATTGTGACGTTTTGATCACATATTATACGATAACTATATATTTTTTAAATGTATATGACATACTGTAGCTTTATTTTTATGACCTTTTTTATCACATGTTATACTATGACTTTATTTTTATGGCCTTTTTATGACATTTTACTATTACTTTATTTTATTGTGACGTTTTTATCATATATTATACGATAACTATATATTTTTCAAAATTATATGACACTGCAACTTTATTTTTATGGACTTTTGTGACATTATACTATTACTCTATTTTATTGTGACGTTTTTTCACATATTATACGAGAACTATATATTTTTTAAATATATATGACATACTGTAGCTTTATTTTTTGACCTTTTTATGACATTATACTATTACTTTATTTTATTGTGACATTTTGATCACATATTATACTGTCACAAGCGTCAGATTTTAGGTCATGTTTGTTTTCCTGTTTTTGCATGTTGCACTTCCTGTTTTATTTTGGTATTCTAACATTCCCTCTCATTTCAGATCACTTCACTTCCTGCCCGCATGCTTTCCCACCTGAACGTTTGAGCACCTCCTCCTGACCCAGTTTCCAACACCATTCACCTGTGTGTGATTGTCTTCTCCCGCCCTGACTGTGTCCACCTGAGCATCGTCAGTCACTCCCCTCACTAGTATTTAATGTGTGCTTCCTCTTCCCTCTGAGCCAGTTCGTCTTTGTCCCTGGTGTAAAGCGTACCAGCTTTCTTTTCTGGTGTTTTGACTCCCGGTGTATTTTGAATCTCTGCCTGTTTTTTGACATTGCTCTGCCTGACGTTTTTGGATTTGTTGCCTGATACGATTGACCTTCTGTGTTTGGACCCTTTGCTGAACGTTAAAGACGCTGATTGTTTTTCAGTCTCACCTGATCTCCAGAATCGTGCTTTTTGAGTCCAAACCTGGTCTGACTCCAGTCTTCACATTATACTATAACTATATAGTTTTTACATTTTTATGACATACTGTAGATTTATTTTTTTGAACTTTTTACGACCTATTATACTCTAACTTGATTTTTTTTTTTTTTACCTATTTATGACATATATTTAAACTTGATTTTTCTGACCTTTTTATCACATATTATACTATAACTTTACTTTCATCACCTTTTTATCACATATTATACTTTAACTTTACTTTCATCATCTTTTTATGATAATTTAAAAAAAAATTGTTTTACCTTTTTTTGACCTATTATGCTATAAATTTATTTTTCTGGCTTTTTTATGACCTATTATACATTAACTGTTATACTATAATTTTATTTTTCTGACATTCGTTTGACCTGTTTTTATGACCTTTTCTCACATATTATACTGTAACTATATTTTATAACCTTTTTATCAAATTATTTACTATCACTTTATTTTATGACCTTTTTATGACATTATACTATTACTTTATTTCATTGTGACCTTTTGATCACATATTATACTATAACTTTAGTTTTGTGACCTTTTTATGCTAAATTATACTATACCTCTATTTTTTATCTTTTTTTGACATATTATGGTATAAATTTATTTTTATGGCTTTTTTATGACATATTGTACAATAAGTGTATTTTATAAACTATATTTTTTACCTTTCTATGAACAATTACATTATAACTTTTTTATGACCTTTTTTATCACCTTTTTACTATATCATTCTTTTTATGACCTATTATACATTAATTTTATTTTATTATGACCTTTTAATTACATTCTACTGTAACTTTATTCTTATGATCATTTTATGACCTATTATACTATAATTTGATTTTTCTGACATTCGTTTGACCTGTTATACTATAACTTTGTTTTCATGACCTTTTCTCACATATTATACTGTAACTATATTTTTATAACCTTTTTATCACATATTTTACTATAACTTAATTTTCTGACCTTTTCATGACATTTTATACAATAGCATTATTTTTATATTTAGTGTTCAGACATATGTACAATAACTTAATTTTTCTGACCTTTTTATTACATTTTGTGGTATTACAGCATTTTTCTGATCTTTTTATGATTAGGATTATATTATAACTTAAGTGTTTCTGACATTTTTATGACTTATTGAACTATTCGGATCACATGGATTCAGCCAACCAACGCAGACACTGGGGGCGAATCACTCACCCCCCACGTCACTGTGGGTAGGAGGAAGAGAGGATGGATGGATGATGGTAGGGAGGACGACACCTGATGTAGATCAGGTCGGGTGTGGGGGGTGAAGGGTTGGGAGGGTCAGATGGAGGGATGGGATCATGGAAATGAGGTGAAGAGTGAGGAGAGAAAGGATGTTATTGCTCTCTCTTCTCCTCTGCCCTCTCTTTCTACTTCCTCTTTCTTTATCGTTTCAAGTCCTCCTCTTTTCTTTCTCCCTCTCCTGCTTTTCTTTCTTCAGGCATTTTGATTCCTCCTTCTCTCTTTTCTTCTGTTCCTTCTTCTCTTTCTTCTCCCTCTCCTGTCTTTCTTTCTTCTGTCCTGGAGGGCGATGATGGTGTTGTTCTCCGTTGCTCGGACCAGCTCCATGTCGCTGGTGTTTTTCTGGAGCTCCTCGATGGTCTCCTCCTTGGAAGCCAGTTGGCTCCTCATGTCAGCGTGCAGAGCGGTGAGTTTGGTGTTGTGCTCCGCCTCGCTCTGGATGAGCTGCCTCTCCTCCTGCAGCTGGGTCTCTCTCTCCAGACTCTGGACTTTCAGAGCCTCGTTAGCCGCCGTCATTTGGGCGATCAGTTGGTCCTTTTCCAGGACGACCTGGCTCACCTTCCTGTCCGACTCCTCCTGCAGGGATTTGACCAACAGGTTCTTCAGGACAGATGCTTGTTGGAGCTCTTTCTCCCAGGCCTCTGTGATTTTGGCGACACTGTCCTCCCAACATGCAGAGACCCGGGCTTGCTCTCCAATCCAGAATTGTTCAGCCGATCGGAGCTCGTTCTCCTTCAAATAAAGGTGGTGGCTCAGAGAGTTGGTCTGCTCCTCGTACTCCTTCTCCTTGGTCTTCAGGTCAGTCTGAGCCTGCTCTCGGATGATTTTCTCTGACCTGAGAGCGGTGAGAATCCTGTTGTTCTCCGCCTCGCTCTGGATGAGCTGCCTCTCCTTCTCCTGCAGCTGGGTCTCTCTCTCCAGACTCTGGACTTTCAGAGCCTCGTTAGCCGCCGTCATTTGGGCGATCAGTTGGTCCTTTTCCAGGACGACCTGGCTCACCTTCCTGTCCGACTCCTCCTGCAGGGATTTGACCAACAGGTTCTTCAGGACAGATGCTTGTTGGAGCTCTTTCTCCCAGGCCTCTGTGATTTTGGCGACACTGTCCTCCCAACATGCAGAGACCCGGGCTTGCTCTCCAATCCAGAATTGTTCAGCCGATCGGAGCTCGTTCTCCTTCAAATACAGGTGGTGGTTCAGAGAGTTGGTCTGCTCCTCGTACTCCTTCTCCTTGGTCTTCAGGTCAGTCTGAGCCTGTTCTCGGATGATTCTCTCTGACCTGAGAGCGGTGAGGATCCTGTTGTTCTCCGCCTCGCTCTGGATGAGCTGCCTCTCCTTCTCCTGCAGCTGGGTCTCTCTCTCCAGACTCTGGACTTTCAGAGCCTCGTTAGCCGCCGTCATTTGGGCGATCAGTTGGTCCTTTTCCAGGACGACCTGGCTCACCTTCCTGTCCGACTCCTCCTGCAGGGATTTGACCAACAGGTTCTTCAGGACAGATGCTTGTTGGAGCTCTTTCTCCCAGGCCTCTGTGATTTTGGCGACACTGTCCTCCCAACATGCAGAGACCCGGGCTTGCTCTCCAATCCAGAATTGTTCAGCCGATCGGAGCTCGTTGTCCTTCAAATACAGCTGGTGGCTCAGAGAGTTGGTCTGCTCCTCGTACTCCTTCTCCTTGGTCTTCAGGTCAGTCTGAGCCTGCTCTCGGATGATTCTCTCTGACCTGAGAGCGGTGAGGATCCTGTTGTTCTCCGCCTCGCTCTGGATGAGCTGCCTCTCCTTCTCCTGCAGCTGGGTCTCTCTCTCCAGACTCTGGACTTTCAGAGCCTCGTTAGCCGCCGTCATTTGGGCGATCAGTTGGTCCTTTTCCAGGACGACCTGGCTCACCTTCCTGTCCGACTCCTCCTGCAGGGATTTGACCAACAGGTTCTTCAGGACAGATGCTTGTTGGAGCTCTTTCTCCCAGGCCTCTGTGATTTTGGCGACACTGTCCTCCCAACATGCAGAGACCCGGGCTTGCTCTCCAATCCAGAATTGTTCTGCCGATCGGAGCTCGTTCTCCTTCAAATACAGGCGGTGGTTCAGAGAGTTGGTCTGCTCCTCGTACTCCTTCTCCTTGGTCTTCAGGTCAGTCTGAGCCTGTTCTCGGATGACTCTCTCTGACCTGAGAGCAGTGAGGATGCTCTTCTTTTCCTCCTCCCAGCCGGACTCCTTGGTGGCCAGCTGCTCCTTCAGAGCAGCGTTTTCAGAGACCAGCTCTGCGATGTGGTCCTCTGAGTCCTGTTTCCACTTGGCCTCCATCTCCATGACCTGCTTCTCGCTCTTCCCAAGGTTCTCCTGGAGACAACGGAGCTTGGCGCTCAGCTCCTCAGACTTGTGCTGCTTCTGGACATTGAGGTCCTTCTGGGCTTCTTTCCTGATGGCCCTCCGTGACTTGAGAGCCTTCAGGACCCTCATCCTCCCCTCCTCCCAAATGGACTCCGCGCTGGTCATCTGCTCCTTCAGGGCAGCGTTGTCTGAGGCCAGCTTCGGGTTCTGCTTAAATGCCTGAAAGACACAAATGTAAAAGTTGAAAAAGCAGTCCCATCCTAACATTGCATCCACACAGAAAGGCAGTTGAAAGTACAGAAGCCAACTCCATCTGCTTTTAACCCTCCTGTGGTCTTTGGGCCAATTTGACCTGTTTTCAAAAGTTAATTTGTCTTTGGTTTTCTTCCATATAATTGCCTATAATTACACGGATGGTTCCATACTATGCTCTTTGTAAGTAAAATTAATTCGGACTAATTTTATTAAATTACATATGTTTTATTAAAATTTCTATCATCTGTGGTCTTCTCGGATCAATTTGACCAGGCCACATTTAGTGGTGCAGTGGGTCATAGTATTGCGCTTTTCAGCGCATTGAACACACACACACACACACACACACACACTTCAAAGCATTGGGCACTGCATCGTGTTGGGCCTCCAGACTGAAGACAATGAAACAACAACCGGTCAGACCCACCAAGTATTGGAGGGACATACGGGAAAGGGAGGCATCACACAACACCGATGCCAAATGGCTAGTAGGCCTAAGAGCTGACCACAGCAACCTCCCAGAACAAGAACCGGTAACCATCTCAATGGCAGACATCCAAGAAAGAGTGTCAAAAATGAAGCGCTGGACAGCATCGGCCCCCGATATGATCCATGCATACTGGCTGAAGAAGCTAACTGCACTGAATGCCGAGCAGCACAGATGAACCAGCTGCTGAGGGATGAAAAGTCAGCTGAATGGTAAGAACAAGGTCCCAGCCATCAACATGTACGCACTACCAGTCATCAGATACACCGCTGGGATCATAAGCTGGCCAAAAGAGGAGATAGAAGCCACAGATATCAAGACAAGAAAGCTCCTCACCATCTCACCATGCATGGAGGGTTTCACCCTAAGTCCAGCACCCTGAGACTGTACACTAAGCAGAAAGAGGGAGGCCGTGGACTAGTGAGCATCAAGGCCACGGCCCTGGATGAAACATCAAAAACCCAAGCTTACATCTAGAAAATGGCCCCAAAGGATGAGCTGCTACGTGACTGTCTCAGGCAGCAGAAACCCAATGAGAGTGCAGAGGAGGAGGAGGAGCAGACCACCTGGAGGGACAAGCCCCTACATGGCATGTACCACCGGCAAACCGAAGAAGTGGTTGATAACATGAAAACCTACCATAATAAAAGAATAAGCGGTGTCAAAGGAGTTTAAAATTTATGGTAATTTGTTGGAAACAAGTTGACTTAAAGATGCAACACAAAATAGTGTGGTCATTTTATATTTCATGCTTTATAAACCACTCAAACAAGACCAGGTCAATTTGACCCAGGAGGACAACAGCTGTGACTATTTGCTGCCATTAAAAAATCCTGATATGGTTGATCCAAGAGGATAAAAGGTGCATCATTTTGATGCCAATACGAGAGCAAAACTGTGAAGCTACTTTTCCTGAAAAACACCGATTCAGTTTGTCACCAGAGTCGAGTTCAGCCTTAGACCACAATCACTGTCTTCCTGTTTAACTTCCTAACACCAGCTCTAAGCTAATTACAATACACCATTAAACTACTGATGCCAACGTTGTATTTAATCAAAGCAAATACTGTAATCAGATTGAATCATTCATTTCCTAATCATTTGAACTGTTTTTATATAAAATATAAATAGATTAAATGTAGGCTGGCAGCATTCATTTCCTAATCTTGTGTGTTTTATATACACAATCATAAATCAGATTAAATGTAGGCTGGCAGCATTGTTATTACTTTTATTTCTCAGTATGAGAAATTAAAAAGTAGGAGAAAGATCAGAAATCTTACCTGGTTTCCTGAACGGACGATTGCTTCCATTACTACAGTAGTAGTAGTAGTAGTATTAGTAGTATTAGTAGTAGTAGTAGTAGTAGTCAAGGCAGTAACACTAGTAGTCGCTGTGTTGTACGTTGACTGTCGCTCTGCTCTCGCTAGCATGCGTCTCCGCTGAAGGACCGACTCACACTGATTAGCAGACTAGCTAAGACGCTAACCAGAATCAACAGGCAGCGTTCTCGAAGCTTGTAACCGCGGTAACGCAATGTGACGTCACGTTCCGAATGTCACGTGGCACTGCGCAGTGGTCACATGACTTCTGCAAAAAACGCAAAATGGAGACTCTAAAAAGTTTCTTTTTCGTTATCTATATATAAAAGTTCAATACAGTAGATTCATAAACGTGCTCAGACATTTTTATTGCAAGACCTTCTGCAAATATATTTTACTGTATAAAAATAATTTATTTTCATGTGAAACTATAACTTTATAGTTTATGACCTTTTTATAACAATATACTATAACTTTATATTTTGACCCTTTTATGACCGATTATACTATAAATTTAATTTTATGACTTTATATGACAAATTATACTATCATTTTATTTTTGTGGATTTTTTTGTGACATATTATACTGTGACTTTATTTTCATGAACTTTTATTGACATTTTATACTAAATCTTTATTGTTCATGACATATTTGTGATATTTTACACAATAACTTTATTTTATTATGACCTTTTAATGACATTTTATACTCTACTTTTATGATGATTTTATCACATACTATACTAGAACATTTTTTTATAACCTTTGTATGACCTGTTATACGAAACTTTATTTTCATGACCTTTTCATGACATGTTGTACTATAACTATTTTTATGACTTTTCTATGACCTATTATACTATAACTTTATTTTTATGACATTTTCATGACATGTTAGACTATAGCTTTATTTTTATGACCTTTTCATGACATGTTACACTATAGCTTTATTTTCTGACCTTTCTATGACATATTATACTAGAAGGTTTTAGTTTATGACCTTTTCCTTCAGTATATGGAGGACTACAATAATCAATAGAGCATTTAATTGATTAATAAATAATTATGCAATTAAAATCCATCTATCCATCGTCAACCGCTTATCCCGTCAGGGGTTGCGGGGGTTGCTGGAGCCGATCCCAGCTGGCATTGGGCGAAGGCGGGGTACACCCTGGACAGGTCACCAGTCCATCACAGGGCAGCAATTAAAATAGGTATTAATAAATGTGTTGACAAAGTCATTTATTAATCTGTGAATAAATGGACAAAATCACAAGACCTAGAGCATTCATGCTGTATTGGACAGATTATTAATAATTTTTAACAATTTTTGGTAAATAAACAAATGCCTAAATTTATTTATTTATTTTATTTATTTTAAATAGTATCAACTCAAAAAATACTGCAACACTTTATGAGACATAATAAAGCATGGGGATGACCATAAAATACTTTGATCATAATGTTCTAAACCCTTATACACTTTCACAATTTATTCTGATTAATCAATTAAATAGCACCCTGTACCCCCCTAAAATAGACAAAAATGGATCTGTTGTGGGTCAGAAGGTTAAATCAATAATGACATTAAAGTCATTTCTCACCTTCTACCAGTGAATAGCTCAGATATATGGCATTATAGTACAATAAATAATTTCCCTCCGAGGATTAATAAAGGTTCATCTTATCTTATCATAAATGGTTTATTTAATGTCTTATTTAAAGTCTCATACAAATTAGGCATCATGGAGCGTGTCTGTCAGTGGTATCAGTCATGTCAATGTGGATGGGTGATGTGTTTTATTGTCGAAGCCAGTTAAACCACAAATGCCGAACGCCAACTCTGCAGGATGCGTGTAGTCAAAGAAGAGAGAGAGGGAGAGACATCTGAAGGGGCCTTTTATAGTACCCAGCTCAGGTGCCCCATCAGGTGTCCTCCTCGGTGTACTACCTTTAGGGACAGAAGGAACATAGTCAATGCACAGCCAACAAGGCAGGGCCGTCACAAGTACAATAAATAAATGGTTTAGGTTAAACTATGGTTTCTCTTCAGAGTTGTATGTAAATATATTATCTCAGTATCATTAACAGTTTTCCTTTTGGTGTCATTGTCAAATGAAAACACATTCCTTCTCTGATGTGAAAATGTATTGATGTATTTCTGTCATTTGACTATGCGCAGGGCTATAACAGGGAGATGGAGGACCTGCATGCTTTGGAGAGGAAGCTGTCCATCTCTGAAAAAGACAATGAGAAGTTAAAGGTCGACCTCCAGGAGTCAAATAGGGAGATGGAGCAGAAGGAAGATGGCATTAGCTGTCTTCACCGCCATCTCTCTGCTTTGGAGAGAAGCTTCGATTTCACCAAAGTTGCCTGGAGGAAAAACCTCAGTAAGGCCAAACAAGAGATAGGACAGAAGGAAGAAGCTCTCAAGAAACTCAACATCTCAAGAAAGAGCGTGTCGAGGTACAGGAGGAAATAAAACAGAGGGATGAGAAGATCATCTCTCTTGAGCAGAGCCTCAACGCTCTAAAAGAGGGGGAGCCTCTGCTGGTCAACAGATGGAGGCCAAGAAGAAGGAGGAGATGTGGTAGAACTAAATCAACCAGCTGGAAGATCTCCTCAGAGACAAAGATCAGCTCATTGCCAAGGAGAGCAAAAGTATGAACACTCACCAAGACATCCTGGCCCAGCTGCACCCTACTCAAGACTGCTCTGAAAGACAGCCGACTGAGGTGTCGAGCTCTGGAGGAAGAACTCCAAAAGCTCCTGGCTAACAGAGAGGAGACGCCAGAGAGAGCTCACAGAGCAAGCAGAGAGCCACTAGAAGGAGAGACAAAGTAGAACAATCCAAAAAGGAGCTGTTCATGCTCAGAGAGAGCAGGAGGAGGAGCGACCAGCAGCATGACAGAGAGAAGAGAGCTGGACCAGATGCTGATGGTCAAAGAGAAGGTCTGGATGCTTGAGGAAGCAGACAGAAAGGAGGATATCCAGCTCCTCATGAAGGACAACATCCAGCTTCGGCTACGTAGCCTCAGCTCACCTTTTGTCTCAAATAATAGATGACTTCAGACCTCTGGAGGTAAAATAAAATATGTTGTCTTTCTCTTTTCAGGAGCTCATAGAAAAAGAGGAAAAGAAGAGTTTCTCAGGCTGCAGTCAGTCTGGCTGCTGTTTGACCTCAGGACAGACACCTCCTCTCCAAGAGCCTAGTTGTCCTCCTCCAACCTAACCCCGTCTCCATTCTTACCCCCGACCAGCTCTGAATCTGTACAGTAATTAAAGTTGTCAGATAAATGTTGTATGTTGTACTGGCTTAATAGATAATATATGCATAAAATGGAAATACTCAAGTAAAGTACAAGTAGATAGATAGAATGATAGATACTTTTTTGATCCCAAGTTGGGAAATTGTGGTGTTACAGTAGCAGGTTATCAGCACAATATACATGAGAGAATATACACATCTATGTACACATAAAATAGAGAAAATACACATCAGTACTTAAGTGTGAATTATTTACAGAGAATCTTATTATAGTCTAATCTAATTCTAAGAAAATTAAACATTATACACTATAATAATAAAAATAATAATAATAATAAAATAATGAAATAATGATATGATATAATGATATAGTATATACTGTAATGTTGTATAACATAACAGGATATGTATGTGAGATATATATAATATAATATAGGTAGATATAGATATATAGATATGTGGTATAATAATATAAATACAATATACACGACAATACACAATATAACATCATGTAATACTGTATAATAAAATATAATACACCCGACCAACAATTAGCTGGGGTCTAAATAAATCACACTAAATATAAAAAATATAGAAGAAATAAAGAATAACACTCTCTATGTACAGTCAGTAGTGCAGATGTTAATGCTAATTTGTGCAATGTTATATGTCAAGGGGTGCAGAGAGCTCTCTGACAGCCAGAGGTGATGTGCTGAACAGCTTGATAGCTGTTGGTATGAAAGATTTCCTGTATCTGTCCTTGATACAGTGGAGATGAACCAGTCTGTTTGAGAAGCTGCTCCGCTGTCGCTCCAGTTCTGGGTGAATCTGGATCCAGATTGTCCAGACAGCTTGTTCATAGTGAAAGTGTCCAGTTTGCAGCCAATCACAGAGCCAGCCTTCCTGATCAGTATCTCAAAATTGTAATTAGTACTAGTATAATAAGTATAGTACTTGAGTAAATGTACTTACATCCCACCACTGCTTTTATTACATCACTTATTCTATTGAAATAAAAAGTGTTTGTTTCAGATCATTTTTTCCCTAGAAATTATATTTTGAAACCTTTGAATTATTTGTTGTTATTTCCCTCCTGGCTTCATAACAATCATAAGTGTGACTTTTCATTACAGGATATATGAAAGCCAGTGAAACTCTTTTAGATTTAGTACAAGTCCTGGAGATTTCAGTCATGCCACATGATTTTAATCTGCAGATGTTTTTCAATCTATGGAGAAGGCCCCCCATAAAGATCATGACATATAATAACAATAAAAAAAAAGCTGCACACAACACAACAGCTGCAGCGCATATTGTGGTGAGATTATGGTTGTAATTCAGGGTTATTTTCATCATCGCTGAATCTGATTTCTGGATCAATCGATGAAACATTTTGTCCTTAAAAGCTTCCTAAAGGTCAAGGTGAAACTGCTTTTCTCCAACCAACAATCCAAAACCCAAAAATATGATATAAAACAAGTCGAATAAATTTTATTTGTGTAGCCCAAAATCACAATTTTGCCTCAGGGGGCTTTCCAGTCTGACACCCTCTGTCCTGTACAGTGCAGCCCTCTCACTGAATCAGGAACCCCCCCTCAAAAAAAAAAACATTTTGCAAGGAAAACAGAAAAAAGTGGGAGAAACCTCAGGAAGAGCAACAGACGAATGATCCAACTTCAGGATGGACAGACACAGAGCAAAGAGCAATAAAGTGTACTGTAATAAAAATACAGCACAGACACTACATATGACAAAAATGAATACATATTACTGTATGTGTGAGAAAGTGGATCCAGAAGGTCAATCGGCTTACGAGCATCGCCAAACAGATAGAGCCAGAGCAGCACGTCCTCCTCTCCACCATGAAGCCTTGAGAGAATTTTATTTTTAAATCACAGTTGCTTAGTAATGTAAATGTATGTAAAACAGAAAAGCAGAAAATCCAAACCGACGAGAAGCTGGAACCAGACAATGTGTTTTTTTTTTTGCTTGAAAATTGACTTAAACGATTATCAAAATGGTTGCACATCTATCTATTATACAGATCTGCAGTTTTCTGATTGCAAGTCCTCAACTTAATTCACAAAAATTAAAAGAAGTAAGGCACTGCACAAAGGGAGCTGGTTCACAGGAAACTTTATGGAAACCCATTGTACACACTTGGCATCATGGATCATGAATATTTTCTCAACATTGTGATACACATAAAGCCAGTAACTAGATGTTAAATACACCTAGGACAGAAACTATCAGCTGCACAACCACAGTCGTTCTTTAATTATCCCAAATTTATCTTTTATGCTCCATTTGGCCAAATATTAAATAATATTTTTTTATAATATTTTTTATATATAATGAAAAACATCCACACATTTTACTTCCACTCTGTACTCCACGTTACATGCACATAACAACCCAATCGTGGCCAGTAAGGCATTACTACACAAATTACTTACTTACTGATAATGCTACAGAGTAGTCTCTGTCTACATTACTCTGTGACACCAGAGGTTTCCTCTGTATTCAAGCTCACAACCTAACATGCCCTTCAATGAATGTGGCTAAAATAAAGGACTGTGCATCTAATTGTGATTACAATATCCACAACTATGGGAGTAATCAAAGTTGGGTTACATCTTACTTGCAATAGAGATTGGATTATTGGTGTGCATATAATAGAAGCCATTCTCTCAGAAATCTCAAGGGCATGATCAAATAATTTACTTGTCAGTGTCAATGTTAACATGAAGCCGTCATTTCCTTTTGGCTCGAAACAAACCCCCCTGGTCAAAGACATGACAAAGAACTATTATGAACAGCACTCGTTTAAGGGAAAATAAAAGGGAGAAAATGAAATAAAAAAGTGACAAGTCCTGCTTTGTCTTTGTGTTCCATGGTGACGTTGAGCCAAAAAGTCAGTTTGCTGTAAGGCTTGAATAAAGTCCATTGAGTAGGTTATTAAAGGCAAACAGCTGCTGTCATTTCCTGGATCCCGCTGCTGACTTTCGGCCGAGCTCCCTGGCTCTCTCTGTGGCAGATTCCACGGCGCTCATGGTGGATGCCCTCAGACCGCCCTGCTCCAGGGTGTGAAGCCCGTAGATGGTTGTTCCACCAGGGGTGCAGACCTCAGAGCGCAGCTGAGCTGGATGCTTCCCGGACTCACGTAACAATCTCCCAGCACCCTGCAACAGATGGAGAGGAGACTTAATGATGGTGGATTCAATATTGTGCTGGTATACATAAAACACAGTATTCTTAGAAATATTAACAGGAACAGTGTGTAAAATTTCGGGGGATCTATTTAGAGAAAATAAATATAATAATAGTGTAATAAATAGTTTTTGTTAGGTTGGAACAAGCCCTTCATATTGACATAACGAGCAGGTCCTCTTCACAAAGTCCGCCGTGTTGCTCCACCATGTTTCTACAGTAGTTTAGAACGGACACTGGCTCTACAGGGAGCCTTTTGAATTTTTGTGTTACCTGAAGGCCACTGTAGTTCTCCAACATGCTTCTGAAACTGCAGTAACGCAAGCTGCGGAGGGCAAAACTGTAGTACCACCAGCCGCCATCTGACATCTGCTGCTCCTAAAGAAGTGCGATTACGGTAAGGATGACCTCTGGGTGAGGGGAACAGCATTACCACAGTTTTGCGCTCGGCAGCTCACGTTACCACAATCTTGGAAAGGGAGCAAGCAGAGAGGTACTCTTTGGTTGAATTTGCAACCACACCAGCAGATGCCACCAAACCCTACACACTGTACCTTTAAAACTGCTGATGCTGCTACAGTGAAACAAAAGCACACACAGTAAAACTGACCAGAACAGTTTGAGATGCGATGCTGTGTGCCAGAGCACTTGGCATTCCCATTTTAACAGCTCCTTCTGCCAGCGCTTCAGCAAACAGATACACCTGCAGACAGGGATCACATGCAGAGTCAAAGATGCACAAAGTGCATATAAAAAAAATTAAATAAAAAAAAACAAAAAAAAAACATGTTGATGATTTTGTATTACTATAAGTTAGACAATATATTAAGTATTGGATAAGGTTGTAACATCTGACTGCGCTTTTCTGACCTTCCTCAGATTTGAAACTTACTTCAGAGACAGTAGGTCATTCATCCCAGAAACCATAATTGTTAATACCATCCATACAGGAGAGAAATATGCACGTATAAAGAGCTGATATTTTGTAATTTTCACTGACAATTTGATGTGGCCCAATAGCCATAGCAAAGAGCTTGCCCTTGTCACTAGCTAGTATCAATTTTAATATGTATTTTTTTTTTTTATTATTTAGGCCTTTTTAATTTTGGCTATGAGTGTGTGTACTCTGTGTACCATGTTTATCAAGTACAAGTCTCAGTTAAACACTAAAACAAACAATATGGTCTACAATATTTTATTTCAATTACAGTACATGCTTGGATTTAATTGCATAAGAAGAAATAGGCAGAGCTGGTCTGCTGATCATTATGAAGTTCACAGTCTGACTTTGTCTTTCCAAGCTGTGTTAATATTCTGTGTTTATATAATGCACTTTTCTTACCAATATGCACTTAGACTTAAAGGTGCTAACTGCGAGATTGGGAGCATTTCTATTGCCTCTGCACTGCTCTCAACATGGCGACAGCTGAGCTGGCTGCTCGTAGATAACGGTGCTAACTGTGGAAACAACAACACCTGACAGAGCTAACCTTGTGTGGGGAAGGTGGGTGCTACTCTTCATCGACAGAGCCATTGGTTGGGATGAAGGTATTAGCTGTAACTACGCTCACATGCATGAACATGACCGGCCTGACTATGTCAACAAAGCATGGAGAAGTTTGGATTACAACACATAGAAAGGGTGAGCGACTTCATTCTCTGCTCAGGTAGACATTACTCCCCTTTATCTTTACATAGCTAATGTAACATGAGGAAGTTTCAAGTCTCCACAAGCTGATTGTCATGTTGTAGTGAAATGAGTTCATACCAGTTTGAACATAGGAGGAAGGAAAACAGAAATCAAACTGTACAGCATGTTATAAGAAAAGGTTACAGGTTTTGGTATTTTTAGGCTCCACCTAAACAAACCATACAATCCGGGGACACTCACAAAAGCGACTCCGCTCCCACTCAGTCCAGTGTGGATGTCAATCCAGGCCTCAGGTCCCTCCTCCACCAAACCACAGCGGTGCAACAAGGAGCGAAGCAGCGCTCCATCCTCCTGTTTAGCATGGGATCCCCGCGCAAACAGGAGAGCCCCTTCCTGAACCAAACATGGGAGATTTGGCATCAGCCTGATGACGACTGAATTCTCTGGCAGGAGCTTGGAATAGAAACAGAGAAAAAAGAAGAGTATTACTCATTTTTAGATCATCGTAAAACCGCCATTAGTTTGAAAAAACATTACATGTGGGCTCTCACCTCCTCCAGTGTTGCCAACGTTACTCCTGCTGCCACTGACACAATAATGTGTCGGTCAGTGACGTGCAGCGAGAGCTCACTGAGAACTAGTGGAACCAGGTGAGGTTTGACTGCCACAAAAACCACATCTGACCCAGAGACCACCTCAGTGTTGGAGTGAGTGATGGCAATCCCGAGCTCCTGAAAGCCAATGGAAGGGATGTTAGTGACCCACATGTCCACCTGCATGTAGAAACCATGCCCACAGGTAAAGAAGAATAAACAGTCCACCTTGTTTAATTTGACAAGGTAACTGAAATACAGACAGGACCACAAAACAGAGGCAGGTCTTAAGTTAGATCATTTGTGCATCACATTCATAATTTGACCAAAAACATGCAGTTTTTGTGTGTTACCTTCACCTATTCTGAAATGTTGTATTTGAATATTTCTGCATACTGGGGTCCATAAACAGTCTGGAATTACATACATTGGTTATGACTGTAAAGCTCATACTCTTGTGGATTCAATGAGCCCAGCTGTATTCATGTGTGGTGATGTTACTCCCCGTAGTTTCATTGTAGTGAGACCATTATTTGACTGATATCTCTGTATAAAATGACCTGAAACTTTAAAACCACAAACTAGAGACCAAGAGCATTCAGAAGACAACAAGGGGGTTTCTAAACATTTTCCAGAACAGAAGTGCTCGCCATCCAATTGCTAAAAAATGCAATTCAGAAATCTCCAAATATCAAAAGTTTTTAATGCCAAATCACAGCATGGCTTTTCCTGTAGCGTTCCTCAAGGTCTTAGTGGTGAAGTTACTGATCATTTTTATTAATTTTCAAGTGGTAAAAATGGTTAAATTTAGCATAAAATCTGTGTTACAAGTTGTATCAACCCTGGAATTGCTGCAACAACTTATGAGACATAAGTGAGAATAGTTATAGCCATCACCAACTTTTATCATGTTCTACACTCATACACTTTCACAATTTATGATTAATGAATTAATTTTTATTTCTTATTAGTAGAACAACTTGTCACACAGTGCCGAGCTGCATCTCAAATTAATCTCCAGTTTCCCTACTTTCAGGTGATGTTCACCACTTCTATGTGTCATCTACTGCTGACCTGCTATCTCCCCCTAAAGCCACCCCGTCCCCCTCTAAACAAAACATAAAAAAGAGGAGAATAGTAAGGAGTTAAAAAGTTTTATTTTGGGACTGAAATATCTGGATAAGCTGGTTTTACCAGTTATGCATACTGTTGTGTTAACTTTGACATCCCTTAAATATTTTACTGGATGACAGTTTGTTTAACATTAGGTTCTGTGAACTCATGCACGCAAGTTTCTAATGCAGGAACACCTGCAGGGCTCCACAGCAACAGAACAAGGTCAGCATTACAATGGATTGGTTTGCAGGACAACCATCCATTCACAAGGAACTTGATCTTACAAACAGTAACCATGATCACGATCCTGACTGGGACTGCTCACTGCCCTGCAATCCAACCCATCCTACTGAGAACTGGCACAGAGGTAAAGAAGGTGGTGATAGAAGTACCTGAAAGCGCCCCAGGTTCCTGGAGGATGGTGCGCTCACTTTGACATTTACAGGAAGAACATTTCCTTTAATGGGAACACAGAAAAAAGATTGTTAACCCCTGTTTAGAACATCTGTTTGCTCCGTTTCAACAACTCTATCATGACTCACCAGACAAGATGCCCTTTGCGATGCCGAAGGCCATATTCCCTGCACCGATAAAACCAATCTTCAGCTGCGAGTCCATCTCAGGGTCCATTTTGATCTTAAAGAAAGACGAAAAACAGATTTGAGTGGAAACATCAACATCATAGTTTAACAATGAGCTAAAAACTAAAGGTGTGAATCACAGGACAGCCTACAGCACAATACTATCATGACGAGTTTCCCACATTAACAATGGCATCACACATACATTAGGATTCTGTTATAGATGATAACACTGCAAGAAAACTAAGGCTGCACGATTTAGTCAATTAATTGATGGACAGAAAACTACACAGCTACTATTTTGATAACTGAGTAATCATTTTAGGAATCTGTTAAGCAAATATGCCAAGAATTCACTGTGGTGCCACCTTGGAGGTTGATGATTTTATTCGTCATTTGTGATAGTAAATTGATATATTTGTGTTTTTGACAGCTGGTCAAATAAAGTAAGTAATTTGAATAAATCAAGTTGGCAAGAAGGAAATTACAACTAGCATCTTTCACCCTGTGGCACTTCTGACAAAATGATGAATAAAAATAATCAATAGATTAATTAATAGTGAAAAAAAACTTTAGTTGCAACCCTACAGACAAAAAATATGATTTTTGATGATTTGAAGAATTTCACAGACCACTGAGACAAACTGCGTCTTAGCTTTTTAACAATAACAGCTTGCCGCTGTCCAAACAGAAATGATCCCTACTTCCTTCTTAATTCAAAAACGCTGACCTGCCCTGAAGACTATCTGCAGACCTGAACAATGCTGGAGGCAAAGGAGAGACACGGCTGCCTCGTTGTAACTGAACTCAAGTTTAACAGAAAATGCAAAAGGCAGTTTAACTAGGCCCAATCCATTATCAGTATGCTCACAACACTACGGCCCATCACAAAACTTCCCTAAATAAAGTATTGTGATTCAGTACAACTGTGCTGTATAACCTCCAGTAAAATGCATAGCTTTGGGACTCCTGTGATCATAACATGTGGCCAGAGACCACTGATGCCAATGTATCAGCATCACATAGCAACAGAGAGATGCAGTGCGAATGTCGATGGCATTTACATGCACACAAGAAACCTGATTACTGTGAGAAGTCAGGTTAAAGCAAGAAATCAGCTAACATGTAAAATCCAGCTGCTCAGTTGCAGTATGAGATTTTTGCCTTTCCTTAACTCAGATAAGAGGCCAAGGAAGCTGCAGTTTCAGAAATCAGCATCGTGGTATCTGAACATTTATCAGTAGCTATTTATAGTCAATAATTTGTGACACTAAAATCCCAAACATCTGTTCCAGCTTGTCAAATGTGAGGATTTGATGCTTTTCTCTGTTTGATATTATTGTAGATTGAATATGTTTGGGTTTTTAACTGTTGGTAGTTGAAGGGTCACTCTGGGCACCGAGAACTCCCATTTCTCACCCTTTTCTCACATTTCCTAAATCTTAAAAGTGATCATCGATCACCAAAACAATAGCAGAGATTATGCCACGACCTATAGATACGTCAAGAAAACATATGTAGCCTTTTGTAGCAGAGTAGTGTAGTATCAATTATTTTCCACATCCCTTGTTGAGACCAACTACATTAAGCTGCCAGTTTATTAGGTAAACGTAAAACTCATGCAGTTTAATGCCACCGATCTGCAATAATTCCTGCATTCATGAATGTAATATTCAGTTTTTAATGATTTTGTGGATTCAACTTCATGATCATTTTGGAGGCTGTAGTGTATGAATGCTCTCATTTCTTTTTAAGACTTGACAATATTTCATTCAAGCATTTTGAATGACACTTGTGATTGTTAATGTAGAACCAATGTATATTGTATATGTAAACCGTGTATTGTTATTCATTTCTTAGCAGGAATTATTGCAGATCGGTGGCATTCTGTGTGTTTGTCAGTGCTCATTAACATTAAACCAGTTGCAAGAAACAAGGGTGTTTTATTTGACACAGCGCTTTGTTTTAAAGCTCAAATAACAAGGGTGGTGCAATCTCGCTTCCTGCATCTCAGAAATATTTCTAAAATAAAATAATTTTATCCACTCAAGACCTCAATAGAGTTGTCATTTCCTCCTGATTAGATTACTGCAACGTCCTTTACTCTGGTCTCAGCCAAAACTCTCTTCGTTGCCTGCCAGATGTGGTTGCCAGACGGATCACTGGTACGAGGAGATTTCAGCATATAGCTCCGGGTTTAGCTGAAGTTCACTGGCTGCCTGTCAAATTTAGCATTGATTTTAAGATTTTGCTAACATTTAAAGCTCTGCATGGTTTGGCACCAAGCTACCTCACTGAGCTCCTTCCTACCAACATGCCACCTTGTAACCAGAGGTCCTCTGACAAGGCTTTACTGGTTGTACCAGGTCTAGACCTGACTGATGAATAAGAGACAGGACCTTTGCCTTCAGTGCCCCTAGACTCTGGAACAGACTGAGAACCTCAAATTAGCTAGCTCATTAACCAATTTTTTTTAAATTTTAATTTAAAAATAAAACAGGCATTTTTTACTCCTTAAGACAACAGCTCAGTGGCCTTTACGTCCTCTTTTGACTTACAGTATGTGTCGTAAGTTATTGTTTTTATATCACTAGTTACAGGTTTTAGTCCATCAGCGTCCTTCATCATCGACCACTTATCCGGGTCCGGTCGTAGGGGCAACTCCAGGAAGGGACCCCAACCTTCCCTTTCCCCACATTGTTTATTCTTTTATTGTTTTCAATTTGTCTACATTTTATCTGTACAAGCACTTTAGAACTATATTTAGAAAAAGGTGCTATACAGACAAAGATTATTATTATTATTATTACTGAAGCTTTTGCAGAGATCTTGATCTCAATGAGACTACCTGTTTAAATAAAAAGTTAAAACTGTATTGCATCATATATAAAATATAACTAAATAGGGTTGACAAAGTACTAAAAATAATATTAAAAACATCAGTATAGCAGGAGTATAATTCAACACCACAGGCCTCCGAAATGACCATAAAGCTGAATCAATGCCTCTCTAAAACATGATGACATTCATGATGGTAGGATTTCTTGCAGTACATCTGACTGCATTAGTTTTAGTTTGATGCACTTTGCAAATGAGAGCATATCAGAACAACCCATAGGAGAGACGTGTTCACATGATGGATGCATGCATTTAGACAACACATGGGAGAAATGAAACCACTTTTATGATCTGATGACAAGACTACATCGCATCCACGGTGTCACCCCTACAATTAAACCCAGGTTCTGGGCGGAACTGTCCTGGCAGGGCTGCGGCCAGTGCAGCATTGATGCTTCTCCGTCCGAGTCTTCTGTCACTTCATCATTCCTGTCAGAGTTGACCCCAGCTCCGACCAGGGGGTGTCTGGACTCCATGATCGCTACCATTGTCTTTTCGTACCGCCACCATCCCTGTATTTTGGTCGGAGCCGGAGAGTTGGGCTCTCTCTTGCACTTGTAATACGCACTTTTGAGAAGTTTCCAGCGAAACTTTAATTGGTCCACAGATCTGTGATAACCGGCCGCTGTCATTCTCCTGTGCGCCACTTTGAAGAGTTTGTTATTCCTCACTTTCCTCCCGTCTAAGCATTTCTTCATGTCCAACTCCTTGAGGATTTCCAGAAGCAACTCCGTCTCCTTCACGTCCCAGTTCTGCTTCTTGATACCGGAGTCGTCCATTGTTGTGGCAAGTAGCCTAGCTAGCTCGACGGCTAACTAACGGTAGTACAATGTCACGGCTGGGTTGCTAATTAGGTGCTAGCATGTCTGATGTGGCAGGGGCGGAGCGGTGCTAGTTTAATTTTTTTTTGCAGTAGTTAGCGTGAAAAGCCCATAAAATGTTAAAACCCCGTCTTTTAAAAAACACGATAGCAGAAACACAGCCCTGCAGCTGCATCTAGCTAGCGACAAAATAATCCAGCACAGATTAGATTAGAAATACAATGCACGTGTTACTTGTTGACTGGACAACCATAAAATAACACGGAGTGACATAAACACTATGTGAGGCGATGCTGTGAATAACACCGGCTAACGCTGATAGGAGGATATTTATTCACCTGCTGCTTTTCAGATACGCTGACGTCCGACGTTTAGTAAAACTCAAACTGTGGTTTAATCTAAACTGTGTGTCAGGTCGGAAACACCCGGAGCGTCCACAAAACCAACCAGCTGCACTTCTCAGCAGATGAGTTCCAGTCAACTATCGGTGGGTTTGTTTTCCACATCTCTGCTGCTGCACCAGGTGGGCGGCGCCTTCAGCATCCTCAGCCACACAGTTCACACCCGAGTCCGCACTCCCATTCTGTTTCAGCCGTGAAATAAATGGAACACACCCCATGTCCGGCCCACAAAAATGCGAGTAATCCCATTGGCTGTGTCGCCGTCCTATAGGGCGGAGAGTTAGCGGACAAAAACTGTCATTCAAATCAGCTGTGTGAGGGAGACAGAACCACCAAGGACCTGCACAATTAAACAACAGGTATATGATTTAGATATATTTAAAATTGTGACCTTTATCCAGCATGCATTGCATGGCAAGGTAATTCATTTTCAGTTCTTGTACTCGCATATATTGCTGTAACAAGTTGTAGTGTTTTGAATACTTAAATCTATTATAGTTTTCAATCGGTTTCCTTGTTTCCCATTTTCTTTTGCGCACTGAAGGAGGTATATGTGGTGGGCTCCCTGTGTTTAAAACAGACGGAAATAGATTAGAAATTAAATCCTGGTAGTTTTTTAATATGCCTGTTTCCCGGTTAAAAGAATAACTGTAGTGTATTTTTCTTATTAAAGTAGAAGATCGTATTTTAATAGTGCGTTAATGGTGTTTTAGTGGTCTACAGACAGCAGGTACGGTGTTGGAGCGCTTGTGCTGCAGCAGAGCAGACATGCCTGGGCAAGTCTCAGTGTGGTCTTCATTCAAACATAAATGGATTAAAGTTTTATTGTGTCAACACGCGGACAGTTACGCCAGGTACGCATGGGTTTGCAAGACCTCAGACATTCATATAAATCAGATCCAGAGTGATGCATATATATTTTCAGACAATCAGTCAAACATATTGGCTTTATTGTCGCCATCTAGCGACATCACACCTCCTGAATTTAAGATTTCACATAGTGATAGCAGTAAGTAAAAGTAAGCAGTTTTTTTTTTTTTTTTTTTTTTTTTTAATTGGAAAACACCTGTATTGGGGAATGGTATGTAAAGTGTTAAGTAGAGCAAATATAAGAAAGAAAACTATATAACACACTATAGGAAAGAGGAAAAAGCACAAAAACATAAATGGTGCTCTTTCAAATACTAGTAATAGCAAGTAAAAAAATCTAATATGAGGAAATAGGTAACATAGCTCCCCCAGTACACGAACACATGCAAGTAATTGGTGAGTAAATCTGAAAATTGACAGGTCTTGAGACTACAAGAAGCTCAACTTATAGTAAAAGACATCTGCTACAAATATTAACCCGTCAGCAGGACCACGTGAATGATTTTTTTCATTCTTTTGTTGTAACTTATTGTTTTTCAGTTTTATTGTGCTGGGGGTGGCAGTAGCTCAGTCTGTAGGGAGTTGGCTTGGGAATCGGAGTCAAGTCCCGACATGGACCTAGAACTGAGTGTGAACTGGTAGCTGGAGAGGTGCCAGTTTACCTCTTGCGCTGCCGAGGTGCCCCTGAGCAAGGCACCAAACCCCCAACTGCTCGGGGCGCTTATCAGGAGCAGCCCCCTCACTCTGACACCTCTCCATTAATGCATGTATATGGGTCCTGTTTGTGCATGTGTGTGTTTCAGGTCTCTATGTACTGTGTGAAAAAACTAACAGAGTGTAAAAATAAATTGAATTTCCCCTCGTGGGACTAATAAAGGCTGTTCTTCTCTTCTTCTCTGCTCCAGACATGGGCCGTCTCCCGATCCACTACCTGTGTTTCCCGCTGATCATCATGCTGGCCTGCCAGTGTCCTGCAGTCAGTGGGCTGTTTGAGTGGCTGAAGGGGATGCAGGCACCTCCAGCAGTAGCACCTCCTCCAGCAGCAGAAGTCCCAGCACTTCTTGTAAAGGATGCTCGGTTTGAGATGACCACTGCAGACGAGAAGTTTTTGGCGGAGGCGAAGCAGATGGAGCTCAGCCCGTTGGACAGCTGCCATCACAGGGTAAACTTGGAAATTCACGGTTTCTGTGGCTTAGAATCCACTTAAAGTATCTGATGCAAACAGGGTCACTTATCATATCTGAATCAGAGGTACATATATGTTGACATTTGTGTAAAGCTGCAAGCAACAAATATTTTTTTTAATGGATTAATTTAACAATTAGGTCCTTGATTAATTGCTTAGTCTATAAAATGTAAGAAAACAGTGGAAATTCTCCTAATTTCTTAAAGCTTACAGTGATGCCTTTAAATTGCTTATTTTGACCACTGACCATCTATGGAAAATGGAAGCTGCCAAAATATAAAAAAATAAAAACATTTAAAAGTTAATAAAACATAAATAAAAGAGGAAATTATATGGAAGAGTAGTTAGATAGGGGAATAAATACAAAAGTAAATAAATACAGAAGCATATTAAAACACATCAATTTGGCACTTTTAATAGTATATTTATTTATTTAGTTATTATTCATTTTTTATTTTGGAAGGTTCTGTCCTCCATAACCAGCAGTCCCAAAACACAATAAGGTGTATTATTTTTTTTTTTTTTTTTAAACAGCAGAATATCCTGATGTTTCAAATACTGGAACTAGATGATGTTTAGGATTTTTGCTAAAATTTTGATCAAAATCACATGAGAGCCTGAAATCTGTCATGAGTTGTTTTGAGATTAAAATGCAATTACTGTCCAGGAAAGTTGAAAAACACTGTTGTAAAAGATTTTCATCAAATTGGACATGTTGACAATCCTCAGCTTTGTTTGCTATTGCATAGTAACATTGGCATCGCCTACTTGAGTACAGCACTGTGCTCTGTTGTAGGTGGTCGCCCGGCTGAAGGCGAGCTGTGAAAGCCTTTCAGAGGAGCAGCTTGCAAAGCTTGGAGTCACACTGTTTAACTGCCAGGCAGAGACTGAGGGGCGCCGGACCTACCCATGCACAGAGGAAATGGTAAAATATAAAGTCCTGATTATATTTTAAAATGAAAATATTGTGACATTGTGGAGCTATTTTTAATTTCATTTTGGTATTTCAGACTATAAAAGAGTGCACAGCAGACATGGATTCAGACACATGGAATGCTTACCACATAGTGAGCAACAGGGCGCGCTCTGTTTGTTACGCGACTCGACAGCAGCTCTTCCGCCGCAGAGCAGAGCACACTGTTAACGCTCTCATCTCCACGGCCACAAGCCAGCTAGATGCAATGAAGGACCTCAAGGTAGATTTCTGTTTTCTTCTGCCTTGTCATCCTTGTGTGCGTAGTGTGCTAGAGGTTGATTTTTGCTTCAGTCATGGTGTTTTGTAACAGGAGGGCCAGCTGGAGCTGAGGGAACTGACTGCTGCCTCCTTGGACAAGCTGCTGGATGGTCACAGTGCTCTGCAGGCCCAACAGGGGAAACTGTACGAGGGCCAGGGGCAGATGGAGCATTCACTGAGAGACAACCTGGAGCGTCTAGGCCAAGAAAAAGCCCTCATCGCCTCTGGACAGGAACTGGTAGCCCAGCTCATTCAGGGCATTACGAAGAGAATGGGTGAGCGCTTTCATGGGTTTCACCCAAAAATATTTAGCATTTAGAGCTACTGTATACAGTAGTAGCAGATTGAGATGCACTGACGTATGTGCTGACATACTAAAATGTGTGTCTGTGTTTGTGCCTCCGCCTAAAGACCATCATACTTTATACTTTAAATAATAATAGGGTCTATACATTTTCATCAGTATCAAAAATAATTATAGACAATCAGGAGGATACAAGTGAATATTTCTTTAGTACACAATAATTAATTGAGAAAATGGCCTGTTCAAAAATTCCTTATGTACCATGTTTAAATTAGCCTCAATTTCAGAGATTTTCCCAGTTTACTGAGGAGATGAGACATTTTTTGTCATTCCTAATCAATATTGCCGTCGCTTATGTCAGTATTGCTCATTGCAGATACGTAAAACATTTACTTTCATAAGAAATTAGAAACCTTTATTGGACTGAATTACTCCTCTTTCCAAGCTACAACAAGTTCAATGATAGAGATTCCTAATTGTAAACAGGAGTTAGACCAAAGGTATTGTAAAACTTAATGAATTTGCACAGTAACATTAATTATAGACGACCTGTGATGTTAGTTGATCTGTCTCCCATGCAAGGACCAAACTAAGTATTACCAGTTAAAGAACATTAGTTCCCCACAGGAAATAAAACACAGCAAACAGAAAGAACCCACAAGAGTCAAAGAGGCAATCAAATTCATAAATCAGCCCAACAGTAAGTTAGCACTTACATAGCAACACATTAGCCTTAAACAGCTGATATAGTAGGTAGGTTGATTAGCAGTAATCTGATGGCAGAAAAAAATGATAAAAATTGATATTTATTGATTTATTTATTGATATTTATTACCCTCTGTGTGTCTTCTTTTAGAGAATGTGAGTGAACATCTGCAGGTCCAAGGCTCGGAGGTGCAGGACAGCCACAAGGCGATCGCTAAAGACCTCGCAGATGTCAGACACCAAGCTCAGGACATCCACCAGAAAATTGGTAATGAGAACAGAGCATCACAAATAAACTAAAATAACAAATGAAATAAATAAATGAATGAATTCTGTCACTGATTTTTATTTCTGTGGTTGATCAGACCACAGCATGCTGGAGTTTCTGCAGTACCAGGACCAGACCTCGCAGTATTACACCGACCTGATGAACAAACTGGAGCGCATGAACAGCACCCTGGGAGCCACGCTGCACTACCTGGATAACATGCAGAGCCGGATCGAGGAGAGGCTCCACATGATCCAGGGCTACCTCGGCTGGGCAGGTGAGACATGACACGTAGTGCAGCGACCAAATTTGTCCACATGCTATCTTTTCTGCTACAAAATAATTTTGATTGACCTCACGGTATAAATGAACAATGATTTAATAAAACAAACACTGTGATCCATCCATCTATTATCTGTATCTGCCTATCATATTCAGGGTCGCAGGGGGCTAAAATTGAGTTGAAATGATAAATTGATGAACAGAAGATGAATCGGCAACTGTTTTGATCATCATTCCAGCCATGTTTACAGCAAAAAAATGCCATTTTCAATTTTAATGTTTTTCTTTGTCATATGAAATCGAGAACACACAGTGTGTCAGCACTGACTGATAATGAAAATAAGTGTCAATTGCATCCCTAAAAGCAAAAAGCTTAAAAAAGGCAGATCTCTGTATAATCAGTCTGTAATCCAGCACTGTATTGATCTAAGATAATTGATTACTCTGGTGCTAGAAGCATCTTTTCCTGCAAGTCTCTTGAAAATGTATTTAAATAGAAAGTATTTGTTTAGTTGCACATAAACATCCCAGAGCTGAAAGCGAGGTAACGGACCTCACAGTCAACCATTAGGATCATCAGATGAGCCAAATATCCTCATCCTCTGTCGCCTGAAATGTCCTAAAACCTCTTTGATATGGTTAAGATTCGTACTGATTTTTTTTTCCGCAATGTGTTTATTGGGGTTTCTTTTCCATTTTTTTCAACAATACACATACACACATATACACTTGCATCCAAAACATAAATTAAGTATAAAATAAAATAATATTTATATCAATAAAATGAGAGAAAAATAAATAAATAAATAAATAATAAATAAATGGTAATAATCCACATATGCATGTAAAATATCCATACTCTTCCAACAAAGTGCAATAGCTCTCCTGGCTTGAAGAAGTCCAAAGTCCAGCAGTGTAGATTCGTACTGATTTATTTAATTTCCCTTGTGCTTGTTGTGATTACAGGTCTGAGCCTGACAGCCATGTGGACGTGTGTTGCACATACAGGCTACTTCATCCTGTGTGCCGTCCTGCTGACATTCCTGCGCTGTCCAGGTTTCTCTCGTGCGATGCTGCTGCTCACCGTTCCTCTTAACGCAGTGGCCGAGGTCAACCAGCAGCCGGCGCTGGATCTCACCGGCCTCAGCCTGCTGCTGCTCCTCCTCTCTCTGGGTACCAACATAAAGCTGCTAACATGGCAAATACTGTGCAATGTCTCCAGTATTCTCCTGTATTTGCTACAGTGCTGATGTTGTTCATATCTGCAGGTCACTGGTTTGTGAGTCAGGTGTGTTCGTGCCTCCAGATGAGAGGAAAGCCAACAGCTCCGCTGCCTCTGGCCCCATGCACCATTGTGGAGCCTCTGAAGGAGCCAGTTTCATCCTGCCACTCATATCCACCGTCCTCCACACCACAGAAGTGAGTCTGCAGACTTCATTACAGTCTATGCTGCAGACTAGAGCTGCAACAAACTAATCGATTAATTGTTTTGTTTATAAAATGTCTGAAAATTGTAAAAAATACTTGGTGAAATTTCCCAGAACTCAAAGTGACGGTACAAAAGATATATAAGGTATTTATTTACAATGATTGCATGCATTTTTGTTTTAAACCATAAAGACCAGATGCTACATTTGTGTGTTTATACCTTTAAGACCGGGTGCAACAGAAGTGCTACGCATTTCTGCCATTAAGACCAGATGCAACATGAACATGTTTTAGACATTTTCAGTTCAAAAAGATACTGGTATATAGTGAATATATATATTAGACCCATTTTTGTCCACTGCCATTTAAGTTCTTGCATTGCGACTTTTTTACAGTGATACCTCAGTTTTATACTGTGACATGTAAACAGACTACTGTAAAATGTCAGATTTTTTTTTGAATTTTTGTTGTTTAGTAATTACAAAAATGGTAATTTTAGGACAAAGCCAACAGGTTTTCATCAAAACTAAAAGTCTAAGCTGTCAAATGGTTTTCATTTCATGTTTCTATCTGCTACAGATGCTGAGAAATAAAGGTTTTTGTGTTAATGTTAAGTTTTTCAGAAATCAGAAAGGTTTTAGGAGGCTGTTTTCAAAAAACGTCTCAGGTTTTAATGGGATAAATTGACTATAATTGTCCATTAATCTTTTCAGCCCTGACTGACACCTCACCATTTTTATTCTCACTATTTTCAAAATTTCACTCTTGTACATGTATCCCATAATTGTGCAGTTTGATGCAGATCCTTATTTAAAACATCTAAACAGTTGCCATCATTAAAAGAAACAAATTTTACCAGTTGTGCAACAATATGGGAGATAAATGCTCTTATTTCTCTGTAATTGGTTTATTTGATTTAGTCTGTAATGTTTTTTCTCCTCAGAGATGAAGATGATGGCTTCATCCAGCAAGATGACCTGTTGAACCCAGACAGCTTCATATCAGGTTGGAAACATATACTGCACCTTAACAGTAAAATATTTTACAAATAATTCTCCTAAAGGAATACTTCCCCCCCGACTGACCATCTGTATATGGGTTACTCACCCCCGTGAGATGAGAACCCATTTCTTTAATGCATGAAGGCTACTTACGATTTTTAGGTTGTACCAGGATCAGTTTTAAAGCTAGAGTGAAGATACTGGCATCATATGGAACTAGAAAACCAAGTATGTCATACTAGCTTGTTGCCAAGGGGGCTAAATAATGCTCCAGACACAAATTTTCACTAAAACTTTACCATTTAAAAAAACCTCTGCATATAAACGGTGCTCACATGGATGAATAAATAGCACGCCTGCACAAGTGTGAAACTGTTTATGTGCAAGTGTAAGTGCTTCGTTCATTGTGGAGGCTTGTGAAGAAAAACATTTTCTTCAAGGATTCAAGGTAAGTACAAATTATTGAGGGTGAAGTATTCCTTTTATAGAAAAGTGAGGCCTTACTAGATTCAGTTACTCATATTTGCTGTCTCCCGTGTCTTTGTAAACAGGTAACTTTGGCATATCAGCAGTGTCTCCCCCTCACAGGAAGCCAGTGCCAGAGTCCAGGTTTATGCCGATTGTTGGGACACCCAATCACTCCACTCCCAGGCCTGTACCACAGCCGTCTCTTTCAGCGGTGAGCAAACTGAGTGAATGTCATATGAAAAATAACAACGGTATTTTCACTACCTCATGAACTATTAACTGTTTTCTGTTACAGGCTGTGGTTGCCGATATCCCCCCAAGGAACCTGGGAGGTGTTTTTGATGCAGTGAACGACTCGCGGGACTTTGTGAACGACTCACGGAGTGCGAGTCCTACCCCGTCAGTAGTCAGCAACAGGTCAGGCTTTTAGACATTCTGATCACACTTAAGTGTTTATGTTATTAAAAATGTTTTGATTAGGCTTTTTTTCTGTTGGATCTTTCCCATAAACTGATCACACGTTTTTATTCTCTCCCGTCTTTCCGGCGGCAGCTCTCTATCAGGCCGCCAGCTGTGCAACGGGGTCACTAAAACAGGGAAGGCCTGTAAGAAGAGAGCCGTGCCAGGACAGGAGTACTGCAGAGTCCACGAAGGGGGGCAGACCTCCTACGTTGTTAAATAAGCCAGCGCTACACTTTTTTTTTTTTTTTTTTTTTTTTTTTTTTAAGACCACAGATGATGTTTTTAATATTTTATTGCCATGTTTTTAACTGCTCTATGAATGTCTGTATGTGTATTCAAACAGAGCAAATATTCTTTGCTAGAGGGCCTTCAATCAACTGTTAATGTGATATCACTAAGTTCTGCCTGCTGTCCATTTTTTAAGATAATAAATTATTTCTTTACTTATGAATCCATTTGTATGTGTATTTAAACAAAGCAGTAGTAGTCCCAAAAGCTGAATTCAATCATTATTTGATCTTCACTGGCATTTAGCATTCCACTATCTCCATCTGCCTTTTTGGTGACCGCTCTATCACCAAGAAAACCATTTTGAAGTGGAAATCCAGACATCTACTCTCTATAAAACAATAGCTGAACCTCCACTCAAACATACATACATCACTACAGCAAACCAAACAAAATGATCAAATGACAGAATTCAATATTAATTTCCCATATCTAATCCTGCCTCTTAATCTGCCGGTGAGCTAAATGCCACCCCGTCACTACCACCACCTTCATATTACGATCCCACCCCTTACACATGGATCTTACAGTTACATACATGTAGGCGGCCGGTTTATTCGCCCCTGCTGTCTGCTACAAAATCCTCCGATATCAGGAATCTCAGCTTGCGGTATAACCCTTAAAGGTTCAAGCAGACTTTAATAGGTATAAAACATTTATTTTGCTCAGTGCCAATATACCGTGAAAAAACAGCCAAACATACAGTTAAACCGGATATCCCACAACCGTCTGTTCATTAAATAAAAACAATCAAGGTCACTTGATCTTCCTTCAAGAAAACAGGTGATTCAGTGATGAAACTGGTGAAGAAGATTTATACTAGACAATAACTGGACTGGATTCTAAGACTAAAGCACTCTATTAACAATTCAAATAATTAACACTACAATAGTGAAAAAACACACAAACAGGTAAACAACAGATTGTTTCTTAAACCCTAAACAAGTCAACATTCATGACAGAATACAGTATGGTGCTGCAGACACCGATATTCAGTCCTGTGCACAGAGTAACAAATTCAAACTGACAGACTTCGTTCAGTAACATTCACCTCCTTTGCAGATGGACCACCTTGGTTTCTTCCAACCACTGCCATCACCACCACCACCACCTTCTCTATTCCCCTTCTCTTCCAACACAGAGTCGGGGATCGACAGACTTTGTACCAACTTCTTTGGCAGAGTCCTCACTTCCGGGCTGTGTCATGGTTGGCAACAAACCAATCGCAGGTTTCCTTTAAAGCTGAAAATGAGCGAGAGGAATCAGTATAGACAGGCAGCATATGTAATCAAAACGTACTGTATGTCTTGTAATTAAGTGAAAGTATTCACAATTTTTGCACTGATGGCATCTAAACACCCAGTGTGCACACACAAACTCAGCCCTACCTTGTTTGAAGGGTGTAAAGGTAAAGTCTGGCAGGTAACGGCGCAGCTTTGCATTGCTGGCTGTCTTTTTGAACTGGCCGTCTGCTTTACTGGTATCAAACTAGAGGTCAAAGGTCAAGGAAACCATATGGGACTGATGATTAGAAATATTTTGAATAACCACTTTATTCACAAAGACCTAAAGCTTGAGTAGGTAACACAGGAGAAACCAGCAAGAGTAAGCTACATTATGAAAATTATCCACCTGCCTGGTGTTGCCAGCTCTTGTAATGAAAGCAGCTTGCAGCACCAGCTCCAACAGTTTCTAAATCTAGTGAGAAAGTCACCAAGTCGGCAACACCGTTGCATCAGGGCTCCTTCCAAAGCCACTCACCCACTATTATCATAATGAATGTAAACAACGAACATGGCTCTTGTCAGTACTCACAGTTGTCACACTAGCAGGTTGCGGCAGACAGGCTTATTACAGTCCCGCGACAGAGTTTTTAAATCTACTGATTGCTGTCGAGATGTAAAGAGAATTTCTACAGCTATAATAAAAAAGGTTTCTAAAATACATCACCCACAAAAGAAAAAGAGTGAGTCTTAAAGCTACAATGAGTAACTTGAATCAAAATAGCTTTTTGTCATATTTGCTCAAAGTCACAATATACCCTGATAGTAGTACGAGTACATACTGGTGGTGTAGTGGTTTGCGTTGCCGCCTTTCAACCTGTTGCCCCCGGGTTCGATTCCTGGCCAGTGCATGACTTTATAATGGGGGCGGCAGTAGCTCAGTCTGTAGGGAGTTGGCTTGGGAACCGGAGGGTCACCGGTTCAAGTCCCGCCATGGACCAAGAACTGAGTGTGAACTGGTAGCTGGAGAGGTGCCAGTTTACCTCTTGGGCACTGCCGAGGTGCCCCTGAGCAAGGCACCAAACCCCCAACTGCTCGGGGCACTTGTCAGGAGCAGCCCCATCACTCTGACATCTCTCCATTGTTGCATGTTTGTGCATGTGTGAGTTCGGGTCTGCATGTACCGTGTATAAGTTAACAACAGAGTGAAAAAATTGAATTTCCCCTCGTGGGACTAATAAAGGACTATCTTCTTCTTCTTCTTCTTCATAGATAGTACATTGCATTTGCAATATTCCACTGTGCCCAAAGAAAAACAACCAATCAGAGCTGTGGAGTCTCTAACATAGCTGTAAATCACTGTGATCAAAACTGTCAAACTGGGCAGCAATAACGAGAACGTTTGTGATCTGGCCGCCATGTTGAAAACACTCAAGTCGCAGCCGAGCACCACTCACGTCCTCATTTTACAGCTGAACAGTAACTGCAAGATGTTTCTGGAAACATCCGAGGATAGAAACAGGCATTACAGTAACAGAATAATGATTCATAGCTTGATCGGAGTTCATAGGCAGCAAATTATAGCTGTGTTTTTCTTTGGGTGCAGTGTAATATTGCAAATACCATTAGGAGTACTAACAGGAGGCAGAGGAACCTGATTTTTTTCCGCAGATTATCTGTCTCATGTCAGGATATAGTGAATGCTAAAAAGTTATGAAAGTTACTAACTGTAGCTTTACCAGACAGACAGTTTGATCAGATAATTACAGTTTTTGATGGTATATACTTGTAGAGAACTTGTAACTAACAAACCCATGGATACTTGCCTAAGATAGGATGACCTGTTAGGTCTAGGGGTGTATGAAAATATTGAATATATCAAGTAGTGCGATATTACGTTTTGTGATACTGAATAAATTCTCAAAAACACTATTGATTTCTATTTATTAGTTTACATGCAAAGATGAACTCAGTCAATACTTTGTTTCATTTGCAAAGTGAAGATCCCTCTCTGTGTATATGATACTGTAAATGGAAATGAACATCCCACTGTTCTGACTGCATAAAAGTCAACTTTTATACTCAGACTTTATGCATATGGTTGTGTGTAGCAATATATAAAAATACTGAATTTTAACCCCTGTATCATGGCAGGTATCGTACGATTTGTATCGTAAGAAGCCCTAGTTAGGTCTCATTTATGACATGTACAATGTGCTTTGAACACTGATCAGCAATCATATTGAATATTTACAATTTAAACAGCAAGCAAATACTCCAACCCTACCAAACCAACCGGTCCGTTCCGGTCCACCACGCCCTACATCATCTGCATTCACCTAACACGAACACATGCATCCTGTTCACAGACTACAGTTAAGCCTTTAACTCTGTTGATTCACTCAAACTATTTACCACACATGTACAGTGACTCCGCCATATGCCATCTGATTCAGAGCTTCCTGTGGCACAGACTATAGAGGTGAAGGTTTATAACCTAACCTCATGCCCTCTTGCCCTCAGCACAGGGCAAGGCACCTCAGGGCTGTGTCCCCCCCGGTTATTCTCACTGTACTCCACCTACTTTACATCTGGACAGTTCTGTGAAAACAATTACTGTAAATATGCAAAACGCACAACCATTGTAGGCTTCATGTCCAAGCCTAACAACTCTTACTTAATAAAACCCAGGAACTCGTTATTGACTTTTGTTGCATGCCAAACCCATAAATACCCATACAAATAAATGGAGACCTCATCACCACCACTGACTTCTTTAAATTCCTGGGACACACAACAATAAACTGACTGAAAAACAGCACTGAACACCACCACTGAGTCCATCATCACAGCAACAGTAATGTTTACAACAGTCACCATATAAACTCATTAATATCTCACTGGAAACAGTCTAGCATATTAATAAAATAAATCATATTCCTGAGGGAACTTTATAAAGACTGAAGAACACAAACATCAGTCAGTATCAGTCCTTCCTCCTGTCCTCTGTCCTCCTCTCCTCTGTCCTCTGTCCTCCTGTCCTCTGTCCTCCTCTCCTCTGTCCTCCTCCCTCTGCTGATGTGAACCACTACAGGTCCTGCTGGTAGAGGAGGAGCTGCTTTGTCTCAGCCAGCTGATGAGTTTACTATTAAGATACATGACAAACTAACCTAAACAGACTACAGAGCCTACTGCCAGCTTTAGTTTCAGCTTGTGTAGCAGAGAGTTACGTTGCTCCTAAACATTATGAGGATAATATATTAATAACACAGAGGCTTTAAAGTTTGGACCCTTGTCAATAACAGCACATCACCACTGCTACTGTTCCACCCTTCACAATAAACTCCCTGAACACAACCACTGAACACTGCTGACTAGAAGGAACTAAAGTCATTTGCTTGCATTTACTACCTCCTCACATACTACTGATGTGCAATATTACCATGATTGTCTGCTACTGTCCATTTATGTACCGTATTTTACCGCACTATAAGGCGCACTTAAAATCACCCAACTGTTTAACTCAGACACTGATGATGAAGGATTTGATGGATTTGTGGAAGAGGATTGAACTGTGTATTGTTTTGTATTTCATGTGTTACAACTGAAAAATGTTGAGTTATTGAAGTTTCTGAATAAAGTTTGACTTATCTGACCGTTTTGTTTCGCTTAATGAGCCTTATAATCTGGTGCACCTTTTAGTGTGAAAAATACGGTATTTGTGCTGCAGAGCAGTGGCTGACCAATTCATTTGACAGCCAAATAATCGGGCCAATTTTTGGACATTTTTTCATAACCGGCCGATGCCTGGGCATAGTAAGCCATAGCAGCCAAGTGTTGTTGCTGTAGAACATGTGTGACTCCGCCCCTTGTGTCAATCACATTTCCATGCTGACCTCAGCAGTTGTAGCCCAGTGGGCTAAACTTTGCAAGAGTGCATGAAAAGAACAACGTCCTAACTGTGGGGAACGGTGCAGGCACAAAATGCAGATTGGAAAGACAGACCATAAGTGTTGGTCAATTAATTTTTACTGAATTTAAGACATTTTTGTGTATCCATTTGTTATTATTCAGCTGTTATACTGTATCAGATGGAGGAAAAAAGAAAAACAAAGATATCAGCAAAAAAAAACAAAATATCTGCATCATATATTGGCCATCAGCTGTCCTGATTCTGTAAAAATGATCGGCATCAGCCACAAAAACCCATATCGGTCGACCTCTATCCATCCATCAGCTTTGGCCGTGTGGCTAATAATCTAATTTAGTCTAAACCACCAGCACGCTCTTTTACACTGGTGGTCATCAAACCAAAATATGAGATGCTTGCCTGGAGTCTGATCCAAGAAGGCTTACTAAGTTAGCCAAATAACTGAGCTAAATTAAACCTGGAGCCGCCTCCAATCTGGAACATGGAAAATACATAGTAAATGATTAACTGTGATTAACTCAGCATGATTAAAAGGATACCACCACTTCCCCTTTAAAGTCCAGTCCTTGCACAACGGCTTCTGCTGCTTCTTTGATGGACACTTCATCTTCCTCTCCAACTGGAACCAGAGGACACGACATAGACGTTACTATGAATTTAATTCAGCAGTAACTATTAATAGGCTGTGTATGACGACTGACTCACCGGAGAGAATGATTGGATCGACCTCCGGATACTCTCTCAAGACCCACAGGAAGAGACGAGCCAGGTCCAAAGAGTAAATGAACTGTCTTCTGGGAGTGCCTGAGCCCCAGACCACCAGGGGCTTCCCCTCTTCTGCTCATACACAAAGGTTGTGTAATTTACATGGTAAAACAAAATTAATGAATGTATGAACAAACAATAGTTTCTGATGCACATGTGCAGTATGAATCAGACACTCACAGGAAAATGGCGGCAGATGAAGACGAAGTTTATGAGCTAAAGCGCAAGCAAGCATTTCAATTATAATGGAAACAGCAGTTTAATTGACTGGTGTTAAAGAATTTGGGCGAAACTTCCGATTCATTAACTTGCATAAAGATTTAACACAACAATTAAGTTCAGTTTTTGTTATTTGGTAACCATTAATCAATAAAATAATGTGGATAAGAGCAAGTAAAAATTGACTTTAGGTAAGTACATTTTTTGACCCACTCGCCCAATTGGGCAAATGAAAAAAAACACTGAACCCTGCTTATAGTTAAATAATGAGATGCAGTTATAGTCTCAATACTGATCCAAAAACACATTGAGGTAGGCATACTCTAAACTGAAAAATAATAGTGCTGATAGATATTTGGTGCTGTCCAAAGTCCTGAGTTTGGTGTTTTATCAAGCGCAAAATATTAGATGATGTAAGAGAACGTGACTTACTTTGAGCAATGTAAGCTTTGTGTATGAGGCCTGGCAGCACATGACCGTCCTCGATGCTGAAGTTGTCATGGGGACCAAACACGTTTGTGGGAATCACAGCTGTATAGCAGTGCCCATGCTGCTGGAAATACGCCCTGTGAAACGTACACACAGTTTTATAGACAACTGTTATTCATGTGACGGTGTGAATTTACTAAACATGCAACATGCATACACAGCACAAAACCAACGACTTGAGTTCCCACCTGTTATGAACGTCAATCATTCTCTTAGCATAGGCATAGCCGAAGTTAGACTCATGAGGTGGACCGTTGTGGATCTTATGCAAAGAAGTAAAATAAAGTTAGTCGCCATTTACAAATTTACTGATACATACCAGCTACGACACAAATTCACACCCTGGGGGTCCTGACACCCACTAGGGGTCACTAAATCATCACAGGGGGTCGTGAAACCTTTTTGATTTTAAGGATGTAAAACAACCTATATCTGAGCATGTCATACATGTCTGGGAAGAATATGAAATGAAGCTGTTATTTTTGGATTATTATTTAAGATATAAACTTAAAAATTTGAAAAGCACACAGTTAAAACAACCAAAGAGCCAAGAGAACAATGGCTAAACATCTGAACACGGAATTTGTCAAAAAAAATGATGCACTGTTCACAGGAAATAATCTGCTCAAAAGTCATCAATATTGCTCGTTTTACACAAACTTCTTATTACATTCACTGTTTGGGTCAACTGCATAGTTCATATTATGACATGATATATTCATATCATATAGGATTAGTTGTGGTGTACTTTTACTGTGCATTGGAAATAATATGACATATCCATAAAATCTCACTTGGTCAGGGCTCATCAATTTACTGAATGATGGGAAACAGGACCTTTAAAGAAAAAGGTTGGGAACCACTGAGCTAGGAGAACACAAAGGTTTTTTTTTTTTTACCATGGTCTCATCGATAGGGTAGGTGGTCTTATCGGGAAAGATGCAGGTAGACAAGCAGGAAACGACCTTAACCGCGCCAACTTCATGTGCTGCCTGCAGCACGTTATCATTGATGTAGACATTGTTTCTCTGGAGGGTGACAGATGCATCAGTAGCAACAAAAACAAATCTGAAAATGACTGTTACAAAACTGCATAAAAAACAACAAATTCTACTTTCAACACATGTCCAACAGCCTCTTCAGACATCTGTGATAGTTTATTAGCAGTGACAGTGCATGAAGTGTGACTTCCTCATACCCAAAAGTCCAGGTTGTATTTCATGTTCTTGAAAAGCCCCCCAACCATAGCAGCCAGGTGAATGACGTGGGTTGGCCTGTGTTTTTCAAACACCGCCCGTGTCTCCTCCATGTTCCTAAAGACCGGCCGCAATAACACAGAATGAGAGAAGTGCTGAGACAAGTCGTACATGTTTGCATGTTAGCAGTAGCTAGAGGAAGCATGCCCTCACATGAGGTCGGCATCTTTGGAGGAGAGGAATATCCATTCTTCCCCCTCCTTGGCTCCCCCCTCCTCTTTGACCACATGCTGTATGGCTCGGCCCACCAAGCCGGACCCCCCTGTCACCAACACCCTCAATGGAGCGATCTGATCACTCTGACTGTTCATCTAGAAAGAGCAAGGCACAAAAATACTTGAAGCTTCAGTAGTTAGAATATTGTTGGCAAAAAATCCATAATATCCTTTCAGCATATTGTAATTCAAGTGATCTGAGAGAAAACTAGATCTCTGTACCTCCTCATGGCTCTGATTTCAGGCTTTAAAAAATCTAGCAGGACGGGAGAGTTTGGCCAATCACAGGTAATTTCAGAGAGAAATCGGAAGAAAGCAACCAATCAGAGCCAAGACTCCAGATCAGCTCTGATTGGTTGTTTTCCTCCGGTCTGTGAAACCTTGCAGATGCCATTAGGAGCACCGGGGGGAACAGAGGAATATGATTACCTGTCTCATGCACTATTGTCAGGACAGGGTTACCGTTTCACCTACTTCAGCTTTAATGGGACATAAGAATAATGCACACAAAACAGGATATGAGAGTTAGCATACGACAGTGAGGCTATATTTCATTACACAAAGGGGCAGTTGGCCCTGAAGGCACCCTGACAGTGACTACAGGTGGGTTTGTTGCAGCTCTGCTAAGCTGTTTGCAGGTAAATGCCACGTCATTCAGCAGCTCAGTTAACATCAAGTAAGAATCAAATAACAAACACTAAGTTACTATAGCTAACTTAGTTATCTTACCTCTGTTTTCGGGTTTCCAAAGGCCAACTCGTCTGTTGTTACCTGCTTGTCATGGGAAGGGACCGCCGGTCTGTACTGGACTGTGTCGAGTTGTGCAAAGCCAGATAACTTTAGCCAACGTTGCTTATCTATGCTAGCGGGTGATATCTGTCACATTCATTCCTGTCAGCGAGTTAAACTAGTTGAACCTGAATATGGCATTTATATCACAAGTAACAATTTCCCTCTCCTCCGCCTGGAGCAGAAAAACAGCGCAGAGTCTGAGCTAAACTATGTTAAGCACTTGTTTCTGTCCCTATGGCTGTAAACTACACACAGCCGGTAGAGAGACAGCGAGGCAGAGTGTAGACTTCAGCTTCCGGTAATAACCTTCAAAATAAAGTTTTATTGTCGAACATCTCGGTTTGTTTTCATGCTTCAAATCGACATCATGAAACAGTCCAATTATTCTCAAAGTGTAAAGATATAAAAAATGCATTAAATCTAAAATTTGACTTAATAATCATTCTCCACAGTATTTTGTCACGATTTGTAACTTTTACTTTTAGGCATAAAAATACGCTTTCCGGTTTGGTAATCTTTTTCACGTTTTGCCATATAAATATGATTATTTCTGTATTTTGCATTTATTGTAAATGTTTTAAATATTTTTTATCTGCTCATGCAATGTATAAGACTTATTTTTCTGTCAGGTGATTCATATCCATGAATCGAGCACAATATTTCTAAATTAAGATTTTTTTTCAATGATGTGAATGTTTATGTATCCATAAAACTATTTCTAACAAAATCACAAACAGCCCATTCAATGTAACTTTGTGAAATCTTTCTTATATATATATATATATATATATATATATATATATATATATATATATATATATATATATATATATATATATATATATATATATATATAGCAGATGTATATGTGTATGCATAAAGCAACTTGACTGATTCATTTATCTTGTTTATAACTTGGTCAGTGTTGGACTAGGGAAAAATATGTGCTTTTTAACAATTTCTGATCAGGCTGTAGGAGCAATATTTGAATTACTGGTGTAGGTACTGTATATTTTGTGTCACAGTTTGTCTCAGAAACACATCATTGTGAATCATCACTGCCCTTAGTGACCAGAATAAGAAGAGCACCCACACAGGGGTCACCTGGAGTTGACACCATATACAGAACCACCATTTGCTTTGGTAAGAATGCTGTCTCAGACCTTTATCTGTACTTTATCTGCATTGGATTTGGTTGAGTGTTTGCGTTCCACATTTCAAAGCTGTTTTTTACAGTTTCGTGGCGTTATGCAATAGCATTTAATTAATTATTGTAAAAGGAGTAATAATCTGTGAGGATTTGCAATTAATGTCTTGCAAATTTATCATCAAAGCAGTAACATACTAGACCACTTACATTCATCACCATTCATTCTTCTTATGCTTTATCTATATTTAAAAATACTACAATATGAGTTTAGTTCCTCTGGAAAACACACACTTCAGTGTGAACCCATTTCATTAGAACTACTGTTAACTGAAGAAAATGTCCTTATGAAAACTCTGATTGTTTAACAGTCACTTTAAATCCCCAAAGTTGCTTTATTTCACTTAAGTTCACTCCAGTATTGTAACGCATTAATTCAACCAGAAACACTCAAACTCCAACAGCTACATCTAGGATTTCAGTGCAAAGGCAGATAGCTCCTCAATTAGCAAAACATCACAGAAAATAAAGCCATCATTTCAAGGATTTTGCATGTTTTTTTTTATTTCAATTGGCCCAATATCTTCATCTACTGGTTCTGTCTACTGAGGAGATGAGAACCTGCCCAGGAAGAGGATGGACTTGGTCTTATTGTGCCTGATGAAGAAGAGGAAAGGGTGGTCCGCTGTGAAGTGTTCCTCCCTCAACATGCAGAATGCTATTAATCCTGCTGTGGCTGCAGCCGCCTCCGTCCCCTCCTCGTTCACCTCAACAAACGCTTTGTGGGCCACTGTGGACAGGAAGAGTCCTCCTTCACTGTTCATGCCAGACAAATCGGCCTTCGCCGCGCAGAATACATCTATCATGCCCAGTTTGGCCAGAGGCTCGTTCAGCTGGTAGTCTTCCTCCAGCTTGAACTTGGGCAGGTGAACGAGGATTTCTGAGTGGACGTCCATGTTTTCCTTGTTGGTCCATTCGTCAAGCTTCTCCCGTGTTAGCTCATTCTCCAGCTGGAACAAAACACACAGACACACTGTACTGCATGTCTATATTCCATTTATATTAACATACTGTAAGGATCAGGTTGTAGATGCTTCTTAGAGGCTATAATCATGTCTTTGCTAAGCCTACTTAGCCTAGGTAGTTGCTTCTAGGTTGTGTACCTTCAGCAGGGGGTCAGAGCCATCTGCAGACTCCTCAGGAAGCAGGATGAACATGCTGAGCTCCTCATCCACGTATGGCAGCTCCAGGATCTGCAGACCGAGCTCAGGTACATAGTTGTAGGGCAGCTTCTTCATCTGGTACATCATCTGGACCGGCTTGGTTTCATTCTAAAGCACAATTAAATATAAGAAATCAAGATCGGACCTCAATCTGGCTGAGTTATACTGTGTTCAAACTTCATGGCTCTACATCTGCAAACTTCACCTGGTTGACTTTAAAGGTCATCTCTTTGGTGTTTGCCACATCAAAGCGGTGCATCCAGTCTCCCTTGAAGTAGATGGCATTAACCAGAGCCAATCTTGTCATAGTGCTGACTGTTCCTGGCTTCAGAAGATCTTTAATCTTATCTGGAAGGAAACAGACAGACAAAGCAATCAAATGATTGCTGTATTAATTGGTACAGGAATAATTTTGAGTCCGATTAGGATGACTCACTTTCTGTCTGCTCCTCTACCCAGCTGTTGATCTCCGCTCTGCACGCCTCTGGAGCCCCGATAAAATCGACAGTCTTCAGGTCTGCCTGGTAGTACTTCTGTGTGGCTTCCAGAAATTGCTGCAGGAAGCAGACAACATCTTATGAATTCTGTTATTGTTAGGGATAAAGTCATTGATTCAATATAAGTATCTGCGTCTTCTGCAATACTCACCGGGAGGAAGCTGGCGTCATTTTGTCCGTAAAGGCGGTTGGCTAGTTTCAGGATGTATGATGCAGACGGTGAGTTGATGTCAGTGCTCAGTGTCTGGAAGTCTGCATGGACGCCTTCACCAGAGCCGAATGAGAGGGCCTGTGTGAAAGTTGGGAACAACCGACTTTGTTCTGGGATCAAAAATGTGTGTTATGGATAGTGAAAAATAAGAGCACTACACTGCTCTTGAGTTACTACAACAGCTTATACGAATTCTCTAGAAACAGGAAAAATCTGGTTATTGGACAGTGGCAACAATTTAAAAATGACCAACTTACTGGTTATTTGATATGTAATATTATCAAGCCTCTATGTGCATGATGCATAGTTCAATGTGTTGCTTTCCATGGCTGTGACACTGTATGATCTTCATATTTGCCTGCTGTTTATGTTAGATATTCTCTGTGTGCTTTTTAGTTGCCTACAATTGTAATGTTTAGTCATGTCTGTTGTTTTAATGTCGTTGAATATATGTGGCTTCTCTACATACACTACACTGTAAGGCCAAAATTATGCAGACAGGCATGTCCCCATACTTTTGTGTACCTTGGGTCCTGGACTGTTTTTTTATGGCATGAGCTAGGGCCCTTAGAAGGGGAAGCTTAATGCTACGGTATACAATTATAATTTTACAATGGTGTTCTTCCAATTTTGTGTCAACCATAGACTCTATATAAGAAATGGATGTAGTCACCATGATGTCATCCATTTGTTTGAGGACTACCATTTGAACCCATTCGTTTGGCATTTAGGCCATCGCCATCTCAAGCATCCCCTGCTTTATGGTCTATTTGACTCTAAATGGGACCATAATTTACTAAATGAACATCATGCTGTATTGAAGAATAACTGAAACTAGCGATTGAGACCATAAACTCATGTTTACATTGATTACTGAGGTAATAAATCAAGTGAGAAGTAGGGTCATCTTCTCATAGACTTCTATACTATCAGACTTCTTTTTGCAATCAGAGGAGTCGCCCCCTGCTGGCTATTAGAAAGAATACAAGTTTAAAGTACTTCAGCATTGGCCTCACTTTTCAGACCTGGAGGTTGCCCACGGGTGTCAACAGTTTGGGGAAGGTTCTTTCTGTTAGTGCCTCCCTGCACAAAGCCAGGAATATAAAGAACGGTTTTCCTTGTTTGGAGTGAAATAACATGACTGGTGTGCACAGAGATCTGACCTCAACCCCATCCAACACATTCAGGATGAACTGGAACGCCAACTGGGAGCTAGGCGTTGTCACCTGATGTCAGTGATCAGACTCACTCATGCTCTTGGGCTGAACAGGAGCAAATCCCTGTGGCCAGGTTTAAAAATGAAGTCTTCCCAGAAGAGTGGAGGCTGTTAATCTCCACTAAGATTAAGGCCCATTATTTTTGAATGACATGTTCAGTCACTTATGGGTGTAATATTCATGTGTCCTCATACTTTTGGTTATATAGTGCATTTCTATATTTGTGCATGCTTTTGTGTTTTGTATTTTCATTCAGTTGTTTATTCATCATCAACCTGCTGAGCCTCAAAATTTTCCATTTTACTAAAAGCATTTCTAACCCATAAGTCATTCTTCAAAATAAAGACAAACAAAGCTCAGAAGATTAACTGTACTTTCAAAAGCAAACAGGTTTCCTGAACTCAACCTGCAATTCATTGTAGAGCTTCCAGTTTTTACAACCATCTTGCTTTTAAGCAATCAGTACATTACTTGTTTCAGAGGAGTTCATTGAGGTCAAAGTACAGGTGCCATTAGACTTTGCCTGTCCGACGACACACCTTTCAATCTATGGCTATATACACACCTGAGCAAACAGCGTGAACTTCAGAACTCACAAAATGTTTTATGGAAACAGGCCAGGATGACTGCATTTTTCCACAGTGCATATGAAATCATGTCATAGAGAGACAGTGTGTTGCCGACCTGTGCCATCTGAGCAGCAGTGTCTCCTTTAGCTCCCAGGTAAACCATAGCCAGGGCTGAGCTGATGCTCAGCGGGGAGACAAAGATGTTCCCGGTGGGATTCGCTTGGCTCAGAGTGCGGAGCAGCTCCAAGGCAAAATCAGTGTTCGAGCTGCTGACGGCGGCCATGACTGATGATGTACGGTTTTCCTGTAATGAGAAACATGGCACTTAAATCAGTATAATTCCATTTTGTAAACTACATTTCAGAGAGAGTATACTGTTAACATACCAAATTCATAGTTGATGGTGTTTATATGAAACAAACTGTATCCCAAATATATTAGGAAAATGAACCTCTACATTTCACATCTTAACAATTTCCCATTTTGGGATCTATCTGAAACCCAGATAAACACCAGTAGGAGGAAATGTGAATTAAATGTAATGGGAAACTGAATGCAAACCTCTTTACCTTGGATGTATGTCATATCCTCTGCTCTCTCCCTCTCTGATTTCTGTTTCACTTCATTGTATAATTGTCAAGTAAAGACAAAATAAAACCAAAAATTATCTGCAGAGTTTTGTTTCAAGAAAACTGTACTCTTTAATGTTTTTCCTTCTTCACAACCCAAGACCCTTGTTACATAACAACACATAGAGGAATAGACATTATTCAGTAAAACTGTCACAGAAAGCCTTTTTTCCAGTTTTATCCACAACCTAAAATCATAAAAATCAGTGTTTATATGTAATGGGTGGAGTCTGCATAGATTAAAAGGATGAAGAAATTGAACTTTTTTTCATCTTTCTACCAATTTATGTATTTTTTCAACACATGCATATAAACAAAGTTGATATCAAGTGTAGTATTTTCCCACATGTCTGACTAGTATCACAGTTTTCACTGGAGCGTGTAACGTTGCGTTCAAACACCCGGAAATAAACCCGCACACGACCCTCTTTAAATAGCTGGTATTAAACACGTAATTGGAGCAGAATACATGACAGACATCAGGATTAGCTGACACGGGTGTGTGTGTGTGTGTGTGTGTGTGTGTGTGTGTGTTTCAGGCCTCATTATTACATTACCTGATCTTCCTCCCGTAACGACTGAAGCTTCGCGCTCCGCTCGCACGCATCCAACGCGTGAAGAAGTGAAAGCAAAACGCAAAGAGACCCGAAAGTCCGGAAAATCCCCCTAAAAGTAGAGAAACCACCGCGGGCAGGGGCACTGGTTGAACCACCGCTGCTCATTTATACGGAACACAAACAGGTTGTCACCGCAGTCTGTGGGAGGGACGCGTGATTGGGCGATAAGTCACTGACTGGTGACAAATACATCCATTATACTGTATTGGGGAAGGGACAAAGTAAACCAATGCAGTACCCTGATAAAGTTTGCTCGACTTTACCACTATAACTCTTAGTAAAATTAAATAATAATGATTTTATTTTTTTCTATCCTTTGACTGCACTGGATGGAGGCAGGGCCGTAACCAGGATTTTAGAAATAGGAGTCCATGAGAACCCCACCCATCTAACACATTTCCATCCAGCCACAAACCAAACTCTGTACAATTTTCAAAGTATTTAAGAATCACAGAACTTCACATTTAAAGTATTCATTTAACTGCATCTAATCCCCTTCCACTATAGTCTAAATGTTTGATCAAAGCCTTCTTCTTCTTGCCAAAAAATGTCTATTTTTTTTGTAATATCAGAATCTAAGATGTGTTATGTGTGTAATATTGCAGTATAATTTCCTCTTATTAGGGCATGGCCTTGGTGTGTATGGCACCTGTAATCTCCTGTTATACTAAATTAATTACAACTTATTTTTTTTCTCCCCAAATTAATAAGACACTAATAAACAGATAAATAAATAATAAAAGTATGTAACCTTCTAGCATAATTGTGACAATTGTGTTAAATGTTTTTACATTATACTTTTTACTTCACTACATTTATCTAGCTGTACTTATTTGCACTTATTTGGATTATTAATACAAAATATAATCAATATATAAATTCCGAAGTATCATTATATGTTAAACTACTCAGCAGCACATACAGTAGTTACAACTAGTGACACATTTACCAGTTGCAGCACTGCAGAAAGGCGTGTCTGTGTGATTTAATATGTACAGATTATATCCTGTCTCCACCCGTCACGGAGGCTTACAGTATACCTGAAACCTGATAAACGCTTCTGATTCATGGAAACCCTTGGACTCCGGCCCTCTCTGTTACATAACCACCATCCTATAGCCGGTCCCACTATAGCAGCCCTCCTCCCTCTTTCTTCCTTACTCATGAGGTTTGTACATTTATTATGCACCAATATGATACATGGTACATTTAGGAAACATACATATTTTTACCCCTTTAACAAACCATGTCATATTTCTCAATGCATCAAAGTTAAATAAGTCATTTTGCCCAACTAATTTACACTCATGAGTTAAAGAAGTTCCCCAATTTAGACCAGAAAACATTTAGGCAAAGAATACAGAGTCTAAACAAGCCTACAAATCTGACCAAGAATTTGATGCCAGAATGTATAATACTTGCCACTTCTTTACAGGTATGGAGGAGTGATAACCAGCCCTGTCCTACTGCGCTAAAAGAGAGTTGTTAGTACTTTAAACCTGCAGCAGGCTGAATGTTTTTGACAACAATGGAAAAAAAAAATCCATAATAAACTTTCAGCATATTGTTATTCAAGTGGTGTGAGAGAAAATCAGACTTCTACACCTCCTCGTGGCTCTGTTATCAGCCTTTAAAATGTCTGACCCATGATGGGAGACTCTGGCCGATCACAGATCATTTCAGAAAGACAGAAAGCATTCTTATTGGTTGTTCATCCAGCAGAGGCAGCTGTCAGTCACACTCAATCAATCAAACTCAAACAGCTCTGATTGGTTGTTTTCCTCTGGTCTGTGAAATCTTGCAGATGCCATTAGGAGCACTGGAGGACACAGAGCCACATGATTTTTTCCAGATTACCCCTCTCATGTTTTATTGTTAAGATATAGTTACAATTTTATAAAAATAAGTCTCTTAAAATCACTTTTTCTCCATTTCCTTCTGCTGCTTTAAGTGCATTTATATGCCGACTTGGGCCACAAGAAATATTTGATTGGCTCTGTACAGTTTCTTACGCAGAGAAATCTGAAGTAAATAAGAAGCTTAAATAAACAGTGAAACTCAGAGACGTCACATTTATTAATAGTTCTTGAAGGTGTAAGCCTACTAATTGCTGAAGAAGAAAATGTTGTAATACAATACAATAAGTACAATGTTCATGTTGTTTGTATCCTGTACTAATTTCAGGGGTCCTTGGTGGCTGCAGGAGCCCAAAATCAGCATTAAAAATCACCACAGCCAGTCAATGCACATGCAAACAGACAGAGCATCTGTTTCCACTAGAGGGAGTCAGATGGATGTGCTGTCACAATGGCTTTGTGTATTAATCCTACAGTATGTGTATGATTATCATCATTCACTGTTTAGGATATTAGGTACCATTCAATATATATGAAATAATAATCAATAAATCATTACTATGATCATTATTTTCTTATTATATTTGATATATAATACATTATATGTGTGTGTTGTTATTTCTTAATTTTTAAGGAGCAGTTTGTAGAATTTAAAGGCATCTAGCGGTGAGGTTTCGCAACCAGCTGAAAACCCCTCTGATCACCCCTCCCTTTCCAAACACAAACACACTAATGTTCAAAATGGTGGGATCTTTATGTTGCACTTTAAATCACCATTTGTGACTGTATGAGGAACCTTATCTACATGAGAATAAACAGCTTCCTCTACAATCCTCCCTTTAACAACCTTCTGAGCGTTGGATCAATAGGGAACTCACATAACAGCCTCAGTCCCTCCCTCTGGGAGGTGTTCTGTTCCTGCACTTCACGTTGGCATTTCCATTAGCAGCAGCATCTTTTTGTTCTGTCAACATGGTCCATCATCACAAGGCCCCGATCTGGTCATGTAGGCTCCTCATTGCTATGTCACTTGTGAGGGGAAACTGAACATGGAGACAGGGTTAGCCTTGAGGAAGCTACGGGCAATGTCACACCTCACGTGAAAAAGTACATGTGCCGCTAATGCAGCAGTAGCAGGAAAGCTACTCAGCCAGCTCAGTTATGGGATATAGTTAGTTGCTGCACAGACATCAGAATTAGACATTATAGTGTTCCTCACCAAGACCTCACATGGGGTTGACATGCGGCAGGTTAAGAATTTCTATCACTGATATCATCAAATTTACTACATGTTTTTCAAGATAATTTTGCTGAAATAGGTTTGGTTTATCTGTTACAGCGTCACAAGTTTTTAAGTAAAGTCAAGTTTTGAGAAGAATTTATGTTCCAGCTGTACAAACTGAACCACTTGTGTGGCGCTGTAAGTATTGCTTTGACACGTTTTAAGTTTAACCTAAAAACTTAAAATTAAACCCATATAAAGTCACATTTTTTCCTGCCATATAAACTCTTAGGTATATTTACATAGATCCAACCTTTAAAGTAGAACTTGCATATTTTAAGCTTCTCTCTCAATCTCTGTTTTTGCTTTTTCAGTCCCGTTCAAAAAGTAGTGGGTGCCCTATTTTACTAGTTATCATGCCTCATCCATTGCTATGACGGCAGGCTTTTTGCCCCTCCTTCAGTGTGGTCATTTGGACAGCTATGAGCCCTTCTGCCTTCATATGCGGTCAGAAGATGACACTAGTTAGTGTAAAGCATAACTCGGCCTTTAGTCCCGTTCCCAGGCCAGTGCGGCAATATAATGTCTCTACCTAGTCCTGGATCTTCCCCGGGGACTCCTCCCAGCTGGTCATGTCTAGAAGACCCCCACCCAGGGGGCATCTTTACCATGCCTGATGCCCGAACCACCACAAATGGCTCCTTTCAATGCAAAGGAGCAGCATCTGTACCCCCTGGTCCATCACAGATGGCTGAGCTTCTCACCTTATCTCAAAGGGAGACAGCCACCCTCTTGAGAAAACTCATTTCATCCCCTTGTACCCTCGATCTAGTTCTTTCGGTCATGACCCAGCCCTCATGACCATAGGTGAGAGTAGGAACGAGGATTGACCGGTAGATCGAAAGCTTTGCATTCCAGCTTGGCTCTCTTTTTGACCCCGAGGTAATTGAACTCCTTCCCTACCTAGTAGGCAATCCATCGGTTTCCTGCTGAGGACCATGGCCTCCGATTTAGAGGTGCTGATCCTCATCCCAGCCGTTTCACACTCGTCTGTGAACCGATGCAGTGAGTGTTGGAGGTCGCAGACTGATGATGCCAACAGGACCACATCATCTACAAAAAACAGCAGTGAGATCTTCAGCACACTGATCTGCAAACCCTCCTCCCCCCAACCACACTTCATTATCCTGTCCGTGAATATCACGAACAGGATTGGCGACAAAGCGCAGCCCTACTTTAGAGATGTCTCTTAAGTACTTTTCTCAAACGCTCCTCAAGAGACACAGAAGACATTATGTGCCTATTTTACAAGCTGCCTAGAACTCTTCATGACAAATTGACTTTGGCATGTAAAACCAGTGGAGTGCCCCTTTAAATGGATAATTAGCATTTCAGCCAGTCACAATTAAATATAAATGCATCCAAATTCAAAATTGGAAAACAAACCTTTGTTGAGTGGTCCAGTTTGAGAGGGACAACTGGTGCCTTTAACTGACCTAGAATTCAATGGTGGCACACTTGTTCAATATGTTACACTTGGCAGGAGGAGACAGGGCTTGTTGGCAGAGTACATGACCTTTCATAAATCTCATCATTGTTATTCTGACTTATTTACGAGTGTGAGATGAAAGCGTAGCAGCGTGCCAACAGTAGGCAGGGGTTGAGGGATGTGTGTGTGTGTCTGTGCATTTCACATTGTTTAACTTTACCTTTGTCCTTCAGCAGGCTCACAAAGGACATTCTGCCCCTGTTTTAATGCCCCAGACCAGCAGTTAACAGTTATAAACTCTGGGGGACCATGGCGTAAAGGGCACAAATTACAAAAGAAATAACCCTGTATCCCTTAAAGCCCGCACACTGAGCTGGGGCAGCCATGACACAGGAGGCCTAAGCCGACAAAAAAGTCTGTAGAAAGTCTGTAGCTTACCTGGGAAAGACATGGCACCAGGATGCACTATGGGAAGAAGGCAAGCCGGCGGAGGGCAGCGTATACACTGCAAGAATGGTTTGAGGAACATGAGTTCAAGGTATTAACTTGGCCTCTATATTCTCCAGGTCTCAATCCAACTGAGCTTCTGTGGGATGTGCTGAACATACTCAATATTAGGCAGGTGGTAATAATGTTATGGCTGATTTGGCCACCATGAGTCTAAATGAATCCAAAACAAGCTGACACACAAACACCCTCAACAGATTATCACCATATAAAGTTGCAACCACATTTAGCAAACAAAAGTGATCATTCATTGGGAGTTGTGCTGTGCCCACCTGATGAATGCAAGTCCAATATTCACTCTCCTCTTAGCTTTGGTTCAGTCTCTCCACTACCTTCAGAGAAAAATATAGAGACTCTGTAGCTGCTAGTTGTTCCACTTTCTTCACCAGCTAGTCTCTGTGTCTGCCGTTTGGTGCTGGGCAGGTAGTTTACGGTGGCTTTATCAGAACTTGTTTGCTAAACTTTTTTGCAGCTGCAAACTGGGTTGATAAGACTGCTGAGACTGAACCTAACTGTAAATGGTGCAGTGAAACGAAAACTATCATCTAATAAGCTCTGTAGAGCTGCTGAGTTGGGTGATAATTCTCTGTTGATTCATCACTCGGTTACATTACATGGACTCATTTGATTAATAAAAAAAATTACTTAGTGGAGCTTTAAATCAAATCTGCAGTGAAGGCGAAATGCTCAAGCATGGCGAGTTAGTCGGTGCAGGTCTTAATCTGCATGTACAAAATTGTGTGGTGTGTCTATATCTGACTCAATACATGCTGAACACATGATGCGATGGTGAATAGTTCATGACATATCACCAGATACTATCTTAGCTGCATGTTCACAATACTGACCTCTGCTTAATGCATGACTAGAGTTATTAAATGCTCCCCTTAGATGCAATTAAATAAGGTGTTACGCACTTGATACAGATTCTGGAGCCATTCAGCTGCTCAGTTTGAATCAACAGAAGGTGAACACTGTGTACCAGCTCTTTCTGTGTTTGCTCAGATTTCTCCAGCTATTTAGCTAAGCACTTACCCACTCGTCAAAGAACTTGTTTGTAATTACATGCTCTTATTTGCAGAATTACATCTGATGTTGCTGCTACAGAATATACATCTTAGATGGTAACTTATGCCTTCAGCTGTCAGTGCTATAGCTGTGAAATATCCACAGAGGATCATTCAACAAAGCGCAAATTGATCTAAGAATACAGTTAAGACTTGTGCATGTGTGCAGCATATGTGTATGATTCGGTGAGGTAGTGGTTTGTAAAATTGATCCCAATTCTCCTTACCTCAACAATTATAAAGATAACAAGTTGTCTGTAGCAAGCAGTAATGCAGACCAAACGAACAAGGTGTTCACATACAGTATAGTAAAACAGGATAATAATACACAGCGTTCACATCCCATCATTCCTGATCATATCCACCCTCATATACTGTATTATATTACTTTTTGTTTGTTTAACTGGTGGAAGATGAAGAAGAAGAAGAAGATATTCCTTTATTTGTCCCACAATGGGGAAATTCAATTTTTACACTCTGTTGTTTTTACTTATACACGGTACATGCAGACCCGAGACACACACATGCACAAACAGGACCCATATACATGCATCAAATGGAGAGATGTCAGAGTGAGGGGGCTGCTCCTGACAAGCGCCCTGAGCACATGCAAGGTGCAGGCATTCTACCTGTCAAGCATCACACAGAACTCAATATTAATTTTGATTAATGCATTAAAATAAAAATGAGTAAAAATGGAATGAAAAATGTTTTAATCAAATATGTATTATTTACCCATGCACTTTAAGCAGTTGATTGCAATTGCCTTGCATAGAAATAGAGTGCTGTGTTTGTCTTTGTTCTCGTATTCAGCATTTCCACGGTGAGTGGGGTGGTATGCACTGTAACAACTAAACACATCTAATCAATTCGATTTCTTAACCCCTGGGGGAATTAACACATTGAAGTCACTGGCCACAGAGAGGGTATGTGGGCAGCTTACACACAGCCTAATAAAATTACAAATTGAACAATATGAACTTAACATACAATATTTAAATTATACCATAGCACTTTGAAACCTTTTGTAATTGCTAAAAACCATAAACGGCCATGAAGTCACCCATTGTTTTTTTTGGCCGTTTTCAATCCTTGAGTTCTATATTTCGGGCGGCGCCATCTTGTTTTTTTGGCTGACACCATCTTGTTTTTTTTTTTGCAACCAGAAGTGACACAAGAGGGTGCAGCTAAATGTTACAATTAACTTTCACTAACTGAAAACGCACTGTGAAAGTTTTAAGTCCATCCATCGTCAACTGCTTATCCCATTAGGGGTTGCTGGGAGGGTGATTCCAGCTGGCATTGGGCAAAGGCGAGGTACACCCTGGACAGGTCGCCTGTCCAGTTGTCTGTCGCATATAGACAGACAACCATTCATGCTCACATCCACGGGCAATTTAGAGTCATCAATTCACCTAAATTGCATATCCCAAGCCGGATTCGAACCTCTTGCTGTGGGGCAAGAGTGCTAACCACTTTGTTAGTTTTGATATCCCGCATAACAGTCCCATTGACTGGAGAGTTTGGTAGATGGAGAACAGACATAGAAGCCCAGACCTCTCCCAGGTTTTTCCTTTGCATCATTACATACAATGAATAAATAGTGGGAAAGAAGTCATAGATGCGTGTTTACAGTTAGGCTAGTCTTACTACAGACTACAGTTAGTGTAGTCTAGTGCTTTGTATATGGTAATTCAGCAACCAATGTTCACACAGCAACTGTTTTCTATTAATTTACTGCTCCATCATCAGTTGACTGTAACCAGGCAGCAGAACCATAAATGTGCTGCAGGTTTCTAAACATGAAGTCACGTCATGTGAGTGTACTGCACTGACCATCCCCATCCTCCATAAATGCACTTCAGGTCAAGGCAAACACTGAGGCCCTCAATTCTGTCGGCCGAGGGAAGAAGGCTCTGCAGCCGACCGTTGTAGTCAGCTGGCACACCGGCCTCTTTGTGCCCACACAGCTGTGACCTTCTCAGTGATCACCAAGGAATCTGCCCTCCTGATTGACATTTCAGGTAAGATTAAGTGCAGCCCCTGGAAATCTGTGTCACCCGTCAGCCTCCAAAGTCTGCATATTTTGTTTTGCAGTTTGCGTGTGTGCAGTCAGTGCCTGAGGGAGATAGACCCACCGCTGATGCAATGTCAGTGACCCTCGCAGCAATTGTGATATGATACATCTTAAAAACCCTGCCGCCACCATACCAGGCGGTTTACGCAGCATATTAGGCTGAAAATACCTCACAATAAACACAGCTCTTAAAATTGACCTGAATGTACGTCCGCATGTCACCCACTGTGTCTGCTTCATGACTTCCTGTCTGGGAAACTGTGCTACACGGCTCCGCCGAACAAAGTGGGATCGCAAGATTTGTTTGTTTTATGAGATTTTTCTTATAATGAACAGTATATAGGGACAATCATTGTATTTTTCATAGTTTTTTATATTGTGTAAAATAGATTTGGATAAGTAGAATCCAAAATTTTCTTTACTCTTTCTTTACGCTCACAAACTGATAATAAAAAAACATAAAAACATACAATAAGAGCGGCTAAAAGATAATTCAGTTTCATTTTAGAAATGATATTACCACTTAATTATTAATGTAATTTACCTTGATCCAAATTTATAAACTATTTTTAAATATGATTAAATATATTCTGAAAAAAAAACATTTTCCTTTTCAGTTCATGGTCTTTTGGTATGTCATGGTGTAAATGAATAACACATGTTTTGTGGCTGTGCGGTAAAAGCAGACATGCTGGTTCTTGAAAGCCCAGTTTAAACCAGACTACAGGGGATGAGGGCAGGTGGTGGTAGTGGTCAGGTCAGCCAGCAGCTGTTTGTTTAACTGTGTTGTCATTTGCTTGCTTAAAAAGAAAAAAAAAAAATACAGATAGACTTCTCAGCTGTTCCTGTCAGTATTCAGTTGCTTCTCAGGTCTGAACAACAGCGTCTGGCACACTTCACCTTATCTCTCAGTGCGTTATGAAGCTGTTCATGGAAGCTGTAGCTTTGAGTGTTCCTGTAGCTGCAACTCATCTTGTTGGCATTTTTTGTGACATACACAGGGCAGTGTGACAGTACCTTGTGCTGTCTTATTTCCTTTGCCAAACACTACTATTATCCCACGATAATCTAATTGAGTGTGAGCTAAATATAGCACAAGTGGAAGACAACACATTTGGCCCGAGGCGACACTTTTGGACCGATGTAAAGCACTGTTAAACCCCTACAGCAACAGGCACCGGTGTCACCAATTAGCACAGAGAGAAGGTAGAGGGACAGGAGGGCGACAGAGGGGAGAGGGAGGATTCAATGTCAGGACCGAGGACTAAAGACTGAGCTCACTAATGGGAAGGTCAGCAGAACATCAAATGGTGGCGATAAACACAACAGATGATAATGAGACCATCCTGTGAAAGGCTTCAGCGTCGGAGAAACTCGCCTTTCGTTCCAAAATGTTGTTTATTGTTAGTGAATTGTGACACTAGTTACTAATCCAACAATTAATAATTTTATTTAAATATTTGGAGGATTTCAAGTTATTTAACGAGCATAATTATCACACAAAGTTCTTTGTTAATTTACTCTCATTTGGCTGAGTGTATTTATGTGTGTGTACTGTAAAATGAGCCTTTGGATTATTTATATATAATGTTATTTTTTTGAATATCTACACAGGGTATATATATTTTTTTCTGAATGTTGTCACTTGATTTCATGCGTTTATTTGTTATATTTAGGCCTGCCAAGGTTAATGCGATAACATTTTAATGCAAACCTCTATTTTATTTAACATATTAACACAATCAGTCTTTCAGAGGTTGTAGTTGGATCAGTTGTAAAGCTAGAGTGAGGACACCGGCATCATATGAAACTAGAAAACCTAATGAATCGAAAGGGTCATCGTAAAGGAGTTTAAATAGCGCTCCAAACTACGTTAAATTTTGTTGAGGAAAAACTGGCATGGCCATTTTCAAAGGGGTCCCTTGACCTCTGACCTCCAGATATGTGTATGAAAATGGGTTCTGTGGGTACCCACCAGTCTCCCCTTTACAGACATGCCCACTTTATGATAATCACATGCAGTTTGGATCAAGTCATAGTCAAGTCAGCACACTGACACACTGACAGCTGTTGTTGCCTGTTGGACTGCAGTTTGCCATGTTATGATTTGAGCATATTTTTATGCTAAATACAATACCTGTCAGGGTTTCTGGACTATATGTGTCACTGTTTTGTGTCATTAATTGATCTCAAACAATAAATAGATACATACTATATTTGCATAAAGCAGCATATTTGCTCACTCCCAGGTCGATAAGACCATTAAATACTTAAGTCTCCCTTTAAGAGACATTTTAACAGATAAAAAATGTGCTATTAATTTGTGATTAATCATGAATAAATATTTAAATCGATTGACAGCCCAGTTATATTTTTTTATTTATTTAGATTTATTTTGTAGGGACAGATACATGAGTAGAGAATATTCACTGAATATACGAATGCCATCTATCACAACATTTCTAGTCTAAACTGATTTGCGATGCTTGTCCCTCCATCCTGTTTAAACAGATTAAAGAAAGATTAAAGCTGTTACAATCGATATATTTATATCAACGACGGCTCAAGTGACAACGTGCAAGAAAGCTGTCGTCCATAGTGATGCAGCCACAGATAATTAGCACCCGACACTGCAGTTCCCCTCAGCTCTACAAAGCTTTTTAGCGTCTTTCATTGCATCTGTTTTCCAACTTTACCCACAGCAGGCAGTGATTTTTAATAGCTCTAAAGAGACTGTACACTGCCCAGCAACAAACACCAGACAGGGTCAGTGACTGGCTGGTGGGATATTTAGCAGCTAAAGAAACAGAGATGATGGAGAAAACTGAGCTTTAAGGAGAGTGAAAACTGGGTTTAAATGAATGCTCATGTTACTCCATGTAAAATATCCTCATACACCAATGCGTATGATATCTTCCAAAATGTTATATCTCATTTATTGTGCATTTTCCTATGAATGTCCAACAACATGTCTATTTCAGCTCCATGCATACAGACTTGGTTAGGTTTAGGCAACAAAACCACTTTGGTTTTAAGTACAGAAGTTATGTGACAAATAAATCAAAGCTGACTTCTGCTTTCACACAGGATACAAACAGCAGTCACCTCATGAAAGTCTGGTGTTTTCTGACCCACCCATCCAGCCTGACCTTCTCCCTTCATGAGGTTTCGTGCTCTTTTTACTTCCTAGTTCACCATTGTGTGGATTACATAGCAACTGATTTTGTGGGATATATATACAAATTATATTGCATTACTTTTCATAGTTATAGCTACCATGATATTGCCATATATACTTAGCAATAATGCTTGTTTCCAGTTAATCTCAAATTAATCACATTTTAATCACATCTGTTCAAAATGTGCCCTAAAGGGAGTGGGCAAATATGTTGCTTTACATAAATGTATGTATATATTTATTATTGGAAATCTGTTAACAACATAAAATATTGCCTCACAAGTACTGCAATTTGCAAAAAAATATACTCAAATCATAACATGGCAAAATCAGGTCCAACAGGCAACAACAGTTGTTGGCACACAGGTTTTCTTTGCCAAAAGTTTGTGTAAGTTTGGAGTGTTATTTAGCCTCCTACTGCACACGCTAGAGTGATTTGGTTGGTGCCAATAGAGTCCGGCCTGGCTGCAACCTGAAAATCCCAAGTTGTGTTCAAGAAATTAGTGGTGTTAAAACAAATTTGTGTTACCGCATTATTAGCGCGTTAACTTTGACAGCTCAAGCACAACAAACAAGGAGGGTATTTTTTAAAAGCCCACTCTATATCTTTCCTTATTTCAGCCCCCCTAGTTTCCCCCAGGATGTGTCTCTCTCTCCCCTGCCAGTCTATCATCCCTCCTCTTGCAGAGACACATGGCACTCTGGCATGCCATTCGTTCCATTATAACAAGCCACATTCCCTGGAACACTTCCTCCGCTCTGTCCCTGCTTGTGGTCCCTGCGTCCCAGAGCAGGACCCCCCACCCCCGGCCTCCTCCTCCTCCCATACACCCTCTCTTCCCCTCACCCGCCCCCTCTGGTGCTTATCCCTGGGCGTCTGTGGCTCCCGCTGCAGAGAGCCACAAGCAGCCAGGGCTTGCCATTGAGCTGTCTCTCCTCATCTGTCTGTCAGTCACACTGGATCAATTTGCCTGATAGCTGCCTGGTGTGTGTAGGGAGGGAGAGTGCGTCCAGCACCAGGACCTAAAAAACACAAACCGGTGGAGGAAGAGAGGAAAGCTGGAGTGACGGACTCCATCACACCCATGAGAGACATGGGAGGAAAGGAGAAGAAGGTTTTGGTGATTGCCAATGTGCCCAACTACCAAGGGTGAGTCTTTTGTTGTAACTCTGGCATATTTTCACTGTCCCTAATTGGAATCGTTAGAGACACTTCTGACCTGCTTATACTGACTAGTTGTGTTATTCCTCAGAAATGCAAAGCAATCTTAAACTTGCATGATGAACATGTTTTGAATTCTAACGCCTTCTCTTCCTGTGGTATCAATTACCCCAGTGCAAGGTGCCACATGTCAAGTTACCCTGCAAACTGATTTATTTAGACACATTTACTGTGGCTTTGGTTGGGCACGCCTTGGAATTATCATTTTCAAACTCTTCAAAAAAATATATCACACTGTCAGTGTTGTGTCATTATGTAGATTTATAGTGTTATAGTTCAATAAACTGGGCAAAAACAAGGATCTGTTTTTCCCAATAAAAAAATAAGCGAGAGAATCATTGAATTTATTCCATGTTTGATATCAGTTCATACATCATTTTGTTGCAAAGCAGAATGCAAGCCTATCTGCTGTGGACCAAAATAAGGGCTCGGCTTTGTTCTTGGCGAAATGGAAAAGTACATTGAGAGGAAGATCTACAGTTACACTCCTCTGCCGAGGTTGGCGAGTTGTTGTCAGTGTGACTGATTGGAGGGGCTGTGGGCACTGAATATGTCTGTTAGGGCACAGATGAGCATGTATATCTGTGCACAGTGTACAGCACGTGTGTGTGCATATGTGCAAAAGCAGCGCATTTGTGTGCACATGGTACAATGCGTGATGCAGAGTTACTGTAATCATATATCTGTGTTTATTTATTTATGGGTGTGTATATTGTATATGGCACTTACAGCAGAATTTCAAGGTCGCCTGGGTTCTTTGGCTGTGGCCCCGTCTAAAGAGAACATCCTCAGTCCAACTATTTGCATCGGGCACTCAAGACAGCTATGGCGATGATACGTTGATCATGACTTGGCTCCGGTTGTGGTGAAAGCTGCAAGCAAGCTGGCAGACGGGAAAAAAAGGGCATGTTGATTTTAGACGGAGAAAAATAAACTTGTTAATCACTTGATATTATCGTGTCGGCGTCAACACGTTTAATATGATGCCTATTAATTTGAGAAGTGGCTGCAGCCACTTGTGTACCCTCTCTAATGAAGGAGTCTGGGCTGTGAAATATCTGCAGTACTTTTTTTTTTTTTCTGGTGAACGATTTAAGCAAAGGGAATTTGGAGATCTGCACTTGAGGCCCCTTTAGAAGTCTTTTGACTTCATATTGTACGTACTTACTGTATTTTCCTTGAGTCCGAAGACACATTTGGTTGGATGATAATGTGTGCTATTTTATTCTCTTCTCCACACACATGCAGGCATGCGCACACACACACATTCAGAGACACCTCCCCCACATTCCTATGGTTTATAGGCTTTGATGGCTGTTTCCATGCGACTGCTAAACCAGGACAGCAGAGGCCCCTGAGAGAGAGAGATAGCACCCTGAGGTGAAGACTGTCCATTCGAGGCCGCCCCTCCCACTCAGGCCGTCTGGGACTAGACCCTCTCTCCAGGCCTGGTACCTAAAAAGCCCCCTAATCTGTCCTGCTTCTGTTCCTGTGCCTTGGTCACATGTAATAAACAAACCCTAGCACAGTTAGGTCCTGGATTATGTACACACTTTTACGTAAGTGTATACATTGATATACGCACACGTGAACGCAAGCAAACACACATGCAGCAGACTCTGAGTCTCCCCTCGCCACTTAATGTTATCTTAGCTGAGAGTGACTGCAACGTCTGTTTACCTAGCAGCGGATACGCACTAAGCAGAAGCTGAGATGATCGTTGTTCATTTGGGAATATGTTACATGAAATGTTGAGCTTGCTCAGCCTGACTCATTGTGCAATATTCAAGCATGGCTTGTTATTCTACACCAGACCTGATCAAGGCTGAGAGGCCAACTCCTGTGTCAGATAAAATAAATAATTTATAGCGCATTTCAAACGTGGAGTTACACAACCAGTTCAAAATCTTAGCTTAGATATTTTGGGAGTTATGCTTGTTTTGCCATCTTACTAACACTCGCTGCATTTATTGCTCGCTCATTTGCGTGTTTTACCATGTAAGCTACAGAGATAACTACCAACACAAACAAAAGTAATCTGGGGTTGTTTTTTTAGAGTTTGGAAAGAGTACAAAGCAAAGCTCCCACTGAGAACAGCTGCTGATCATAGGCTGTATATATAGATGGACGATGCGTCTCCACTCCGCTGCCATCTTGAGATTTTGATTTTGATGCCATTTGGAGCATCTATGCAGTAGTGATTGGAGGTCTGGTCCGGTGGTGAGCACGGCCGCAGCTCGCTAGCATGACCCACCTACCTGCTACATTAGCACCATGGTAGCTGTTTGGGTAGAAAGATGCAACAACCAACCACAACATCTCTATGAATACATTTGTGATCAAATTGACACGTGCTAATACACAGACTCGTGACAGTTATGGAAAGTTAAAGTTTCATCATGCAATTCCAGAGCCTTCGGCTCCACGGCAACTTTACAGAGCAGTTGTTAATCACAGCTGTCAATCATGACCTCTCACCCCCTTTTTATAGCATCATAACTCATTAAAACCAAATTTATCAGAAACATTTATGACCTATACTGCAGCCAACCACCAGGGGGAAATCAAGATAGTTTGGCTTCACTTTTGGGAAGCTGTCTTTATACAGTCTATGCTGCTGATAATCAATAAGTAGCACAATGGTGTAACCTAACAGCTTGCTAAACCACATTTTTCTTTATATGTTAAATACACAAGATACAATGTGTAAATACGCAAACATAGGGTTTGTTTTAAGGTAGATTTCATACTGCTAGGCTAGCCGTTAGGCTTGATGCGGTAGTCAGTGTTACTGGTGTTACACGGTGGTTGGGCACATGTTACATACCCCCACCATCATTTTGCTTTTTTTTTTTTTTTTTTACATCCTTGTGTCACTTCTGGTTACAAAAACCTAGTAGGTGATGGCCAGAAACCAAGATGGTGACTGCCAAAATAAACTCAAGGCTTCAAAACGGCCATCCACAAACCAATGGGTAACGTCACGGTGACTGCACCCACTTCTTATATACAGTCTCTGCTATGTACAGCACTTGGACACAGTCCTCAATATGGAAAATGATTTTTAAAAAACATCCTGATACTGTCCCCTTCAATTAGCATTACTGTCATGATCAACACTTACCGTGCTTATGTTTAATTAATTCCTTTACAGCCAGTATAAATAGATTTTGGGACATGTAATTCCCGTGGGCAGGTTTTCACAGTGATGTTCCCTCTCATCACTTTGCTCTTTTGGCACATTTGACATTTTAGGGGGATTTGAATGATGCCAACCCCCCCCTCCCCTTTCTTTCTCTGGCTCTTTACTCATCTAAACATGCACTCACAGTCCTCGGGGGTCTCCATGATTCATTGCTACTTTCAGAGTTATGAGACACATGCGGGGTCTTCCTATCAGTTACATGGAAGGATTATGATGGAGAAGACAGATAGGAACCCCCCTGCAGTTTTATAGAGGGGGATTACTAAGGGCCGCCAAGCAAAGTAAACATACACAAACTACAGCATTGCTTGGACAGTGACACGCTTGCTACTAAAACTCATGCACACATAAAACACAGACATGCCATACACAATACCCGTTATGTAAGGGGTGATTAAAGCGGCAACTGCAATGAGTTCAGTGACCACAATGGAAAGCAATCTATTCAGCTTTAATTCCTGTCTGCTGGCAGCACTGTGACAGCTCCTGCCTCCTAACGGTTTTTCACTGATGGGCGTTTTCCATTTCTGGTGCTAGCATGCCCCTTAACCCTCGCCCTGTACTACAGAGCACCCAAAATAAAGCCCTTTAAAGTGAGTGACCCAGGGTCACCCAGGCTCCCAGGAGTACCAGGGCTCCCCAGGGCCGTGAGCCAGCCGACACCGTCAACACAGGCATGAGAGTTCTTGAAAGGCCCTCCTCAAATACCAACTTTAAAGAAACCAGCTGGGTGGTGGTCAGGTTGGACAACCAGTCCGTTCTCATTCCCAGGGCGTCAAATATTGTGGCTTTGTCACAGCCGTCGGCGACAAGGCATCCTGTAGCGCCTATGAGACCCACCAGACTTTCCATTAATACAATGTAAACCCATCCGTGGCAACAGAAAATTCCCAAAGAAAATAGGCCAGGAGTGTGGAGACATAGTTTCAAGAGTGAAAAGAGATACACACACGTGCATGTAAACACCTACATTCACATGTATTATTAAAAAGCAAAGACTACATGTATTACCAGTAAAATGTACTTAAATATCACAATCACTGTGAACACGTGCCTCAAACATTTAGGGGTTTCTGTGTCATTCAGATTAGCTGGTAAGATTAAATGCATCTCAGCAAGTTGAGCAAATTCCTTTTGGATACATTCGCATCAAGCTACAGAAAGCATGTATTTTTCATAGATATATAGAAATATGTCATTAGGCTGAACCCTCACAGGACTCTCAGTATATTTATTATTTCACTATCTATAACTGTGATATTATATTAATATTATATTAATGCAAAAGAAATACTATACTGTATTATATTAATATAACTGCTATAATATGCTATAATTTATCATATATCATCATATTATACCATATTACACTGTTATACATACTGCATACTTTTGCACTGCACTTTATATACATATACATATGCACCATATTTGTCACTTTAACTTGCCGCTTTACCTCGATTTGAATAATAGCTGTATGTACCTTGTATTTACTTTATTCTCATGTTATTCCACTTCATATAATGTTTCTACCTATTCTTACACTTTATACTGTATTACTTGCTATTGCTATCAGTGCTGCTGCTGTAACACCTGAATTTCCCCCCTGTGGATCAATAAAGTACTATCTTATCTTATTTTATATTCAGTTCACATTTTACTGAACAACATTTTGTGGGCTCACGGTATCTTCTATTCAGTGAAAAATATGTAAATTTAGCCGACTTCTGTCCTCATATGGTTAGCCTTAAAGCAAAATTTCCTAATACCTTTATCTTAAAATAAGACTTAGCAATTATGCTATGAGGCTAACGATATGCATGTAGTGAAGTAGAAAAGTAGAGTATACAGTAGTGAAGTCTTGTTACTTTGGCACAAACACCTACGTTATAAATCTCAGAAAACATATGACAAATGATGAGTGAAATTACTGAGACTTGTTTGTATAATGTAGTCTGCAGGGGACATGTGGCCCCTCGTGGTAATGAGTCTGCTCAAAGATGAGTTTACACAAATATTAATGTTAGACATTCTGCTAAAGTTGTCTCACAAAAAACTACGATCTGCTCTTTTTTTCCTGTTTTGTGATTTTCCTAAACAACTTCACATTTTCAGACTTTTTCATTGCTTTTACTTTAATTCTACAATTCTAAAATTATGGAAATATCTTGTCATGAATGTAATAATTCACATAATCTTCTACCTGTCATGTACCTTTTTTTTAACATGTATCTGCACAGTTGGTGCATCTGCATCCCAAACCCATTCTGTCCATAAAATAAATAAACAACGATAAAAAACATTTCTAGAATGTGTAAATAAAAAGGGCGACATAAATAACAGTGACAGGTGCGTCCCTGGCCACTCTCTTGGTTTTAGCACTGGAGTTGAAATCCTACCCTGAGATGCTGAAGAACAGCCCTGGCTGCTACATACACTCTGACTCATGCCCTGCACTGAAACTACAGCCCTCTACTCTGACCTCTGTAATTGTCTAGCAAAGGCAGGACATTTTCACTCTGGAGGTATAAATATCCCCAGTGATCTTCCATGACTCCCCCAGAGGCTCAACAGGTAGAACGCAGCAGAAAGCCATCTGTCGGCAGCAGGCGTCAGAGCGGATATCTCCGCCACATCATCAGTCATCCCACTTGGATCAGAAAACACTGCTGCCCACAGCAGGGCTGCGTCAAAGCATATGGTGCGCCCTGCTGTTTCAACAGTGCAGATTAGAGATGGCCAATTAGCTCATTCTACTGGTTGCATTAGGCAAGTGGAAGCAATGTTGCATACCAGTGAACAGGACTGATTTACTAAGGGATTTTTATAGCAATGTGATTCAGTACATTAATTTTTTTTAGGTATTTGATTCACTGTGAGTCAAAAACAGATATTCCCTTCTGGTTTGTTTGTCTATAGATTATTATTATTGTAACTACAGATTACTTTCATTACCAGCTTTTTTTAAATTATCGATTACGTTGCACATTACTTTCTCCATCAAGTTATTTGACAAATAAAATGTCAAAAAATAGTGACAAATGCCCATCACAGTTTCCTAAAGTTTAGAAAGAAAGAAAGAAAGAAATTTTTTTTTTTATCCCCAAAGGGGGGAAAATATTTTTTAACTTTTTTTTTACAAAAAAAAAAAAGGGGGGGGAGGGGGCGGGCCCCAAGGTCTTCAGATGGCTTTTTTGTCCAATTAACAGTCCAGAACACAACGACACTAAGTTTACTTTTACATAAGACGAAGTAACTCAAAAGAGGCTAGAAATAAGTAATATTTAGCACTTTTGCTAGAACAAATGCTGACTCAATTTCTGTTGTAATTGTGATAAAAGACTACACAGACCCAAATAAAAAATTTCATAGAGCCCATCACAATTTTCCAGAAACCCAATGTTACATTTATAAAGATTTAAACCAGAAAAAGCATCAAATTCTCACATTTCAGAAGCTGGAACCAGATATTTTTCTGGATGTTTTGTGTCTCAGGTGATGTAAAAGAGTGATTGGCAAAATTAATTTTCTGATTAACTAATTGCTTTGACTAATTGTTTCAGCTGTGATTTGATCCATAATGCGCAGCTGTTGTGCTGAATGGTTCATTGTGAATGAAATGATATATTTTAAAGGATAAAAGTTAATAAATGGCTTGTTGTAATTTCAGGTCAGACAAGAAGACTCAGTGCAATGAGTCTGTTTCTGGCAAGAAGAATGTTAAACTCCCATCATCTGCCGTACCGCCACCGATCCCAATGTCCCCCATCGTTGAAAAGATGGAGGGGCTGAAGGCCATCCGCAACCGCAGCAACAGCCTTCGTCTGGGCCGACTGGCCTTCTACCGGCACCTGGAGAAGGTGGAGACCATGCGCTGCTTCTGGGAGCTCAAACATGTGGAGCTGGAGGGAGGAAACCAGCAGGTAATACACGCTGCCTTTATTCTGCTCACTCTTATCACATAGAGCTAATTCACTCCAGAGCTGGCGTTGATCAGATAAATCAGTGATTCCTGGAAACAGAAAACTTTCCTGTGACTCCAGAGTCCTTCCTTTAAACCTTCCTTGGACTTGGATATTTTGGGTTACACAGTTGAACTCTGCCACCCTGCTGCCATATTTAACTTGGACCTACTTGATCAAATCTTGACATGGTCATTTGTCAAAATAACCGGCCACACTTTTCACGTTTAGGCCGTTACCTAAAACTATAAATTACTGCTGACCACTTTCCAAGACATGCCATGAGAAATATTCATAAAAAAGTATGAGTTTTGTAAAAAGAAATAGGCTCAAACAAAAAACAACAACATGTTTCTCTAAATGTTTTCTTAATCCCTCTTTATATTGTAAACTAAAAATCAATTAATGAGCAGCTGAATTAACCGCTGGCTGGATTTTTTGGTCCATCACACAGCTGGCATTTATGGGAGTGAGATTACATGAGGATGACTGTCTCTGCAACAATGTTGTGCCCCCTGATGGCAGTACAGCAATGTGTTGAACCTGAGCCACAATCAGCAGTCTGTGAAGAGAGGGGGAAGAGGGGAACTGAAATAAACCATCGCAAACACTATTCCGGTTCTCGGCACCTGTTGGCAAGCACAACATGCCCTGACAGGTGGACTACAGCAAGCTCGCTAGAGGGAGCTGCAGATCTTTTAAAGTTTTATATTGTCTCTTTGAACCTCCTCACCTCACAGCCTGCACACACACACACACACACACACACACACACACACACACACACACACACACACACACACGGCGCTCGGTCAATGCACACAGATCTAGATGCCAAAGATGGGGCCCTGGGCCAGTTTGTTTTGATTTGGAAAAAAAAAAAGAGACTCTGTACTCTCATGTGGGAACTGAGAACAATTTAATTGAATATATGAAAATGAGGAACATCTGTATTCAAATAAGCAATGTTGCAAACCAGCGAACAGGATATTCCCCTCTGGTTTGTTTATCTATAGATTATTTCTCAATTGAACGGGGCTGTGACTAAAGATTACTCTATCAAGTTGTTTGGTCAATAAAATGTCAGAAAATAGTGACAAATGCCCATCACAGTTTCCTAAAGTTTAAGTCCTTCAGATGGCTTTTTTGTCCAAACAACAGTCCAAAACAGTCTGGGGATTAGTAATGCTTAGCACTTTTGCCTTTTGCACAGTTTTCCAGAAGCCAAATGTTAAATTTACAAATATTTAAATTAGAAAAATTATCAAATGTTCATATTTCAGAAGCTCTGGGTGTGATTGACGCTGAAGACGACATAAGTCAAAACAGGTCCATCAGTAAATGAAAAAAATGTGCTAAGTGTATCCAGTATTTATCACACAGTATGAAGTTATTGTTTTTTTTTTTCTGTGAGCAAGTTGCCATTTTATCTAATAAATGCTAATTAAACTGAAGTATACAATGTACTAATTGTTGGGAATTAGTTTTACATAAAAACTAAAACTACTCATTGTGTTACATTGTAAAAGTTATTATCATAATTTGGTCTTTTGTGTCCAGTTCAGAAGTTTGTTAAAAACTACCTGAAGTAGCCTGAGAGCCGGTTCGCTATTGTAGCCTCTATGGTCTCTATAGAAAGTCCAGCAGCTGTTTGATCTCAGTGCAGCTGCCTTGACTGTCAGAAGAGAAAATTGTTTGCATTGTTAGCATTTGTGTTTATTTATCTTTCTTGTCCAACTATAAATCAGTGTTGCTTTCGAAGTGACCACCAGGGAGAACTGAGGGAAACGCTCCAGTTACGTGGGCGGCACCTTACTGTATGTAATTTAAGACCATACAGTAGTGACCAGCCACCTTCCTCTCTGGACTCTGAACTCCGACCTCAGTTGCGCTGCCACCTGTCCTTCTGTTCTCTCCTCTTTTCTGTTCTCCATCCTCCTCCTTAGTGTAATTAGTGCTAATGTTTCCACACCTCACAATCATGCAGGTCTGCCACCAGATAGCTTCATTAAAGGGGGTCTGTCATTTTTTTTCCTTTTTTTTTTCAAATGGAAACACCCACTCAGTGGTTAGCGCAAAGCAGTGGTGTAGGTCACCAAAGAAAGCTAATCAATAAAGTTCTGAATAATGTGAATGCTAACTGAGTAGCTGAGTCAAAGTTAGCTAAGCTAAGTTTGGAAATAACTGACTAACCACTTCAGTTTCCCACCAGACAGGGCCGTCTGATGACGAGGTAAAGCAGCTGTGGACGGGGGCAGCAGAAAAAATATATTTTAGACACCAAAAAAAAAAAAATCAATATCAGTTTATGTACACACTGCATTTACAATATTTTCACCGCTTTACCTTGACATCTATTCAAATTGAATTAATGTTGTTATATTGCTGTCTTTAAAGCTCACAGTATTTTTTTCGTCACACAAGGTGGGAGTTGCAGTTACGTTGTGTTATTGTGACTGTTGAACTAGTGTGATGTCCACAACAGTACATTCCCTGCCAGTACTCCTGTCTGCTTCTGGGAGTATGCTGACCACCATCTGTATGTGACATTAATACACTGACTATATGTATATACATACATGTATACTGTATATGTAGTGGCGTCATCATGTAGAAACCAACATCAGGTCATGGAAAAAAGTTTTTTTAAGGACTTGGGTAAATAGCAGTTTGATGCTAACGCATACTTTGACCATAATTTGAGTGCTCAGATTTGAATACATGAGGAACCCCACTGGGAAGCTACAGAACGTTATAAAAACCTAAAATAAATAAATAGATAATGGGCCCACCCTTGAACAAACTCCAGCCCTGCTATTTGCAGAGGTTCTGCTCAGATTCCCACTGGGGAATATTTTCCCTCTCAGGAGTCCTGCTCGGTGACCTCCTGGACCCTTTAACCCGCCTTACACCTGTTGCTGTTTGTTGCAGTAAATAAAACTTACTTTGATTCAGGATCTTGAAAATCTTCAAACTGAAGCAAATTTTCTGATAACCTGCTAAAAATGGCTGCCTGAAAAAATGTTTGATTTTTTTTATTATAATATGAAATAAGTACATTTTCACAGAATGATGCTGTTTTCTAGATAAAAATGTCTGACTGATAAAAATCACCTCTCTCTACAGTGGGATAGTAAGTGAAGATAATCAAAGTTCAGTTGCCTCTTATGTAGATTTCTTTGTGTGAAAAAATGTTTTCCTGAAGTTATTAATCAACATAAATCATTTCAAAGGACACATAAAATGTCTCATCTTCTCTTAAAGAAATTTGTAAAGGCATGAAGGTTAGAAGTCCTACCGTTAACAGGAGTCTGGCAGGGCATGGGGAGGGATCTGATCTGCTGGACTGCAGCAGTCTCATGCCACTATCCAGTATAAATCATCAGCTACCATCCAGACAGATGTCACACACTCAGAGGCACTTAAAGTCCAAAAAGGAAACTCTGCTGACAGCACAAACCGAGTGGATCTGTACATCTCTGTCTAGGGATTACTGAATGTACATTAGAGGAACAGGAGTGTTTTTGTGTTTATTTTTTCATTTTTAATATCAAAATTTTGCTATTTATTTTTATCTCCTTCTCTATCTTTGCAAGAGTGTAATTTATTATTCTGCACACCCAAATATTTAGCAGCATACTGGATACAATTAATGGGCAGACATTTAGAAGTCATCCTTTCTCTCACACTGTGTGGGCATGGTAAAAGACAACTTCTTCACTTCTTGTTTTACACTGTGGCCACATGTGGATAAACTTAGAACCTCGCAGATGCAGATGTTTGTTGTTTGGTACTGTGTGCATCTGTAATAGTGCATGTACACGACACAACTGTGTCCATTTGTCACTGCCTGACCGATATGTACTTACTGTAGGAGTATGCATGCATGCATGAAGTGCTGTGTCTGAAGTTAAAGGATACCGTAGGGGTCTCACTAACATGCCAGTATGTGATTCTGCGTACAGCAGCGACACCCTGAACCCAACACCACCTGTCCCGTTCTCGTCTCAGAGACAGCATGTTCTCTCCTTTTAGGTCCCTGGGTGGGAGGCAGGGAGGACGCCGGGTGGCGGGTGAATGGTTGGCTTGGTGGGCAGGTGGCTTTACAGCATAGACCCCCGGTTTTCTTCCGAGTCTCTAGTGAGCAATAGACTGAGTATTCAATGTAGAGACACAAGAGCCTGACGATTTCATAATCAATGCCCGCCGTCTCACCCCATGTCAACAACTTGTTGCACGCCATCTGAGACTCCTTCACCACAGGCGGCAGAGAGGAGATAAGACAGACAGGCGGACAGCAGGGACGGGAAGAGGAAGGTTTCTATCATGGAGAACTTCCTAAGGGATAAAGATATTTGGATATTAGGGAGTGTGTGTCTGGTGGCCACTTTCCTCTGGGGACGGCTGTGGAAATTATTCTCTACCAAGAAGAAGGGAAGGACAACATTGTCTGCAGACATACAGGTAATCAAGCAAGAGAGGGTCTGTGCACCTGAGCCACACATGGACAGGTGAATTTGATGCCATTCAATCTGAATGAATAGCACAATGGAGAAATCAACAGATCTTTGTTTATTGTACTCAGCTGTCTGCTGAGGATTAAGGCTGAGCCCGACAAGCAGCAGGCCTGCATGAACCGGAAATGAAGTAATGGATGTTATCACATTATCACCTGCACTAATGCTGCCTTAATGCCAAAGTTATGCAAACTAGACAGTTTCTTTTCCTGTCTGACAGATTTGACCAAAGCTGTTGTTGCAATCGCCAAGGAAGCTGAGTTTTCCTGTTATTTCGTCTGTTAGAGAGCAGAACCTGTTAACAAATTACAGTGAAGTTTGACAGAAAGTTAGGCCTTAGACCAAAGAACGAGTGACTAGGTTTTCAGCTCCTCGCCGTGTGCGCAGGCATATTAATGACATGATGGCATTTCTTCCTTTTGGCGTGTCATTTGCATGCCATATAGTCTGTACTGACTGAAATGTAAATGCAACCGATTAGATATGCAACGCTCAGAGCTGACGCAGAGTAAAAAAAAAAATGAAAAACTGCTTAGGATGGATGGGTGAGGAGGTGGACGGGTCCAAAAACACTGGACTTCTAACCAGGAGAGGTGTTTTGTTTTATAAGCTATGTTAGTAATGTTTGTCTTGTGTTTTTTAGTGATGTTTGTGACCTGTTTTCCGTACTTATGTTACATTATTTCCTTACATATTTTACTTAGTTTATATACTTTTACTAAGTTTTTTCCTAAACCTAACGAAGTGGTGTTGTTGCCTAAACCTAACTGCAGACATTACCACATTAGTTTCATTAAGTGGCACACAAATGACGCACAAAAATCGGTGTACAAATTACATATGAAACGTCTAAAATGCACCCTGGTGACATGTCATTGTATTGTTGTGCTATTTACACACATTCCCATACTACTACTACTAATACTACTTATTTGAATAGAAAAATCTGATGGCTGTGTACCACGATGTGTATTTAGATACAGATCTGAATCATGAGCATCCTGGACACGACTGTATCAACAGGTTATCGTCTGCTCAGACTTTGTCAGTTTTTTTCCCTGTGAAGACAGTTTTTGTGGGGTTTAAATAAGATAAATGGCAGAATTAATTAATTATTAATTAATTAGTAACAAATTAACATATTTAAAGGATTGGAAGATATATGCAATGACTTCTTTCTAAATCGTAATACAGTAAGAATATTTTTTGCTGCATTTAGACCTCCATACTTCATGTGCAAAGCTCTGGCTAGTGAAACAGATTGCACGTAAGTGGCTTGATTATCATATCTTTGACTTTTGAAAGAAGACCCTGGAATATCTGAGCTCTGAATGTTATCTGCGGGTGGCCTAGCGTTTGCTTTCACTCCTAGAAGAGGAGTCATGTTTCTGATGATGTGAACATGTTTCAGAACCGATCTTCCCCTGTAGAGCATTACTGAATGATCTGGTCCGTGCGTACGGACTGCAGCTGTTTTTGAGGAATTTACTTTATACTGGCAATAAAACTAATCACCTGAGCTATCGCTGGCATTTGTATCGTGTCTGCTGTTAGGTTGAACTGCTGACGTGAACTGAACATGTTGCTTTGACAAAACAATGCAACAACAATAGTTTTTGGCAGGTGAAGCATCCATCTGTGGCCAGTGTGTGGGTCAGTGGAAAACATAACGTCACCATAATGCGTCACACACACTTCACCGGCAGTCACCAGCAGTGACATCTAAATTCGGTCCAATAACACTTAACTGCTCCACCACTCCATCCAGACAAGCCTGTCCTCTCTATGCTACGCATACCGTGTTCAGTATAAACCGGTTTATTATGTTAACATAATTCAGCAGGAGGCAGATGTAATTGACTCCTCATAAAGTGTGAGCGCTGTGGTGCTTTGAGCAGTTAAAGCCTGTCAGTGTCTTCTGGTCTCCGCTGACAGTGGGATTATTATCACTTGATTTATAACTCTATTTATCATTTTTACTACCCTGGACAGTTTAGTCCAAATGTACCAACGTGTTGTGCTTTTAAGGTGAATAAAATGGAGATAACTAATAGATCAAAGTCAAATTTGAACTCTGAATTAAAGCTTTTAGTAACACGGGTGCAGATCAGGTTTATCCTGTTTTTAGTAAGATCTGTCCAAGGTGCTGAAACCCTGTTCCTCAGATGACTTCTCATTAACTTTCCTTACTTTAAACTCGATTTCTGTAGCTGTGTTTCAGTCATACCAAAGCCCCACTAACCTGAATACATGCGGGAGCATTTTCAGTCGAACTGGGAGGGGTTTCTTCTTCAACTCCAGGTTTACACACAAAAAGCCAGCCTGCAGCATCCTGCAAAAACAAGTGACAGTGTCAGTAAAATGTTAAACTTGTTTCTATGAATCTTTGTGGCCTCATAAGAATGACATCAGATTGAGCTCCTGTTTATATGCTGTGTTGTCTGTGTCCATGCAACAGAGAAGTTCATGAGTCTACTGAACTGAAATAATACTACAGTTGTATTGCTGTCATGATATTTAATCAAATGCAGTGTTTGAATATGGATTAATGCAATCAGCATACAATTATCAGTTTCACTACTGCTGTGCAGCATTTACCGACCAAGTCCTAGTCGTTATAGTTGTTTTTCTTTCTTTTGCCTCCCCATAGACACTAGAGCAACAAGAGAAACTGTTTTTTGAGTGTACCATTTTACATTTTATTTTTGCACTTTTGTCTCTGTCTTCGTAGTTAGATAAAATAAGATTTATTATTTATTAGATAAATAAGATATATTTTATATTTACTTTATTGATCCCCAGGGGGGAAATTCGGGTGTTACAGCAGCACTGATAGCAACAGCAGTAGTACAGTATAGAGTAGGAATAGGTAGAAAAATAAAATAAAGTGGAGTAACATACAAATAAAGTAAATACACGGTATATACAACTATTATACAAGTCAAGTTAAGGCAAATTAAAGTGACAGATATGGTGCATATGTATATGTATATAATGTGCAGTGCAAAAGTATGCACTATGAATAACAGTGTAATGTGATATAATAGTGTAATATAGTAAAGTATATAGATATATATAGATGACAAGGTATGGAATACTATAGCAGTTATATTAGTATTGTGTCATTTATATGGGTTCAGCTGTAAAAAAAGTTGGCAATTGATGTGATAAACTTTTTGTTGTAAAACTTTATCATCAAAGTTAAAGGAGTTAAATTTTATGCACATCCTACAACGGGAACATACAGTATACAAACAGATGGTTTTATGTGAGGCTTTCACAGAGTAAACCGCAGCCCGTGTTAATGTGCGTGAGCACGGCTAATGTGACGAGAGCTTCTCCTGCTCCAGATTCTCACACTCACATAGCTCTGACGAAATTAGCACACAAACAAATAGAGGAGAGACGGAGGAACAGAGACGGTGATAGTTTCATGTGATGGATTGAGTCATTTAAAGAGACAAAGAAGGTCATTTAGGAGCGAATGTGTTTGATATACATTTAAAAAATGCAGTATCTTGACTCTTTCATGAGAAGATGATAGTAGGTAGGTAGGACATTAAGTAAGGAAGAACTATCACAATAATAAAACTATTAATTAAACAGAAAGACTGGAATTTCCTGTTTACTTGAATTATACTCAGGACTAACTCTCTTTCTTCCCACTGGTTAATGTAAATATTTGAATGTTTATTTACCAACCACCTACCGGTGCATGATGAAATTATCCCTTTAGATATCCTGAACTAAGACTTAAGTATTAAAAAAAATTGCCAAATTATTTTATGGTAGAATCTGATGAAACTGGGGGGAGAAAAGCCTGAACTTTAAAGTCAGGGCTTTAAAATGTTGACATGAATATTAATGGACACATCTTACTCTGCAGTATGGGGTAGCTTTCCTATAGATTACAGCATTTCTGCTTCATATATACATATACAATCAAGATACAGAGATTACGATTCAGTATGTCGTGATACTGTGAGCAAGGTGATATTTTGCAATTTTTTTAAATCTAATTTTAGGAAAACTGTCAAAGTACAAGGAACACACCATATGTATAACATGTGAGAAAAAAGTTTTTTTTTTATGCAATCAGAACAGTGTGATCTGCATTAATCACAGTCCCTCTAACATCCAGCATCAAATCACAACACCAAATAAACCGCTAGTGTTTTTGAGATTCAATACAGTATCGCACAACAAAATATTGCAATACTCAAGTGTACTGATATTTTCCTACAGTTACACAAAAACTATCTGCACATTGTGTGAACTGAAGAAAAAGGGACCTGCAATGTCTTTTTTTTGTTGTTGAATAAGTTGAATTAGAACCCACATTTTATTTAGACTGTAAATCCTCCTGGCTCCATGTTTCCTCCTCTGTGTCGCTCTGGTATGAGGACTCCGGTGGAATGTGCTGTTTTCGCCTGGAGTCCTCTGGCCTCTCGGCTGGTGTCCACTTTCAGCCCTTTGCATAACTCATTACTGTGCTGATACACAGTGGTAGGGCCTAATACACACACAACGAAAAACACAAACTCAGTACACACAAGTGCAAATGCTTGCTGGCTATTGCCTTGTCTTACTCTCTGAGGTGAGTTGTCAAGTTCATCAAGTAAAACTATTTGTGGTTGAGGTTAAAACTGATAAACTGTCTCCAAGGTTCTTTCCTCAATCCAAAGACTTGTCAGTAGCACAAGACAGGTAGAAACAAAGACAACGTTAGGTTAAATTTAAAGGATGATTGTGATCTATTAGCAGAAATGGAGTATAATTATTAATAAGTATGTTTTCTTTGGTGTATAATCACCTTATTTTAGGGCTGACCTGGATGCTTCGAAGCTGTGATTGTTGACATGGTAATCAACCTCCAAATCAGTATTCAAATGCCTTGTTCTTTGTTTTTATATACAAGTACGTAATAATAACCCATCCCTCTATCCATCTTCAGCCACTTATCCCGTTAGGGGTCGCAGGGGCTGGAGCCGATCCCAGCTCACATTGGGTGGAATCGGGGTAGACCCTGGACAGCTCGCACTGGCACATACATAGAGACAGACAACCACTCACTTTCACATTCACACCTATGGGCAATTTAGAGTCATCAATTAACCTAACTGTGGGAGGAAGCTGGAGAACCCGGAGAAAACCCATGCTAACACGAGGAGAACATGTAAACTCCACACAGAATAGCCCCAAGCCGGATTCGAACCTGCGACCCTCTAGCTGTGAGGTGAGAGTGCTAACCACTGCAGCCCATGTAATAATAATATATACAGTAAATCCCAAAATAGTCCATGAAATAAGGAATAATCCCACATTATTCATTATTCATATTCAACAATAAAAATTAGTAATTCTCAGACGGACACTGCTGTTTGTTAATTGCGGAGATATGTGTGTCTCACTGAAGCTTCGAAGCCCAAAAATGGCATAAGGGACAGTCCTGCCTGATAATAAGGATTGTTGTGTTTTCTTTACCTTAGAATGAGCTGTTTATATCTACATAGGGAGCAGATCTCGTCTGCCATGTTTCTACAGTAGCCCAGAATGGACAAACCAAACACTGTTAACTTTTCCTGCTTGGGACGGAGTCAATAACAATATATGCTCCCGTGGCGACCTCTTTCTCTCTTTTGCTTCACTACTCGCTTCACACGTACACACACTTCATGCACTGGCTCTGCTCCAAATGACCTGCGCTACTCTTACAACTGGCTCTAGAAAGGGCCATTGGTGTTTTTATGTCGGCCATCGTTGTTCTCCAACACGGTGGGGCCACGGGAGAGGCTTCAGTTGGTTACAATCTCTCACCTCACCACTAGACACCACCAGATCCTACACACTGCACCTTTAATAGATGTATAAACCCGATGTTTTCGAGTCCCCAATTCAAAATGTGAATGTGTTCTGTGTGCCAATATACATCCATGCTGACTTTTCCTTGGTGCTAGTATTACAGGAATATTCTGTCAATGGGCAACAGTAATATTTAAATCACTAATGGCAGTAGTATCCTCTACTAGACATCAGGTTATGACACAATGAGCCAATAAGAAACCTCCAAAAATGACAGCAACACCAGCGAAAACATGTATTCTGTCATGGCTGTTGGGTGTGAGGTAACAGAGATACAGTAGGATCTGAATACAGATAAAACAGGCAGACTGGTAGAGTTCAGGAATTTACCATATAAAGACATAGCAACTTTGACAATATGGCACAGGATTGATGGAAATGGGCTGGTTAACTATCTGCAGGGCTGAAGAGGACAGTGGGGAAGGTCAGGTGTCAGGGCCTGCTGGGGCAGCAGGGAGTGGCTGGATGAGGTAGTGAAGTGACTGGGTCAGCAGAAAAAGTCAGAGGGGCATCTGGAGGACGGGTAGAGAATGGTGCATTATAATGTACATATCCAAAAATAATCTTATGCACACTACATGAAATGAATCACAATTTTGTACTAATGCCAATAAGTGGAAGCAGCAGCCACTGAAGCAGTTGTGTCTTAATCACAAGACAAAATGCCACAATGCAAGACTTTGTGTTTGATATATGACAACGCTATTTGTTTCAGTGAAGAAATCAGTGACTTCAACCACAGCATAGAACAGCCAGTAGACGCCATCATATGCTAACAAGTGGACAGCAACAATAATATATTAATATAATAATAAGAACAGGCCTTATGAGAAAACATTTAGGAAGTCCAACAGTCCTAACCACTAGAAGCAGCTCAGAAAAGCAACTCGTTTCATACTAACTGTTAGCTGAAAATACACAACTGACAAATAGAGCTACTGCACCCATGACACCCATGATTTTACAGCGTGGTTTGGCAATTTACAGGTGTGTGTATATATATTTGGTTAGTGTTGCACTAAGGTAAGGTTCCTTCAACAGCATTCAAATGATTTTATTTATAACATGCAACACTGTTAACTATAGCGTTAGCCTGTGTAAACTGGAGGTAAGGTGCCTTCAAACTGAACTCATGAACTGGTGTTTACGAGATGGGAAGCAATATCAGTGTTACTGTCTGAGTCTAGAAGCCACAGAGGATCACAGTTTAGCAAGCTAGCTAAGAAATACAAAGATGTAATGACAGAAGAGAAAGATGAGGTCATTGATAATATAATTTTCCTCAGACATAAAATTACCAAGAAAAACAATCTATGACTAAAATTACAAAATATTGTACAATATTAACATATTATGCACTGATAAATGAACTTCCATGGGCTCCACCATGTCTCACAACATCAACAAACCCGTCACAACTTGTGAACTCTGAGCTCTCAGAAACTTTACACTTATGAGGTCGTGAATACGACATGAGGAGGGCGTTCATATGGGCTCAACTCGTAAACATGGTAAACACGACCCCATTTGTAGGCACCAGTAAACCGGTTCAGAAGTAACAAGCACAGCACAAACAGCATAGAACAAATATCAAGAAAACGCAGTATTGGCCCACATTAAGGTTAGCCTACTTAGATATAGGACTGGAGATATGGACATATAGATAGTTAGTTACCATAAAGTTGAATCAATACCTCTCTTAAAATGTTATTGCAAGGTCAATTACCATATTAATATTAGCTCTGTGAAACGTTTTTAAAATATTTAAATCCAGATTAGCACAGTTTCACCTGGATGTTTTTAGATCTGCAAATCACAAATTTGCAGTAGGACATTGCAGCAGTGGAGAGAGCAGAGTCAACTTAATTAGACCCCCGTTTTCAAATAGTGCGTTGGATATGCTGTATGTACAGTGTGTCATGTCTGGATGTAGCTGGATGTAGATGTAGCTGTAACATACAGGAAGCATCACTCTAAAATGATATAATATAAGCAGACAGAGTGTTAATTGTTATGGATTAAGTAATCTACAGTATGTGATGTTCCTTTCAGAAATGAATGACAAGCAGCGGCTGCCGGGTTTAAAGGAAAACCTGTTTGGGAGTCTAAAACACACAATGGTGTAAAGTATTAAAAATGGTGAGCAGTGATGGGAAGAGGTAGAAATGAGCATGCAAATGTTTGCGTGATACTTGAGGTTTTGTTACTCGGAGAGTAGAGAGGAAGTGAATGAGAGCAGGATGAAGCTGAATTGGACTGAAGGACCGAAATGAAGTCACAACCGGACCAGGTGGTGTTTATGATTTGTCACCATGTGCAGTAGCTCTTACATGGCAAACACTGACTAGTTGGATTGGTGTGAATCCGTGTGTGTCGGGGGGTTAGTAGGTCGTGGTTCAAGGTAACCAGAGAACAGCTGGCCGTGACCCTCCACCAAAATGCTATCCTACCGCTTCCAAATTCATCAGCAGGTTAGTCCTGGATCTGTGGCCCTCTTCTGCCATCTTGTGGTATTGATATAGAAATGAATCCTATAATTACAGCATCATATAGCCTGCTTATGATCTTGCATGTTTTTTTCATTTACTCCTTTTTCATCAATGCAATAATCATACATACATTTAACATGGCTGCTGACTTTTTTGTGAAACATAAAAAGGGGTTTTTGTGTTTTTGCAACATCACTTAGGTGGACCATTACAAGGAACATCATGTTTGACAGTCCAATACATTTCTAAGGCCCATCATGCAACAACAATGTTGCAGATATTGTCCAATTTCCTATATAAATAAACAGAAATACATTAATGGATAATTACGGTAATAAATTTAGCAAGAAATATACAATTATTGTCGTTTCATTTTTCCACTTCTTTATCTGATTTTAATTGATTTTCACATTCTTACTTATGCAGTCATGTATGCATTAGTTTTACCTTTTATTTGTATAAATTTAGATTTGGTGAATTTGGTTTTCTGTCTGAGAAGAATATCCTCATATAAATTTGTCCAGCGGTGTAGTCTTGCATCACTAGATGTGCTGCATGTGAATATTTCAAACATTAAATGGTAGCACAATAAAGCAGCCATGTATCTATGAAGTAATAGCACAGAATGATAAACTCCATAATATACTGTAGAATATATTCATGTTTTCATTTTTGTATAAAAGACAAGTTTCTTTCTATGTAGAGTTTATTGACTTGATTGAAGACAGCAGCAGTAATCCTCGACCTCACAGCTGTCTACGATACTGTTTGGCACAAAGGCCTTCTGCTGAAGCTCACAAAAGCACTCCCTGCCTGGGCAACAGCAACAATCACAACTCTGCTAACCAGACGGAGGTTCAGAGTTCACCCTGTACCTTAAGAGTGGATGGAGAACGCAGTCAAACAGGCTTCCACAAGGGTCAGTCCTCGCCCCAACCCTGTTTAACCTTTACACAAATGACCACTAAATCCCACAAATTCATCTCTGCTGATGACGTCTGTCTGGCAACCCAAGCACCATACCTTGACTCATTGGAACAGGTGCTCATGGACGACCTTGCAAAGCTGGACCAGTACTGCAAAACCTGGTGCCTAAAACCAAACCCAGCTAAAACAGTCTCCAGCGTATGCCACCTCAACAGTGCAAAAGCTGCTTGAGAGCTAAACATCCAACTCGGCAGACTTAAATTGAAGCATGCCCCTAATACAACTTACCTGGGAGTGACCCTTGATAGGACTCTGTCCTATAAAGAACATCTGAAAGGAACAAGGGCTAAAGTAAAGTCTAAAAACAACCTGCTCAGTAAGCTTGCTGGCTCAAAATGGGGGGCAGCAGCCCCCACACTGCGCACCTCAGCGCTGGCCCTTGCATACTATGCAGCAGAATACTTTGCCCCTATTTGGTCCAGGTCACCCCATACACACCATGTGGACACCCAGCTCAGCACAACCATGCAAATCATAACCGGGACTATTCATTCGACACCACTCCCCTGGCTCCCCGTCTTATCCAATATAACCGGCCAACAGTAGCATTTACCCATCTACCAATTCATGCAGACATCTTCAACCCACCCATCCATCTTCCATCTAGATGACCGATTTGGAAGAATACTTCACCAGCCAGTCAGCTTGGGTAAAGGAATGGGAGTCCAAGGATATCCCAAACAAACATCTGGTGCCAGACGCCACCCAACAGGTCCCTGGATTCAACCTGCCAAGGATACAGTGGTCAACCCTAGACCATAGATTTGGGTCCAGACATGGCCCCTGCTTGGCCAGCCTTCACTAATGGGACAGCAGCTCAAGCCCACTGTGCGACTGAAGAGAGGTATAAACAGTGGAACATGCCATTATCCAATCCACAGACCTGAAGGAGGGTTAGTCACCCTCCATACGGCAGACCAGGAGGCAACTGCCTGGCTCAAGGACTTTGCATTTGCTAAATAAATCAATCAATAAATATTGACTTGATGATTTTAGACAGTAAAAATGTATTTTGCATACATTTATTTTTGCTTCTCTTCCTCCAAACGTCAGGCTGAAAGATCAGAGCTAGCGCCTTGCTCAAGGGCACTGCAGCAATCCTGCCTACACAAAAACCTCTAGTTCAAGGACTGTTTAACTACCAAATTGTTGTTGATAGCTTTCATGCCAATTATTTTTGGGCCTGTTTCCCTCATTAAAGTAAAATCTTAGATATCACTTGCAGTTTACTCCACCAGTTTCTGCTGACGACACTGAGCGATGGAGGGAGATAGAAGATCCTGTGCTTGAATTCTCCACTAAGCTGTGCTGGTTTTTGTGTGTGCGCTTTCTGGGCGGTGGGATTGACAGTCATCCCACAAGGTCAGGGGTCACCATTTATCCTGAATCCTCTTTCAAACTCCCTCACGCCCAGTTGTCTTCATGTTATGTAACGCTGACAGTGAGCAGCAAACTCACGACAACCGAGGGAAGTTGGCTGGTGTGTAGAGTCTGTGCACATACTTGTGTTGCTTATGTAACATACATTTCACAGGCCTAATAATCACCCTCCCCAGCACAAACATATACACACACTTTGCCGACGTCACGCAACACCTCTATTCCATGAAAGGAATTTTTTAGTGTCTGTTCGAGGTGGCACGACAGAGAGAGCTTGACGAACACCGTCGCCACAGCTGAACTGTGAAAGTACAGACTGTCATCAGTCCAGTGGTGACACAAGTATATTTGTCAGATAGAAAAGCAGCAGGTGGAGCTACAGAGATAATGTGTGGCCTTCTTTCCATTGTCATTGTACACGCCACACAAAACCTCTCAGTGATTCCACCAATAACATCGTATATTGCAATTTCGAGCACTTTATAACTTTATTTGAATTCTAGTAATAAGGTTTCCAAAGATACTGTCAGGGTGAATTATGGGAAAATGTGCATAAATAGATTGTGTAAGACACAGTATGTACTGTACGTACATGGCATGATAGATCTTTTGCACAGCAGACATTTTGGCTCATCGTAGCAGGAAAAGCACAGGTTTAACTGTTGACAACGAATGACTGCGTTCCATTCAGGTGAACCAGTTCCAGGGTGCCGGTGTTGTGCATGTTAGCTCATTATCACAGAGGTTTACTGGGACACTTAATGCGACTGAGCCATCATTTCACCTTGTTTTCCCCACTACGACAAGTTAAAATGTCTGCTGTGAAAAAGGTCTATTGAAAAAGCTACAAAAAAAATGAAAAGAAGTTGTGCATAAATTATATAGTTTCTGCTCAGCGGTCTGTTGTTAAAGCTATGAGATTATTCCTTATTTCATGGTCTATTTGGAGATTTATACATTATTATTACATGCATCAATATATATAGATAAATCTAAATACTGATTTGGAGGTTGATTATATGGAAACAGTCAAAGCTCCGAAGCATTCAGGTCAGCCCTATTAATCACTATAATGCACAATAAGATCTAAAACATTATGATGGAGAAGAGGAAGTGCAGGAATATATTTAGGCTCGGTGCATTGCTCTCCAGTCATCCATTATATGCTGAAGTGCATCAACACTGAGTAATTGGCACTTTGTTGGCTGTTCAAGTGGTGGTGAACTGGAAGAATCACAGGCTTTACAAGTTGTCAAGGACCCTTTGAATGCAGTCATTTGAATGCAATTATTTTGGTCTCAGTAAGGCTGTGTGGGTCGAGTCATGATGTTGGTATGGTGATTCCTTTGTGGGCAGGGATGCCATTTGGAGGGGGGAACCCTGGATGATTCAGGGAGCCCAGAGCTGGACCAGGGCCCTGGAACATGTCACTGGAGATCAGAGAGCTGCCGCTGAGCTGTTGTCAAGTGGCTCAAAATGTCTAGTTTATAGCTAGACACACCTATTAGTCTTATTGAGGAGTAGACACAGGTTCAGCTCATGAGAATTGAGTCCTTCAAAGTGTACAGCTCCCTAAAATGGATAAAATTTAGCATTCGATATCATACTCTATGAGTGAACATACAAAATTAAAGATTTGAATCGACTGCTTGTGATCATAACATTTACCAGCTGCAACTGTGTGGCTGGGATTGTTTTCACCTTGTGAGTCTGTGTGTCATCATAGCAAAATGTGATGCTGCAGACACCTACTGTAGCAGGAACTACCACAGAGGTGGCTTTGAGTACTTCACCAGGTGTTTATGCATCCGATTGGACTGTTATCAAGCTATTAAATAGATGTCATCAACACACATCTTTCCCATGTTTGTGGGCTAGCAGGGGCCTACTAAACTAATGGTAGGTTCACAAGGCTGTTATCTATCTATATATCAACCTAATATGTTGTAAATGTGAAAATGAAACTTAAAACATACACATAATAACTACAACTTCTTTAGGTTTAGGCAATGAAACTACAACTTCTTTAGATTTAGAGAAAAACATCATGTTTTGGGTTAAAATAACTACAAACACAAAGACAAATACACATTCTTGGTTTCACACAAGATGCAAACTCCTGTCTCCTGGGTGAAACGCCTGTGTTGATAATACCTTGTGGTGGGTGTAGTAGGCCCCTATTGACCCATATCTATGGGGCTTATAGCAACTGATAATGCCTATTTAATAGCCTGACAACAGTCTAATTGGCTGGTTTATATGTCTGTCTGTAATTTCATAGATTTTGTCAACATGATATCGTCACAACTGTAAGATGCATTCATGAAATTTTACAGGTGTGTAGATGAGATCAAAATGAAGGCCGAGTTCAAAGATGGGTGTAGTCTGAGCAAGGGTGCCAGACCTAGGGGGGGTTGGGAATTAGGGACGGGAATTTAGGAATTAGGGACTGACACTCTCTTTTTACGTCCCTGGCCCGATTTGCCGTCACGGCTGGTGCGATCCCATAGAATGTTGGTCTGTAATTTGCAGTTTGAAAATATTTAGTGGAAATAAAAAAGAAGCCAACACAGTTTCATTTCTATAAAAGACATTATGGAAGCATAGTCTTTTTCTGCAAAATTTGTGACATGTCACCACAACCTGCTTGGAGGCGGGTCGGGCGCACTTTGGCCCGACTCCGGAGTGTCCCTCTCGGGCACGGCGGCGCACGACTCAGTGTGTTAAAACTGGTAATGTAAAGAAACACAAATCAGCGCAGCATGGTTTGACTCAGGGTGGCCCAAAGTGCCAATGAAAAAGGAAACTGTAGAGGAGTCTCATGATATGGAAGTCCATCCATCGTCAACCGCTTATCCCCTTAGGGGTCGCGGGGGGGGGGCTGGAGCTGACATTGGGTGAAGGCGGGGTTCACCCTTTACAGGTCGCCAGTCCATCGCAGGGCACATAGAGACAGACAACAATAGACAGACAACCATTCACGCTCACATCCACACCTGCGTGCAATTTAGAGTCATCAATTAACCTAAACAGCATGTCTTTGGACTGTGGGAGGAAGCCGGAGTATCCGGAGAAAACCCACGCTTACACAGGGAGAACATGCAAACTCCACACAGAAGAGCCCCAAGCCGGATTCGAACCTGCGACCCTCTTGTTGTGAGGCGAGAGTGCTAACCACTGCACCACCGTACTTTCAATATGTGAAAGTACAGAGGTAAAATGCAAATATGGTACTTGAAAATGTGTACTTGAGTAAATATTAATAGCTGGTTTCCACTTCTGCTTTCATTTCAGCTTTTGCTTGCTAAGCTACAGTATTGTTAAATGTGAACTTGTGGCAGCAGCCATTAGACTGAGGCACGCATTTGTTCTGTATGTCACACAGTCTATTATTGTGGTTCTGAGCTAAAGCTTGTTGCATCCCTGTCGTCCATGCCATTGCACTGCAGTGATATTGGGTTACTGACAGTCTGTGGCACTAGAATAAGCATTATGTATTGTCTTTGTCTTCCTGCTGAGTAACTTTATATGTGTGGTGAGAGTGGCGAGGCCACGTCACTCCCATTCCTACACTGTACTGCTATACCACGCTGGCTCTCCTCTTACCATGTCACATTTTCTGACTGAGGATTTCAGAGATTGTTCAACAAGGAACAGTTAAACCTCACACTGCCCTCAACACCAGACCCAGACCAATCAACCTCACCCTGCTCCTCTTCCTCATTGCCCTTTGTAGAATCCGCTGGAATGTTTTAGTCATCCAAATATCTGTCTTTAGTTTTATCAGCCATCTATCATGTTTTCAGATGCTTAATCTAGTGGTTGTGGCGAGTCCGATATAAGAAAATAATGGATGAGGTTGCAGGGAATGCAGTTTCCCTTGCTAAGTGTGATATTATCTATATGGGGCACCCATGAGTACATTATGACTTTATACCACAGCCCCTTGCCACAGGGATAAATGAATACATTGTCTAAAGCTGCACTAGTCAGTATTTTCATATTAACAATGATCAAATGACAATGAATAATCTGAAAGAGGACACTTGTCTTGTCTTGTCACTTGACAACTGTCACCTGACCCTGCAGTTCCCATCAGCTCTACAGCGTGTTTTAGGGCCTTTCAGCTCATTGTTTTGGTTTTATGGCTCCCGCCACTTTACAGTGTTGATTTGGTCTTCTGTCTCTCATCAGTCTCAGCAGCAGCAGACATTTGTTTTCAGTGAAAAAGCTCCTAAACCAGACTTGCAAATGACGAACAAAGTCAGCGAATATGCTGGTGAACATAACAAAGCATTTAGATAAAGTGCAGTGAATGTTGAGACTTATATGGCTCCAAATGAGTGCTAGTGTTGCATCGTGTCTGCTAGATGTGTAAATAAGCAACAGGTGGTAATATGTTGTGTTTATAGCTGGTTCCACTACCTTCAAGTAGCCAAAAACAATCAATCAATGCTGCTTTAAAGGTACAATGTGTTGCATTGGGCAGACATGGATTATGATATTAATAAGTATGTTTTCTTTAGCGTAGAACCATCTGAAAACAAGAATAATTGTCTTTTCATTACTTTAGATCAGGGGTGTCAAACACAGTTTCATCCTAGGCCACATCAGCATTATGGTTGCCCTCAAAGGGCCGGTTGTAATTGTAAGACGATATAAATATATCTACTCTTGATCATATTACAAAATTGCCTCTGCATTTGATTATTATTAGTTTTAGTAATAATAACTAACTCTGAAGACAAACAGTGAGTAAAATAAACACCCTAAATATGCTTATAAATACAAATGAACTTTCTTCTTCTTTATGTTTTTTTTTTTTTTTTAAATACCACTTTTCCAACCCTCCTCCTTTATCTGGGCTTGGGACCAGCAAAAGTGACCCAAAAGAGACACTCTTGCAGAGTTACTTAGGTTTTTTTCTGGGTTTGATTACCAAATTTTTACATTTACATCAGCCAGCGGCAGCTTTATGCATGTGGGATTCGTTCAATCTGGACACGGAGGAATGAATATCTCCTGCTGTTACTGCAGCTAGGACGGACTGCTGACAAGGACTGGGACTGAGTGCTCTGGGATGGGGGACGGGTCCACGACTGCACCCGCTGCTTGTTGAGAAGAGTAAGAACGATAGTCTCCAAAATTCTCCACAAACACCAAAAAAAGTTGCTAAATTTGTCGTTTGTCTCTGTTTTGAAAGAAAGTCTGAAAACTCAGTAAATATAACGACAAAGTCATTAAGTTGGCAACACTGCGCCGCTGCTGGAAACTGTTGATACTGAGACGCTTCAGTGCGCATGTCACAAAATCGAGATGCATTGTGGGACATTTAGTTTAAGGACACCGTAGTTTTGTAAAGCAGCATAGAATTGTTTGAAAAGCATATTATATTCTTTGCGAGTCCTCGCGGTCCACATAAAGTGAGGTGCTGGATTTGGCCTGCGGACCTTGAGTTTGACACATGTGCTTTAGATGATCCATTTATTTCTATGTACCGAGCAGGTCTGCCTGCGATGTTTCTACAGTAGCCCAGAACAGAAAAACCAAACACTGGCTCTACAGGGCCATTCGCGTTTTTGCATCAGCCACTGTAGTTCTCCTTCACGGCTGGCACACAGGAGAAATTTCAGTTGTTTGCAATCTGTAATTTCACTGCTAGATGTTAAAAGTAGTCTTCTGTTCACAACAGGATCTTTGTTTTATGGTTAGTAATGGTCTGTATTTGGAAAGACATGTTCTGTACTGTTGTTTCTGTCTAATTTTAGGTGAAGTGGCCCTTTCAATCCCTGGATCGCTACAGTACATAGGAGTTGCAGTGCTATATGTCAGGCTCTGACAAACAAAGATGTTCTATTCATGTTTACAAACTGGGTTAGTGTGAAAGCTTGTCCTGATCAGTGATCCCCTTGTCCGTTCAGCGTATGCCTAGTATTACAGTAGCCTGTTTGCACTTGCACAGTGTCTTCTTTCATTCTCACCTTAGCTGGTAAATAGGCAGTGGGGATACGAGTGTTAACCCTGACAGCTGAAGAGCTGTGTGTACTGGGAACAGTGCGAGAGACAGGTTATAGGTCAGGTTTTTCCGGTGCTGACAGATGGGTGCCAGTATATAGGTGCTGCCGCTTTGTCGCCCTGCCCACTCCAGATAGCACTGCACTGAGACGTGGAAAACTTTGAGGCCAATGTGTCAGTCAGACACGTCTCAATAAGTGTCAGTCGTTTGTGTGTGTTCATGAATATGAACTTCTGTGTCCATGTGTGCATCTGTCTCAGTTTGTCCTATTTAATTCTCAGCTGCAACACATGCAGAGTAAGTTTCCTCTCCCACAATCCCTTTCTCCTCTGTATCAACAGTTCTTAGGTGTCAGTGGCATCACCTGTTTCCTGTTTTCTTCCATTGTCTTGGCCCTCACGTTGCACGTTGACAGTGAATCTATATGGGGAACCTTGCAGGCTCTTTCTGACTCAAAGTGAAGCCAATCTTTTTCAAATGTCCTTAAATATGTCCCTTTGCCTCTTTGCAAAAAGCTATTTCAGATTCAATAAGCTATCTTTTTTAACGAGAAGTCATTTGTATTTAAATACAACATTCAGTCCCGAATGAATATTACAAAAGATGGGTGTGGTAACTTGTTAGCAAACATACAGATAAATGTAAGTAAGTACACTGTTAGCTATGTACCTACATACCTATGAAAAGTAATGCACGGTAATTTGTATACATCCCAGGAAATCAATTTGTATATAATCCACATAATTGTGAACCAGGAAGTATAAAGAACAACAAACGGCACGTAGGAGGAGATCAGGGTGGATGGGTGAGTCAAAAATCACCAGACTTTTGAAACCAGAAGTCAATGTTAATTTATTTGTCATGTAACTTCTGTTCTTAAATTAAGTCACTTCTGGCGTTAGTTTAACCCAAACCATCATCTTTTCCTAGATCTAAGTAGTTTTATTTCCTAATCCTAACAAAGGCGATCTTTTCGTAATCCTAACTAAGCAGTTTTGTTGCTTTAGTTGCTATGTTGCTTTTGTTGTTCAAGGTGATCTTTTCCAAAACCTATAAGCTAAGAAGGGTAGAGCAGGTTGCCCACCAGTCGGAGGGTTGGTGGTTCGAACCTCGGCTCCTCCAGTCACATGTCAAAATGTCCTTGAGCAATACTCCATCCATCCATCCATCCATCGTCAACCGCTTATCCCGTTAGGGGTCGCGGGGAGGCTGGAGCCGATCCCAGCTGGCATTGGGCGAAGGCAGGGTTCACCCTGGACAGGTCGCCAGTCCATCGCAGGGCACATAGAAACAGACAACATATAGACAGACAACCATTCACACTCCCATCCACACCTACGGGCAATTTAGAGTAATCAATTAACCTAAGCAGCATGTCTTTGGATGGTGGGAGGAAGCCGGAGTACCCGGAGAAAACCCACGCTTACACGGGGAGAACATGCAAACTCCACACAGAAGAGCCGCAAGCTGGAATCGAACCTGCGACCCTCTTGCTGTGAGGCGACAGCGCTAACCACTACACCACCGTGCAGCCCTGAGCAATACTCTTAACCACAAATTGCTCCAGTGCCATCAGTGTGTGAATGAGTATTTAGATTAGATCCTGATGGACAAGGTTGGCACCTTGGCAGCCTTGCCATCGGTGCGTGAACAGATGAATGCTGACATGTAGTGTAAAGTGCTTTGAGTGGTCAGAACACTAGAAAAGTGCTGTATAAATGCAAGTCCAAGTAGTTTTACTGCCTAAACCTAACCAAGGTGATCTTTTCATAAACCTAAGTAGATATGTTGCCTGTGAAGATGGAAGTTTATTTTGAAAAGACTGGAGTGGAAATTGAGATTTGCGTCAAATTTTGCTGGACATTTGTTGGAAAATGCATGAAAAATGAGGAATAACTTTTCATGCAATATCATACAAACTAGAGATGTTAATAATTAGCGGTTTAACTGATAATCGTCATTAAGCATTTTAACCGATTAGTGCAACCACTGCCACACACACACGGTCAGTTGGAAACTTGCAGACGTTACGCAACAGCGGAGACAAAGCCACGGGCAATGCTAACAGCTAGCAACTGCTAATTTAGCTAAGATAACACACAATGTTTCTCAGACAATTGCTGTTGTTAATCCAGGCAGACACACAGCTGACAACCTGCTAAACTAAACTACATGTGAGATGGTGGTGGTGGCGGATTTTCACCAGGAACCGTGGCTGCTAACATTCCTGCACAGTGAACTGGGGACAGTGAACGCAGCACCGTGGCTGCTAACGCTCCTGCACAGTGAACTGGGGACAGTGAACGCAGCACCGTGGCTGCTACAGTAGCTCTCCTGACGGTGAACTGTTGACTCAGTTGTCAATTCTTGTCGGTCAACAGTTAATAATCGGTCAACGAGGATCGGTTATCTGTTAAGAAAATTTTTCAAAATTAGCATCCATAATACAAACCACTGTATGAGGATATGTTGAATGACTAAAATGCATTTTCCCAACATTTCAAACAAGACCTGATTTATCTTAAGTGAAGAACTTTTGTTGTTTTTGAGACACAATTATTTGATGTTCTGCTGACACATCAACAAAAATGTTGTGAGAACTGTTGGGCATTTGACGAGGTTCAGAAATACCCACAATGCTTGGGTCCTTAACAGAGGTGCAATTGGTTAATAACGTTTTTGGGGCCATGCACACACTTGCACCTGTCGCTCCCATTTCCTATTATGGACCAATGTGAAAACCATATACACCCATATACAATCTGAAAATATATTTGCACAATATAAGGGCTACTTATTATATGCACGAGTCCTAGATTGTGAGATTTGATGTTCTTTGTTATTGGCTATACATTATACAGTATTTGTTTGTCTTACTTTTAACAGTGTCATATTTCAGTCCCAGATTCTTGGGATTCTGACACCCTGACTGAAGGGCTTTTGAAGTGTCTCAAATGTCACATAGCGATCCTCTCCAGCATCTCCCCCCTAACCCACATCAATCCCCAACTGCACACCAGAGCCCTCAGTTCTTATCGCTGGCCACTCACAGGCCCTGACGTCCATGGGGGGGCTGCACTTTAATTTGGAGGACAGCCATGTGCTATTCTTAAAACTCAACTCTGTGGTGCAGCATTGAGGGACAGATCTCTGTTCTCCCTCCACTTCTTTTCCTCTGCCTCTCTGGTAAAATGGTTTTTGTTGCTATTTCCATCGAGCCTGCATGAAAGTGAACAGATTTGTGAAAGAAAGTTTTTGCTGTTTGTGAGGCGGTCTGCTGCAAACCAGTCATGAGCTCCAGCTTGGTCAACTCTTTAGCCAAAGTCTATGATCCAAATCCTCTTCATGGTCAGAAGCCTGGTGGAAGGAAGCTCTCACTCAATGGATCAGACAAGTCCCAAGCTGCTTCTTCATCATCACCTTCCTCCCCTCATCATGACACCACCCTGCGCTGCGTGGAGACCCGTATGGACTCACTGAGCTCCCAGATGGAGCATTTGCTCAACATGCAGCAGACCGTCTTGACCCGGCTGGATGGCCTGTCCCAGGATGTCAGGGGCATGGGTCGGGATCTGGCCTCTATGCGCGAAGAGGGCCATGGGGGCAGACGCGGGTCCGGGGCAGAGGCTGCGTGCAGAGAGCTGCGTGGGGCCGTGGAGAAGGCCGGCGAGTGGATGGAGAGTCAGGGACGCAGGCTGGAAGGGGTGGAGAGGCTGGTGGAGGGCACCCAGCTGGTGATCAGCTTCATTGGGGAGGTGGTGAAGAGCTCCAGGCTGGTGGAGCTGCTCTTTAAACAGCTGGGAAAGAAGGCCAACAAGAAGGTGAGAGATTTATTACAAACAAGGTTTTCTTGCAAGAAGTGGCCTCAGAATCAAATGTTTTTCCGTCTAGTTTTCTGCTCTCATCTCCAGCATTGAGTACTTTGTGGAAGGTGCAGTACAATGCTCTCATGGTGGCTCTATTACTGTGTGCTGTGTCACTAATGTCAACATAGTGAGAGGTCTAATTGCATTGTGATCATGGCGCCAGACGAATAAAGCGCTGTCCAAAAGGTTGCTAATCCTCTTGATGTGACCTGTTTGCAGCAACATTATAAATAGCTGGCTTTGAAACCTCTTTTATGGGTAAAACACATGCAGTAACAGTGTGTAACATCTGGCGGCATCTAAAGGTGAGGCTGCAGATTGCAACCTCTCCCGTGTGCCTAGTGTGTAGGAGAGCTATGGTGTCTGATGTGAAAATGCAAATAGCGAATATCTAGAGCTGTTGTGAGAGTAGCATAAGTCATTTGGAGAATAGCAAAGTCAGTGTGTGTACCTGAGGTTAACTCCAGACCACCTAATGTGACACACTATCATACTTATTATCATACTTATTAATATTATTCCATTTCTGCCAATAGATCCCCTAATTGTCTCACTGTGTCTGTTTAAATGGCGTATAACAGGTTTTTAAATTCGCATGCAAAGCTGCGAACCATTCCTCATGTTCTCATATGGCTTGTCCTTTTATATCTACAAGTCCTCTGTAATGTAAAGTAATTTTCCTTTGTGCGGTGATTGTCATTTGCTTCTGAGGTGTAATTGACTGGATTCAGACTGGTTATCATATCTAAACTATGTCTTTATCAGTGCAGCAGTGTGTCAGACAGCAGCTCAATTTAGTACAAGTCTGGCTGGTGCTGGAGCCACACCTATTATTCTTGATCCTTGGAGCAATATGAAGGATATACCGAGCACTGTCGCAGAGCTTTCACTCCCTTGTCCTTGCAGGATATCTGTGTATGTTTGTGTGTGAAATGAGACATCTTACATGCTTAAATTCTGCTGATTCAGAGGCTGGTTTTAGGAATGGGTGTGTGTGGTTAAGCAAACAGATTTATTACACCAGACAGCCCCTGTCAGACGTATTAAATGGCAGAGAAACTGTAGTAGGGATCACCTGAACTTCTGTCCTGCCATCCTGTAAAGTGTCATGCACTGAATGTATTTCCTTTTTTAATACTGCTCTTTATTATTATGTTTATATATTATGTTCTTTATGTGAGAATAAGTGTGAATAAAATGGTTTCCTGTGTTGTGCAGCATCTCAACTGCTACAGATGATGTTTGACCTTTTGTCTTTATCCTGGAGGAGGCAGCCGTACCGCCGAACATTATGCTTCAGTTACGGGGGCAACCATAACAACACTAACAAACACTAGCCGTCTGACTGTTGTGCAAATGGAAACACACATACGATGTTCCTGTCAGAAATCAAACTCACAAATGATTTTTGACTCCTTGGACAAATGGAAAAAATAATTCTTGCAAATATAAGGGCTCAGAGTTTGGATAGTTTTAAAATCTGGTTCAAGTTTTTTCTACATCTGTCACTTTATAGATGCATTGTCTGACGGTTGGTCTTTGTTTTCGTCTTCCTCTAACAAGGCAAAGGATGACAAGGATAAAGCCAAACTGAACCTGAAGGGCTTGAAAGCCCAGAAGAAGAGGAGACCTACGGACACATCAGGTAGGCTCAAACAGGAAATGCACTTAAACTCCTATCACCTGAGTTTATACAGGGACGTGCACTCTCTCTTTGTTCTTTGGCAATCTGCTAGGATTGTATATAGACTACAGACTGACCAATACTGGATCTTTGAAACCAGTATCAATATGTGGGCATTTAAAAATCTGATGATATATTAGCAGATAGTATTTTTTGTTAAGCAAAAACACATGACTTAAAGGTACAGTGTGTAGGATTTGGCAGCATATAGTGGTGTACAGAGTACCTCTGTGCTTACTATTTCCAAGACTGTGCACAGCGTTCGCCTTGCTCAGAGGCCATCCTTACCATAATAACGCTACTTTAGGAGTCAACTGAAGTCAGGCGGCAGCTGGCGAAGCCACCTTGCACTCTGCAGCTCACGTTACCACAGTTTCACAAGCATGTTGGAAACCTACAGTAGCCTTCAGGTGACACAATAATGCAAAAGGCTCTCTCTCTCTAGAGCCAGTGTTTGGTTTGTCTGTTCTGGGCTACTGTAGAAACATGGCAGAGCAACATGTTGGACTCTGTGAAAAGGACCTGCTCCCTATGTAGATATGAAGGGCTCATTATAAGCTAGCGAAAATTCTTTCAAAATTCGATCTTTCAATTCAGTTCTTAGTTTCAGGTGATTATACATGAAAGTATTATGAATATTGTATTAAATTTCTGCTTATAGATCCCTGAAATGTTACACACTTGTCCTTTAAACAAACAGTCTTGGTACTTATACCTTAGATCAGTTTTTTTATTGTAACCAAAATATTGGAACATTTTACGGTGTTAAAAGTGCTCTCTATATTTTCCATCCAGCCGAGGTAAAAATATTGCCTAAAATATACTGTGTATGTACTAGTATACGTGTAAACTGAATCCATGCCAGGGTCACCAATTTTCAAAACACATTGATTTTTAATGTAGTAGCAATAAAACATCCATACAGAGTGGTGATAATCCCTTATGCTTGTTTGCTCTGTATGTTTCCATGTCAGACACTTCCTCGCTGAACGAGCCTGTGCTGCAGGAGCAGGTGGAAAAGCTGAACAGGCAGAATGCTGAGCATTCCCATGGAAAGGCAGAAGCTGACAGTCAGAGGGGGGAGGACCGGGGAAGTGAAGGAAAAAGACCGGAGTCGGCGGAGCTGATCCTGGCCGATTCACCAACCTCTGCCGCCCAGTCAGAAAAAGAGAATGAAGAGGAAGCAAAGAGGAGTGTCTTTGTGGACTCAGAGTCTGAGGAAGATGAGGAAAATGTAGAAGACCAGGTTGTAAAAGTAGAGGATGATGGGAAGAAAAAAGGAGAGGCAGAAGAGTCGGAAAAGGCCACAAGTGTCATCACAGATAACTGCAAGACCTCTCTCCTACCACAGGAAAGGTATTTCCAGCCAATCACAATTCATCCTGATGCTATCATATATTTAACTGTGTCAGTATTGTGTTTATTTTAATCCCGTATGTTTAATTTAGGTATATGTAAGTCAGTTAAGAGCAAATTGTTTGAGAAAGGAGAAGAAAAATAAAACATAAAATACTTTATTGAACTGAGTAAAATATCCAAGTGCTCAGTGTTTTCTTTCATCATCGTGTGTAGCTGTGAGGAGGTCGGCGATGTGGCCACTTGCAGCAAACGTCGTGTGACAGAAGAAGACCTTGTGAAGGACGACCTCAAGAAGAGCAGAGTGGAAGAGAGTGAAGCCGCTGACGGGGAGGTGGTGGAGGGCAGCGAGCCTCGGGCATCCAAGTCTGATGAAGTTAAGGCGGAGGCAGAAGAGGAGGGGAAAGAGGAAGAGTCAGCGGTGAAGGAATTTATTATTGGTGAGACGTTATGTTTGTACAGTGCGTGAATACTTCCAAAAAAACATAATAACACCGTGGTCTTGTCTGTGCTTTAGCAGGGAATGTAAGGTTTTTTACAACTTGTCATGTGTAACTTTCAATTTATGGGAGTAAATGTTTTGACCAATCACAAAAGAGTGAGCCCTCTAACCAATCAGAGCAGACTGGGTTTTTCAGGAGGGGGACAGAGGGTGAAAAGAGGTGCTGCAGCACAGTCGAGATGAGAAATTTAAAGCTTTTTTGAAATATTAAATCATGTAAACATGTTCTAGTCAAAACCCAAAATAATACGGGACCTAATGATTGGTCCTCTTTAAAGTACAAGGTCTTTAGTCACAAAGACACATTTCTTCAGTCAAAAATGATGAAATATTATAACCACAAGCCTGAAGTTTAGACAAAAAAAGTTTTTATGTAGTTTTTAATTTTATCCATAAAAGATGCATGTAGGACTGCTGATCCTGACTATATGCACAGAGTCATGTGCAGCAGGCTCTCCATGTAGAGACCCAACTTGGTTGTTAGCTGGTGACATTTAACTTTTCATTCCTCAGACTTTGAAGCAGATCCAGTGTCATAACACCATGGCCGTTCAAGCGTCACTAACATGTCAGTCGGCACAGCTGGCAGAGTAGATAATGAGACGATGGCATGCTGCTATTTTGATCCACTTTGTTTCTGGGAAATGAGGCCTCTTCTTCCTCTGTCTCTATTTCACATTCTCTGTTCTCAGCAACAGGAAATTATTCTTTTTATTCTGTATTTCTTAATGGTTTCATCAGACTTGAGCCCTCCACCTTTGGCACCTTTCGACCACCGCATTGTAACTCCCAAACCCCACCAGATAGCCACCTATTACACCATCAACAGGGACGAGGTCCTGGGAGGGTGAGTACCACTGAATACCCAGCTCTAAAGAGCTTGTTTTCATTTTGCCCGGTTACAGCCACACAGACGCTTCAACACATCGGTCCCTCAGCCTGTGAGGGGAGGCCTAATCATTTTTTCCTCGACCTCTTTGTTGTCCCCCTAAAGGGCATTTGATTGTGAGCCTCAGGAGGGCTCTTGTGAAATAGCGGGCCTCTCTGATGTAATAGGCTAGTGCTAAATCCTGCCTCTAGAACTGGAGATTACCCATCAGCATGCAAGCACATTTCTCAAATTACTGACATAAGTGCACAGTACATAGCCCTAATTATTGTATGATTGAAGGAGCCATTAATCTGAGTTTTTTTTATTAATTATTGTTTGGTTTCAAGGTCACAAGTTCCCCAAGACCAAAATGACATCTTAAAATTGTATGTTTTCTCCAATTACCAATACAAAAATCCAATATACCATGATGTAAAACAGACAATTACAGAAAATCCTTTATTTGAGATGCTGGAACCATATTTGGAAAATGACCTTGACAAATGACTTAAAGCTGCAGTGGGTAGAAATGGAGCACATTTCATTAAAAAAGTTATTTTTATACAATGCTCAGTATATCCTGACAGTAGTGCATGAGACTCCGTTGTCAAATGGCATCTTGCAAGATTTCACAGACCAGAAGAAAACAACCAATCAGAGCTGAACTGGGGTCCCTGAGCAGCTGTCAATCACTGGCAAACTCTGATCAAATGGTCAAACTAGGCAGCGCTGATCAAATATGAATCAGTATTCTGTTACTGTAATGACTATTTCTCTCCTCACATTTTCAGAAACGTCTTGTAGATACACAATAAGATGTTTCTGTTTAGCTGCAAAATGAGAAAGTTTGTGACCTGGCAGCCATGTTGAGATCAAGTTGAGAAACTACCAAGCACCACCCGCCAGCCAGAGCACAGCCAATAGGAACGCTCTTTCTCTTAAATGACCTGTGATTAGTCTCCCATCACAGGCTAGATTTTTTAAAGCCTGAAAACAGCCATGAGAAGGTGCAGGAATCTAGTGTTCTCTCATAAAACTTGAATTACAATATGCTGAAAGGCTTTTATGTCATTTTTGCCATTTGATGCCAAAAACATTCTGCCTACTGCAGGTTTAAATGTGCTAATAAGCACTAGAATAAATGTTTTATAAATCCAATTTCCAGGATGGTTCTTCCTCTGCTCTGCCCCTCCTGTCCACGTATGTGCTTGACTCATCTATGTGTTTGCTTTGCTCTCATTAGGGGACGTTTTGGACAAGTCCATAAGTGCATGGAGAACTCGTCTGGTCTAACGTTGGCTGCCAAGATCATCAAAGCCAGGAGCCAGAAAGAGAAGGTGCAGTAATGATTGGCCGGTGAATGCTGAATACGTGTTCAGCATTCATTGGGATGCCTGTTTCCCCAGACGGCCTAATGGATGGTTATTTGTATCATTGCTAAGCACCGTAAAGGATAATATTTTAAAAATAGATGCAGCTTAACTGCCCAGAAGGCATGGGCATGTAGCAACTTGTCAGCCTCATTCATTGTGTCTTTCCTGTTCTGGGTCATCAGAAAGGGTTGTGAGAGAGGTCAGCAGTCTGAGCATACTGTAGTTCTGTGGTTACATTATCATCTGAGATATTCAGAAGGATCACAGCCGATCAAACACAGCCAAATCCTCGGCTGGCTCATGTTGCTGTCAGTGATCATACATGACAAATCTGAATGTAATGGCAAGTCATATACAGTCCATACAGATGATATAGTGTGCAAGGGTTAGAGCCTGCGATACAGTACAACCTAAATAAAGCTGCCCAAACTACAACAAGCTCCTGATGATGATTTTCCTTTATCCAGTGGCTGCATCCTCGTTTTCAACTCATCCCCTGCAAAATCTGAATCTGCATCAGATTTTTTTTACTATTAAAATAATATTAGTATTTAATTGTGATTAATCGCATGATTGTTAATTGTAATTAACTGTAAATTAATCACATATTTTTATGTGTTCAAAATGTACCTGAAAGGGAGATTTGTCAAGTATTTAAATCAACATGGCGGTGGGCAAATATACTGCTTTATGCAATGTACAGTATGTACAGTGTATATTTATTATTGGAAATCAATTAACACAAAACAATAACAAATATTCCATAAACCATCACAGGTACTGTATTTAACATAAAAAAATATGCTCAAATGATAACATGTCAAACTGCAGCCCAACAGACAACAACAGCTGTCAGCGTGTCAGTGTGCTGACTTGAGTCCATCAGATTCATCAAACATGCTGAACTGATTCCAAGTGCTACGTTTAGAAACAATGTGCTGCTAAATTACTGCTAAAAATGTCTGAATTGAATCTAATGGAGCAGGAAACTTCACAATAGATTAATATCAGTATTTACTGTGAAGCAGCTACAAGAAATCAGTTAATATTAATAGTAACTCTCACAATAATGGACTTTATTACTTCATTAACAGTTTTGTTGTTAATGGACTTTTGTACTTTTCTCAGTTTACCGGTCTCTAAGTCTTCAAAAATCACTCCACACACTATTATATCTAGCTCTGTGGTCTTCTAGCACTGTGTGTGTTTACACCTACTGTACTGTGTGTGTGTTAATATGGTTTTGTCTTTTGTCTGTCTCTCAGGACGTGGTGAGGAACGAGATCCAGGTGATGAACCAGCTGAACCACGCCAACCTCATCCAGCTGTACGCCGCCTTTGAGTCGCGCCATGATATCATCCTGGTCATGGAATAGTAAGTCCAGGTTCCTGCATTTGACTGAGTGCACACAGTATTTGTTCTCATTCCTCAATACAACAGTGTTACGAGCCCTGTCTTGATGTCTCCTCTGTGTTGTAGTGTGGAGGGAGGGGAGCTGTTTGACCGCATCATTGACGAGAACTACAACCTGACAGAGCTGGACACGGTGCTGTTTATACGCCAGATCTGTGAAGGGCTGCAGTACATGCATAAGATGTACATCCTACATCTTGACCTCAAGGTAAACCTGCTGCAGCTTAGGATCTCGTATTCTCACAGTCAGCAGTATCCTTCTCATTTTTAATCATTTTATTGTTATATTGATTTATACACCAGTTTTATAGTTACCATGCACTTTATTCATTATAATTTTCACCTCAAACCCAACTAAAATATTGCTTTCCGGTATTTATAGCATTTGTCTCACTTCTTAGTTGCTTAGTTGCTAAGTACTCCACTGGAGCTTCTAACTGGGATAAAACACAATGAAACAACAGCTGAGGCTTTCAAATAACACCAGAAACAGCATGCTCTAGCGTTAAAAAAAAGTTTGCAAACAATACTTTCTTTCCTGTTTACAAGACTATTTCTCTTATATGCATAAGATATGTGGAAACATTACAACCAGCAATTTAACTGAACTGCAGTGTTGGCAAGCTACTTGGAAAGCTAAGCTACCAGTTACTCTATGTTGCTGTCATTTTTGGTAACACTCATTTTACAGGTCTGTAAATTTTATGGTAATTAGGTGATAATTAGTAACTAACCTATTTAATTTTTTTCTGGAATTACTGCCAAATTACCCCAGTATTTATCTCCATATTTACCACTTCTGATCACGCACAATTTCATGGGACTTACTGTCTACGCAAATGTAACCCGGTAGCTAAAGTAACAATGTAATGATTTTTAAAGAAATTTCAAAGAAATGATTCACTAATTATTATCTATTTACCAGCAGACATGGAAATAATACATTTATTAAATTAATTAAATTATTATAATTTAAATTAATTTTGGAATATTTTTCCAAAAAATATTAAATAAACTACCAGCTACTGGGAAATAGGGTAATATAATTATTAAATAATGTTTATAATAATTTTTTGACAAATTTTGAAGTATTAGGGTAATTTGGAAGTAAAGAAATTTCAAACAGGTTCTTACTAATTATCAATTAATTACCATGAAATTTTCAAACACTTTTGGTAACACATTTTTACTGGCATGGATGTCATATTGTGACAAATTTTACAATGCACTGCTGCACATACATTTAATGTAAACACAATTGTGCATATCCTGTTTCTGTGTTTGCAGTATAGTAGCCAACAGTATTGACTTTTCCAAGTAAACTTTTGCATATTGTTGAATAAAAACTGCTCAGTGTGATACACAGCAGCCTTCTGGTATAGTACAGTAAGCAGTCAGTGTCAACAAAACAGAGATTTGCATATGAGGAACATTTACAGGGTCGACTGACATGGTGGAAAAAACAATTTGACCAGTGCGGCTCACACAATCATCAACAATGTTTCATTTCAGTGCATCTGACCAATTCACTAATAACTAGGTTTTGAAGCATGAATAAAATATTCCCTTAAGCACCCTCCCAAGCATCAAGGCTGCTTTTTTTTTAGGACATACTGCTACCAAAACCATCACTTATTTCACAGTAAAGTACATTTATTTATTGTTTAATTATGCTGAGTAACATGCACTGTTAGGATGTTTTAATGGACTTACATGCCAGTGGAAGAACAATCCGCTCAGCACTTTTTATTACGTCTGCTCACTTGGTCACAATAACATGCATAATGGTCGTATATTGTTGTCTTATATCCCAGTGCCAAAGACGAATTTCCATTTTATGTAACTCTAAGGGACAATGAAGTAATCTGAATCTAAATCTGAATTACTTGTGTGACAAGGCTCCCCGCTCTCTCCTATTTGTTTGTGATTGTAAATGTTTCTCTTTTGCTCCTTTTCAGCCAGAGAACATTCTTTGTGTCAGCAGAGCTACTAACAAGATTAAAATCATTGACTTTGGCCTGGCCAGGAGGTAAAATTTACCGTCTACATACCATTAAAATCTTTGTTAACTTCATAAAGGACTTTTTCTCAGTCCCAGATGTAACTCTTGTGTTTCTGACAGGTATAAACCCCGGGAGAAGCTGAGGGTCAACTTTGGAACGCCTGAATTTTTAGCTCCTGAAGTCATCAACTATGAGTTTGTTTCATTCCCCACTGACATGTGGAGCCTCGGCGTCATCACTTACATGCTGTGAGTTGTTGATGCTCATTCATCTCTCTCTCTCTCTCTATATATATATATATGTATATATACAGACTCATAGTAGCATCCCTGACCTCTGCTTCCTCTGTGTCCAGGCTCAGTGGCTTGTCTCCGTTTCTGGGGGACGACGACAACGAGACACTGAACAACATCCTGGCCTGTCAGTGGAACTTTGAGGAGGAGGAGTTCACGGACATCTCAGACGAGGCCAAAGACTTCATCACCCTACTGCTGGTGAAGAGCAAGAGCTGGAGGATGAGCGCCACAGAGTCCCTCAGACACCCCTGGCTGTCAGACCGGAATCTGCACTATCGACTCAATCAGAAGGTAATGACCTGCATTTTGTGTTTAAGTCCACCTTAATGCACTGAACTGTTGCGGTCAGAACTCCGAACACACATGATTCCTGCTGCCTTTTCCTGTCCACAGCAAAAGACAGGAAGTAGATGGCACACTGCTTATTTAAGCAATAATGAAATGGGAACTTTAAAGGTACCCTATGTGGGTATCATGGCTGCGTGATTCACGCGTCTGTTGTTCATACAGGCTGCGTGTTTGCTGCGTTTTGACCATTTTGACCGATTTGACCGAGCAATTTGAACCTCATAATGGCCATTTCATGTCATTATATATTTGTATTGTATTTGTATATTCATTTATATTTGTTTTAGACAGAGAAAGGTCAAGAAACTTGTAGTAGCTTGTAAATGATAATAATAATTCACAATTAAAATCCCATACTATATTCCTTCATGGAGCCCTGCGAGTTATCGCAAGTTCTACAACACTGTCCTGCACATATTTCATAATAAAAGCCTTGTGTTAACAAATGCAGGAGTTCTACCCACAGAAAAAAAAATGCTTGAGAGGTTTTATTTTGAAATGAAAGCAGGAAGTGTTGATCTAAAAATATAGCTCGACTTTTTTTTCCTGTCCATGAGATTTCCTACAGATGTCTAGACTTTGAAACTGTTGTAATGTTGCTGATATGATATGATGATATCAATATACAGTCAAACGTCAGTCTGTTGCTGCCGTGAAACGCGTGCAGCTCGTGTGAAAAATAGGCAAGACCTTGAATCTCTAGAAGAGACGCAGCTGAGATGTGAGCAGTGTGGAAGCTCTAACCCGTTAACATGGATGCCGAAATGAAAAACAACAGGAAACGCAGCTGCCACGCACTCATCACGCATGCGTTCTGTTCGTGGGCTTAGCGCTGTCAGCAGTGTTGTCATTTCTGTTAGCAATAGACGAAATAGAAATGCTCCCAATCTCGCATTTAGCACCTTTAAATGTTAAAGTGAATGAGAAACGATAATGAATATGAGAACTGAAAGAGATATTTAAAACCTTTTTCAGAAATGATTTTGTGATTCCATTTTAAGATTAATAATTCATATATTATTTTGTTGCTTTGGGAACATTTTTTAATTTAGATAGTAGTTGGTGGTGAAAGGAAACTAGTGAGGAGAGAGACACAGGGACACTGGAACAGGGCTGTTGCGATCATGGATGTATAAAGAGAACTGGATACAGCGTTGTAGGAGAGCTGCTGTTCATTCCTATGAGAGCTGCTCAGTGGAGCATGACGCCAAAATGGTTCAACTGCCAAGTGATCTTCCGTATCCATTGAGCCCACAGAGCAGGCACAGCAGGGTTTCTTTTAACCCCGCCTCCCAGTAACTCTGGATTCAGCTATTAGTGCTACAGATGTCTCTCAATGTAAGTCTATGAGAAAAATTATTTTTGGGCCAAATGGCATCACATGATAGACACAAAAATTGTAGTACTGCCATTTGGCCACGACAAATGCTCTTGGCTCTCTTGGTTGAGCTGCATGGTCAGTGTCTTAGACCCAAAAAGAGGTATTAATAGATTGGCAAACAAATCAGTGTTCATACAGGTATTGACTCCAGTGCACTAATTCAGTGGCTCCTCTCTCATTGCAGAAAAACAAGTGCCACTCCACACATGCTCCTTCTCCAGAGAGCCAGACAGGTGAGACTGATATTTTTCTGTTAAATAGTGATTCATTTCTCAATCTAAAGCATTGTTTCTTCACCACTTCGGGTAAAAAAACAAATCGTTCGGTTCGCAAGTCACAGTTCAGTTTGTGTATGTACCATTCGGTTCATTTGAAAGGTTAGGTTATGAGGCCAATTGTGTATTTTTTTGGTGCGTTTATTGTTTCACTAGAAATCAAGGCCTATGGAAAGAGGCTGGGTATACCACAGCTATTAACTCATCACCGCATGTTAGCTCACCGGCTAACAGCGAATGGTAAACTTGTAAGTAAATGACTTTAGTTCCTTCTAGTCAGCAGTGTTCAGTGGTTGTGTTCGTGGAGTCTATTGTGAGGGGTGGAACAGTAGCAGTGGTGATGCGCTGTTAGTTCAAGTCCCCCATGGACCAAGACCAACTGGTTGCTGGAGAGGTGCCAGTTTACCTCTTGGGCACTGTCGAGGTGCCTCTGAGCAAGGCACCAAACCCCCAACTGCTCTGGGCGCTTGTCAGGAGCAGCCCCCTCACTCTGACATCTCTCCATTGATGTACTGTGTGAACAACAGAGTGTAAAACTGAATTTCCCCACTGTGGGACTAATAAAGGAATATCTTTCTTTCTTTTCTTTCTTTCTTATCCTCATAAAGTTTAGGAGCAATGTGACTCTCTGCTACACAAGCTGAAACTAAAGCTGGCAGTAGACTCTGTAGTCTGTTTAGGTTAGTTTGTCATGTATCTTAGTAGTAAACTCATCAGCTGGCTGAGACAAAGCAGCTCCTCCTCTACCAGCAGGACCTGTAGTGGTTCACATCAGCAGAGGGAGGAGGACAGAGGAGAGGAGGACAGAGGAGAGGAGGACAGAGGAGAGGAGGACAGGAGACAGAGGACAGAGGAGAGGAGGACAGAGGAAAGAGGACAGGAGGACAGGAGGACAGAGGACAGAGGTCAGAGGAGAGGAGGACAGGAGACAGAGGACAGAGGAGAGGAGGACAGAGGAAAGAGGACAGAGGACAGAGGAGAGGAGGACAGGAGGAAGGACTGATACTGACTGATGTTTGTGTTCTTCAGTTTTTATAAACTTCACTCAGGAAAATGATTTATTTTATTAATATGTTAGATTGTTTCCAGTGAGATATTGATGAGTTTATATGGTGACTTTGCTGTTGTAAACATTACTGTTGCTGCTCTAGAAACAACATGTGTCCTCGTTGTATTTAAATATTCAATTCTAATCCGGTTTCCTCATATGATGCAGGCCTAGTATATGTTACTGTTGTTTAAAAAAGCTCTAGTGCTGGCTGACCTGATGCTGCACTGTATTTTGTTCCTTTTGTTAGTCTACTGTTGTGAAGACAAACAGCTGTTGACTGATTTTGCCAAATAAATGAAATGCATGTTTAAACTGAAGTTGGAAATTGGCCTCCTTGCTGTACCATAAATGTACTGAACCGAAAACTATGACCCCCAAACCGTGGACCGAACCGAGCCGTGAATTTTATGAACCGTCCCACCCCTAATGCAAACTTAAAACCTGAACCTTTTTTTCTGCTTCCCTCCTAGAAACACTGTGAGGCCCTCAGCATGCCTTTTTGACAATGTAGGGCCCTGGAGCTCAACACTGGACCAATGCTGCTGTACCTATATGGCTACTGGATGACTGCTCTCACATCCTCATGTTAGATTAGCTCCACAGCTGGTAGTTCTGACCTGAATAGTTTGAGACCTGCAGAAGAAAGAACTGACTTTAAAAAAAAAAAAAAAAATGCTGCAGTCGTGACACAAATTGTCTTCTAGCATGCTTACTGTCCACATAGAGCACGAAACTTTCCGACTGAACCAGCGAGGACTCGCTCTCTATGGTGGTGTGTAGAACGACCCATATCGCCACAGTGAGTCCAAAGTGATAGAGACTAAAGACCTGAATTACTTGTCACTTCTGCAACTTCCACATGTACCACTGAAAAGATAAAGGAAAACCTGAAAATCAGCATCAGACAGACACTGTTATTCTCCCTCTGACAGTGATCAGTTTGTTATGTTTTGTTGCATGCTTTGCACCTTTTGGCCTATTTCTGCAAGATTTAGCAAACAACTTTGAGCAAAAATATAGACTGACTGCTGTTATTTAACTAATATATTTTTGTGAATACAGATTTTTTTTCTTTTAATTTACAAGTCTTATGAAATGTTATTCTTTCTTGAACATAAGGTAAAAATATATGTAGAACTTGGTTGAAGTTGAAGTCACGTCACATTAATTTATTTTGTACAGTATATAACACAACACTCTCATTCCCCTGAGAAGTGAGGATATCTCAATGACTGAATACTTCCTGGTTTCGAGCTCACATTTCTGGTACATTTTCAGCATAGACTGGATTGCCTTCTGCATTCACGCCACTAGCTCGCCTTCGCTTCGGCTGTTTGGAGTAGCCCTCTCACCTTCCATGAAGGCACAACGGAACAACAGAATACTACCTATGAATGATTCGTGTTTATGACTGAAGTGGATTCTTATGTTCATTTATTTGCTGGTTCAACACCAGACTGTACTTGAAGTGCAAAGCTTTTTATTCAAGACGGGATTTCTTTCAGGGGAGACAAATGCAGTTCTGCACATAGTCAATGTGTAAATGCACAGTTCAGCTTCAGATGGAGAGCCGTCAGCAGAGTGGCGACGACAACAATGACTGATTTGTTGTCCCGTTCTTTCTAACAGGCGGGTAGTTGGATGATCGTTCGTCGCTCAGTTGTTGGCCGCTCCATTTAGAAATGGAAAAGCTTTGTGATTTTAAATACTTGTTTATTTGAATTTATGATACCTTTTTTCAAGTTTTCTTGTGTAACAATGAGACAATTAAATGTAGAATATAAATAAGCAAATAAATAAAGCACACTAGAAAACATTTGCTGTGTCTCTTACAGTCTTTGGAAATACAACTTGAATACTAGAATTGTGTGACCGTTTGCAGGAAAGTTGTACTGAGTTCTGTACATGCATACTGAAACTGTAGATACAGTATGTAGGCCTATCTATGTCTTAAAGTGTATATGAGGTAGCTTCTATTTCATATTCCTGCATGTCCATACTCTCTAATCAGCAGAGGCCTTGAGGAAAAGTTTAAATCTGCACACATGTATTGCTAAAGTTACGTCAAGTCAGTTTATTGATATAGAAAACAAACCATGGTTGACCAAAGTGCTTTATACAGTAAACTGACAAATGACACAATGACAAACACACATATTGACATATCTAACACACATCGAAAGCCGGAGAAAATATGTCCAGCAGAATGTGAGGCACATGTCAATTTCCACTCCAGTCTTGTCAAAATAAAACAATAAAGTTTAGGCAACAAAACTATTTGGTTAGGTTTAGGCAGCAAAAAGATCTTGGTTTGAGTTAAAATAACACCGGAAGTGGCATAATATGGGTACAGAAGTTATGTGTCAAAAACTACTTAGTTAGGTTTAGAAAAAGATTGTGGTTTGAGATAAAGTGGTCGTGGCTAGAGGGCTAAAATTGTGAAACTCTTGCAAGATGGTTGAGTTTAGGAATTGAGCTTGATAGTTAAGGTTAGGATAGGTTGTCAGGATGCAAGTTACATGACAAATGAATCAATGTTGATTATGGTTTCACACGGGGTTTGAACACCAATCTCCTGGGTGAAAGTCCAATATTTTTTGGACTCATTCATTCAACCTGACCTTCTCCCCATGCGGCTTTTGTCGCTCTGCATGTTTCCTGGTTCATAAATAAGTGGATTACATTTCATTAGATATATACAAATTACAGTGCATTACTTATTCGCAGGTATAGCTACGAAGAAGAACAGCCTGATCATTTAATCCGTCAATCTGACAATCGTACAAGGGTTTTAAACCTCTATATAAAGATGGACAATGCATTGTACAGAGGTGAATTTAAAACATCTGGGACAGGGAGACGTCATCTTGAGATTCTGATGTCATTCGGAGAGTCTGCAGAGTAGCGATTGAGCAGTCAAGCTGCGGTATCAAGCTAACCCTCTCAAACCAACCACGAGCCGAGCATGGCCGCCGCTTGTCAGCGAGAGAGACGTCTCACCTCCTTTATATAGCATCAAATAACTAATTAAAATGAACACTTGAACATACATTAGCATGATGATAACTACCTAAAATGACAGAAACCATCTTTAGAAATGATGTATTTGATGTGACTTTTACTTTTTAGTTTGGCCCATGTCCCATCCACTAAAATGGAGGAGGCGGGCCTTATAACCTATACTGCAGCCAGCCACCAGGAGGCAATCAAGATGTTTTTGCTTCACTGTTATATTACACTGTCATGTAAAGCCTCTCTATGACTTTCATATTCATCAAAATACCAAACTGCTGTTCCAAAATGATCTTGATTTATTGCTGTAAGTCTAAGCTTTGAAGCAAGTGAGGGGCTCTGGGAACAGGAAGAGAAGAGAGGAAATCTATTTAATCAACATAAATAATTTTACAACTTCACCTCACTGAAATCTCCAAGACCTTCTTATTTCTGTCTGAAGTTTCAGTAAATAACACTGAGAAACAGGCTCTCTGCTCTGTAGTAATGGATAAGGATTGTAGACAGTGGAGCACAGGGATATTCACCATTTGAGCTCTTGGATGTTATTGAACACCGGGCAGATAGGCGTCATAAAACCTCCATTGTCACCCTGAAAGAGACCACTCCCATCAGGACAAAACATTTGCTCTTTTCCTCTTGCCACCTTGATCTGACATCAAGGAGCTTCTCAGGTCTGTGACAACATATCATCTGTTGTTTCTCCATTCACGCACTGAGGTTATTCCTGTAATTTGTCACTCACATGCGTATTCATACGTTTGTACACGTGAGTCAAAAATTGCAGGTGTTCAGCAGAGTGAAAAGTCAAGACTATGAAAACCAGCAGGTTGTGCCAGATGACAAACATAGCTGTGTGTTAGCGTCACAACTACACAACTTTGCACAAGAAAAAGAAGAAGGGGAGCCTTTTGGGAAACTGACTTTTCCTCCATTTGTTTGTGGATTCAATCCAACTCACGGACTCCGGGTGAATTTTCATGAAGAACTAAAGTGTTGCTTGATCTGACCCTCCATCTCCTATTTCTATTCCTCTTACATTCTTCAGCGTTCCCACACATACAACACATGTGTGAAGGATCAAGGTTTCTGCACAGCGGCGGACACAGTGAGAGTCGAAATACCTCGAAGCACACAGCGAGACACCTGCCGTCCAAACAGGAGAAGAGAAGAAGAAGAGCCCCGGGCTGTAACAGAGCTGTGTGTTGTTCTCTTTTGATCAGGCAGGGTGGATGAGCAGACCGCTGTGCTTCTCAGGACCCCGGGCACCGTGTTTTTTTACACAATCATGTTAGCTTTAATGAAATCACAACTCCCATCATGCTGTGCACTCTGGGAAGCTTTCACAGCGCTACCGACGCTCTCAGCTGGAGCTGATGTTGTCATACATGCTGAAAGGTACAAGAATAATAAGAGATAATAGGAGCTGTTTGATCGCTCCTGTTAAGATAGCGTCTCAAGTGATGTGAAATGAATTCCTCTATCAGGGTCAATATATCAAGTTCTGCTCCTGAAATTGTGTTTATTTTGGCACTCAGACAAGCCAGTTCTATAACACATCAAACCCAGATTTCCCTCTTAAATTCCCTTGAAATAAAGTCAGAAAAACACTTTTTCCACATAACATGAAACTAACCTATAGCAGTGGTTTTCAAAGTGGGGTCCAGGGACCACAGGGGCCCTTAAGGGTGTTCCAGAGGGTCCCCTGCAAGAGGGGGAATATTAGTATTTTCAGCACATTTCCATCATAAGTAACAGTTCCAGAATATCATACAAAACATTACTTTTCTATTTTAGTTGACTTAATTTACTAAATGTGCCTTACTTTTAATGTTATTCCATTAGGCACTGTTGCAAATATTACTTTGTATACGTTTTATATTTATTACCCTGTTGTGTTTTTTATTCTTATGTTGCTGTAATTTTTAAGCTATCTCTGACAAAGAATTTCCTTCTCCTTCATTAATAAAGTTTTATCTATCCCACTTATTTCTGTCATGGGTTTCATACACTTATCAGATGGGGGACCCTGAGACCCTGGGACACCCTGATGTGAAAAACTTTGATAGACAGTATATCCTCTTGCTTCAGCATTGCAGCTAATGTGAACGTAATCTTTTTTATTGTTCTACACACATTTTCCATGTTGCCTGCTGACATATGTATAAAAAACTTTTGGTGATTTTTACTGAAATTAGAAATAAAGTCTGAGAGTTTGTCCACCAGCATGCATCCATCAGAGAGGAGGAAAAGTTTTCTTAAGGTTGGAATGAGTATTTGCTGCTCTTGCAGTGATGCTCATTAAAAAAAAAAAATCAGCAGATGTGCTGCTGACATGACTGTGTTGTTTGACCAGGATGTTTGCAGGACTACATTGGGTGTATGCACACAGTTGCAGTATTGTCTCTGATGGAGATGGATTTCTAAGTGGATGTTTTTGAGCTTGTTCCTTGAGTGTAGACTTGCAACAACTTAATTTCAACTAAGAATATTGTGATGCGTGTGAGTGTCAATCAATTAAAATAATTAATGATAAATTGCAAATTAATCATAAATTTTTTATCTGTTCAAAATTTACTTTAAGGGGAGATTTAAGATTTAAGAATACTTAATACTCCTATCAACATGGGAGTGGACAAATATGCTGCTTTATGCAAATGTATATATTTATTATTGGATATCAATAAGCAACACAAAACAATACAATTATTGTCCAGAAACCCTCACAGGTTCTGCATTTAGCATTAAAATATGCTCAACCATAACATGACAAACTGCAGCCCAACAGGCAACAACAGCTGTCAGTGTGTCAGTGTGCTGACTTGACTATGACTTGATGCAAACTGTATGTGATTATCATAAAGTGGGCATGTCTGTAAAGGGGAGACATGGGGAGGAGACATATGACATGGTTGGTATCATTAGGTTCTTTAGGTTTTCTAGTTTCATATGATGCTTCACTCTAGCTTTAAAACTGAGCCTGCTACAATCTAAAAACTGCAAGTTGTGTTAAAACGTTAAAGAGATTAGTAGTGGTATAACAAATTTGCGTTATAACGTTTACGTTAATACACTTTTTATTGAGATGTGGTTACCTCTGCTACTGTGTTGGTTCACACAGTGTTTCAGCTTCATCCAGAGCCAGAAGAGAATCACTTTTTCATTGCTGCTATGATTTTGAAAACTGATTTCTTTCTGAAAAAAGCATCCCCTTTAAACTTCTAGATCCGCTGACTTTGCATGCAGACTCAAAGCTTAGGCAAATATCCCTGAGAGCACACAAACCACATGTTCAAATGCAAATGTCTGAATACCGCTTTGCTGATAAAGAGTCAAGAATCACCCTCAGTTCACTGACACACCTCAAATCACAAAGACACTGACACACTAATTGTAATGACCTCTGACACAAGAACTGGGGACTCAAGTGCTGATTCAACAAAAGTATTTTAATTGTCCAAACTCCAATTAACAAAAGACGCTCTCTTGAGGAAAGTTCAACATAAAACACTCATGAGAAGGATAAAAAGTTCTTCACAAAATACTATTGCTAAGGTTCAGAAATACTACATGTAACATGGATCAAACCTGAAGAACAAGAAAACCTGGCTGGACTGCTTGATATGACACACGGACAGAACAAGACGAACTGGCACAAGACAAAAGGAGACCAGGACTATTTATACATGAGGTAAAATCACACGGAAAAATGGCGGGAAAATCACACAAAGGGAGAATATGACAGAATATCATGCACCAGATGATGAACCAGAGGAGGAAATCTACAAATTTATCCTCACCTAAAATGTTTTCTAGATTGGACAGTGGATAACACCATTATGGCAATGATGCCATGCACAGAGATCCACTGAATTCATTCAACAACTCCTTGACTACAGCTGAGCCAAAGCAGATATAAATAACACAAAACACAGATTCTGTGTTTAGTGAGGTTAGGACCAGGCGGACTCTCCATTTGACCACTTGGATACCCAAAGTGTGCCAAATGGATTTTCTACATCTTCAAATATAATAATAATTAAATATAATATAATATAATATGTCTATAAAATACTATTGACATCCACTACATGAGGTCATGTGCACAAAATGGAAGCTTTATTATAATGAAAAATATTATCAATAAAACATAAACAATAACAAATAAGAGCAACAAAAATGTAAATAAGATAAGAAAAAAAAATTCAAAGTCAGGTGTGTTCATTCAAGATAAAAATAGTCACAAATACTAAAAAGCAAAAACACAATTTCTCATATATTAATTTTGTATTTTGACAAACAAACATCTGGACCAAATTGGAGTGTTGTTTAAGTAGCGTTAATTATTTTAACCTTTTGTATAGTTTTTTGGTGGTTACAAAAGGTAAAGTACATAAGTGTGACCTGCCTATCATCTGCAAATAGCACACCTGTCTGCCATCATGAGGGAAGAGCAGATGGAGAGGTGGTAAAGTACCTTACTACTCTGCAGTCTGCACCAACAAATAGGCCGTGCTAGACCACTATGCATGGTTTGCCTATGTGCCACGCCTCCAGCTCTGCTTAGCTTGCCTACTAGTCTTTCCTGTCTGCCAGTTTGTTTGTCTACTTACTTGAAAGACCTGCTCTCCTTGATACCAGGAACCTGTCTGCCTATATATTCCTCACCTGTTTGCCAAACCCATAATCAAGCTCTCATTCCTCTACTAAGTTTTTCCCCTGGATATCATTCCCCACTCCCCAGCCAAGACTCCTGCCTGCCTCTATCTCATCTTACCTGTTGTTCCTCTTAAATAAAGACTTGTTTTGCACCTACCTGCTGTCCTGCTACATCTGCATTTGGCATCAAAATATAATTCAAACCACACTGTACCAAAAGTAAAAGTGCTTATTATACGGAATGGCCCTTTTCAGAATAATATATCTTGTATATCTGGGTTAAAATTATTCAGGGCCGTCTCTAGTCCTTTTGGTGCCCTAGGCAAAATTCGGATTTGGAGCACCCCACCAGTTATTAACCCTAGCCCCGCAACTTTGCTCAACTTGGTTTTAAGACAGAAAGTAAAGATTTTTCTTTTCGTATATAACAGGTGCTGCACAGTTGTGCAGTGATTAGAACTGTTGCCTCACAACAAGAGGGTCGTAGGTTCTGGGTGGAGTATGTTCTCCCTGTGTTTGTGTGGATTTTCTCTGGGTTCTCCGTTTTTTTTCTGGTAGTCCAAAGACAAGCACATTAGGTTCATTGTTGACTCTAAATTGCCTATAGGTGTGAATATGAGCAGGAATGGTTGTCTGTCTCGATGTGTCAGCCCTGTGATAGTCTGGAGACCTGTCCACAGTATACCCTGCTTTTGCCCAATGTCACCTGGGATTGGTTACGGATAATGAATGAATCTTCATAAATAACAATTTTTTATGAAACAGATAAACCTCATGCAGATATCAGTCTTTTCTTAACAGGGAGACCAGCCTATGTGGCCTACACCTTAAGATGGCTTTGAAATTACTGATGAATTATGTATTCATCACTGAAATGCTGCAGCTAGCAAAGACAGTTCTCAAAGCCCACAGCTCTGTGGCTTAATCGATAATAATCCACCATAATTAATTAGATCATTAATATTCAGTAGGCCTATATTAATTATATGAATTAGTAAAAAAAGTAGCTAAAAATACAAAACTGACTTTCAAAATGTAGTAGTGCAAAATAAAGTCTCAAAAATGGGAATACTCAAGTAAAGTAAAGGCCTACTTAATTATTGATATACATATTAACATGTACATACTGTACATAATTGAGTCCAGGTACGTTAATTACAACATATACATAACACATTTATAATATCTATAGTCACCTTTTTTTCCACTACTTGTGTACATAAAAGTCCCGTCTACTTCTTTATTATTATTATTATGATTATTATTCCTAGCTGTGGTTTCTATTTCTGTGTCAGTATACTGCATACATACATACAGTCAAATTAATTTTATGTAGGTTATGTATTTGGTAAACAAATCTGATTGTGATTGTGATTTTATTATAGGAAGCTGTAATTCTCTCTCCATCCTTTAGGTGTCGCTGTGGTGCCCGACCCACAGACCCTCCGGCCTCTTGAACGGAGCCTCCTCTGCTGCTCTCTTCTCATTGGCTGATCTCACTGCCGCTTCCTCATACGTAACCTGCTGCACTTTACAGTGGCGTGTAGTTTGGTTTACGGATGTTGAGGAGGCTACTCGGTTCTCTCACCGCAAACACACGGCAACACAGACAGTTTTTGTGTCGGTCGGTTTGACAGCAGCCTTTAAACACCCAGCCGAGAAGAGATGGCCCTGTGCTCGGAGCATGCTAACGTTAGCCCCGCGGTGAACGGAGAGCTGAAGAAGGAGAGGAAGGTGGCTGTTATCACCGGCATCACCGGACAGGTAACGTTCAGCAGCATCTCGCTACGCTAAACCACCTTGACGTCGTGATTTCCTTTAACGGGGGGCGTTTGTTTATAACTGCCGGTCGCACTTACACCTTTACCAGGTGCTTAAATAACCCAGTCTGTCACTATTAAACCACCATTTCCCTTAAACTTCTCTGTTTCTATTTTTACCTCTGGCGTTTGAAGTATGCTAATCTCTTATATTGACTTAAGTTAGCTAGCTACTGTAAATTACACTGACACTGTGCCTGAAACTGTTGTCCCACCAAAACCAGCTTTTATTAAAATAAACTGCTCTGTCGCATAGTTGCAAGACAAAGTCAGATGAGTGCAAGTATAAAAGTCTGAGAAAACAAGAGCAATATCTGAAATATACAGTATACAATACTAAAATCAGGCTAGCAGCGTGTCAGAAAAATATACGCAGGTTAATGGTAGGGATCAGTTTAGGTGTACAGTATTACAGTATCAATCTGAGGAGTGCATGGTTAATACATAATGCTCATGACTCTGTCTATGATATTGCCCTTAATGCCCCATTATTATACACATATTATGTCCCCATTATGTTCGTGGCACAAAGGAAGTGTTTATTATCTAAGAAGAAATCCTTTCTGCTGCTATTATCTTTATTATATCAAACACCTGCTTCACTCCAAGGAAGTTGTCAGGTTTATATCCGTTTATATGATGGTATACTGTACTGTGTCTCAGCGACACCTGCACTACTTTCTTTACACCAGAGTGGAAATACAGTAGGTCTTGCACTTAGTGGTGTTATCCTTGATAGAGTTTGTGTTGTGTGTGATCCTTCTCGTTAACATCTCTTGACTAATTTCGGTCCTAGTCAAAGGTGCTAAAGTCCAAATTCAGAGCATAGCTGTGACTTAGGGAATGCCTCCATATGGTTCTCAACATGGCAACAGCTGAGCCGGCAGCTGGCAGCTAACAGCAAAGAACGTGTATTACCAAGAAGTGAAAGACAGTTGTTCGTTCCATTGCAACATCAGCGCCCAGCATCAGAGCCACACTTCTGCCATTTTGGAAGTGACTACCGGGCGCCAGTAAAACTTCCTCCTAAAAAGTGCTGTAAAAAAAGTAAAACAAAATGATTTATATTGTCATAGTCTACTGAAATGGCCTGTGTTGAATAATACGATATTTTAAATATAACAAGCATTTTCAGTCCAAAATGGCGGCAGCAGCTGTTGTCAAAATAAAAAGAAAGACCAGAGATTTGTCTCTTTGCTTCTGTACTCTTTGTTAATGGTGCTAACAGCATGAACAGTGCAAACAGCGGCAACTGTGTTGCTGACAGAACTGGCCTGGTGGGGAAGTGGAGGGTGGGCGTTACGCTTCTGTGACAATGCCATGGGTGTGAACAGTGCGGAGCGGTGGGATTAGTCAGCTAATATGCATGTGTGGCCGGACCATCTACGTTAATTAACAAGCACAGAGAATCTCAGATTACAGCATGCACAGAGGGAATGTGACTTTATTCACTTCTCAGTTACTCTTCTATGTCTTTATATAGCAAATAGTTGTTTGCTACTATATTAATGAACCTTTAAGTTATACAGCATGCATAGTAAATTAATAGAATAGAGTCAGGTGACCCAAAAGTGAAGGCTGAAGAGTTATGGCTAGGCAATATGATTGAAATCCTTATCACAGTTTTATATGTTGTCATATAAAACATTACATTACCATTTACATTATCGCGTGTTCTTAATATTTTCTCCAACCATTGTGTATAAAATGTAATAAAATAGTAAATACATGGCTTTAAAGCCCAAGGTGACCACATCAAATTTCTTGCTCTGTCAGAGATCAGAGATATTCAGTTCACCATCATGACAAAAACAAGCAGCAAATCCTCATATTATAGATAAAACCAACATGTTTGCCATTTTTATCTTGAAAAATTAGTTGCAGGTTACTTGTATTAGAAGAGATTCAAGTAATATAAGAAGAGGTTGTAGAATATGGCTGGACAATGTAGTTCTTTATCACAATGTTGTATACATTGTGAGATATAAATCAGGGTGCCTCAGTTGTTAACAAAATCACACATAAGACCAAACTGATCCTCATGATAAGTGTTCCACTGTTGGGTATTTTATGAGACCAAACGCTTCACAAATGTGCAACAAAAACTCCAAAAGGTAATTGTTATCTTGCAGCTTTCTCCGAATTACTGGCTTAGTGTGTGGAGCGATAACATGATAAGAGCTGGTGTACAAAGTGTCAGATGTGGCTGCCGCCTCGCTAAACTGTAAAGTAAATTCCAACTAATTGCTTACCTGCATGTGTCTCACAAAGGTTGCAACACATGGATGCAAAGCAGGTTTTCAAACCAGTAAAACACTGGAACTGGTTTTTAAGCCAGTTTTATAAATGCATACTGTACATTCAGTGGGTGAAGTTAATATGCCATCCTCCAAAGCTTATTGGAGAGGAGCACAATCAGCACTTTAATATGCAAGTAAGGGCTGGAATGCTAACAAAATGCCTTTAGCTACAGTGCTGTGAAAAATGCCCCCTTCCTGTTTTCTTAGATTTCTGCATATTTGTCACACTTAACTAGGGTTGTTTATGTATGTAAGGGTTAAACCGCGTTGATTGACTCATCTTCGTAACCCTGGTTGAGACCAGATTTCTTAGATTTTTGCATATTTGCCACCCTTAAATGTTTCATATCAAATGTTTTAATCATAAGTAGAAGAAGATTCAATAATCTTCTTTTTCTTCTTCTTTCAATCATAAGTAAATACAAAATGCATTTTTTAAATGATGATTTCATTTATTAAGGGAAAAAAACTATCCAAACCTACTAAGTAATCGCCCCCTAAACCTAATAACTGGTTGTGCCACCCTTGGTAGCAACAACTGCAATCAAGCGTTTGTGAAGCTGGCAATAAGTCTTTTACATCGCTGTGGAGGAATTTTGGTCAACACAGAATTGTTTTAATTCAGCCACATTGGAGGGTTTTCAAGCATGAATGGCCTGTTCAAGGTAACGCCACACCATCTCGATGGATTCATTCAGAGCAGGACTTGCTGATGTGTTTCGGATCATTGTCCTGCTGCATAACCCCAGTGTGCTTGAGCTTGAGGTCACAAACTGATGGTCGGACGTTCTCCTTCAGGATTTTCTGATAGGAAGCACAATTCATGGTTCCATCAATTACGGCAAGCCGTCCAGGTCCTGAAACACCACCATGTTTGACTGTTGTGATGATCTTCTTTTTATGAAACACTGTGTTAGTTTCATGTAACAGGACACACACCTGTTGAAAGTTCAACCTTTGTCTCGTCAGTCCACGGAATATTTTCTTGGGGATCATCAAAATGTTTTTTGGCAAATGTGAGACGAACATTTGTGTTCTTTTTGGTCAGCAGGTATTTCGCCTTGGAGCTCTCCCATTTTGTCTCTTTCTTCTTGTTGAATCATGGACATTGTCCTTAAATGAGAGAAGTGAGGCCTGCAGTTCTTTAGATGTTGTTCTGGGTTCTTTTGTGACCTCCTGGATGAGTCGCCGATGCTCTTGGAGTAATTTTGGTAGGCCGACCACTCCTGGGAAGGTTCATCACTGTTCCAAGTTTTCTCCATTTGTGGATAATGTCTAATGGTAACCCTTTCCAGACTGATAGATGTCAGTGACTTTGTTCCTCATTTGTTCTTGAATTTCTTTAGATTGCGGCATGATGTGTAGCTTTTTAAGATCTTTTAGCCTCCTTCACTTTGTCAAACATGTTCTATTTAAGTGATTTCTTGATTCAACAGGTCTGGCAGTAATCAGGCCTGGGTGTGACTAGTGAAACTGAACTCAGCTTTCCAAAAGATGTGGTTAAACACAGTTAATTCCTGATTTATTTTTCACATAGGGCCAGGTAGGTTTGGATAGATTTTTTTCTCTTCATAAATAAAATCATCATTTAAAATGCATTTTGTATTTACCCAGGTTATCTTTGTGTAATGTTAAAATTTGTTTGATGATATGAAACATTTAAGTGTGGCAAATATGCAAAAATCTAAGAAATCTGGTCTCGGTCGCAAAGATGAGTCGATCAACGCGGTTTCACCCTTACATCCACAAACAAGCCTGGCTGAGTCCTCAATGTGAAAGGGGTATAATACTGTGTAGGATCTATGGGAGGGGAGTGACATAATGACTCACTGTTTGACCACATGCTGCTACTGTGGTGAGAAACATTTATCATGTTTGAGACACTAAGTGTGCCTTCCACTCAAGGGATTGTAACCCGAACAAGCATCAGGACAATGGGAAGAGAGGAGTGGTAGTTTGGCTGAACTGGGCTTGCTGGTATTCATGTGCAGATTGAATGACATCTTTGTGGGTCAGTGGTCAAATGACACGACCAGAGTGATGATGTTATCAGCGATGTTTGCTATCAGGTTTTTCTCATGGCTTTGTTCGATGTAGTTTCTTTGCCTGGAGGGTGAGAAGTTTGTTTCATTGTCCTATTACATGGTTTCACTCTGCCATGAAAACTCCTGAAGTCAAACATGCTGAAGTCCATTTAGTGTTACTGTTAGAAACTGAGGATGAAACATTGTTTGTTGAAAGGAGGTTAACAATGTCTGTTTTTAGTTTAGTTGATATAATTACACAATCCTAATTACTGTTAACACTGTGAAATTGCATGGGTCATAGGTTGGATTTTTTTGCATTTTTGACACTTTTTCATTCATTCAAAATTCCAATGTAATTAGTTTTATATTTTCGTGGTTTGTTTTCCTTATTCATTGCTTGGGAAGTTGTCTCTATGCTCTTAGGAAAGCTTAATGGTATGAAAATCTATAGATGTGACAGTATTTGGTTTGATTTGAATAATCTGGTGTGGTGGTGGTGCCGTGAACCTGTCAGACACATTTGCATTTGTGGTTTTGTGTGTTCATGTATGAACACATATTGTAGTGCTATGTGCAAACAAGAACATTGTCTGTTTCTGGGAGTTCATTTTCTAGTAAAATACAGAGCAAATAAGCAGCAGAGGATAAGCAGAGAGGGAATGTTTGAGGTAGAAGTTATCAGTTGACCAATCCCAGAACGCAGCCCCATCCTCCTCGCTATCAGAGGTCTTGGAAAGTCATTTTCAGCCTCTCACATTCCTTTTGTCAAGCAGTACTTTCCAAAACTCCCTTCACCCTCTTTAACAGAAAACAAAGAATAACAGAGTTAACTCATTTTTATCCCTCCGGTCATGGCAATACTGCTGAATACCCAGAGCCCATGCAGGAGGCAAGCAGGCAGGCATCTGGATAGACCATCTCAGGAGGCACTAGCCGGGTTGTCGGGGTCACAGCGATGCCATAAATCGGCTGGCTAACTACTGTTCATAAATTTCAGGGCAGCATGCTGCTCCGTCTGAATATTTTTGACTGCTGTCTCAGTGTGAAGCACTTGGCTGAGAGGGTGAGAGTTATGGGAGACCACCTGAGTGCCAAGGAGGCAGAGCTGCAGAGCCGGGGCAGGGGCTCTGGCTGATAGAGCTGTTTTACGATCTGGGGTTATGAAGAGGACAGGTCCAGCCTCTCTCTTCGACAGTAAAACTTTATCTTGGCTTTCAGGTTAACGCGTCTTTCTGCAGCTCGTCTGGTTGGGAAAACAACGCCGCGCGGCGATGCGACCTCTTGGGCCGTTTGATGCTCATCCTGTGAGCCTCATTTCTTCATCCTTTTGTTGGCGTTTAATACACTTCTCTCATCCCTCCCTCGCCTGCTTTTCACTGACTCCCTCTGTTAGCAGCACAGGATAGAATCAGGAGCGAGCGCCAGCAATAATAATCATAAAGCTAAGAATCCATGCACACATCTCCTCTGTCGCTCATAATGGCTGCCGATGGCTCCTTTAAGGCTGATTCCTGAGGTCTGGCAGCTCGTAGCTGGACAGGAAGAGGTGTGAATTCAGCTGCAGCCGACACATGGATATGGATTTCAAATGCAAATTTATAATTACACACTGTACATTGAGGATTACAGGAAGTCATATTGATTCTAGGAAGCTCTCTCTATGCACAGTGTTCCTACTTAACTGCTGTCTGTGTGATTATGTGTGTGGACATTCAAATGTCTGTGTATGTTATAGTCTGATTGCAGTGTCATTAAACCATATCAGGCCTAATTGTGGAGCTTGTTCTTGGCAGCTTCTCCTTGTGGTCTAATGTAAGCACATTAAAGTGATTCATTAATAGTTTACACCAAATGACAAATAGATGCACGTGCAGCCTCTGTGTTTACTTAAATACACGCATAATGCCTCCAGGCACACAGATTACACACTTTCAATTTTGCTGTAATGTTGGGAAGGTCATCCAACCCGAATAAGGCATGAAAGACAGACACAGTCAGTCACAGAGCGGCACTAGTAATACTATTTATTAATAATTCACTGTTCCACCAGCAGGCGGTGCTAAACTCACAGTACTGGGGTTTGTGCAAAGACATCACATACTCCCTTCCTCGTTTCTCTTTGGCGGAGGAGATGACAGTAGTTGTGTTGATAGTATTAATGGTTAAGGAGGTTATGACTCATACTACATTATATTTACGCTTGCTGGTCAGTGCTTAGAAATATGTTCATGTTGGTTTCTTGCTTCTCAAATATGAAAATGTGCTTCTTTTCTCTCCAATGACTGTAAAATGAATATCTTTGGGTTTTGAACTGTTAATTGGACAAAGCAAGCTATTTAAATAAATCAACTTGGGCTCTGAGGAATGAACAGTTTTTCACTATTCTATGACATTTTATAGACCAAATCACACTTAATCCAGAAAATGACAGGACAGGAAAATGATTAAACAATAATAAAAAACTAGAATGGCACTGTACGTAGCAGAGCATCGTAAATCACTTTATTCAGACTGGACAGAAACAAAATAAAACTCACTTAAACCATTGTTTTTGCTCTCTCCAACAATCGCCAAGTGTGCTTTGGAAAATATGGCAACTCCACAGTTATTGTCTTTGTATTTTTTTTTTCCAATTCTTGCATTTTGCTAATTTGTTTTTATTGTCCTGAAATACCTGCATATATTGTTTTATTGTTCATACGATCATCTGTTGAGCTTTGTTCACACAGAGAGCATCTCACCATTTTCAGATTGAAAATTAGTTTAGCTTCTACCTCTTCGTTAGCCTTATTCAGGGCTGCAGGGTGGTGCCGTGGTTAACGCTGTCGCCTCACAGCAAGAGGGTCACAGGTTCAAATCCGGCTTGGGGATCTTTTGTTTGCATGTTCTCCCCTTGTTAGCGGGAGTTTTTTCCAGGTGCTCCAGCTTCCTCCCACAGTCCAAAGACATGCAGGTTAATTGATGACTCTAAATTTAAATTGGTGTGAATGTGAGCATGAATGGTTGTCTGTCTCTATGTGCCCTGTGATGGACTGGTGACCTGTCCAGGGTGAACCCCTCCTTTGCCCAGTGCCAGCTGAGTTCAGCTCCAGCCCCCCCTGCGGCTCCTAATGTGATAAGCGTTGAAGATGGATGGACAGCCCTTTTCACGCCAGCTGTATTGGAGATAGGTGTTTGCCAACTTGCCTCCCCATACCCTGCACTGTACTGTATGAATAGAGATGAAGCATATCAGAAATGGTGGGCTTGACAAATGGGATGGTCCATCCTGCTAAGAGTTGAGCACAGCCAGGGTTGGGTATAGAACCTCAACATTTTGGCTGCTGTTGATTAGGGCTACAACTAAAAATTATTTTCATTGTTGATTAATCTGTCAGTAATCTTCTTGATTAACTGATTATTTCTGTAGGACTATAAAAACTGTTGATCAGTGTTTCCCAAAGCCCAAGATGATGTCCTCAAATGTATTCAGCTCTTACTGTCATAGAGGAGTAAAGAAACCAGAAAATATTCATGTGTTTGCTGCATTTAATATCAACAACTGTCAAGTCACAGAACTTGGCATTTACTGTCAGGTCAGACTTCTGAACTTGTTTATGTGGATCAGAGTGTTCCCAGTTTAAATCATAAGTTGTTGTGCAGCTGTTCCTGAGAAGAAAATGACACAAAAAAACATGTTTATGTTTGCTGAAGTAAGGTGTTAAAAGGGTACTGTTCACTGCATCGTATTGATAATTCAGGTATTTCATCTGCAGTAGTACTGGAATATATGCAGCTAGTGTCTACGGCGCTTGTAGCGATGAACTAAACGTGTCGGCGATATGATTATGTTACGTCTGTGCTCAGCAGAAGCCGCACAGAAGGGATATTTTTAAGGTGAAAAACCTAAAACTGAGTAGCTTTCCTGTGAGAAACGCACACATACACACATAGCACCACCAGTGCCACTGTTGGATAGCGATGCGTATCCATCCTCTTAATGAAACCACGCGATGATGGTGTGATAATGATGATGATGATGATGGGAATGTTGATTGGAGCTCATGATGGCACTAGGAGGGAGTAGCTCTGAAGAGCCAACATTGTTAACATTTTTCAGACACATGGACCGATTTAATCTAACATCAACACGAGCTTCAGTTTTTTCCCCTCTGTCCTTTCACCCTTTCCTCATCTTTTTCTCTGTTTACATAGGTCTTTAATTCTATCGAAGCTTCCCCGTCTTACCCTTTTGTTTTCTCTAGTTTGTGTAATGTTGTTCATAGAGATTTTAATTTTAATAATGGGGTTTTTTTCAGTAAAAGGAGGACAGAAATGAAGAATATATTATATAATGTATTAGAATAGAATATATTAAAACAAGCACAAAGCTCTGCATCCTAACAGCTGCAGTTCTTAAAATATCTAATTTAACATAACTGACTTGAATTATATAGTATATGCCTTAACATGAATTAGATTATCTTTCTTTGTATTGTGCTGTCTTTGTGTACCCTAAAAACATGCAACATGTGTGCACTCACGCAGTCAGTACTTTTCATTGTAATGATATGACGTAATGTCATTTTTATCCCCTTTAAAGACTTAAGAAGTTAGATTCCTTAAACATGAAAATCAACGTCTGTTGAACACCAAATTAAGCAAATGATCAATACTGAGTTCTCCCCTCTCTGTTCAGTGTTAGTGAAGTATTTCACACCTGTACCTGTATGCAGCGTCAGTCTTTTACACTGTGGCTCCCCCTGTAGATGACCTGTGCTACTGCAGACAATCAACACGCAGAGGAGGGAATCAGTCCACTTTTTTAGAGCACCAGTATTCAAATATGAGCCAGTATTTGGCTTGTTCTTCAGTTAACTTCTGCCCTCCTGTTGCTGAAGCAGCCTATTTGCTTCTACTCGGTGTAGCTGTAGAGTGGAGAGATCATCTTGTGTCAAAGGCCAGAATGAGTCTTTGAGGAGTTTGTGGTGTGACATTGACCTGGCAGGTGAGCATATAGTTGTGTGTGCGTGTTTGTGTGTGTGTCCTCCAACCCCCCCCCCCGCTCCCACCAAGAGCCCAGCTACCCATAACAGGAAACAGCGAGGTGAGGCCAGGGTTTATGGGCTAATACGGCCTCAAAGGAGCCTCTTGTTTTGAAACAGAGCTGCAGCTTTTCAGGCTTGTTTTCCATATTGGTCTGGCGTGAAGCGCTTTGACCCTGGCACAGGGGCAGGAAAACATGACACCGGCCGGAGCTTTGAACACCGTGGGGACGGGCGAGGGGCTGCCAGGGCCCGTGCCCAGTCCCCCTCTCTGGGTTAGGCAGAAACAGGTTGAGAATCAGTGCCAACGACCGCACAACCTGAGGGCTCAACCTGCAGAGCTGAAAATGATCTTAAATAAACATTTAGTGTAGTACTAAGACATACATACATTTTTATGAAACAAGAAAACAACAGTTGCTATTAGTGAGTCTTTGAGGATTGTACTAGCTGTGTAGCATTTTTAAGCCCATTGAACTGAGTTTGAGGGTGGAAACAATGATGGAAGTGAGAAGTGTGTGAATCTAAATTAAAAGCCTATTCATGAGGCTAAAAAGAAGCTAAAACGGCCATGTTTGGCTTACACCTTCTTCAGGGTGTTGGAGCGGCAGCCATGAGGTTAGATTGGAGGTTGCTCAACATGAGGAAAATATGTAATATCCGATAACGTTGGATATCGCAATAACAATATTACTTGTGATAATTAAACAGATATTAAAATGCACTCAGTTCTGTTGGAAAGGAGTACAGCAGGCTTTAGATTTGGAGGGGTTGGCAGAGTGGAGGCCCCAACAACCTGATGGTGTCCACCACAGTGGCTTGCCACGGTAGTCGGCGTTACCGGTGTTACCGGTGTTACATGCTGTTAACGGTGTTATATGGTGTGACCGGTGTTACACAGTGTTGCCTGGTGTTACCAATGTTAGACGGTGTTACCAGTGTTAGACAGTGTTACATAGTGTTATACGGTGTTACAGTGCGTTATCAGTGTTACTAATGTTAGACGGTGTTACACAGTGTTCGGGCATACATGATTATATTACTTGCCCAGTGCTTCAACCATCATTTTGCTGTTTTTCATAGAAATTAAACCCATTCAGTTCACCTATCAGCGCCGTGTTATCAATACATAGTTGGACGACAGATGCTACAAACTGAAAGTGAAAGTATCTGCTCCGTGTGGAGCCTCAGCACAGAGTAGCAGTCAAGACAGGACGACAGACACAATGATGGTGGAGGATTTGGTGTCAAAGTTAAAAATCACCTATTTGGCATTATTTCAGATTTAAATCCAATGCTATAAGGGAACCATAACGTTAATGAAGCAATCGCTGTATGCAGGACGGAGCGTTCACAGCCGGTGTGCACGGCACAGCAAAGCTCAACCGGGGAGGCAAGGCACACAGCCATCCAATGTTAAAAGTATTAAAGTAAGCGCTCTACATGTTTCCTGTAAAATATCTGGTGTAATCACTAACAAGTTTATTAACTGGTGGGAAAATGTCCTCACTGTGATATTCCACTTCATAAGGTCAGGTTCTGTTAGATGGCTCTCACACATAAGGAAGCCAGCAAATGCTCATCCTCAGAGACTTCCTGGATACGTGGATCAAACGCTTATAAAGAACAAACATATTAAAAACCGTAAATGTGAACATCTAAATGAGATTTAATATTCACATTCATCATACAGGAGAAAGCTGCTTTTGGGAAACAAGTGCCGATAAACCCACTATACACTACTGTGTGTGCGTGCGTTTGTGTGTGTGTGTGTGTGTGTTTACTGCCCCCTAGTGGCCATATATCAGCTAGTACCGCATTAATGCAACTCGCTGTGAACTTAACCTGAGATGTAACGTCTCTGCTGCTTCTTTTTAAACAACTACCTGAGTTTTTCCCAATGTGTGGTTGTCAGTTTGGACAAATTGCTCCATGTCAGACATTGCACACCTGTACAGCCTCTCCAGGCTCATGCCCCAATGCAACCATGTTCCTGCCCAGCGTTGAGTGCAGGTTCTTGGTTGTCCTCCAGCCTCAAGCCCCCCTAAAACCCTTTCCTTCCCTGCTCGCTGCCCCTCCACCTTGACGGTTACCCCCAGACCTGGAGAGGACGCATGGGGCTGGCAGTGTGAGAGTACGTGTGTGTGTGTGCGCACACATATGTGAGGGGGGGGGGATTGAGGGATGAATGCCATGACTAGTTCGGAATGTTCCAGAGTTTTCCAGAATGTGCGGTCGGAAAGTCTGAGCAGGGAAAAAAGACGAGGAGTAACATGGGTGAGGGGAACAAGACCTTATTGACAGGGCTCGCTCTCTCACACACCAACACACACACGTTGGCCCAACGTCTGCCCAAAGCTCCTGATTCATGTGGATGTTACACCTAATGATCCCAGGACTTAGTGTTCAGCTACAGTGTGGAGGTTTCAGGAGGGTTGTTATTAACACTGTGAAAGAGTTTACATCAACATGTCATGGGGCGAACAATATACATGTTAACTTTTCAACAAGTCACTGCACCAGCCTGTTACACCAAGAAGGACTGTACTAAAAGAGGTTTCGTCCAAAAAGGTTCTCCCTAAAACCTCTGATATGACACACTACATTTGGACATCTGTTGGCGTAATCATTAATGAAAAAAAAATAGTATTGACTGTAAATATTCAGCAGAAAACAACATCTGCTTCATTGAAAAGTCTTTTGTCCATCTTGAAAGAACCACACTGATGTTCACCCTCACTCTAGTCTTTCTCTTTTTTAAAGCTCCAGTGTTTATTTCATTGTATAGTTGTAAAATATGTACTGCTCAAAAAAAATAAAGGCAGCACTAAACTACAACCTAGATCTCAATGAATGAAATATTCCAATTGAAAATCTTTATTCATTACATAGTGGAATACGTTGAGAACAAAATAACATAAAATGATCAATGTAAATCAAAATTATTATCTCATGGAGGTTTGGAATCGTACTCAAAATAAAAGTGTAAAATCACATTATAGGCTGAACCAACTTGAGTGGAAATTCCTCAAGACAAGTCAAACTGAGGCTCAGTAGTGTCTGTGGCCTCCATGTGATGGTATGACCTCCCTACAACGCCTGGGCACGCTCCTGATGAGGCGGCGGATGTTCTCCTGAGGGATCTCCTCCTAGAACCGGATTAAAGCATCAGTCAACTCCTGGACAGTCTGTGGTGCAGCATGGCGTTGGTGGATGGAACGAGACATGATGTCCCACATGTGCTCGACTGGATTCAGTTCTGGGGAACGGGCAGGCCGGTCCATAGCATCAATGCCTTCATCATGCAGGAACTGCTGACACACTTCAGCCACATGAGGCCGAGCATTGTCATGCGTCAGAAGGAACCCAGGGCCCACTGCACCAGCATGTGGTCTCACAATGGGTCTGAGGATCTTATCAGAGTACCTAATGGCAGCCAGGATACCTCTGGCTAGCACATGGAGGGCTGTGTGGCCCTCCAAAGAAATGCCTCCCCACATCCACTGCCAAACCGGTCATGCTGGAAGATGTTGCAGGCAGCAGAACGTTCTCCACGGCTTCTCCAGACTCTGTCACATCTGTCACATGTGCTCAGTGTGAACCTGCTCTTATCAGTTAAGAACACAGGGCGCCAATCTGCCAGTCTTGGTGTTCTCTGGCTAATGCCAATCACCCTGCACGGTGTTGGGCTGTAAGCACAAGCCCCACTTGTGGACATCGGGCCCTCATACCACCCTCATGGAGTCTGTTTCTGACAGTTTGAGCAGAAACATGCATATTAGTGGCCTGCTGGAGGTCATTTTGCAGGACTCTGGCAGTGCTCCTCCTGTTCCTTCTTGCACAAAAGAGGAGGTAGCGGTCCTGCTGCTGGGTTGTTGCCCTCCTACGCCCCCCTCCACATCTCCTGGTGTACTGGTTTGTCTCCTGGTATCTCCTCCATGCTCTGGACACTGTGCTGACAGACACAGCAAACCTTCTTGCCACAGCTTGCACTGATGTGCCATCCTGGATGAGCTGCACTACCTGAACAACTTCTGTGGGTTGTAGACACCATGCTACCTCTAGGGGTGAGAGCACTGACAAAATGCAAAAGTGAACAAAACATCAGCCAGAAAGGATGAGAACAGAGAAATGGTCTGTGGTCACCACCTACAGAACCACTCCTTTAAAGGGGTTGTCTTGCTAATTGCCTCTCATTTCCACCTCTTGTCTGATCCATTTGCACAACAGAAGTGTGATTAACTTGGAGTTACATGGTGTTTAAGTGTTCCCTTCCATGCTTGAGACATCTAACTCTTAACTGAACACACAAGGAACTTAGATAAACAGCAGAAGCGTCAGCCGGCGCGTCCAGATCATTTCTTCTTCATCATAAATCTGAATAAGGTGAATAATGTAATTAAAACTATAATTACTTTACATTACAAACTTATCAAATGTAATACCTCATAAATAGGTAGTTCATATTTTTCTGTAACATATTTTAGCATGATGGTTAAGTAATAAAACCGACTAAAAGTATAACTCTTCTATCATTTATTCATTACATTATCAATTTTTGCATGTAAAGTTTTCATTTTCGATCAGTTTAGTATATTTTTTGAAAGTCGTGTTTTCCCACAGTTATGTTGTATTGTTGCAACTAATGATTATTTTCATTCTCGATTAATCTGTTGATTGTGTTTCCCGAAGCCCAAAATGACGTCCTCAAATGTCTTGTTTTGTCCACAACTCAATGATATTCAGTTTACTGTCATAGAGGAGCAAAGAAACTAGAAAATATTCACATTGTAAGAAGCTGAAATCGGAGAATTTGGACTTATTTTTCTTAAAAAGTTACTCAAACTGATTAATCGATCATCAAAATAGTTGGTGATTAATTTAATAGTTGACAACTAATCATTAATTGATTAATCGCTGCAGCTCTATAGTTTATAATAAATATATAAATTATATAAATATATATATAGAAATATATAAATTTTGGTGCAGTATATCTGTGTGTATCTGGGGTTGGCTGCACTACACAAAGGGTCCTCAGTTCTCCCTGGCCTGTAGAAAAGACTACAACAAAATTTGTCTTAAGATTGTGGGAATCATTTACTCTCTGTGATATCTTCAATTCAGTTTCCCCAAACTTGGGCGGAGAAAGTTTTCCTGTGGAGTGATTCAGTCCGTACGAGAAACTGTAATCACTATGTCTGAACACACGTGTATTTGTGTATTATTACAGGTTTTAATTGTTACTGTCTTCTGTTTTTTCAGGATGGTTCCTACCTCGCTGAGTTCCTGCTCTCTAAAGGCTACGAGGTGAGAGTGAAGTCCTCACTGTGGACTTAACAGTACCAAGAATTTGTCCTCCTGTGAAAGCTCAGACACATTCACATATACAGGAATGAATGCAGACACTTGTGAATGCCAACGAACACAGACGCGCGCAGAGCGACATTCCGTCGATAAGCTTCATCCAGCCACAGCGCTGTGTGTGGGAGCTCCTCAGGGATCGTGACGTAACGTGACTGCGTACGCGGACTGACTCACACCTCAACCCTGATAAGACCCTGTGTGCTGCTTCGAGCCTGTTAACCCCTCACCTTTTACCCCCGGGTCAGACCGTTAACAGGGAAATAGTTGTTATTATATGGTCAAACGAGTGAGGTCACCAACTTTCACCTGCTGCGAAATGTATGTTTTTAGAAGCACAAAAAGTCAACAGCTTGTCGATGGTTGCAGAGGTTAACAAGCTGCTTTCTGCTGCGTAAGGTTTCGCCGTTGGTTCAACAAAGTGACTACACATACAGTACAACTGCATAAACATACGTGTCGCACCAGTGCACATTGTGTTTTCCTGGCAGTAGCTGTATGACTTCATTTCCCATCAGATGTGCAACAGGCACACACACAAACACACACCTTCCTCCCACCCTGCCTGGTCAGCTTCGCCATCTGCCGCCCGCTTCAGAGACAGCAGACAGGAAGTGGACTGGTCGGGGATGCTGCATGTGGAGGGGGTGCTGGGTTGGCATTAAAGAGGAGCACACACAGGCAGGCAGGAAGTGCACAGTGAATAAAGGAAGTGAGGTCAGGGCACAGCGTCCTCCCACTAATGGACTCCCCTCGGATCAGGTTCTGTTATCTTCTCTGAGCAGAGCTTCCTCATGGAGTACAGATCACAGATCACAGGCGGCATTAAAAACACAGTGAACCAGAGCCGTGAGAGACAAAATATTGTTATATCAACTTGTACAATAAAAATACTGAGCTGGTCCAAATATCTTTCAAAGAAACACAATAAATCAAAGCAGGCCACTGTATCATATTGGACTTCTTGTCACATTTTAAAGAAAAATACTGCTAAATCAAAATAAGTCTATATAGAAAAGATACATAGAAAAACACAAACTACAGTAAACATGACAAACTATAGCTGAACTATACATCTAAATTCAGTGTTTATGATGTTGTGACATTTATAACAAACCCCTCATTGTTAGATGAGCCCAGAAAAAAACACTGGCTTATATTAAGTAAAGGTGAGATGAAGTGTGCCTGTTCTATGTATTGCAAAATGAAATCATCATATTTTATGACCAAATTCACTCAGATTAGTAGGAGCATGCATTTCATTGCAGAACCAGCTGAGTTTGAAAATTGATTCACTGACTTTAACATGATTTTTAAAAACGGTATAAAATCATCTCGCTCATCTGAATCCTTTTAATATAAACTGGATCTCCACCAGTGACTACCTTTTTTCACCCTAAGCGATGACCTCTGGTGCTGAGAAACGACGGCCAATGCTGAATTGCAAAAACTGCAGTTGCTCAAATGGCCACTTGAGGCTCCAAAAGTGGGTCAGTCCCCATCGGCCGCTTCGTTAAAAAGACCCGTTAATGACAACTATAGGGGGGGTGAATTTTTACATAACTCACTCATTTAAATGATATTAAAGGTTCGGCATACTGAGGGTGAGCCACCCACTTTGAGCATCACAGCGACTCCTCAGAAACCTATGGGTGACGTCACAGAGACTACGTCCATATTTTATAGTCTGTGGTTCACCCATACAAATTCAACAGTGGCAGTCTGTTGCCACTGATTTCATATGTAGAATAGCTCTGTGGTTTTATTAACTCTGTTGATGAAGAATGTTTTTTTGGATCTGTATGATATAATGAAAGGCACGTTTTGTTGTCGAGAATCAAAACAAGCGCTAGTTGTCGCCATGGTGCTTGCATAAAATCTTTCTGGACTGTCTCAGTCCTGCTGCTGGTCAACTTTTGACACTGACTGGCATGCTGCTGCTTCTCCAGTCAGTGTAAATGTCGGGGTAACTCTACTATGTCCTATAAAAAAACATTAGTGTTTCAAGACAACATGGAAGTTGTCTACCAAGCATTGTAATGTTTGTAGTAATGTTAATGTTATAACTGAAGTGGTCTAAATAATTAGTGTAATATGAAATAGATATGGTATTATTACCTTTCTCCTTTTCTCACAGGTTCATGGTATTTTGCGTCGCTCCAGCTCCTTCAACACAGGTCGCATTGAGCATCTTTACCAGAACCCACAGACGCACACTGAAGGCAGTAAGTATCTTGATTGCCCCCATGGTGGCTGGCTGCTTTTAGGTCATAACCCCCGCCCCCTCCGTCGTACAGGCCCCTTTTTTCCTGTCGTATTATAAGGTTCAGGGTTATAAGTAAACTACAATTATCAGAACAGTACGAACATTCAGTCTCCTTCATGTGGCAAGTGCTGCAGATATAAATGTTAAATAAAAGACAATTTTTTCATTAGCAAATTTATGTAGCGACCCTAATAAAAACAACCCACCTTAAGCGAGTGAGCTCGAGCGCTTGTTGTTGTTAACTTTGGGAATAACCCTTTTACTTTAATCTGCAGGTGACACACAATACATGGCGACCGGAGCTTGGCCTGGGAGCTTTAGCATTTATTAACCAGAAGCTTAAACTGTACCCACACTGCTGAATGTGAATGTTCGCAACTAGAACTTTACTTTTTCATACTCCCTGTCTGGTGTCTGCAATACACTAGTAGAAACCCTGGATATAGTTTTATCATGTGTCTCAGTTTACTTCAGCTCTTTTCTTTGGCTCTCCTCTTAACTGCAGATCCCTCACCACCAACCTGTAGACGTTAAGCTGTATATAAGCATAAACACAGGCGGTCTATAGTTATATTCAATCTCTAGGACAGTATGAGTGAGAGCGTGGTACTGGGAAACCTTATAAGAAAAAAAAACTTCCTCCAGACTGTAGTAAAGCTCCACGTCATGCACATGCACAGACTAGAAATCACAAGATAACCAATCTCACGTTGACACAGCAGACTCCCAAGTCTGTCTCTAAACGCTTTGCTAAGCTAGTATAGAGACTGAAGACGATCTCCCTGGTTTCAGACTGGTAGAATATAATTTTTTTTATCAGGAATTGCAGTTACACATGTGATGACCCCTGTCTCTGCTCCTCTCCACAGGAAAAGGCACACCGTGTACGGGTTTGCTTATTTTGCTGCGACTTTACTGTCTGGGGTCGTCTTGGGGTTTGGTCTGGTCCTAACCTGTATCTCTGCTTGCTGAGATGGTAGACTAACATGATTTGTCATGAACCTGTGTCACCTAGTGTGTTCCTAGGTTACATCAGGGTTATTAAATGAAGACACACTCTTTGACCTCATGGGAGCTGTGGGGTGTGACCCATGCGCAGTGTAACTGGAGCTACGATGTTGGAGGGCTTCAGCAGACGGCGCTAGAAATAAAGGCTTGGTGTCCGCTCAGATGCTCTCATATCAAGCCCTCTGTCTCACACCAGATCTAGTAACGACATGCAGATTAATTTAATTTATTACACTGCTATACTCGATTCTGTCTGACTCGATTGATATCTGAGGACCATTTTTGTGTGGAATTATTGATTTCTTAAGTAAGTAGCCATGTAATAAGTGGTATAATGTACAATGTGCGCCAGCTAAGGAGCCTTTCATCTAGTGCAGACCAGATTTTACTGTGCATGTGTTTTACCCCTATAGATATGATGACGTGACTTCTCCTCTTTTTTAGCCTCCTTGGGTTACATAAGTCTAATTACTCTTTCTGCTCCTATCCACAGAAAAACCATGTTCTGGTGTGGTTATGTTGGCTGAGTTTACTGTTTTGCTTTGCCATACAAGTCCCACACCTACCTGCATGAGTGAAGGCACTCATGTACATCACACACCAATGATTTCAACACCCTCAGTTTGACTATTCAATTTGGCACTTTAATTTGGTTCAATTTGATTTAATAAAATATACTTGATTGTGGTGTGCCTCCCTTTTGTTGTGGCCAGGTCATAACACACCTGAACATAGTTGACTTACAGATAGGTAGGAGCCAACTTTGATCAATGAGGCATCAAATTTTTAGATCTGGCTGGTGATTGGATATGTGGATGACCAATAAGCTTGAATTATTGTGTGTGTCACTGTGTGTTTGTCCCTGTCTTTGTCAGACATGAAGCTGCATTACGGCGATCTGACTGATAGCACGTGCCTGGTGAAGATCATCAACCAGGTGAAACCCACAGAGATCTACAACCTGGGCGCTCAGAGCCATGTCAAGGTAGGGTGACCCCACAAACCCATCTCTCATGGATCTTTAGTCTCTTTAACTCACTGTGTTCCTCCATCACTCCACTGCACATGGTGTTGTTCTGAAGAGCCAGATGATGTAAAAGAGATTATAACAGTGAACAGGAGTAATGAATACGGTTTTATGTGACTTCCAAAGTGAAACTGCTTTCTGTTTTGCGCCATGAAGCACTTACCCAATAAAAAGTCACAATAAACAGATTTGCAGTGAAATCTGATCTGATAACTTAGTGAACGTTGAAGGTGATGATCTGATTTAACTGAATTGTACTCGTCACAGTAAGCTGTTTATTGTTTCTTCATGCAGATTTTATTCTCTATCATCACACAATGATGGATTTTTGAGCATGGGCTGTTATAACAGTGTTCCTTATTGCTGCATTCAAGGACATTCTGAAGTGTGAACTTTGAAACTTGGCTATTTGGTTAGTTTGGTTGAGCTGTGTTATGCTAGTAGTAGTAGTAGTAGTAGTAGTAGTAGTAGTAGTAGTAGTAGAGTGGCTAGCCTCAAGTATAGATGAGGAGTGTGCTTTTTTATACTCCTTCTTGTTGATTAAAATCCTTATTTGTCAAGTCAGTTTGGAACTTAAAGGATACGAGTTCCTTCACCAATATAGTTCACTGTGTTTGAGTGCTAATGTGTCTAGCGTGTGCACACCGTAATACTTCAATTAAACATTAGCTGCATTTACATGGACACAAATAATCGGAATAAAGGCCCAATCAGACTAAAAATGCTCCATGTAAACACGTCGATCGGAAGATTCTGATCCGATACGGCCCAATCAGAAAGAAATTTCATTCCGAAATGAGAGAGGTGGTTTATGCCGGTCGTTGGTCCGATCGGCGTCCATGTACACACCTATTCGGATCATGTCATCCTGGTTGGGGTAAAATTGTCTCCACTGTGTATGTTCGCTACGTCAGCATGACGCTAGACAGACAATGCGGCGTTTGTTAACAACACAGGCGGAAGTTCAGCTTCTTCTTCTTCTTCTTCTTCTTCTTCTTCTTCTTCTGTTTCTGGAAAATTAGACAACCCTGCGCATGCCCATTTGATTAAATGCTCGGTGCATGTATACGCACGTCATGGTTGGATCATTTTATTTAGTGTCCATGTAAAACAGTGGATTTGGAATCTCCGATCAAGGTTCAGATCGGATTGGAGAAACTTGGTGCATGTAAACGTGGCTATTGAGTCCCTTTTACTCAGCAGGTGTGGCTACATGTTTTGCTACACCTCCTTAGATCAGTTAGAGTCTCCACAGTCGATTGTTCAGTTAATTGTATGGAAAACATGAGCACCAATGTATAATTCATTAAGATTTATTGGCTTAGTAAATAGAGCTGTCCCGAACGTCTTTTATTTTTACATTCAAAGGTTCTATTGGGGTTTTCGAATGAAGGTTTGAATGTCTGTCGTCATATTTTATATCATCATCATCATTTATTTTATTGTGGTTTATGGTGCTGATAGACTGCTGCTGCCCCGTTAATAAAGACTGTGTGTGCGGCAAATGGTGTTTTTTTTAAAGGCTAAAGACCAACAAATATGGATTGAAGCAGAATATTTAGTTGAAAATGATTACACAGATGTTTTTTCAATAAATTTTGACGTTTGGACTGGGACGTTGACAATTACAGAGACGAGGATTGAGCGCTGCATTACTCGCTGTGTGTGAGAGAGAAAATCTGAAACACTGCATGCAATGTTTTAGTAACTTATTAATTATAATAAATGAGCTTGAGCTTGAAGTGAGCCGGTTGAGTTCAGTGATTGAATCAAATAAAATCCCGGGCTATTAGCTGCAGTTTCAGGGTATGTCGGTACTGACCGCTGCTGTGAATGGTTAAACAGCAGATGATGTTAAAATGGGACTCTCTGTTCTGGGAAGTGAGCAGCTCATGCGGAGGACGCTGGAGCTGATGGGACAGGAAGTAATGTTTTCTTGGATGGGTCAGTCTGTGCCACAATGTCCCTTTTGTCTCAGAGCTCCGCGGTGATCCCAGGAGATCCCTCGGCGCCGTGTCGTGCTGCACCCCCCCTCCCACCCCCCCACCCTGCCTCCTCCTGCCCTCCACACCAGGATCTGACACACAGTCTCCAGGCAGCACTGATCCTCCTTCACCATGGCGGTTTGGGTGGGATACGGAGCCAAAGAGCTTAGTCAGATCATAGATAATAAGGCCATTTGTAATGTGAACATGAGACACTGCTTTTCAATAGTAGTAGTTTCTTTATTGAATCCAACCACATTTGGATGAAATCGGTACCATTTCATCATTTAGTTCAACTTAGTTTGTTTCCAGTCATTGAATCTCATAGTAAAACTGGAAGAGACCAAGAGCAGATGGTTGCTGGAGAGGTGCCAGTTTACCTCTTGGGCACTGCCGAGGTGCCCCTGAGCAAGGCACCAAACCCCCAACTGCTTGGGGCGCTTGTTAGGAGCAGCCCCCTCACTCTGACATCTCTCCATTAATGCATGTATGTGTACTGTGTGAAATTAACAGCAGAGTGTAAAAAACTGAATTTCCCTACGGGGATTAATAAAGGTTCATCTTATCTTATTTTATCTTATCTTAAGAGCACTTTTCTGGGGTATAAGCTTTGCCGAATCAATGAAGTCATTAATTGAGTAAATCAACAAAAAAAGTATGAATTATAGTTTCAATAATCTATTAATCCATTTTCTCAGTTATCATGAAAAAAAAAATCTGAATTTCTGTTCTTCAGTATCATTGTGAAACTAGTAAGAAATCTTACTTTAATGACTTTTTTGGCACTTTTAGGCAGAAAAATATCAAAACAAGCTGACAGACAAGCATGTTTTGCCTGATAAAGGCTAAAATGTTAGCCAACAGTTGCTTGTTTATACATCCAGCAGACACAGAACAAAATTATCATTCATGTGGAGTCATGTTTGTATTCACTTTTTTTAATTTCAGTCCAATATTCACTCTTTTAGCTCTGATTTGGTCTCCACCAACTCCTGTGAAAGATCTGACTCTCTCTAACTTTGTATGCTGTTTGGTGCTGGGCAGGTAGTGTACAATGGGTTTGTCAGAGTTTGTTTAGTGTCATAGTTAGCAATTGATTGAATATTGATTACTCACTGATAAATGTTTGCCGATGCTCTAAAAACATAAAAGTGGGACTAAGAATGAAGACAGTGGAAAATACAAAAAAGGAAGGAGGAAGGAAAGGAAGACAGATAGAAAGAAGAGTGAGAGAATGAGTGAGGAGGGAGGTGAACCATGACTCGTCTCTCCACATCCTTTGTGGTCAGGGGCCATGACTCTGCTCACACCTCCCACATGGCAGCTCATCCTCCGGCCACACACACTGACAGAAAATCCCTCTACCTGTACGAGGCTATCCTGTGTTTATTTGTTTCCACACCAATAAACCAACTCTGGTAGCTCCTCACCACATGCTGCCCGCTCCGAACAGCTGAGTCGGGCTCAGGATTACTGGCAGCAGTGGTGTGGAGCAATTTCCAGTCTGTCCCACCACCACAGAGGAAAAGATCACTCACACCATCTACTCAGCTTCGCTCTCTCTTCCTTCAGTCCTCTCCCCGCTCCCACCGTCTCACAGGGAATCCCTCCTGAGTTATTTGAGTTGTAGATGGGGCGTCTGTGTGTGTGGGTGCTGGTTTCCGCTGTAGAGAGTCATTGCTGAGAACAGAGTGAAGGTTATGTTCTAATGCTGCAGGGGCGGAGGTGGACAGGGAATAGTGGACGGACACTGGAGGGCCAGAGAGGCAGCCAGCTGCAGTATCAAAAGACCAGCACACATTATGTCTTCTGTGTGACCGTAACAACAGAAGAGTTGATCAGTTTGATCTTTGTGCTCAGGCCTCTTTCCTGAAAGCAATAGTCCACTACAGGAAAGATGGCTAAAAGAATTTTTTTTTATTTGCACTAACTTATCTAGTATACGCTATGGATTGTAACCAAGTAAGTGATTGTGTACTAAAAAGCACTGAAGATTAATCAAACGAACAGTGAACTAAGGAAAGAGGAAGACTCTACAGCTACAGCTTGAGCTGAATGCTAACATCAGCATGATAACTCAGTTACATGTTAACATGCTTTATTTTAGCATGCTAACACTTAGTAAAGCTAATTATCAGTAAACACACCACTCTGTCTGCTGTTTGGTGCTGGGCAGGTAGTGTACAATGGGTTTGTCAGAGCCTGTTTGCTGTCTGTAGAAAACAAACTTTTGGTAATAAGCTAATGGTTTAAGTTCGTTTTTTTGAGTGTAAATGTCCCAAATATCCTGGTTCCACCTTCTCCAATATGAGGATTTACTGCTTGTCCTTGTTTTATTACATCATAAGTTGAATATTGTGAGGTTTTGGGCTTTTGGTTGGACAACAAAAGACAATATCACCTTGGACAGCGCAGTGATTGATAATGAAAATAATTCTCAGTTGCAGCCCAAGATGAAAGCCTTGAGACTCAGTCATACAGCAAATGTGATGTAAAACCAAAACTATGACCTAAAAAAGGCTCAAGATTCAATTGATGCAGTGTTAGTGTAAAAATACATTGTAAGAATTACAATTAGAAATTACAATAACATTTTATTTGAGGTGTTGCCTAAGAATCCAGCTTGGGGCCCTTCTGTGTGGATTTAAGATGTTTTGGGCTTTTGGTTGGACAAAAAACTGTGAGTTGAAGACTTAATCATGGACAGGCTAAGGCTGATGAGGATTCCAGTTTGGTGAATATTTGGTCAAAAACCGAAGTACTGGGCAAAGTAAAGTTTTGATTTGCTTTTGATTTGTTTTTGATTTGCTGGTATCAGAGGATCACCAAAGTCATTTGGATTCATCCTGAGCTGGGCACCTTGGATATCTGATCCATCTATCATTTGAAACCAAAACTTTCCACCTTATGGTGGCAACCTCCCCTCTCTGGCAGTGTCAGGGCTGGGCAATATATTGATATTACATTGATATTGTGATAGATTAGATATTGTGTTAGATTTTGGATATCATAGTATGTCAAGGCTGCATTACAGTAAAGTGTTGGGAATGTCTGAACGTGATGATTAATTATCAGAAAGCTCATACATTATTGTCGCAGTATTGATATTGAGGTATTTGGTTAAAATTATTGTGATATTAGATTTTCTCCATATTGCCCGGCCCTAGCCCCCAGACTATAAAGCTGAGCCATTCTTATCTAACACTTAATGCTAACTGTTTTGTTAAGCTACATAAAAACGTAGGAAGCACCAGGTTACCAAATAGAAAAGCTTGTCTGTCCCAGTTTGCAGTGTATAAACCAACCACAGCTACAGTTTCATCCAGAACTTCTCGGGTGTCTTGTTGTTTTTTTTTTTTCGGGTCAGAAACTTTTTCATGGATGCAAGTTTGAGTGGCAGTTTTCAGGTCAGTTGGGCTCATGAAGTCCAGTATGTGTGTAGTTTTTGGGCTTCAATGGCCAAGATGGTAAAAACCCTCATTTTGTGTTGGAAAATTTAATGTGTTTTGCTTCATATAGTGTATTCTTAGCTTGTACAGACATACTGTGTGGATGAATTTGACATCTACAGTGTTTGTTTTTGACACCAAAAACATAAACACTGTAGCGTTAATTAAAGAATTATGCGTCTTTCTGACAATAATAAGAACTGAATATTTTTGAAACTGCACTTGTTTAATATGAGTTAACAACAAACCCGAAATGGGCAATTGCTTTCAGGCCGCTCATGGTAATCTGTTCTGCGTCTGAGGGTTCAACACGACCCCATTGTGTTCTCCCACTGAAGCGCTTCAAGGAAAGCCATGAAGAAAACCTCTCGCCGTCGCTCTCTCGGTGCGAGTTCTCCCACCTGCAGCTGTCACAGCAGACACACGGGGAGACGGGCTGAATTATTAACACACCCCGCTCTTGACGGGGAGAAAGACATGACTGCGAGAGTGGGGGAGGAGGAGGAGGGCGAAGAGAAAGAAGTGGAAAGAGTTTTGGGAGAGAGGGTTAGAGGGTATCTACTGTATAATGAAGCAGCAGTAGGTTTTCCACTTCATTGTGTTTGATGGCTTTTGAAGACAAAAGCACAGATTGCATGCAGGAGACAGACTTCCTTCATCTATATCCTTCATTATCCATATCCGAATTCCTCCTGAGAAGGACTTATTATCATCCTATTATCTTCTTACAGCTCTCTCTCTCTCCACTAGCCTTTGGTCTCTCCCCCATCCGGGTTCGCAGAAGCTCCCACGCCAGAGACACACAGGATTTAACACGCCTGTTGTTCCCCACAAAGCTCGGCACTGTTTGCTCGGTGTGTTGATGCTTTTATAGGCCTGAAGCAGCTATTGTGCAGCCTGCCAGCGGTTTACTCTCACAGGCGGTAATACCACTGCTTACTACAGTTTGTGGGCATGTTATGCAATCCCTGTAATGTGTCAGTAGTGTTGTTTTGACTCCCTTTGTGTCATCCAGTAGTGTATGTGATCTGTGGGTAAGGGAGTGTGTTTAGATGCAGAATTTCCTATTACCCCTCCGACTGTTGAGGATGCATTTTTATATGCAAGCGTAACTTTGCCTTCCAGTGAAAACCGTGTTCCCAAATTTGGTCATTTTTGTATTCAGATAAACTGATGCATTAAACACTGGGGTTTGGATTATTCATCTGAGGCTAATAAAACTTTGTGTGTCAGATAAAGTCAGAAATGTACTGATATTAAAAAGGACAATGATAAATCTCAAGAGTTTCCTGCTTCTTAGGCCAATAGGACTGTTTAAAGACTCATTGGATTATATACTGAAAGAAATGCATTGTCAGAAAGCTCAAGACAAGGCATAAAGAAATGAATGAAAATGTAATGAAAATATCTATACTTCTTCTTACAGGGTAATACGACCTTTTACCCTCAAGCTTATCTCAAGATTGCATTGTCATAAAGGTTAAAACAAGACTGTTTTTATCTTGAAAAGTTGACATTTTGGGGAAACATAGTTTTCACAGGACAGCGAGGACAGTTATGCACATGCAAATTTTCTTATTTGTTAGACTAATTAAACTGCTAATATGGAATTTTATTAAGGATTACAGCGCAGTAGTTTTTGTAAGTGTATGAGACTAGCGTGCATGGCTTTCACAATACAGATACAAAAATGTTTTAAACCCCACATCCCCTGCTTCTTAGGCTAAATAACTCTTTTAAAACCCTTATTATATCAAGAAAGAATTGTCCCAAAGCTTAAAACAAGACTGCTTTTCGTTAGTTCATGAAAAGCTGAATTTTGGAGCAGTATGGTTCACATTAGAATCTGTCTCTCAAACATAGTTTTCACAGATAGTGATCATTTTGTAAACCAATGCCCCAGGTTTGTAGTGTTAAAAAAAAACAAAAAACATTCGATTTTCTCAGAAGAAAATTGCGTTGTCGCAAAGCTCATAATAAGGCTGCTTTTCCTGACTTGGAGAAAAGCTGAAATATTTGAAAGCTGAAAGAGGAACAGTTTTCACAGGACAAAGATAATTTGGAAATGCCAGTTCTTCATTCTTCTGCTTTTTTGGGCAAAAAAACCAACAGTTTTTCCTGAGTTTTACAGAAACCTGTTTCTCACAAGACAGCGTCAAACCGCTCAGTGAATGATGAGCGGTCTTGTGTCTGTAACAGCCCATTGGCTGGTTTACTAACTCTCTGATTGGTGTTTACATTATTCCCGTCCAATCAGCCCTCGGTGGCACGCTCGCTGCGGTCGTGCGTATCTCACTGGGATAAAAACTCGCCTGGAACCAAATTAGTGCATTCCCTACTGAAGCATGTGTTTTCTGTCTCTGAGGACTCATTAGCTGCATGTGTGCGGTTAGTGTGTATTTAAGGTGCCATGTTTTCCATTGTTTTAAAATTGCCATTCAGGATCAGAATCACGGTGGTTTTGGCCAAGTGGAGATGCGTAGTATAATCTCTGAGCCCACATTTTCTCATGCGTCCTCCCGTCTATTGAATGAGCAGAAACAGGGACTGTGTTGCGTTGGTGGCCTGGTAGTCGGTGGTCAGAATAGCTCCCTGAGCAGGCCAATCCCTGTTTGGAAAGGTTAGGCCTTCGTACGAGGCAGCCCGCCTGGCCTGGATCGAAAGTGAACTTTAAGCTTAAGAATAGCCTCTTTTGTGCCAAGAGAAACAAGTCTGCACTTTCCCCGTTCAGAGTCAGGGAATGTTTTGTGGTTGTGCTTTGTGGGTCAGATCCGTTGCTCCACTCATGAGTCAGTTCTTTTTCTGTTTTCCAGCAAAGTTGTAACACATGGAAACATGCAGTTTGGGGAAGGACGAGGGGAGTGTGTGTGTGTGTGTGTGTGTGTGTGTGAGTGTGTGTGTGTGTGAGGTGAGGTTTGTTAAGTAAATACACTGAGTCAATAAATAGTATCACAAAGCTAAATATGATTGCATCTAAGTCTGTATCTTAAATCAAACCCCAAATATTCCAGATCACCTGTCTTGTTCATGTGACATACAGAAGCCAAAGTAAATAGTGCAGATGTAGTTTCACCTGTGATTTATAGATGGCAGCAGTGAGCCGCTGTGGACGACTCCCCTGACAGTTACAGCCTCAGTGTAGTCAGGTTTTAACAGCAGTCAGATCTGGAGAATAAAATGTACTCAGGTGGATTTTTATAGGATCCAACTCTAATCAATCAATCAACAACATGAGCATTAGTATAATGAACACAAATGATCCAGACATTTAAATCTAAATGCTTTAAAGATTAACATGGTGTTGATAACAGATTATTTCAGTGCTAACTATTCAGTGGTTCCAACTTGTCACATTTGAGAAGAGGATGTAGCTTTATCAGAGGTTATCAGTTAAAAAAACAACTATAAGGAGTCAGCTGTAGCTCAGAGGGTAGAGATTTTTTAGTATAAAATTTGGATTTAAAGCTTTAAAAGTATAAACGAACTAAATAAAGTAATAGCAAGGTTATTTGTTTTTATTGTTTTTTTTTATTTCCTGGCTCCAACTTCTCTGAGATTTAGCTTTTCTCTGATTTATGTGACAGTAAACTGAATATTTTCAGATTGTGGACTGTCGGTCAGACAACAAAAGATATTTAAAAATGTCAGCTTGAGCTCTGGGAACCTGAGATGAACATTTCATTTTCTAAAAATAATTTAAAAATAGTAATACATTTTATTTCTAAGGATATACAACACACAACATTTCTGACATTTCATAGACAAAATGTTATAATAGTGGATTATTTTAACTGAACTTGAACCTTGATATAAAAACTTCTGTAGAGTTGAAATGATTAGCTGAGAAACTGATCGAAAATTAATCAACTGTCAAAATTGTTGCAGATTGATTTTCTGTCATTGTTTATTTTTAATTTAAAAAAATCAAAACTTATACTGCTTCTGAAATGTGTGAACTTGCTACTGTTCATTGTGATGATGAACAGAGTAGCTGGGGTTTTGGACAGATTTTTGAAGTTGCCAAACAAACGGACTGCTCAAAATTGGCTTTTTTTCAGAAATGTCTGACATTTTATAGACAAAATAATTTTCTTTCTTATTATTCCTCATTCAGGAAAATAATCAGCAGATAATTTATAATGAAAATAATTATTATCGCCCTAAAATAGTGTGTCTCTGTGGTTTTAATGATGGATGCATTTGTTTGAGACTTCAGGTCTGGATGAGGCCCTCTGCAGGTCAGTCTGTCACATTACAGCTCCTCCATGAGACAGAGGCATGGTTCAGTGTCACAGCTATGTAGTTAGCACCCACTTTTCAGCTGTTCAACTGTTGTAGTATTTTAGCTGTTATCACTGTTTTCCTCATCTGCTCCTATATTCCATTTTTACTTCTGCGGTGGGAGACTGACAGTAGCCTGTAGCGTGTTTGTCGGTGTGATAACTTACCACAATAAACACACAAAGCATTAGATGGTGTGCTTAATTAGTTTTGTGAAGCTGGTAAGAAAGGAGAGCTGAGGTGAGGAGACGCCGGTAACCAGGGATTACACCAAATATTTATCAAACTCATCAATCTTCCTGTTGCTATGTTCTCCAGGGAGACATTTGGCAATAATAATCAGCTTCATGGCTTCAGACTGGATGTTCTGTAATGATTTATCTGCAGCTGGTTGTATGATCAGTGAACATGTTGTGACATTCTTCATCAGCTAATTCCAATAATCTGCCTTTGTGTGAAAGTAGAGCATGAAAAGACTTTTTTTTTCATGATAATTAGACCTAACCTATAATTACAGCCTAAGTTTGTGGCTTTTAGCACATTATTATATCTATGAATATCTCTATTTCTATCTATATAAATACTTGCCAAGGTTTGAACCATCAAGTAACTCCATGAACTTGAAACCTTTCTTGAAACTTTAAAATGTGTTGAAAATATATACCCAACAACAAAATATGTAATCACAGCATTTACACTTTAAAACCAACTAATTAATTTAACTCATCTCTTCTCTTTAACTCAATGAGTTGCTTGGTCTTCACTCATTGAATTGAAAGCAATGTGATCCATGATGAGGGTCCAGTAGCTGATTTCATATTTATGAATCAGCACTGATCCTTGTTTAACAGTGCAGCAAAAAAAATGTAATGTTCGGTCATTGTGGTGCAAGATGAATCAGCCTTAAAGCTGCTTCACAAGTAAAAAGGTAAACTGGAAATCATACTTAACTAACTAAACAGTTCTGTTAAATTGACTCATTAAGTTTTATCCAGGCTGTTCTTATACACCGTTTGTAGCTAAACCTAACCAAAATGTTTCCTGTAGAAGGCGAAAGTTTATTTTGAAAGCGTGTGTGCGTGTAATGAGCAGAAACTGACGTGTTGCTGGATATTTTTTTGGAAAACGCGCGAAAATTAAGAACTTTTTGTAAGATATATGAACCATTGTATGAGAATACGTTGGTTTTACTATGCAACAACTGTCAACTGACTCATATTTTTATGTTAAAACGATGTGATGCATTTCTGTCAGCCAGAGATTATCCTTCAGGCTGATACACAAACCAGACTTCTCTGCTAAGAACTGGAAACATAGTAGTTCTCTGACCACTGTAATTACCTTTCCATCTAACAAGCTCAGATCCTCAACACCGATTATTTTCTAAGAATGTCCCTCATCTACAAAGTACACAACACATTTGACAATATTACATTCATACTATATATAATCTTTTTTGTGTTTGGTTTGTTCGTATTTTTCCATTTTTATTGCTCTTCTGGTAATGACGGCTGTATCAGGCCAGCTGTTATGTGTGGACTGTAGTGTACATATGTCCATCCATCCATCCATCCATCTTCAACTGCTTATTCCCGTAAGGGAAGGAGATGGGGGGGTGGAGCTGATCCCAGCTGGTATTAGGTCAACAGTCCATCGCATAGAGACAGACAATAATTCATGCCTATATTCACACCTACGGGCAATTTAGAGTCATCACTGAACCTAAACTGCATGTCTTTGGACTGTGGGAGGAAGCCGGAGAACTTAGAGAAAACCCACGCTAACACGGGGAGAACATGCAAAATCCACACAGACGTGCAGCCCTAGTGTACATATGTGTAAAATGCAAATAGGACTACAGTGAATGCATTGTCAATACGTGATTATATGCAACAGTTGTCTTTGTGTGGCATGTCGTAACTTTTTAGCCAAATGTGACTGTTAAAGTTAGATTTTCAAGTCATAAAAACCTTTACTTTAACTGAATAGCCATCACAGATATTCCCCACTCCTTCAGTGGTTGTCTTTGATATTAGAATTAACACATCTGTCACTGTTTCTAACTGTTTGCCATGATATTTCAGTTTGTTTCTGTAGTTTGGATGATTTAGATATTCTCTACAGTGCTTAATATAGCCACTCACTGTTGGGTTTGGTTTTGCTATTGACATTGTGGCTACACTGATGGCCTCTTAACGCTTCAGCTGCAGCTGTAATATTGAGGCAACTGCGCCCAAAGGTAACGTATATCTACAGTTTGTGTTTGCTATAAGCTTCAAACGTGTACTGTGTGCTATTTGTTTCAATTTAGCATCAGTTATCAGTTAGCATTGTGCTTCATGTCCAATTGAGTTTACACAATGAACATGGAGACAGCTCAGCTGACAGAGAGATTTGGCAGTATTGTTATTTTTCTTCAGCACACATAATGGTGTTTGCATAGACATTATATTATGTGTACTAAGGGATTCCTGTGAGCAGACTCACTGACTGTATACATACGGCTTAGCGAGGATGCGTGAAGACATCTGTGCATTTATTTTGTCCGTTTTCACTTGTTTGCATCAAGCGGCGCCGGCTGCTAAACTGCGCCTTTATTATTTCATGAAGAAATAATATCTCTTTCCGCTGCCATCAAGGCATCCTGTTAATTACACTGTATCCCCAAACACCCACACTCGGCGGTGACACACTGAAGAGATGCAGCCTCACTCAATCCTTCCATAAGTGACATAAGCTCATTACTCACAGCAAACACTGTTGCTAATCTGTGAACACAAGTCCTGACTGCTGCTGCCCACTCTCTGCTTTGTGCTCACGCCCTCGGAGATACAACACACACACACACACACTTCCCCTGCTAATGGCATGTTTGTGTAATACAGCCGTGTGTTTGGATCTTTTCTTCCGAGCGTGGCCTGCAATCGGATCCCTGTCTCGCTATTGTTTCTAACTGTTTCGAAAAGAAAACGATGACTCCAATCGGTGATGAAAGGCAGGGGCGGTGTAATTATTTCACAATGTATAAATTCCCTTTTAAAAGTGTCATAATCTCCACGTTCTTCACAAACGAACGTGACTGTTGGGTAATTCGAGGATCGCAGTCTATTTAGAAAATCCCGCTCTGATCTTACTTGTTTCATGGAATGATGATCAGGGGAACAAAAACAAAAGGAGGAGAGTTTGAATCGAGGGCAGAGATGAGTTACGGCGTTTGATACTAATCTAGATGAGTGTAATTGTTTAGTCTTTTGTTGACTTAATGACAGTGTTCTTATACAGTTTTTATCTGTAGCTCCTTTGTGTGTGTAGGTTGCTGGCTTTGCCTGTGTGTGTTTTTAATTGTAGCTTTAAATCAGGCTGTCATACCTGTATGAAGGGTTGGGCCACTTTTACCTTGTCTGCTGTCAAGCCAAACAAACAGGCCTTTATTCTCCCAGAGAGTGAGATGTTCAGGTACAATAGCCAGCGAGCACAGCTGCTCAATGAACTATTCGTCAACATTGCTTTGTTTTGACTCCACCACATGATATTTTTGGGGTCAAATCATGTGCCTCTGTGTCCTCCCGTGCTCCTAATGGCATCTGCAAGATTTCACAGACTGGAGGAAAACAACCAATCAGAGCCGAGCTGGAGCCTGCTGTCTCTGAGAAGCTGTCAATCACTTGCAAACTAGGTGGCGCTGATCAAATATGAATCAATATTCTGTTACTGTAATGTGTATTTCTCTCCTCAAATGTTTCCTCAAACATCTTGTAGTGACTGTTTAGCTGTAAAATGAGAAAGTCTGTGACCTGGCAGCAGAGGTGCGAGTAAGTCACATGTGTGCAAGTCTCAGGTCTTACCCCTCAAGTCTCAACACAGCTGTGTTAGCTGGTACCGTACCGCCGTACTTTAACTGGTTATATGGCCCCGAGTCTTTTACATTAATGATATGTTTTCTCAATTAACTGCACAGTTGATTCGAAGCCAAGTCGACTGTAGCTTAAACTTAATGTTAGCTTTCTAGCTAACATTTGACCAGCCAATAAGTTAGCTAAAAAGAAACATTCCCGTACCATTCTTTGTGGGTTTTGTAGTGACGGATGAAGTTGGATGTTGTGGTGGTCATGTCACTGACTTTTGGGCCACAGACCTTGCATACCGCTATTCTCTTCTTACTACCGTCATCGACATAGTTGCCTCGTGCTTGGCCTCTGCTGGTCTTTTGTGTCCTAATTGGTTGCCAGGGTTGCACACATTGCACTAGAAATCATCCAATCGTGTCTCAGAAACAAAACTGAACTTCTCAATTTCTATAAACATGCTAATTGATAAAGAAAAGTCCTTTCGAGTCTAAGTCGGCTCAAGTCATGAATACCAAGTCAAAGTCAAGTATTTGTCAGTGTTAGTTAAGCAAGTCTCAAATCCTCAAAATTGTGACTCGAGTTTGACTTGAGTCAAGTCATGTGACTTGAGTCCCCCACCTCTGCCCAGCAGCCATATTGAGATCTATTGAGGAAATACTAACACTGCCCCCAGCCAGACCAGATGTTGTCATTTTACAGCTAATCAGTATCTACAGAATGTTTCTGAAAATATTTGAGGAAATCAGTAAAAGAATACTGATTCATATTTGATCAGCGCTCCCTAGTTTGACCGTTTGATTGGAGTAGTGAAATGACTGACAGCTGCCTCCGTTGAATGAGCAGCCAATAGGAACACTCTCTTTGAAATGACTTGTGATTGGCCAAAGTCTCCCATCATGGGCTAGGTTTTTTTAAAGCCTGAAAACAGCCATGAGGAGGTGCAGGGATCTAGTTTTCTACACAGTTATGATTTTGATGTAGACGTGAACTTAAATAAAGGTTCATCTTAACTCTGTTTCAAGTCAGAAAATCCTAATTACAATAACTCCGATGTGACATGCACCACACGGTGTGGCCCACAGTGGGAGTTCCAGTTCATCCCAAAGATGCTGGATGTTGAGGTCAGGGTAAGAGTTTGATTGACAGATGGTTTATCCAATCACCTGCCAAGTATTTTTTTGAAAGTGGCTGCTCTTTTTAAACAGTTTCCAATGACGGCTTCTTAGACGGCTCTGTGTAACAAACCATCTGGTGGGTCAGGTTGTGCACGGGGGCACAAACTGTTGACACAAAGTTGGAAGCACACTATTAAATATCATCTAAAATATCATCATATTCTGTAGCATTAATATTTGTCTTACTTGGAACAAACAGGCCCAGGCCAACGCACGAGAAACAGCTGCAGACCAAAGGTACACAAAACAGTATGTAACCAATAACACTACTTATATGGGTCATATAGTGCTCATGATAAAAAATATGAATAATGGTTCAGAAGTGTGTTAAATGTATGAAAATAAAACATCATGCCTCTCGTCATGCATGTGTGAATCAGGAGGTGAGTGTCTGGTCACACATGGCCCGTATACCAGCACCTTCTGTCCAGCAGTTTGATGCTGCCAGATGTATGAATGGCAAGTAGAAAAAAAGATCATTAATCAAACTATCAGCACTTGTTCATTGTTTCTCTCGGCCTTCCTGCCTCAGTTGTTTTGCCTTTCACTTTTTCCATCTTAGCGACAGTGGGAAATTTAGATATTCCTCTTTTTAAAGCTAGGGTAGGCAATTTATTTTTGAAGGATTTTTTGCTATATTTGCTGAAATAGTCTTTACATCCTGATAGCAATCAATAAATCAAATACTCTGACAAGAAAAAATATCTGGGCTGTAGTAAGGTCGTTCAGTGGTTTCATTCCACCCGCCTGACATGATTGGATGAGCTATCTGCCTGAGTGGCTTTGGAGGGAGACCTGAAGAGAGAGGATGGGATTTTTTAGGTTGGGTACTTCAAAAATCAAGTGTACTCTTGCTGGTTTCTCTAAAGTTGCCTGCCAGAGCTGTAAGTGTCTCAGGAGTGTTGCTCCTCGCCCTCAGGCTGCTCTAGAATGGTAGTTAAGATCGTGATTACGCCTCCTTATTATCATCATTAGCGCGTATATCAGCAGCACTGACGAAAAAGGCATTGTGAGACGCTGCAAAGTGTGATATATGACTCCTGCTCTGTCATTTGGGAAGGCTGATTCTGTCACTGAGAAGAATGGTTTCCAGTTTTCCACGGTACCATCCATCATCGGCGCTGGCGTCTGGCGGGGCAGGTTAGGGGGACGGACAGACGGGGAGAGAGGCTGACGGACATGCGAGGCAGACGAGCACCGAGCTGTCAAAGAGGCAGCCAACTTTCAACTGTTGACTTAAAGCTTGTAACCTCTCGGCCTCCCTGAGCTCATCCTGCCGACAGATTCCTGTATTTGTTTTTGTTTGAATCCAACCTGGTTTCATCATCATTATCTCATAAATCAGCCAACGGTGGCGTAATCATTTAACATAAAGAGAAACTGAACTGAGGTTATCTGTAGGCCTGTACTTAATTATTTACTTATCAAGTTACCGCTTGATTATTTTTTTCTCAAATAATTGTAATCGTTTCAGACCGACCAATACCATATCTATATTTGAGTTAAATCATGTTTTTTTATTATTTAATTAATTTTTTTTAAAAACAAAATACACAATTTGGGCATTTCTGACAAGGATTCCTTAAATTCATAATGTTACAGTTGAAAAATAAACCTGTTGGTGATCTCTGGTAGATATCTATATAATGTCTCCAAATCAAGCCAAGCATTGAGACTGAAAATGCATTATTAACATTGGATTGTTGACATTTTAGTAGCTGTTCTGGGGCATTTAATCATATCAAGAATAAACTTTCACTGTCAACCTTTGAACCAACATGGTTGAGAAGTCGTTGAAATGCATAGGAAAAAAAATCTACAATTTCACCACAACTGAACAATATCTGCTGAAGAAGATATGTGTGATATGATCAAAAGCTCTGGAATACCTACTAAATGGACTTTGTGGTGCCGTTATGGCACATCTGTACTGCAATTTCTTTAATGTCAATATCTGTGATCAACTAATATTGGCCTGCTTATTTGTCACTTGTGTAATAAATCTTAAAGTAATTCACTGTTCAGTCTATAAAATGCCAGAAAGTAGTACCCAATAATGCCATCACAAGTACCCAGAGCCCAAGGTCTTCAAATTACTGGGTTTGTTCACAAACAGACCAAAACCCAATACATTCACAGAAAAACAACCAATACTCCCATTTATGAGGCTGGAACCATAGACGGGACATCGTCATCGTGACGTCATTGTGACGTCATTGATTGTGGACTGAGTTCTGAAGCTTTGAGTTTGGCATTTTGGTTGTCGCCATCTTGGTTATTTGCAAGCAGATGTGACACAAGAGGGTGGAGCTAAGTACAACTGAATGCTGAATAAGGAATATTTAGGCGACCAAAATGTTACAGTCAGCTTTCATGAGCTGAAAACACACCGTGAAAGGGTTAAAGTTGGAAGATGAAAACAACTTCCACCCTGGACAATGGTAGCGACCTGTCAATCACAAGCTAGCCAAAGCATACCTTGCTTTATGGTGTGTCTGACTCTAAATGGGACCATAATCTACTGAACAAACATTGGTCAAATGGTTATTTTTCCTCATAGACTTCTATACAATCAGACTTGTTTTTGCAACCAGAGGAGTCGACCCATGCTGGCTATTAGAAAGAATGCAAGTTTAAGGCACTTCAGCACTGGCTTCACTTTTCAGACCTGGAGGTTGCCCACTGGCTGGAGCTACTGATTTTTTGACATTGTTGCCTTATTAATGATTATAGTAATGAATTGATCGCTGTCAGTCCATTTTCTGTTAATTGGCTGAATTGATCAATCATCATTCATTTCAGCTCTTGATATCTGTTTTTATAGTAAAGCAAAACATATGACGCTGAGTCAGGGATGAACAGAAAACCATTTTGAAGTCAAAAGCATCTCAGAGCTGTTTTCTTTAGGATGAAACCATGGCGGGCCCCCTCTCAGGCGTGCAAATCACTTGTGAAAGTGCCCTCTTAGCGGATGCCGCATCGCAGACATGCTTAAGCTGCAGTAAGTGACCCTGAGATATGACTGATATTTGTGTGTGTGTGTGTGTGTTTGTGCAGCTGTTTGCGGCGCCTTAAACATACGTTTGCATCCCTACTAAGTGTGTGCACGCCTGATTGGACGACCATGTGTGATGGTGGTGATGAAGATGATGATGAGGAGGGAGGGGTGGTTGAGGGGGTGATGATGATAAGTGCCATCTCACAGAGAACAGAACACGATTAGTCAGGAGATAAACTCTGCTCTCCTCCGTCTGTGTAAGCAGTGTGGGCAAACTCCAAAGAAAACACTTAACTGTTTTCTTTACTTTTCCCTGCTTTCCCACACACACACACACACACACACACACACACACACTCACACACGCTAAATGATTACAGAGTTAAGCAAGAAATGACAGAGGGAAAAGGGGGTGTTGTGTTCTTTTGTGAGCGTGCACTTCATGTGTGTCTGCGTTTACACACGGCGTTCTCTCCGCTGTAGGTGACCTCGTCACATTCGGGGTGTCAGGGTGTAGCCGTAGCTTAGCGGCGAAGCTTGAGGGTCCCCTGACGTTCCTAACTGCTCCCCCAAGCATTCCTTCCCTAAATTATGAACATAATGACGGGGGGAAAAAGCCATAGATACACAAACACTGGCCAGGGCAGTATTCACACTTTCCCCTAACTGGCCAGTCATTCTGACAGTGACGACCATTACACACACACACAGACATCCACCTGGGATTTTGATCTTCCCATGCTAAATCTTTCCTACGTCTCTGTGCCACTGGTATGGTAATATCTGCTCTGGCTCAGTAATCTAAGCTCTGGGTTTATATTCATGTGTGGCCAGCGCAGGCCGCCACCACAGCTAAACGTTTACAATAATAGTCTCCAAGTGATGCCTGTTGTAATAAAAGTCAAGCGTCTCGCCCCGCTGCAGTGAAACCAAACTGTCGCGCTGATCTTATTATAGTCAAATTAAACTGTCGTGCCTCGGGCAGAGAGGCTGCGAACTGTGCAACTCCGATAAAAACACACTCGTTGCTCGCCAGAACAGCCGCTGTCATCACACAGGTGTGATGCTGTCTTTGTGTCTGTGTAGTCGATGCACGAGCAGTTCAGCGCGTGAAGACACCGTGGTGAAGCTGTTCAAGCACATAACTCTTCTGGTGTGTTTAAAGCTCACTGGGCTGTTTTGTGTGTTTGTGATTCAATCTTATTAAAGAGTAAATAAACAAGATTGATGATTAGATCAGATACTCAGTGCCAGCTGTCAGTACTGACATCCTGGTCACTGAAGGCATATTTTGGTTTGTACCACAAGTTTTGAAGTTCAGTACCCAACCCTTTAATGTCTGATACGATGATATTATGAAACTTTCACAGTGTGAATATCCTGGTGATAAATGATCTCAATATACATTGTCATGATAATAAATACTGGATAGAAGTATTTGGACAAAAACATCAACATAGCTTACTTTAAAATAATCCAGTTATAACATTATTTCAGTTAAAACGCATTCTAATATTACAGTTTTCTTTTATTTCTGTCAATTTAAATGTGTTATAGCAGTATTATCACCTCAAAATTAGCATCAAATTAATATCTTCATTATCAAATGATCCAATTTCTCATTATTTGGACCAAAAGGTATCATCAGTTGAAATTTCAGGACAACAAAGTTTATTCTTCTTTTTATTGGACTGTTGCATTAAATACATTAGAAACATGCTCTACTAATATGACTTAATTAAAGGGGTGGTATAAAAGGAACACCATGTAATAATATATGGCCTTTAAAATACCATATACTTGAATCAATAAGTCTCTTACACTTTAAACAAATGAAATTAAGCTTCATAAAACAATTATGTTTCAGTACTGTTGCATTAACTTATACAGATGTTCCTGTTGTGTTTCCACCCTTCCACCCATCCTGCCTATAAATAAATAAAAAGTTTTAATATTGCATTTTAAGCATGTATCTGAATTATATTCTCTTTTTTCTTGCTTTTTGAATAAAGATATTTTGTCTTTCCAATTAAGCTTATTATGGGATACAGCTATCAAGTAAAGAATAATTAAAAACATTTTTAGCCCTCTGAATTTACAACTGTGTGTAAGGTACAGTGTGAGCGTCCACAGCTGATAGTTTTGCGGTGTCTCTGGATTATGTCTTAACTTGTATCGTATTGGCAGCCGAGGTCTCGGAGAGCGAACGAGAGAACGTATCCGAGCCAGACATTTCCCTCTCTCTCTCTCTCAGATATGTTCGTTCAGCGTGTGTGGACCCTGCTAAGGTTCAAGAGACACGAAGGCATTACCAGAGTGTCAGTCAGCACCTCACTGCCCCGGGGAGAGATGCAGCAACACTGCTATTTAGAGTTATCCATGGGTAGCTGTATTGTTGCAGGCCGGTTTTCTGGTTACAGTTGGTTCTTCTCTCATTTATTGACTTTGACTTGTGGGCTAAGTAAGAAAATACGCCCCATCATAACCACATGTGAAGTCTCAACGCTACTGTTCCTTATTTCTGCAGATTTATGGATCACGCTCTGGATGTAACTGCAGTTGTTGCAATTTAAAGAGCGCCGTGTTAATGCCTTGTTATTGTCAGCTGAATTAACATGACACTGATTCTGTCGTTACGCCGTGCTTAGACACTTTAAGACATTGCTTTGATGAAGGTGATTTTTTTGAGTTTTTAAAGAGTCTGCATGACTCTTCAAACTACAGGCAACGTGCACAAACATAACAGCTCGTGTATACGACACAACACTGAAAAAAGAAAACAATGAGTTTGGAGGGAATTTGTTTTTATTAAGGGTTTCTGGGAAGGGTTTTATTTCATGTGCAGTCAAAGTATTTAAGTATACAGTATATAATATTACGGGGAGTCAAATATTTAAGGAATTTAAGTTACAGTGATTATTTTTGTATTTAAAACAATATCAAAGGATAAAGCAACAAACGTTGTGACATCAAGTAAACCTTTACATGGATAGATAGGTATGGACAACTAACATAGAAACGATAATATACATTAGCGAAGTGTGTAATATCGTACTACCTTAACATATAAGTTGAATATGCGACTACGACTACATCTTAAATACTTTGATCTCTATTCTGTCTGTAAGAGTACATTTGTTTTTATTGACACATGTAAAGTATGTTGAAATGAGTATAATGCAATGTAGGCAACAGTACAAACAATGTACCTTCAGCCTTTTTGCTTCATACCATGCTAACTGGCAAATGATCAGCAATAACACTGTAAAAATGAGCCCTATATTGAGTGAGCAACAAGTTTTGAATGGCTGATTCAAAACAATAGGAATGTGTTTCAACCGCCTTCGTTTGTCCTCTTTAGAGAGTGTATGTGCACACAGCACTAGCCTCGAGGTTTCCAGAAATGTTGGAACGGACCTCAAAAAAAGCCCCTAATTTACTGGAGTTGAAGAAATAAAAACTGACAAAACAATGGGAGCAGAGAAAAAGAAGGCATTCACAAACACAAAACCAAAAACCTTAAAGTGACCAGCACTTAGAGGCGTTTCTCTTTCTGAGAATAATGGAGGCCTGGGCCCCAGCGGGGAAACGATCTTCACTGCCTTTCGCTTTAGTACGTGGAACAGGCGTGGAGGTTCGATTTCCTCTAAATGATTGAGTAGGTTGTTCCTTCAACACAGTATTTATCTGAAGTGAAATTTACCATGCAGCCATGCAACAATGTATAGCCTTTATTTAATCCAAATCTAAGCTTCCTTCAGGAAGATAGATCAGTTGAAGCCAGGATAATTTAAACTGTTTGGCCAAGTCATCGTGGGTTAATTGGGTTCCGAAGGGGTCAGTGTGTGACAAGATATTCAAAGAATCCAGAGGGTTGTCATACCTGAGACCATGAGAAAGAACATGAATTAAAGAACATGATGGCATTGGCGACGGTACATGACCTGGAATGCTGCATGGAGCTGTATTCCAACCGCTGCGGACGTTTTCCACACAGCAGCAGCAGAAAACGCTATGAAAACCATCAATGTGCCAGTGATTAGCCGAGAGGAGCAGCTGCCAGAGCTGACTTGGCAGAGCACCAGGACTGTCATTGTGGTATGCTGTTGTTTGCTTACAAGTGTAACTGCGCTGGGAGATTGTCACACAATGGCAGCTCTCATTTTTCCATGTGTGCGTTTGTTGACACTTGCTGTCAGATCGAGAGATGATCCGTGACGGCTACGTGATGGGCAGGTCCCGGCAGAATTCCTCAAATGGCAGTTACAGTTGCAATGTTTTTTTTTTTTTTTCTTTCTCTTATTGCTTCAACAACAAATCTGTGTCTGATAGGAGTAGGCATGATTTATTTTGCTTTATATCCTGGCTTAGAAATATCCATCTTTTTGATTCCTACTAAGATATTTACATTGCTGATAGACGCTCAGTGTGAGGAGGTTTGTACCAGACGTTCTGCTGCCCCTTTGGTTGCCTTCCAAGACAGTGACAAAAAACCCTTTGAAAACTAATAAAAACACACCAACTTCATCTGTGTCCAGTTTTCCCCCTCTATCTCACACAGACAGGAAGTGAACACCGGGCTCTGAATATGCGAATATGCAGATGAAGTGTAACGTATCACTGCAGAGGAAGAGATTTCATATGCAGGGCTTTGAATGGGTCTCTGTGAGCCCATGTCGGTATCCGCTCCCACGCGGTAAATGGGAAAGGTGACCCGGGCTGGACGGGTTGTGGTCAGCCTCGCTGGGGAAGGCGGAGGTCTGAGAGGAGGAGAGCTCTGTGGTGGAGGAGTGGAGGAGAGGTGAGGACAGAGAGCTCAGTGAAAAGATAAACAAGGGGGGACACCAGATATGAGTCTGTCTGAATGAACTGGTCTGTGATATGTACCAAATCAGGCTGATACCATTTATTAATTTGTGCAAAATTAAAGATAAAAGTAAAAATTGCAAAGTTTCTCATGCAAGATATTCAGGCTGTGTCTTTGTGGATTACACAACTCTAGATGTTGTACACTGTTGTTGGCCTGACAATGCTCCACACTGAAAGCCACTACAGTGGACTGGTGCCTCATAAGGAAAGTGTCCCCAGATGTGTGGCAGCAGTTTTCAGATTTTATTTTTTTTATTTTTTTTTTGAGGGGGGAAATTTGTTACACTCTTTTTAATAATGACAATAGATTGATGGCAGGGTCTTAGTCTTACTGTGTGCACTGCAGCTGATGCATCAGCCTGGTTGCACAAAAAGCTGTGTAAGCGACATTATAATGCACATTGAAAGAGTTTGTAATACGAATGCTGTTCTTGCTCTTGGCTAGTCATTTGTACGTCGTAAATGCTTCAGTGTGAATATGCTACACTCAGAGCTGGTGACATAGAATAAAGAGTGAGGAAGACTGCTTTTGGGGGGCAGGAGGGGTGTTTGATGGGTCCGACAAAGAAGACTTTCAACCAGCAGACCAGTGTTTTGTTTCGTAAACTATGTTTGTGACGTGTTTTCCATGCTTATGTGACATTATTTCCATAAGTATTGTACTTAGTTTATGTACTCACTTTACGGCCAACCATGATGTTTTTCATAAACTCAAGTGGTTTTGTTCCCTAAACCTAACTCAGTGGTTTTGTTGCCCCCTGCTGGTGCTGCACCTTCATACACACGTGATCTTCACACCTTTTTTTTTTTTTTTTTTTTTTTTTTTTGGAGCTTTTCACTTTTTTTGACAGCAACAAAGTAGTGAAAGTCGGAGACAGAGGGGATGACATGCAGCAAAGGGCCCTAGGCTGGATTTGAACCCGGGGCCTTGTGGTAAGGACTCAGCCTTGATACATGGGGTACCCACTCTACCAAGTGAGCTACAACAGCGCCTCTCTGTTGGATGTTTCTGAATATAGATCATGAGAATCTAAATAGAAAATGAACTCCTTGTTACGTTCTCATTGTTGAATAGTTTGGATTAATCCCTTTCGGAGAAATTATCAAAAGACAATTTGGAAGCAATCATAAATGAGCAGAAAATATTCAATATATTCTCTCTGAGATGCTGTTGGAACAGTCTGAAAGCTTCTTTCAGATGTTACTTAACTGACTTTATTATTTTGAGCATTAATTGACATGTTTTAGCCAAATGGCTGCTTAACATCGGAGGTCTCCGGGTAGGGAAAAAGCTAAAACTCGTATGACTGTCAAACATAGAGGGTACATGATAGCCCTATTTTTGTACCTGGAATCGATGTGCGGTGCAAATAATTTTTTCAGCAGTCTTGTTAGGTGATTATCGTGACATGCTTTGTTGTGTCTTATTTGACATTATCACTGGGGGGTTGCCATACTTGGAAAATTGCCTTCAGCACACACTGGGAGCCTCTGTGTTACCTTTAAAGGAAATATTTTATCTTCTGTAACCTGTTTTTTATTGATCTATCAACGGTTTCCACTTATCCACAGGACGTCTACTTTATAATGTATAACACAATGTTTTTGACATGGTGAACGAGGCATTGTCAGACCCTCTTCTGAGAGAGCACATTTCAACCTTATCTGTAACTTGAGAGTAAGTTTGAAACTACTCCCTGCTGGTGTGTGTGTGTGTGTGTGTGTGTGTGTGTGTGTGTGTGAATAGAGTGATATTTTCTGGAGCAAACAGCTGGATAGCCAGAGGTTGTGCTTGTGGTTAAGCCAGGTTGCTGTTGGATCGTGGGATAGTTGGGGTCAGCAGACTTTCTCCCTACATGTTCTCCTGTGGGCTGAGTGTCATCTGTCCATCAGCCACCGACTGTATCATGTACTCTATCCACATCAACACTGTCAGATTTTAGTTGCACAATTTATCTTTCTGCAGTTTTAATGTGATAAGTAATGTTTCACTACATGCATTCTCCTGTTCTGGGATCGGGTTGCAGTTGTTTAGGCCGTCGCGTCCTGGAAATATTCCTGTTACATGTTTCTTTGACATTGTCTTTCCGTTGTGGTGGGATAAGTAGTGGAAGATAAAGGAAAGTCACTCTGCTGCCCAGCGTGGCAGAGAGAAAGCCTTTCCATTGATATCCAAAACTTCCAGCAGAGCACTTCCCCTTCCCGAAAACCCTTCCCCGCCACAGGCCTCCTTCAAAGACCGGCCACTCCGCAACAGTCCGACCCGGCATGCCGACCCCTGCTCCGATGTTCCCGCCCTGTTGAGAGAGGCGGGTGGAGGCGGGCTGGACTTGAACCCAAGCGATTGTCTTCTGCTAACCTTTCTCTGCGTGTGTGTGTGTGTTTATGTGTCCACGTGGGTCTGTTAAAGTGTGAATCATGAGTTTCTGCTGGTGATGTGTTGCTGGTATTTCAGGTCAGACAGTAATGGCTGCATGGTGATGATCTAAATACTCACACAGAGAGACGTCGTTGTTGAAGGGATGAGAGATGAGTCAGATTTAGGGCAATGGCTTTGGAAAAGATGAACAGCTCGGATGAGCATCGGCAAAAAAGACAAAATGCCATTTGGGTTTATTATGATAACTTGGGAATATATTATTATATTTTTGCTCTTTTAATTATATTTATTTTAACGGGTGCAAACAAATATTTAGTCGCAGAGGCCATGTAGTTTGTAAAAAGTGAATGAAAATGCAATAACAAAACAGGAATTTAATCCCATGAAAACCAGCATATTCCACATAAAAAATCCTGGACAGCATGGATGTGGTCCTTATACAAAGTTAGTGTATTACTGACAGTTGATGACGGTCGGGACGTCCCCAGTTTGGAGATGTAGACAGGAGTTACAGCACAGAAGCAAAGCAATGTACTGCTGTGGACGAGGCCGGCGGCAAAATATATTTAGTCACCTAAAAGAAAGGACCGCCAAAAAATATCAGTTTTAGTGTAGACTGTATTTATAATAATTTTCCCCAGTTTATGTTGCCATGAGACAGCTGTACTGTACTGTATGTTTCTGATAAACTGAAGCCGTTCTCTATGCTCCAGACCATTGGGAAAAAAACTGTATTATTACCTCGCAGAACACAGGAGTTGCTGGTCTACCGCTGCCTCGATTGGTTAGCTTGTTTGTTATTGTGTGAGTTTGGTTAGCTCGAATTCACCAAAGTCACACAAGTCGCAAACTAACTGATCGAGGCAGCTGTGAAGCAGCCGACGTGTTCTGCGAGGTAAAATAAAACAGCAGTGTGTTGCTTTGCTTCTGTGCTGTAACTCCTGTCTGTTTCTCCAAACTGGAGACGAGCCGACCATCATTTACTGTGGGTAATACACTAACTATGGATAAATACCTCATACAACCCCACTTCAAAACACCCACGTTATCCATTTAAACCTGCAATCATTGATTGTTGGATGCCAGGGAGCAGAGGAACTTTAAAACAAGATGATAGACGCACAGCCACATTATAAAGTTGATAACAGTTGCTAACCTGTTAGATTACTGGTAATTGCAAATTAATTGCACATTTTTAATCTGTTCAACATGTACCTTAAAGGGAGATTTGTCAAGGGTTTAAGACTCTTATCAACATGGGAGTGGGTGAATATACTTGCTCATGTAAATGTATGAATATATGTATTATTGGAAATCAATTAACAATATAAAACAATGAGAAATATTGTCCAGAAACCCTCACAGCTACTGTGTTTAGCATAAAAAAATATGCTCAAATCATAACATGGCAGTCCAAAAGGCAACAACAGCTGTCAGTGTGCTGACTTGACTATGACTACGACACCCATGGTTACCTTGGGTTTTCTAGTTTCATATGATGCCAGTATCTCCACTCACTTTAAATATGAGCCCGCTACAGCCTCTGACAGATCAGTTGCATTAATGCATTAAAGAAATGACATTAAAGACATTAAAACCAATTTGTGTTAACGCATTATTATCGTGTTAACTTTGACAGCCTTAATTTGAAGGGCTCATTTCACGTAATGAATCAAAGTCAAGTAGTCGCTCTAGTTTTACCAACAAATCTAGTCAGACGTCAGACGTTGAAGCTTGTTTGCTCAAAACAGGTTGATGAGAGCTCAGAGCACTGAAACTGAAAAAAAAATGAGCCCTATCTTCATTCCCTTATTGGTCACAACAACTTGTCACTTATTAGTCCAAGGAGGGATCTATAAAAACAACATAATGGTTCCTGATTGGAAGAGTTGCGTGTTTACTCTTGGCTTATATTCAGCAACGGGATGCAGTTATCATCAAGTAGGGTGGTGTCGTGCGCAGTTTTTGTGTTCAGTTGACAGGAATTACTCGTTCTTATTGCTTCAAAATATTGTCCACATATTGTGATGTTTGGAATCGGCCACAGTGTAGCCTCGTCACACCAGCGTTCAACCCAGCGGCTATCTGGAACCATTTTAATATAATAGATCGATGATGGAGATTAAATTTGTATCACGACCCCGGCTCTGCAACAACATACTCCCACTAAGCACGCTGTCGTATCTCTTCCCAGAAAGGACGGCCTAACATGCCATCATCTCAAGATTGATGTCTGGTGTTAATGTGGATTACCGGCTGTGTGTATGGGTGTTTGTTTAGAAGTTCTCGGCTAATTTTAGCCTCTGTGCAAGCGCTCCTATAATATCCGTAAGCCTCTTACACATTCCAGCGGCAAAACACACAAACATAGCTTTATTTAGATATTGTAGTGGAGTCACTATCCAATGTCGGGTTGTGATTGATCAGTTTTTCTTCCCTTAACCAAGCCGCATACTTTGTGTGTTCAGACAAAGCAGAGTGGACTTGGCTGGCTGGCGCTCGTATGAAAATATAAGCTTGTGTGCTCTGATTTATGTGCTTGAATGAGAGCTAGATTTCTCTTAATACAAGTAAAACAGTTTAATAACAGACTCTAATAACACTATCTAAGGTTGTTTTACACTCCTCCTTCTTTGTCAGCCCCTTAATTTAGCAATTTATTTCTTTTCCTTAGCACCTTTTAGAGTCTTTTAAGAATGCATGGGCACAGAGATGGAGAAATAAAGGGGGTGGGGGTTGTGTGGGAGGCCAGAGACAGGAAAGAGGGGGGAGATGGTGAAAGACGTGGAGGATGGCGTAGAGATAAGAAAGTGCTAATGTCTCTAATCCACTCCAGATGAAAGCAGTTGGTGTGACGGGGTTGAGGAAGGATGGGAAAGTTGGCCACTCCTACATCACACCATCTTTTATGACTCGTCCTTCTTGTGCCGTCAGATGAGCCATCACCATAGTAATGAGAGAGAGCAACACACATAGTCACAAACATGCACCTATATGACTGTGGGAAGAAGGTGGGGAGAAGGTGGTTCGCCGGTTTGGTCTGCCCAGCCCTGGTCTGTCTTCCCTTGTCTTTGTTTTAGCAGCGTGCCAGGCAGCGCAGGGCGGCTGTGCAGATTTCTGTGTCATCACCAGACTATATCTTCATCACTTACTATGTTTATATGTGAAAACAAGGTCTCTGGAGGAAATCATTAATCTAGTTTACACTCGTTGTTGCAGAGATGATTTTACAAGGGATTCATGTGTCAGTTTCCACTCGTTACAGGCGCAGAAAACAACTTGGTTAGGTGTGGAATGGCGTAGTTAGTTAGGTTTAGAAACAGGCTGTGGTTTGGGTTAAAATTACTGTGGTAGTAGTGGTGTAAGTTAAGCATGGAAGCTATGTGATGAATCTGTGTTGACTTCAGTGTTTTTTGACCCACCCGTCCACCCTAACCTCCTCTCAATGCAGCATTTTGTCAATATTCATGCTTACTGGTTCACAATTACAAGGATTACATACAAATTGATTACGTGGGATATATACGAATTACAATGCATTAACTTTTCATAGGTATAGCTATGAATGGCGAATGAGAACAGCCTATTAGATTTCAATTTACCACACTTTGTGTTAGTGTCACTTTCAGTTTCAGTTTCTGACTTTGAATTCAGTGGTTTGGATTGAAGAGCTCACTGCTGTGAGTAATAATGGTAACTTTCATCTTTCATCAGGTCAGTAATGAGATTTCTGGACTTATTTTGAAGACATAGCATTAATTATTTTAAAGGATGAGGCAGACCTTATTATATGTTTTTCTTCTTATCAATACATGAAAGAACCAAAAGCATCAATGTGTGAAAAACAGAGAATATCTCTAGACTTGTCCTTTAATTGTACAAGAGGCAAAGTACACTTTTTTTTTTTGTCTTACAATATAAATGTGTTTAATTTCTATAAATAGATAGTCACTGTTCAGTGTGGAGACCAATTTCTTTTTAGACTTAAGGCCTTTACACACCTGGGCCATATATTTGCACATTAATACTTTTTTTTCCTGCTTTTGTTTTTGTCATGAATCATTTTACACACAGCGTGAATATTATGCAGTGAAAAAAGCTATGTCATTTTTTTTTTTTCCAGAGGAAAGTTGATTTTCTCCTGAGCTTTCTCTCTGTATATACAGACATTAACCAGTCATGATGTGTAGAACGGGTTGAGTTGCACTTATGAGGATTATAAAACTACAACGTGGAGACTCCATAGTCTGAACCAAGACTTTATTACTCCATTCAACCTTGGCAAAGGCAGTGCAGACCAGATCCACTCCTTCTTTAGTTATTTCTAAATAAAAACCCTTGATATATAATATAGTATTTATTCCTCACATCCCCAGTGTGTAAAGGCCTTCACAGAGTAACGGTTTGCGTTTTACTTAAACTTTGAATTGGATAGTTTTGAAAACAAGTTGTAAGGATGTGTAATGATGTTGGTGTCACAGCAACACTTTATCTGAAGTCTTTGCCAGGCGCATGTGAATGTATAAAAAGCGTATGGAAGATATAAAATGTGCAATGTGGTGTTAAGTTTCAGAAAATTGTATTGAGCTGATCTTGAGTTAAGTTTTATCTGTCAACATTAAAAAAAAAAAAACATGGTTACACATATGTGACCAAGAAATCGTCTTTCTCCAGGAGAAATTGATATGGTGAAATCGCTTTTACTACTCTGAGAGACAGAAACTGGGTTTCTTGTTTACATGATGTTGAAGAAATCAGATCGGAAATCCGCAATAACTACAGTAGTGCTTAGGTGCCTGTAAAACCACTAGTTGCTGCTTCACCATGCCACGGTGCTCTTTCTTAGATCAGTCGTGAGATTAGAGCCTTGTAACCAGGATGAGACTCACACCCCCTAAACACCCCTGAAGAGACAATTTCAGTGACTGTGCAAGGCAGACGAGAAGGTATTTATAACTGAACAGGCCCCCATGTTACTGCCCGACCATAACCTGGCTCCATCTCCTTTCCGTATGACACACACACACACACACGCACATGCAGCTGTTGTGCTGCTGCTGTCCAGGGGGTCCTGGGCGGGCCAGGATAGACTGGCTGGGGTTTGAGGTGGGGCAGCAGCGCAGAGAGAGAGAAGGGAGGTTGTGTAAATCGGGCATAATGTTGGATCAGGATCTGGGCTCCGTTCTGGTCACATGGCTCTGTGACAGCTACCAGAGCTGCCATAGTGTGTGTGTGTGTGTGTGCTGGTATGCGTTATTGTGGTCGACTTTGGTTTCTGTGTGTATTTATGGGAGTGTGTTCTTGTGGTGGTGTATGCATGTGAGTCTATGTGTGTGTATGTGTGTGTAACTAAAGAGAGGTAGCACCTGCAGGGGCGGTGGCCCCCAAACTTCACTTCTATTTAAGGATCATGCAATGCCAGGGCATGAGAAATGTGTGTGAGTGTGTGTGTGATTGTGTGTGTGGGAGTGTGTGTGTGAGTGTGTTGGTGGCTTCCTCTGCTCACAAGGACAGCATTCATCAAGTGAGCGGTGCAGGGTGGGTTGGGTGGCTGGAGGGGTTCTGCCAGATTTAAGTGGGGTGTGTGTGTGGGGTTGGGGGGGATTGAGAGGGATGGGGAAGAAGAAGGGGAAAGGGTGGAGAAGAATGCACCAATTTGTCAAGTTTTGCCTCCCACCACCCCCACCTTGTCTCATCAGAGGCGATGCTGGGTGCTGATTACAGCCAAATGGAGCAGGAGCAGCAGCTGGAGTTTAAGGGCAAGTTGGGGGGGGGGGCAGGTGTAAGGTGAGCGAGGAAAGATGGGGGGCTGAAAGTGTAAAGGGGATCAGTTTGGTCCTGGCAGGGAGTCTCAGATGTGGGAGGTCCTTCCTCACCTCTCCCCTGAGTGCTCACTTTGAAGTCATCTGGTCTTGGTCAGCTGATAAAAAGTGTGAGGGGAAAACGCCCAGACACGGAGTAAGGGAGATGTTATCTCTGATTGAGGATGCTCTGGTCTTCAGTTGCTTTCCTGTGTGTTGTGAAGAAGGTTGGAGTGAGTTGCAGTTGTAGTTTTTATGTTTTTAAGGACTCACCAGGTCTCTCTTTCATAATATGTTAGAGGTCTGTCACAAGTGAAACCCAGAAACGACACAATTTTAACTATAAAAACATGACTCAAGAAAAGACAGAAGTAGTTTTGGGCTGTCAATTGAAAAATAATCAATTAAAATATTTAATTGTGATTAATCCCAAATTAATCACAGTTTTTATCTCTTCAAAATGTACCTTAAAGGGAGATTTGTCAAGTATTTAATACTCTTATCAACATGTGAGTGGACTAATATGCTGCTTTACGCAAATGTATGTATATATTATTGGAAATCAATTAGCAACACAAAGCAATGACAAATATTTGCCAGAAACCCTCACAGGTACTGGCTGTAGCATAAATATATGCTCAAATCATAATTGTTACCAATGGATTCTTTAGGTTTCTAGTTTCATATGATAATGTATGTTACTGTTGCTGCTCTAGAACCATCGTGTGTCCTAGTTGGATTTTAAATATTCAATTCTAATCCGGTTCTGAATGTAAAAACAACCAGGCTGACATAAGTACACTTCAATATTTGTTTATTTATCACAAGTCATGTCATCGTTGCAATATTGAAAAATGTTATCGCACATCACAGATTTTCCTTATATCTGGCAGGCCTAATATATACAGTATTCATCATATGGTGAAGGCCTAGTATATGTTACTGTTTTACTGTTACTTTTTGTTGATGACTTGAGACTGTAATTTGATTTTATTTATTAATTATTTTTAGATAATACAGTGGCACTTTTCCAGCTATAAGATGTGATAATGAAGAAGTGTTTTGTTCCTTATGATAGTCTACTGTTGTGAAGACAAACAGTTGCTGACTTATTTTGCCAAATAAATCACAAGCATGCTCAAATTGAAGATGGAAATTGGCCATCTTGCTGTATCATAATGTACAGAACAGAAAACCGTGACCCCAAACCGTGAACTGAACCGAACCGTGAATTTTATGAACCATCCCACCCCTGGCTCATACCATATAACCACAGCTTTCCGGGTTTAATTTTAGCCATGCGACCTAAAAAAATTATCCTTGTCACAGATGACAAAGCTCTTTCTACCTGTGTGTTCATGTGTGTTGGTGTGTGCACATGTGTGATTGCTCCACACATCCCCGGGGGGTATGACCACAGCCCGCTGGAGGAAGGCCTGTTGCCATGTTTACATGTGTGTTGATATTTGCGAGGTCGGAGTGGTTAATTGGTGGTAAATGTCTGCAGGGTAGATCACGCAATCGAGGGAAGGCAGAAATGAGGGGGTGCTCCTTTTCTTGATCGACTTTTCCAGGGAGTTACCATTCGTGGCGTTTTTATGAAACACTAAAGGAACGGGGAACGACTGCGCCTCTGCTTTCCCAATGAACACTTTTTATACTCATCACCGATCAGGTTTCTTCCTGTTCGCCTCTTGATCTTTTTTTCCACTACAAACGTTTCCAGAATGCTTTTAGTAGTAACTCTTGTTGAAATATTGGCGGACTCTAATGACATTCAGCATTTCTCATTTAATGAATACCTTTCACCACCACCTGTTAATTTCAGTTAAATATTTTGTTTCTAGTAGCAACCGCTCTTGTCACCATAGCAGTTGCAGTATAACTGATACTGTTATCGCCAGCCTTTTGTCAGATCTGGTCACAGATCACACACAGCAAACATCTACTCTCTAAATGTCCTATTTGCATTATCATCTGTGGCTATTCTTTATTATACTGTGCTGTACTTCTTACAGGGACTTTTTCTTCCCGGCCTAAAGGTTACCAGCTAGTTGCTAACTGTCTGTCTGCAGTTGGTGCTGTTCAGTGGATTTTTAGAGCTTTTTCACTGCTGTGGCTGAAAACGACACCATGAGAGCGGTGAGAGTGACACAAAACAGTAAAGTTTTGAGCCAGACTGCTACTCACTACTTTGTGCTTTGCTACTTTCAGCTAAAACTCACTCTGAAGCTTGGTAATGCCCACACTAAATGAGAATCAGTCTGATTCCCCCTTCCAAACAATTGTCAGCAAAAGCCTGATTTTTTTGACGGCTGTAAAGATTATCTGTGCGTCTGTGGTGAGCGGTATGTTTTGAGTGTTTTTTACAACCTGGAAGTCCATCCTGGCCGCACAGATATCAAATTGTAAATATTAAACATGTTCAATACTTATGATCGGATATCCCGTTATGTGTGGGAAACCCAGAGGACAGCCGATGATGCAGATGTGGGAGAGAACGACAGTCAACTGAGAACCAAGCTGACTGAAGAAGGAAGGACAACAATGGCCATCATTGGGGCCGCGACTAATCCGTGAGCTAATGCAAAATCTGAAGCATAAAGTAGCAACTCTCACATTTCCAACATCTGTTAGTATTTAAAGAATCTTGTAGTTGGGCAAGCCTTAAAGCTGCAGATAAAAATGATAAATCTCACCACCTTTCACATTGTCATGTTTTTTACACATTGCCATGTGATACATTTCTGTTTTCTTAAATTTCATACCATTATAAATGGTCTATCTTTGGTCTTGGACTGGTGATTGGATAAAATTTGATGATGTCTCCCTGAACTGGTGGGTCTTACGCTGGGCACACACCGACCTGATACAAGAGAAGTAGGGGCGATGAAGGACGCATGTTGCGTCGCCTCACATCGCCTTTGTTTTGGCTGTCAAGTTGCACCTGAACACACTGCAAAGACTGCAGCCGACAGCCAGTTAGCGTGGATGTTCTGTGCCTGTGAGATGAAATAACATTGTAGTCTGTATTCGTCATTCAAAAAAGGAAACTGGAAATCCGAAGACCGTGGATATACAAACCGTTGTTGAGATGCGTACATGAAACAAAGTGCCGTTTGCCGTCAATTTTCACACCACTCTCACTCACCACTTAGCTTCATTCCAGATTGCCATGTCGCTGTAATAATATCCATGTATTGGAATGATCAAATGAGATGAAGATGAAAAATGAGAAGAGCCTTTACTCCTGACTTAACTCATTGGCTTGCTTTCCTCACGTCTGTTTCTGTTCTTGTGCACTGATTCATTTAAATTGAATCGCCAGTCAGAGTGATTTCTCTCACTGACGGGCACTGCTGCCGATTCAATGTGCTGAATCGGCCGAAAATCCTCCCAGCACGGGCAAACTTGAGCCAACGGTGCAGGACACACCGAAAAAACTAACAGTGATGGACGCTCAGCAACAGCCCCAAACTATAAGCACTACTTGTAACGTTAGTTACATCACTGATAACAGTGGCTGATCCAACGGTTAGAGGTGTTCAAGAAGTAAGGAAACATCCTGTCCCAACAGCATGAAGTCTCTTTTGCTAAACTACTGTTAAAGATACAGGTTCTGTAGAGATTTGGCTCATCAAAAGTGGGAAGGTCTCAACACAGAGAAGTTTCTGTGGACCTTTTGACGCATTTTTCTGTCTTGAAAATGGTCAGTATTACTTTAATAAAGTTATGTTACATCATTTATAGGGATGTGTGTCTGGCAGTGGTGGTGTACTGGAAAAGGTTTGGACTACAGACTGATTGCATTGGCTCAGGCAGCCTTCAAATTTCCTTCATTTGGGTGCCCTGAGAGATGGAGCAGAGACCGGCCACCACCTGTTCACATTGATGCCATCAAGAGAAAACGATGCAGAGAAAAAGAGAGAAGAAGTGAAGGAGGTAGAGAGCAGAGTGCCGGGAGGCAGGCAGGGACTTTCCAGGCTGCATAAATCCTCAGTTTGACAGCCAATCTCCAACTCTCAGTCTACCTGCCCTGACATACGCTGCTGCAGCACGTACTTCTCCACACGTGCACCGCTCCCACTCCCACGTCTCCATCTGTCTCAGCTCCACTTGATCTGTTTGACTTGTATTTGTTCATTGCCATAGCTGCAGCAGCCTCCACACTAACCGAGCAGAAGACGCCTGTAATTAGACACAAAAACACAGAGATATGATCGCAATGATGAGTGAACATTAGAGGGGGGGATTAGAGGGTGGATGCATGCCATGCCATGTACAGATCCCTGATTTGAAAAATTTGTGTTGACCTTGAATTTGCCTTCAAGTTTTAGCTACTTAAGTTTATTTTTTTATCTTTTAAGATCTGTTTAAGTAGATAAACATTTCAGTGGTAAGCCTCACATTCTGTAACTGTCTCTGCATTTTAATAGTGAATAGCCACAATAAAAGAAACGCCTGAGTAAATGAGGTAGAAAATCTGTCTTTAAAGCACGTTGGTGCAGTTCAGTCTCTGTATGAAACGTTGCCAAGAAACACATCAGTGATCATTTTCATCTCATAGTGAGGCCAAGCTTTAATGGGACTAAACTTGTCGTGTCACAGAATGAAGATGAACATGTCATGTCACTTTTAACAATTTTTCTCCGTGGTTATCAGCCTCATAGATATGGGTCAGTTGGGCCCTGCTACATCCAGTAGTAGAGTCTGTCATCTATTGATATGGTTGATCACCAAAAGAAAAATTAAAAGATGACTGATTATGATAGGAGCAAAAGTCAGGCGACGTTGTATACAACATAAAACTTCATAACACAAGGCTTTCACCTAGCAAACCAGGGTTAGCATCTAGTGTAAAACCAGCATCTTGTCGTTGTCTTTTGGTGCCTTCAGATGGGGTTGTGTTTACCGTGTTCACGAGAAGAGTTCAAATGAACGCCTCCATCTTGGGGTATTCACAGCATTTTATGTGGAAAGTTTCTGAAAGCTCAGAGTTCGGGACTTGTGACGTGTTTGTTGTCAGTTGTCAGAAATGGCGGACGCCATGGAAGTTCATTTTGCGGTGCATAATAAGTTAATACTGTATTTTGTAATTTTAGTTGTATATTGTTTTTCTTCGTAATTTCATATGTCTGAGGAAAATGTTGATATTCCCAATGACTTCATCTTTTTTCTCTGTCATGCTTTTGTATTTACTACATTATTGTATTTGCTAGCTTGCTATATTGTTAGCTTCTGTAGCTACTAGACGCCGACTGATTGCTGCTGCATAGAAGCAGTATTCTCACGACTTAACCGCTTCAACGCCATGCACGTTGTGTACACGACTTCCCATGTTGTAAACACAAGCTCACACGTTTCATTTGAAGGCACCATTTGTGTTCACAAGTCTTAAGTTTCTCTTTTACTTTTCAAACATAGTTATTTGAAGCCAAAACACAACTTTTCTCTCTGAACTCTTTTTGTTGTCTAAACCTAAAGAAGTTGTAGTTTTGTTGCCAAAACCTGATGCCAGTGTTCAATGCTGGAAGTAGTGTGCCCTTTATTTAGCAATACAGGAAGTAAGGGTATGGATGTGGTGGTGCAGGATGTGGCCGTGTATTTTGGGCCTCATGGATGCTTGCAGACATGTGAAATTTACGTCATGTGGCTCTGCAGGCATGGAAAATATAATCAGAGCGTTTGTGTCGAGAAATATTCAGTCAAAAGTTCCAAGTCACGTCATAACGTCTTTTTCGCAAGTCAATATGCAAGTCTTTCAGGCCTTTGTACTCAAACACTTGCATGCTTTTCATTGTACCAGTTACGTGTTAACTAATATCCGTCATTAAACCAAGTACTGTATAAAATAATTCCTGTAATTCATGAGAACCATGTGCTATTCTTTGAGCTCTTGTTAAACAGACGCCCAATTAATGAACTCACTATTTGGATTTCCTTCAGGTGCACCCTGTAATTAAAGCTGTTTAAAGACTTGTATTGTTTCCGCTTGTTAGCGTGTCTTTATTTAGTCTTCAGCCTTTAAATGTCACCTGTCGAACTCGAGGACTTCGATTACAATGGAAATTCCTGGCAAGACGCAGGCGATTATGTGTGTATTTTAGGTACTGCATTATTTGCGAATTTCTGACATGTTTGTAATTGCTGGTTGCAGTGTGAGATAGTTGTACCTGTAGTTTTTACGTAGGTTGAGGTGTGATTTTGTTATTGAGATCCATTTTAAGAACACTAGGTTCCCAGCAAGGAAACACTCAGAGGGCCAACACACGTTCCTGGTGGATGATGCAATGTCATACATCCACGCCTCCGTCTCCGTCTCCCTGTCACTCACCGTTCACCATCTTTTCTCTCCTGCTCTCCCCTTCAATTGTATTATGTCTGCGTCTCAGGGAAAAGCAAATTGGCACACTGCAAGGAAAAAAATAGCTCTTTGTTTTTCTAACAGGTGTGTGTGTTTATGTACAGGCGAACTCGGGTGACACAATTCGAACAAGACAGAACTGGAGGTGGAGAGATTCCCCCTCAAGTTTCATCACATGGTGATGGAGATACAGCTCTGTTTGGAGAGTGGGCTGATAGCGTGGGCACGCATACAGCAACTGTAGCTGAGGCTACAGCAGGTAGCTGTGAAAACATGGAGTCATTCAAAATCATACAGTCTTCACTGACCTCTGAATTACAAATCATAGTAACTTAATGATTGGTATTGATTTTCAACTGTCACATAGTTGATATAATAATCTCTATAATGTAGACATTTTCTTAAATGTATTTCTGTAACATACAGTAATTTAAATAGTTTAGACTTTCTTGGCCTCTGGCATTTGTTTTCAGCATGTGATGTTTTTTTGTCTTTATTACAGCTGCAACGTTTAGATGATTTCATCAGTTAGCTGATTGACTAAAAAGACAAAAGCATTTGGCAACTATTTTGATCATAAAAAAATTCAGACATCCTGTAGATCCAGCTTCTCCACTGTGAGGATTTGCTGCTTTTTTTTGGTTTCATGTCTTGTCAGCTTAACTTTTTTTTTTCCACTGTTGGTCAGAAAAAAACAAGACTTTTGACGAAGTCTAACTGGGCTCTGGGAAGATGCGTCATTTAAAGGGATTATAACTGACGACATCAGATAGACACCAGAGCTGTGTCTCAGTTTGGACACTTCCATGTAGTACGCTGTGCACACTATGTGCTTACTTGTGTAGTGCATGAATCTCGACAGGGCAGTGTTGCAGGCGTCTGTTGTGCACTCCCTGGAAGCTCTGTAGATCAGTTGTTGATCATCAGCTACGTACATCATGCTGTATCGGCCGTAATTTAGTTCAGATGGATAAACTAATCAAATAATGGATTCGATCCGACTACAGTATTGGTACTTATTGAGAAAAAAAACAAACAAAAAAACACATGCATAACTTAAAATTGCGTGGTTTGGTGTTTGCCATTTCAATCACAACCGCTGCAGCTTCCTCGCCTGCCATTTCCACAAGTTTGAAAGAAGTTGGTGGCCCTTCCCCTTCCACTACATAGCAAAGATGGACACTGTTGAGGGTGAGAAGTGTCCATCGTTCCACACTCAACGCTTTGACTCTTTCGAGTACAACATCCGGGTGCTGTGAACGCACTTATGCACTCAATGTAGGTGCAGAGGTGTGCAACATCAGATACAGCACACGTCGTCTGATCTGGCCATTGGTCAGACATTTTCTGTCTTTTGATTGTCTTTATATTGCAGACACAGCCAGTTTAGTTTCTTAGAGCAGAGTGGCGCTGTTGTAGATAAAGCCGGCCAAGGAGTTAAGATTATTAGTTTGCACTGTTATCTGTAAACCCACCGTCTGTACATGAAAATGTACGTAAACCTGGGCTGAATAGTTGGATGAGTAGCTGACCTAAGAGCCTGTTCACGCTTGCTCCAAACTCAGTTTGAATGTATTAACCAAAATTAAAAAGTTGCCGTCAAAATAAGTCCACCACCAAAATAATGGCAGCATTCGTCTTCTCTTCAAACGTTTTGAATTTCCTAATCCTAAATCTGACATACTTTAATGTGCTGTCAAAGAATTAATTCCCCAGGCCTTTACTTTGTGTAGCGTCTTTTGCACAGCTGCAGCTGTGGTAGGCGATCCTCTGTTATTGCTGTGTATTAGAAGTAAAAGGTTTATTATTACACAAATTACCTTGAAACTAGTTTGCCCGGCCATTATTCCGACCTCCTGATTACTGGTGTGGAGGAAAACATCATTCTCCAAACACACAGAGGAGCAGCGCTGCACTGAGGCCTCATGTTTGCAGGGGAATAGTGGGGTCTGTATCTTGGCTTCATGATGCAGATGAGTGACAGTGTAGTTGAGTTGATGAAAGCGGCGTAATTGATCTGTCTGGCGGTGCGTGGGTTGCCAAGTCGGGTCTAAACCTCTCTCTCCTGGAGGGAATTCAGCCTGTTTGTCTTTGCCCTGTTAACACACGACTGCTCTAATTTCAGTTGGCCTGTAATGTGATGAGTAAAGGTGTAATTGACTGTGGTTTTTCCCAACTAACCCCCACCCATGCTCATGCACGCCACACACACACACACACACACACACACACACACACACACACACACACACACACACACACACACACACACACACACACACACTTTCTCTCCTCTGTCTCTATTTTCCTTCTCTTCCATACCTGCCTCTCTTTTTCCCTCTCCCTGTCGTCTCCACCTCCAGGGCGTCGTAGTGATTTCTTTATTTGGGTGTTTGCGGTTGGCAGGAATATGCCGGATTTTCAGTGTTTGACAACATAGTCCACAATAGCGAGAAAGTGACGCTCACAGAGGGGCAGTTCTTACTGCCGTAATGTCTCTGGAATGTGAGGTGTGATTACGGTTCACCACAGGGGTCATTAATCCGCCGCATCAGTTTTTTAATGTAGTGATACCTCTGAACAAACAGCAGTGGACCAGGGAGGTTGGTGTTGTGTAGGGCTTATCGTTTGGGGTTATAATAATAATTAAAAAATGGGCAGACTTTTGTTTACTTTGAACATGATATAACTAATGGTAACTAATTTGGGTTTTCAGAAGAATCTTGCAGAAAATTGTTTGTGAAATCAGACACATTACATATTTTACCTAGATTTGAGGACAGCTCAAAAATATACATTTCTTTCATGGGAATGTACAGTTTTCATTTAAATATTCAGCGTTAAAGTGCATAAATAATACTAATTAAGGGAGGAGGAACAATGTGTGATTTTCATTGTGGATACAGATTATTCACAAATATATACAATTATGTAAAAAGTTAATTGATTTTTTTTTTTTTTAAATCTACAGCTCTGTAAAGCTGAGTTTCTCCACAAAGAATCACACAAAAGCACCACTTTTTAAATGTTTTACAGACTTGTGCTCCTGTTTCCTAGAAATTCAGCATAAAAAATGATTAATGGACTAAAAGAATCTTAGTTTACACAGAGAACAATATTCTAAGGTGAACATAAAAAAATGACAATAACAAAATATACATTTGAACACAAATTTACACACAAATATGTACCTGTAACGCAAAAACAAAACATAGATAATGTGCCCCAGAATTATGGCATTCATATTGAGGATTATCATCAGATTAATCACTGATATGATTTAACATCTGATGTCAAAATAAATATTGTTAGATATTGAAGCAAAATATGACGATATTCATTTTATAATGATATTAAACAGAAAATGCAAGCTAATGCTTAAATAATATAAAGATAATGATAATCATGTGAAGCTCTCACGAGAAAATGTTCTTTACTCAATCAATCATAAAAAATGGTTAAATTGATTCAAATTGTGAGTATGGTTACTTTACTCTTATATGTGTTGAATATTACTGGTTCTCCTCAAGTGAAATCCCCATAGAAATGTTGCCTCTTTCCTCCAGTGATTGGCTTTTTTTCCTTTATGCACAATAGAGCTCCACATTCTTCCACCACTGTGTATAAACACTTAAATGCCTTCATATTACCCTGTATGGACGACCATGCAGGTATGCAGAGGGAGGCCACGGCTGAATAAATGTAGCTCATATTTATACATCTGTCAAGACACACCAACACTCACACACATGCACAGAGTCACATTCCCCAGTTTCAAGCATGCATTTCAACAGGCCTTGTGTGAGCAGGAAAGAAATGAAACCACTAAATGCGGCACGTATATCCTGTACATTTAGAACCTTTTTAAACGGATCGCTTTTTTTTCCGGGTCGGCGGCGGCGGACCCCCAATGCTGACAGAGCCTGGCTGACTTCCCAGAACAGAACAATATCTGCCAGGTCGACCGAGGGGCCCAGCAGCCCACGCACACACACACATAGCGGTGTACGCAAGCGTCTGGCCTTTAAACCGTCAGCGCTCAGGCCCTGCCTTACATAATGACAGAGAATGGAGGCATTAAGGCAATTTGTTTGATTTAAGTTGTCAAGGCGTCCTGGACCCTGCCCCTCTCAGCTGGTTTTGATACCCAGGGTCTGTGTGTGTGTGTGTGTGTGTGTGTGTGTTGCAGACCTCTTTGGTGTTGGAAAAACAAGAGGAATGGAGGGGCTCACAGACAGACAGCAGGATAGAGAGGGGGATGTGGGGGAGGAAGGCGCTGTAGTAGCATAAAATAAGGTTTATGAGGTCCAGAGAGAGTGAGCAGTGACGAAGCAGGAGGGAAGGAAGAGGCGGAGGAGGGGAGGAGGAAGAGCTGAAGGTGGACCTGAAAGAGCTGGGATCACATTGTGTCTGTTGTTGGAGAAGGAATTGGCCTTGTGTGTGTGTGTGTGTGTGTGTGAGTGAGTGTGTGAAACCGTCCTCTCTCCGTCACTGAACACGACAGCAGGTATTGTCTGTTTCAGGTTTAAGCTTCATCATCGCCAACTGTGCCAGTGCCAACCTCTACAACCCCAACATGACGCATTTACATTTTATTCTAACTTTCATATTTTACGTTTTACTTACTACCCAGATTTTTTAATTTAACAAAAGAAAGCTGAAATTGTTAAATATTGTCTAATCACAAGTCAAAGAATTTTGCTTTCTTAAATAGCCGAATTTAAATTATAACCAGAAACTATCTGATCAAAAATAAAAACAAGTAAAAAATAAAAATAATATGCACATGATTACAATTTATTTTATTTATCCTTATTATTTATCCTTATCCTATTTAGGCAGAAAGGTCCCATTGAGATACAATATCTCTTCTGCCAGGGAGTCCTGGTCAAGTTTCATATATGAGTACAAACAAGTACAGATAACATTACATACCGCATCTTTCAGCTGACATTTGGTGTGAACTTTCATTACGAGTCAAAACTCGGTGGTGCAGACAGACACATTTTGGTGAGACAGGAGTGGCAACAGAAAAGTAAAAAAAACAAACAAATAGAAACATTCTTAGCGAATAAATCGTGACGCACGTGAAGCATGCAACGTCAGCGTCGACAGGAGAGACTAAAAATAGCGTCAGACGAAAACATCAGATCTGTGTGGAGCGTCGCAGAGACTGTAACGCTTCTCACGTTGTTATACAAATAAATACAATACTTCTATCACATTTTCTTTATTGTTATCCACCAGTTGAGGTTTGACTGGCGCTCTTTTACATCATCTTAGTGTGCCCTCTTCTTCTGCAATGGATTCAATAGATTGAAATTTAAATTTATCAGGTATTATAAGACATTTCCTTTGTATGTTTCTAACGCAAAGAGTTCCTCGCTTTTCATCAGGTTTATTGGCTGTCGTTCAGACTTACTTTGGACTTGTGAATGGATTTTTGCTGTTTGGTATTCTATAAACAAAAAGATGGCTAGATAATATGATAATAAAATATTTGTTAGATTCATGTCGGCTCAAAATAGATGAAACTCACAGAGGGATTTATGACATCAGGAGCAGTCCGGGTTGACCCGCTTTTACTGCACTAAAGTCAAGACTTCCTGTATGCATGTGACTTTATACACTTGTGTTAATTTTTCTGCAAATTTAAGATGGGCTACGTCTGACACAATTTAGTATTTTATTTCTAACTATATTGTTGTGTCTGTGTGTTTGAGGTAGTCTGTTCTCATCTTTTAACATCATCATTGTGATCAGTTGAATTCCCATGAATGAATAAAAGTGAGCTGAAGAAAAGCAGTATACCGGTAACTTGAGATGTAAGCTGCAAATGAGCTGCTATATGACATTCTGAGTTAGTCAAACCTCCCTCTGACTGATCTTGATGAGCATCATGCTACATTTCCTCAGTAAATAGTCATTCAACTGGTCAGTTTTTAGGCTTCAGTTTGCTGTGACTGTATTGCACAGGTATTGCCGTTACTGTAACGTACAGCATATGTCGGTGTCTAAAGTGTCCCCTCACTTTCTCTTGTAAATGATGTCAATGTAAATGAAAATGCCAGAATGCAAAGTAAAAGCGTGAGTGGAGCGTCACAGGTAATTACACTGAGCTGTGGAGCGTAATTGAACCTGATCAAACCTGCTCACTGTGTGTGTGTGTGTGTGTGTGTGTGTGTGTGTGTGCGTGCGTGTGCGTGTGCGTATGGACTCTGAGTGGAATAGAGGCCCAGTGTTCTTCGGCCCCGGCTTTAAATAAGGGTTCTTTATCTGGCCGAGTGCTCAGCGCCGGCGTGGAAGCACTAAAGGGCCGAAGCGTTTCCTCCATACAGACGTGGCTCATGCCGCTCGCTCCAGGTGTGGTGACCACTAACCAGCACGGCTTTTAACCGTCACGCCTGATTTGGAGCCTGAGGCCAATCTGGCACTCACGCAAGCACAGAGTCGTGCACGGTGTCGCACGCGCACACGCAGTCGTGCACACGAACATCCATTTCTAATTTAAACTTAATTTCCCCCCAAGTGTTCATTAAGTTCCCTCCTTTCTTGGCCCTCAGCAGTGGAAACGGGCATTCTGGGAGTTGGAGTATTTAGTTTGAGGTATGAGCTTTGTGATCGGCTCTGATGGACTCCAGAAACAACACGTTCTCCAGTTACGTTCTGCATCATTGTCGCCCCCCCCCCCCCGGCTTTTTTGGCAGATTTCAGTGACTTTGTGGGACATGTGCAGTGACCTTGCGATGTTTAAGTTACTCATTTGCATTTTGTTTTCAGGCATACTTCAGCAATACCCGTCATTATTTACATGTTGATGATTTTAAAAACTTTTTCAAAACTTGAGACCTTACAGGTAAAACAGTTACAATGCTGGACCCTGATTGGCTGACATGACAATACCAGCACCTCTAAATTTAAATATGCATGACATGATAAGTGGCAGGTTTCCAGTTCAAATGCCTCAAGCCTGATTGAAAGTATTTTACTAAACTTTGAGCGAATTGAACTAAAGACATAGTCCATTTGTGATGTGTTGCATATGACTACTAAGAAGTGGGTGTGAGACTAGACAGTGGTTTTGAAAAGTTTTTAGTGATAAATTTCACCGTCAAAGCTAACATAATAACTTGTTAATGCAAATTTGTTTCAAAGCCACTAATTTCTTTAATGCGATCAATTTTTGGGTGGTTGTAGTGAAGATACTGGTATCAAATTAAACTAGCTTGTCGCTAAGGATCCTATATAACGCTCCAAAACTATCATGGCCATTTTTAAAAGGGTCCCTTGACCTCTGACCGCAAGATATGTGAATGTAAATGGGTTCTATGGGTACCCACCAGTCTCCCCTTAACAGACATGCCCACTTTGTGATAATCACATGCAGTTTGGGGCAAGTCATAGTCAAGTCAGCACACTGACACACTGTTGGGCTGCAGTTTGCCATGTTATGATTTGAACATATTTTTTTGTACTAAATGCAGTACCTGTGAGGGTACTATCTGTAATATCTGTCACTGTTTTGTGTTTGTAACTGATTTCCAAAAATAAATATATACATATATTTGCATAAAGCAGCATATTTGCCCACTCCCATGTTGATAAAAGTGTTAAATACTTGATAAATCTCCCTTTAAGGTACATTTCAAACAGATAAAAAATGTGATTAATTTGTGCTAAATCACAATTAACTATGGACAATCATGAGATTAATCATGATTAAGTATTTTAACATATTAAATCGCTATATTTAATGTTTAACATTGTCTGTTGCAGAGCTTTTTTAAAATATTTTTGGGCAAGTCAGTCAAGTTGAATCACATCTTTAAACAAGTTTTCTCTCTCTGAATTTTCTTTAACACTTTTTTACTTATCTAAAACCATATTTTGCCACATTCTGTACTCTAACTAGCTGCGAACTGTGGCAAGGCCTGACTCTCTGTATTATTATTTTTTGTTTCAGGATTTTAGAGTTTGGAGTTGAGACTTGAATGTTTTAGCTTTCAAGTTTTGAGCAGTCTTAAGTCAAGTCTCATGTCATGATTTTTGTTACTTGGGTACCAAAGTCCAAATTAATCTCGAGTTTTTACCTCTTTTCTGAATTGTACATTAAATAGTATGAATCCTCTATGGAATTATGATTAATGAATTGTGGACGTTTTCCTATCAAGGTCCCTTAATAATTCCTACCTCTCGTCTTCTTCTCTCCCACTTTCCCAGATCTCCTTCGAGTTGGCCGAGTACACTGCTAACGTGGACGGCGTTGGCACGCTTCGCCTCTTGGATGCTGTGAAGACGTGCGGTCTGACCAACAGCGTCAAATTCTACCAGGCCTCCACCAGTGAGCTGTACGGCAAAGTTCAGGAGATCCCTCAGAAGGAAACCACGCCCTTCTACCCTCGCTCACCTTACGGTAATACATGCAGTGTACTGTAGATCCATGTGGAAACACACACACACGCACAGATTACCTAACATTTTTTACCTTGCGCCATTTGTCAGACCATTGTGTATGGCCATGTAAGGGCATACAGACGCAGATTGCTTGATATCTCCTTGTGTGTGTGTGTGTGTGTGTGTGTGTGTGTGTGTGTGTGTGTGTGTGTGTATAAGTGTAATAGAGGGGGGCTTCAGTGCTCAGGCAGCATTTGAGCTCTCCACACACCCCGAGGCCAAAGCGTCTGACTGAAGACTGGAGTGGCTCTCACTTTAACAAAGACACCTTTATATCCACAGCACTCAGCACTCACTTTCAACACACACTCACACACTCACCCACACACACACACACACACACACACACACACACACACACACACACACACACACACACACACACACACACACACACACACACAGACACACACGCAGGCAGGCTGTACACGTGTGTGAGCGATCGGGTTTCATGTTCTCTGTTGTCTAAATGCTCTCCTCGCTGACACTTTCCCCATCTGTCAGCACTCAATCTGAGGCTGCATGGGAGGCGCATACCATCACGAGGAGGGCTGCTCCTCTATTAATTAGCCTCAGGATAAAAGGGAGGAGGCAGGGGTTGCCGTGGCGACCTCCCCTCACCTCCAGTGTACATCCTGACCTACGGCTTAATCAGTGGACGCCTCCCTTTTGGCTGCTCTGGTATTCCCCTCATCACAGGAGAAGGGAGGAGGAGGAGGAGGAGGAGGATGGTTGAGAGAAGAAGAGAGGAGAACTTTTTGTACAAGTCTGCTTTCGGTCAATCAGCAGGAGTCTGCGGTTCACGTTCCTGATGGTGAAATATGATCTGTGGTACCGCTGTGTTGAACTGTGACATGTAGTGTAGTTACAGTGAGAGAAGAGAGGATCAGTGTGTCTTTCTGTGCTTACATTGCCACTCTGTCAGACTGAACCATGCTAATAGCTGCCTGAAAGTGTAAGTTGTTGATTGAGTGAATAAAAGCATCATGTGAGTGTGAGGAGTCTGCTTGTGCACTCTGAGGAACGATTATAGATCTGTGGGTTTTGTGTGAAGTGATATCTCCTCACTTTTCTGGCACTAATAGGTTCTTGTCACCCTCCATGTCTCCTCTCAGGTGCCGCAAAACTCTACGCCTACTGGATCGTGGTGAACTTTCGAGAGGCCTACAACATGTTCGCCGTCAATGGGATCCTCTTTAACCACGAGAGCCCGAGGAGAGGTGAGCTCACAGCACGACGCGCAATCCTGCTCTTCAATGTTCGCCACAAAGTTGTGGCTGTTTTTTGTCGTAACGTGGAAATGAGATTGTTGCAGCATCTGATAATAATAGAGGAGAAGACAAGAGTTTGCCTACTTGAAGAACGTTATTAAAGGTCACACAAGGGTTGAGCATTGTTTTCATTTAACTGATAACATTGGTTCTTTGTATTAAATTATTGATCAGGCAGAAGATGGAAAAGAGTAGAACACACATTGTACACAGAGTACAACTTGAATGTAATAATTCCACTTACAAATACGTGAAACAAAGAAAGATCAAAATCCATCCAATATGTTAATAGTCATAAAAGTTATGATTTTTTTTTTTAAATTACATACAGTAACTGACTCAAGAGGCATAAAAAAAATCTCTCAAAACTCTGTCCTCAAGTTACCATTTTATTCCTCAACTCCTCATTTGCATATTTCAATAAATCATGACAGCACCACGAAAGTACTGTAATTTTATAGCAAGTCAGGAATCATCTCCAGACTTGCATCCAAATTCCATACAAATGCTAAAACAGTATATTTAGTATTTAGTATGTCCGAAACCGTCGCATGAAACCAATAGTAGGCGAATTGCATATCCAGTGAAATATCACAGTATGCAAACGCTGGACACTACAGCGGCATAAATATCCCACAATGCAATGCGGTAGTGACAACGATCATAACAGATGTTGAAGGACAGCTCTGTAACAATAATGCTTCAATTTAAGTGTAAGTATAAGATTTCACTTTGCTAAGTGTAATATATATTTTAGATTAGTCAGACTTTGATTCTCACAAGTTGTGGTTTGGTCACATGAGGTTGGCACGGGTTACCATAGTTACCCACCTCCAACCAGCAAGGAGGCTCTCAGGAAGTGACGATGTATATTACTGCTCAGTGTGTCCAAAATGATACATACTACTGTTTATTCACACAAAAGTGTGTACGACAGTATAGTTTGACAATAGGTATATTGGGTATGTACAGTATGCAGTGTATAGTATGTGATTTTGGATGCAGCTCATTACGTTGATCTGTTGTTTAATATACACCATAAGTTAAGTGAATACTAAAGTGGGTTCAATCATAAAATCAAATCTAACTCTCTAAGCCGCCACATCACATCACTTTCTGTATTTTAAGTTCAAATATATAATTAAAACATAGTTTAAAGCACCACTTAATGCTGAAATTATGAACCCAAATGTAGTGTATAGGGTACTTTGAATTCGACATAATTTAATGTTGTTTCATAGAAACAATTTTAGGTTGTGCTTTTTATCAGATGGCCTATCGATGAACTATTTAACCAATTAGGAATGATTATATCACATTATAGAGGGCAGGTTTTTAAAATTGTAAAAAAATGTCATCACTTATACTTAGCAACAGGCTGAACCCCCAATAAAGCAATAAAACAGAAGGTAAACCATTGTTGGAGTGTGTACAAGTATTCAATTACATGCTCCATATAATGCCATATCCATTTATTGGCACAGCCAGGTTTCTCATAACTACTTGACACTCATTCTGACACATAGCTAGTGGGCTGTGGTCACATTTTTTAATATGCGCTCTGAGCCCCGAGGGTCGCAGGCGCTGGTTTAACCCGATTTACACGCCACCGCGACCCAAAATGAATACCACATGACTGCAGCCCCGCCGCTGCGCCCAGGTCAGCCGCTCAGGTGTTTATGATTTATCCCTTAATGAAGGCCCCGGCCACGACCCCGGCTGAGGTCAGGGGTCAGCCAGTAAACTCTAATGGGTTACCACAGATAGATAGGTGTGGGAACTGGTGCAGTTTACCGCCAGCTCAGCAAACATGGTGATTGAGGTCTTGTAGTGGAGAATTAGTAGACAGAGTCATTCTGGGAACGATGCGGACAAATGGGTTGGATGACAGAAGGAGTGATGGAGATAAGTAGCGCTGAGCAACAGAAAATTTATCTAAAACAACAATAATTGGTTAATCGGTTGGGTCATTTATCAAGCAAATGGGCCACACATTCTCTGGTTCCAGCATCTTAAGTGAAATTAATATTTTTGAGTTCTGGATGGTTGGATAGACAAACTATCATTATTGATTACGAAAATGATCATTAGTTACAGTTCTAGAAATAAATAAACTGGCTGAAACTGTGAAATCAGAGATGCTTGTGTCCTTTTCCATGCACACACACAATGACCTTATAAGGGTAAAGCTCTGTGCTCGCTCGATAAAACGTCCTTAGCCTTTTGGTCCTTGGTCAGCTCTTTCCCATCTCCCTCTCTGACTCTGCTCTATCTTTCCATTCCTTCTACACACACTCCTTCCCGCTTTCTTCTTCTCTCTCACTTCACTTCATGTCTTCATCCTCCTTTTTCCCGCAGTCAGCATTTCTGCAGCGGGCGTTGGGTTTACTCCCGCCACTTCTATTCTCAGCATTACGGCTGTTGTTGCTCATAAAGCAGGAACGCCGTGCTGCGCTGTGATGTGGCCAGATGTCCCACTGCTGCTGCCTTGCACAACCCAGTGTGGCGCTTGTGTTGGCTGGACTGGCCAGTGTTTACCCAGGCCCCCGGGGCCCGTCGTGACCCCGCGGCTGCTGCACTGAGGGGGCGTTTGGCCGTGCACTCCGCCACCCACAGGAGGGCTTTAGAGGGGTGGAGTCGATGCTTTGAGCTGCAGAACACTCCCATGGCACATTCTGTCATTGTTAGTGCCAGGTTGTACTGTACATTTCACAGCGTACAACATTACGTCCCTCTTGGTGTTGTTAACATTTAATGTTGTATAGAGCTATTACATGCCACAGACTGATTTAAGCCTTTTTCACAGAAGACATTTTGACGTGTCTCAGTAGGAGGAGCACCGGTGTAAATAAGGAAATAAATGATGGCTGAATTCTATTTAGCTGCTCTGACTCGTAATTTTGGGATTGGTTAAAATTGAAATGGTGACACCAGTGAACATGAGCTGCAGGGCGCTGTTGTGGCTCATTTGGTAGAGTGGGTGGCCCATGTACCAAGGACCTTGCAGGCAGTGTTTTCGGGTTTGAATCCATCATGGGGCCCTTTGCTGCCTGTCGTCCTGTCTGTCTCCCCCTTTCCACCCCCCACTGTCAGTAAAAAAAAGGAATTAAAGGCTCCAAAAAATAATAATAATACTTTAAGAGTAAACCCTGTAACCCCTGTAATGAACGTTGTTAATGGTGCCTCTCAGTCACGAACTCAAAGTGTGTTAATGATAATTTTCAGTTTTTAACAGCTCTGTATTTTACTGAATAGACTAAATAACATCAATTTCTCTAATATTAACATGCAGAATAATACAATAAAGGGGTAGATGTAATAATCAGAAACTGTGACACCTGTGGCTGTAAGTTAATAGCAGTCACTTTCCTGTTGCTCGCCCATGTGCTCGCACTACGTAGATGCGTGTGAGCATCGGTCAGAACAGTGAGGCAACACACACAAGACTGAATGTGACTGACAGACATCATGTTGATTAATGTTAGCATTAACAACAGCGTTAACGTTAGCCAGCTAAAAGTAAGGGATAATGTACAGCTAGCCGATCATTGTTATGAAAGAAACCCAGACTGGGTGATGTCGCATTTTTACTTGTAAAAACAGATACAGTCCCTTTAAACATCATTGTACAAGTATACTCTACAATAGGGTAGGGTATTTAATTAGGGTATAGTGTGGTAATGGGACACAATATAGAGAAAAAAAATGAACTGATTTACAGTTAGAGAATAAATAAGACCTCAGTAGATAGGACGATGGCTACCCAGGTAAAGATGAAACTTGCGCCAATATACTTCAGACCTTATTAACAGTAAAAACTACACCAAAAACACTAAAATATGTATAAAATAGAAATCAATAAAATCATATTACTGGCTACTCTCCAAGTGATTTTGGGAAATTGCTCAACAAAGCAATGACATCACTTAAGAAACTAGTGAAACATGCTGCAGATCACCAGAGCCAGAGGGATTTTCATCTCTCCTCTGTTCTCAGCCACACCCTCAACATCTCTGCTCTGTATTTTTGTCCCAAGTGTGTTAGCGCACTTGTGGCAGAGAGATAAAGGCTCATTTATTACCTGGGTTCTGCCCCTCCTGTCCTTTTACGCACCACTTGTGCATCTGGATAATTAGTCACTAATGAGGGAGGAAGTCCATGATGACAGTGGCAGTGGCCCTGACATCACCAGCCCCCTCCCACACACAGGAAGAACTGTGATGTCATGGTCACTGGGTGCCAGTGGCTGTGTATGCCTAAAACAAATAGATGTTTGCCTTTATGGAGGACTTTTTGCCTTTAACAACTAACTCAGAGTCTTGCTCTTGTGGCGTCTGCCAAAGTGACCCACCAGTGGCCAATCATCTTCGTGGTGCAGTGTGGCGTGGTGTGGTGTGTCACATAGGACGGTCTGGTGGCTGCTGGGAATGGCTGGAGAGGGAAGAGCGAAGCTGAACACCAGTTTCCCCTTAGACTTGCTGTCCCTGTGCAGGATTCAACAAGGAGCTCTGTCTCCTACAGTGCCCAGGATGACTTAATCCCAGCAGGAATGCGCTTCTGGTTTCTATTAACAGTTCTCGTAAACACCTGAGCGTTCAACCAATAAACAGCCGATCTTCATTGTTCTGCGGCGAAAAGGTCGGAATCGGACAGTCGGGAAGAAGAAAATATCCCGGTGGAAATCCAGCGTGAAGCAAAGCAAACAGAAGCCTGCATCTGCCGGCCGGTTCACACCACGGCTAGCTCCTTTCTGGTTAGCTTAGCTGTTAGCCATAACAAACAGCCCTCACATTGACTCTGAAGAGGGGGATTAGCGTTAGCGGGGGCGCTAAATAGACTCCATATTGCTTTGACATATGAGACAGTGCAGTACTCCACAGTCTCTTGGCAAGAGTGATCAGCAGTGAAACCTGTGCAAATAACCAATTCATATATTTATTTGGTCACCGAATTCACCAAACATACAGCACCTCAAAGTCCCCCAAAAATCTAATTTTGACAATAAAAGACAAAACCCAGGTTTAATTTATAGTTATTAGCCATGTATTGATCTTAGGTTGTGCAGTAAATCAGCGCAGAAATATGTTTTGTGTATCCAGCGTTGCTGCTACTGACCAGCTCCAGTTTTAGGCTAATCCCCTGGTTTATTTGGGGAAGTCCCATCCGTCTCTCCACCCCGAGAGCTCTGTGGTTCACGCTTGGTCGTATAGAAAAATATACTGTTATGTTAGGAGAGAACACCGGTTAGCATTGGGGAAGTTAGAACAGCACTGCCAAAGTCAATGCTGCCCCCTCACACATACAGCCGCTGAGCCGCTACATGCCTCGGCTTCATCTTTCTGCTTTCGTTGAGGCGGAGCCCAAAAGGTCAGATTGCATGATAGATTTGTAAGAGGATATGTTTTCCATTTATCGGAGAGGTTATTTTCTGAGGAAATCTTCAAATAGGAACAACTCGGTCATGGGGGCGTCGAGGGGATTTGGAATGATCTCCCTAAGAAGGAACTCGGCACGGAGCTAGCGCTTTTCTGTCTTTCGTTTCGTCGGGTGTTGATGAGAAAAGGCTGAGTGAGAGCAGTCTAAACATCAGCTGAACTGTGGCCAGGTAAAGAGCAGAGTCTGACGCCTCAGAGCAGAGCTGACGACAGAGTTTCTCCTTCCACACTTTCCACCACTTTGTGTCATGTTGCCAAAAAAGGTGCTTCCTTCCGCCTCAGCCTACCTTGGTTTCAGACGTGTCACGTGGTCATCGAGGTTTCTACAATCACTCATCCCCATCACTGCCCTCAAATCTTGTGTTTGTTGTGCCAGATCACCATGGCACCCAAGAATCTTGTTGACTGAGTGCTCGCTTTGAGCGGCGCTAATTGCTCAGCGAGTTGAGGGCTCCCCGTCGCCTCTCTCTACCTTTGTCAGGTCCTCTTAACGGACAATTGAACCCCAAAATGTCGCTCTATGACCATTAAATTTAGTCGAACTATGAGATGCTGCCAGACACGATTATGTCCTTGTTTTTGATACTAGGTTGAAACACTTGGAGGTGGTGTGTAGGTGTTGGAGCTCAAGAAAAACATGTATCATCTACTCCCCTCTCTTACTCCACACCCTCCCTTTGTTTCCCCACACCCTGTACGTCCATCCATTTTGTTGCATCACACCCAATTAAAAAAAAAAAAAAAGTCTGTCTGACTGTCTTAAGTCTTTGTCTTCGCAGCCCTCCAGCCCCATTCCAACCCTCCTCAAATCACATTTCTTCCTCTCCGCACCCTCCCCGTCAGTCGAGTCGGCTCAGAACAACGGCTGCCGTCTGTCAGGTGTGAATAGATGCTGTGTTGGTGGAGCGGAGCGCGTGACCTCTCTTGGATGCGATGCAAATATTCTCCCTTCGTCGAGGCTCCACAGATCAGTCAGAATGTGAATTGTGCAATAACGGCGATGGCAGACACTGACAGGTCTTTGGCCTGGGTGGAATTTGGCCAATCACTGATGAGGGGAAGATTCCTCCTGTGGAATCACTCAGTGCTCCTGCAAGTCAGGTATTTTGTCCATAACCCAGTATTGATAAAAACAGATAGGTATGAGATGAGTACACATTCATTTTGATGTAAACAGGGCAACATGGTCCACCTAAATCCTGAAATGTGGAGGTGGAAATTAAAGGGTTGCATTTTCCACTTCAAATCTACCACAAAGCCTTTCACTCCCCTAGGCTGTTGGTCAAAGACAGAGTGGGATTATGGGATTTGCAGTTCTGGTTGAATTCCAAAACAGGTGTGTAAACCCTGTGTCGAGGTAACCTAAGGGTTTCTGTTACAACTCTGTGGCAATCAAAATTAAGTCTTGGCTATTTTTTTTTTTCTTAACCAGCTTCAGAACGTGGCCAGTTCAGACAAGCTCATGACAGAAATGACTCATCCGTGAAATATCTGGAAAATACTTGGAATGAGTCTTTGTGTTTTATGAAAAGTAGGCGATCCGCCATCCTATTTTTGGAATGTGGCTCATTAAAGCAGTCTGGGGTTACAGAGTCATTCCACATTTTTATTAAGAAAAGGGAGAACTTGGTAACATCCTGCAAATCACCTTGGAGCAGATTTACGTGGTAATGAAAAACACGCGCCGGGTCTAAAGCTGGAACAAGAGACTTGGCTGAGGAAGGAAGTAGATGTTCTACCTGTGCAAATGTAACATTAAAGAACAACTTGATAAATGTTCGACATGATTCAAGACTTGAATCTACTCCATTTTTCCAGGGCTAATGTGCCATTGGGCCGAGCCATGACCACATATTATGTCTTCAAAATAAATGTTACAGACGAGTGATTTGAATAAATCACACCGTGGTTGAATCTCAATTAGTGAATGCACATAAATACGCTCCCAGACGGTAATATAGATGAGTGTGAGTCAGACATCTTGGGGTCTGGGTGCGTACAGTAAGGGCTGGGCCGTCACACGGTTTGAAGACAGACTTCATAAGTCACCTCTCTTTAGCAGCGTGGCTCTAACAACAGAATCTGTTGAGTAACCAAGGCCAGTCCAGCCAAAATCCCCTCGAAACCCACAGTCTCCTCCCTGACTCCCCCACACTCCAGCCCCCAGCTGACAGCTCCCGTCCCCATCCTGTCTGGGCCCACATGGCCTGGCTCTGGAAGGGAGTCATCTCTGCACATTTCTCCTCCTCCCCTCCTTCTCCTCATGCTTCAACCCAGCTGTGCCAACGAAGCCCGTGTGTTACGTTTTTCCTGTCGCTTCTCTGGCCAAAAAAATGAAAAGGAATGATGGAAAAAAAAGAAAAGCAACGGTTAAGTGAGAATGAGAGAGAGAGAAAGAGATTGAGTGTCCATTTCTGGCACAGGTTTTGCTGTCTGCTCAGTTTTCACGGCCCATGGTTTTATTAGACTTTCCGCCGGGCCGTGGGCAAGGTTAAACGGCCACCACTGCCCCGTTTTGGGCTTGAAACCTCCCGTTAGCCCCCTCCGGCTCCCCTCGCCTCCTCCTCCTGGCTGTCCTGTGGTGCCGCTGCCAGTAAAGGAAACACATTAACACCCGGGCCAGTAACAGAGCAGGCTTTGTCCACAGCCAGGCAGGCCGCTCCATTAGGCCCACGCTCTGGTCCACACACCGCACCAATTAGAGCAGGCAGGGAGCAGAGCCACTCCAAACATAGGTGTGAGCTTTACAAGGAGACTACAGGTGTGCTTGGGGGGAAATAATGGACGTTATTACTCATTGGGTGTACTGTGCTACACTGTATCCCTCTGCCACCTTTTTATGAGCAAACTCGGCCCTGCAGAGTTTTGACAACCTGTGTTTAACCTGCAAACTTGAGTTTCCCTTGGATGTGTTGGATGAAATCAAACTCCTGCGTTCCACTTTACTGTAGTTACCAATATGGGCTCTTGTTACATTGCCTCACTCCACGGGGTCCATATACGATATCCTGTAGAGAGCTGCAACTAATGAAAATATAATTATTTGTGTAATCTATTGATTATTTGATTAATCTTTTGTTTCTAGAAATGAAAAAAACAATGGTGGGAATTAGGGCTGTTATGACATTGGATGGTCAGGACAAGATTATCATGGCCAAAAGAATTCTTGATAATGAAATTATTGTGATATCTATAGAAAACAATCATTCAAAGTGAGAATGTAAAGAAACAAATGATTTAAGAGGCGCTGATTTATTTGCACCACATTATCATAATTATTAACGTGATATCAGTATTACATTTTGAAATTATCACTGTCAATACTGGTACATCGCAACACCCCTCATGGAAATTATCCGTCACTAATTTCAAGAGCCCAAGGTGACATTATAAAACACACATTGTCAGACCAATAGTCGAAAAACCCCAAATATTTCATTTACAATGATATAAAACAATGGAAACAACAATGGAAAACAAAAGCAAAGCAAACAGCGGATCTCAAGTTGCACAAAACAGGACAAAAAAAGAAACTTTTAAATAGCAGTTATTCATGTTGCAAAGTTAAAATGTTTAAAGCAGCAATACTGACATTTAAGAGGGTAACCCATCAAATTCTTCTGTCTCTTGCTTGATAAAATAGTTAATTTATTATTTAAAAAGCATTCCAGCAGTTAATGATTGCAGTAAAAGAACAGTTAAAGTCAAACCTGCAGAGGCTGTGCAATTGCACAACAAATTAAACTACAGTAACAGATTTTGCTTTTATTTTCAAATCATTATAAAATTACTATTAATCATTATTAATGACCACTACTTTCAGTCGTGGCATATATGTTTTAGATGTTGTGCTGTCAAGTCTAACAGTTGTTTTGACTCAGCCAATCAGAAATGACAACCAAAGCCATCCATTTTTTTTTTTTTTTATTTTGATAATGTTTCCAGGACCTCATTGTCTAAGCTCAGAGCCATTCAAACTGAAGTGAAGATATCTTGACTTTTAGTCCCTAACGTGGGTCAAGATCCAAAAACACTGTTTTCTTCACCTCCCACAATGCAACTCGATAACATCTGTTCATTAGACGCACCTTGCACGGTTTGAAAACCCACGTCTTTAAAGCTTCGTGCCCCAGATTATAACACAGGCTCTCTGTTTAAAAGCCTGGGCTAAGATAACCCCGGTGATATCACAGAGGTTATTTTGTTTAGAAACTTCCTCCACAGAAAACATTATTCAGCTGTTTCTGATTAGCATTCATTCCCGATGACTAGATAACTGATGTTAATGTGTCAAATCTGCGGAGTTTCCCTTTTAAAGTAATTCTCGATTAAGTTTCTGTCCATTAACTAATTGCTTAATCGTTCGAGCGCCAGATATATGGCGTGTTTGTAGCTATTTGGTAAATAAATATCCCTCATCTTGTGCTGAGCCTGCTGATATGGATGAGAGCAGAGCTGACAATCATGCATGTGTCAGTGACAGATGAATAATGGTTGACTGTATTTAGGGGGAGCAGTGGTGCCTGCCAGAACAGATGACCTGCCAGGTTAGAGAAGGGCCCCGGGGCCGCATGAGACGATCATGCAAAGACAGAACAGGTCTGACATCGGGGCTTTCCAGCCACAATTTATCTACGCTCTGTAGACACATGCTATTTCCTAATAAACTTGTCAATAATATTGATTCACAGAAGTCTGAAGTTACGTTTTTTAATCCAGAGAAAGCCTGTAGATTGGCCAGAGCCTTATTTAAACTATCTTAAACTCCAACTCAACATGGTGACAAAGCAGCGTTGACACAGGGGCCATGTGACCCGCCACCAACACACAACACGCTGTATTTTCTCAAATAAGCGTGTCTTAACCTTCTCCGGTCTGTTTTAGCTCAGCCTGCCCGGCGCTGTCGCTCTCCTATGAAATAATTACTACAAATTTGGTGCATTCGCATGATTGGGTTCATGGGATTTTCCTGCATCTAAATGGAGGCTCTGCTCCATGTCAGGGCAACAGCGATACAGTGTCGAGACAGGGCTGCGGCATTATGGACTGGTTGGGGCGATGCAGAGCTAAAAGGCAACATTCATCTCAGACAGGACGAGTTTAAAAAATGGCTCTTAAGAGGTCTTGAAAAGGTTCATGCAAGGTTGTGGGAGATTTATGCACAGCGGAGATGTTGTGTGCGCTAAAAATAGCCGACGCTTTGATGCGAGCTTCAAGCTTTCCTTTGAAATCAGACTTTGACATATCCCCACATATCTGCCATTTCATCACAAGACAGAAGACAAACTCCTCAAGCTCTAATAAGCTGTTTCCACTCAGATGGTGGCATTATTAGACGTGACACCCTAATATTTAGTGTTGATTTCCATCACTATAATGCTGTGTTTGGGTTGGAGGACTGGTGCATTTATTCGCAGGCAACTCTGCGGCATCTTTCCGCCGCAGCAGGAACAGAGAACATGACACCGGCCCTCGGTGTCCCGCCAAAAGCACCCAAAACTTCTCTAAACCTTCACAGAAATAGTCATTAGGAGCTCATTTCTTCTCCCGCAGATAATATCGCCACATTTGTCATCTCAGGAATGAGGAGCACCGCTGGGCGATCTGGCATATGAATCGCCCCGTCGATGTGGTGATTCTGGACTGGACACCACGCCGGCACAGCCAGGGTGGTCCCCGTTTGGTTGTCATTTCGTTTTTTTTGTTTTTTTCTGTGGCACTTCCCTGTTGCTTTTTTTGGTGCAGACAGACTGATGCTCTGAGATTTGTCTTGGCACCCGGCCCAGATTTGACACTGAAGCAGTGAATTAGAGAGGAAAATGATAGAGGAGGAATCTAAAAGGATCTAGCGGCTGCAATGTGAGGTGGTAACGAATCGATTTGACTCGGGGGTGGCTTCTTGCTTGAGCTTTTTGCTTTGGCTAAAGAGGAGCTGGAGCAGTAGTAGAGGTTTGGAAGGCTGTCGTGTGTGTGTGTGTGTGTGGGGGGGTGTGTGTGTGTGTGTGTGTGTGTGTGTGTGTGTGTGTGTGTGTGTGTGTGTGTGTGTGTGTGTGTGTGGTGATAGTGTGATGTAGAAGTTTGGTAGGGATCTGTAAACTCTTCCATGAGGAGGCCTTGATTTCACTTATCTGCTCCTTGTTTCTAACTATCTATGTTTGTGTGTGTTGGACCAAGCTAAACCTCTGTAATATTTATATTCCATGTAAACTGTGATTGAATCCAAAACATGCCAACAAAGCATTTTTTGATGTATGTGTTTTAGGTTCAAACTTTGTGACGCGTAAGATCAGCCGCTCTGTGGCAAAGATTCACCTCGGCCAACTGGAGAACTTCAGCCTGGGCAACCTGGACTCCAAGAGGGACTGGGGCCACGCCAAAGACTATGTGGAGGTAAAACACACACAACCCTAACCGCACACAAGGCCCAGAGAAACAGACACAAACTGTGTGCGTGCACTGCTTCAGAGTTGAACAGGGTTCAGACGTGCACATAGCATTAACGGGGCATGTTTTCCCAGATCGTTTGAGGCCGCAATATGCGATCTGCATGAAGCCTCCTATGATTCTCTGCCAAAAGCGAAACAGAGATAGAGAAAGAAAGAAAGGGGGGGGGGCGGGAGGAGAGGGAGAGATGGGGCTTCACGCTGTGAGGCCACAGACTGCACTCTGGTTTCCCACAACTCACCCATGTCCCAGATCCCTTCAGGCCCCCATCGCCATTCCCTTGAACGCCCGCAGAAGAAAGAGAGATATTAAGGGAACGCTGCGTCCTGGGGACGATGACAGAAATATGGTGTTTGTGTTAACGTGATGGTGCCAGCAGCAAGCAGAGAAAGGAGTGTAGAGATGAAACGAACAGTGGGGTCGCCACGTCCAGGAGCAGACGGCGCCTTCCATGCGGTGTGTGTGTGTGTGTGTGTGTGTGTAAGGAAGCGCATATTCCTACGTGCGTGTGTCTAAGTGTGTGATAGGTTAAGGTTGGTGTGTGTGTGGCTGTCGAGATGAAAGACTCGACGGGTTGCCATGTCTGACAGCAGACCCCTCGCAGCGGAGCGTGTTATTATTAGGAGGTGATGGTGGTGGAGGTGGCGGGGGGTGCTCTTTGAGTTGGGAGTGGGGGTGAGGAGGTTACGGTGGGGGGAACCTCGGTTTAACTGCGGATCGCAGCGTGGGGTCGCTGCGTCAGAGCAGGGCGGTGGCGAAGCGGCGGCTCACGCTGTTTCACTGTTAAGGCGGGTTGCGGAGGCGTAGATGGCGTCAGAGACGTGGTCACTGACTGATACGGGAAGACTTAATTGTCATATTCGATTAGAACCGCACTGAATAATATTTGCCTCCTGTGGTAGGAAGTCTGACTGAAACTGGGATTGATGAAATGGAGGGACAGTTGTTTTTGGAACATAATCTGTTTTTGGGATGGTACATAAATGGATTCACGTCTGACAAAATAAATAATGGTGCATATATTAATGTATCAATGTGATCTTGGAAGTAGAAGTTATATAAAAACAAATGTGAGGTGACAGGAAGGGGCGGCACTTGTAGCTGGATGCAAATTTTAGAGGCAGCACAATTGAGTCAATGGAAAAACCCAAGAAAACCCACTAAAGGCCCATGCGAGCTGATAATGTTTCCACCACAGTTTACACTCATCCTGTTGCTGTGTGACTTCATGAACATACAGAACCAAGAGGATGAAGGTGAGACACTGAAGGAAAGTAAAATAAAACTGGAGTTTTAAGTTGTGAAATGCAAGTCTGAGCTGTCACACAGAGACACATGGACAGCGTGTCGCTAGCTAGATACAGCTAATGTTTGTACAGTCACTGTTTGGGGCATGGTTGCCAGATCGGCCAGGTTTCTCCAGTTGGGATACTTTTGATTAACTTGGGATGGTAGATGAAATTTGGGCTGCTTTGGTCAACATTTGTCTTGTTTTGAAGGTATTGTGAAAATTGTATTACCAAAACAAGCCCTCATTTTATTGTCAGAAACGCACAGATAAAAAATTCAGTACGCTTCATTGTGTTCACTCATTCATATAATTAACTCATTTAATTTGATAAATATTTGATTGACATAAGTTGTATTCAGTCGTTGTTACTTACCTTGACGTCATCATCATCATCATTGACATTGACATGCTAATTTGTGTGTTTGGTTGTCTGACTGCACCCTTTCCTTTGATAAAAAGTCAAAGATAAAAGACTGTACAAATCACAAGACTGAGCTTCCTGATTAATACTGAAGCTTTTAAAATGAGCTCTGACTCGCACCTCTGTCTTCTTCATCCCAACAGCCACTGAGGTTCATTAGGTAGGAACTGTAGTAATAATGTAGGTATTTTGAGAAATATGGATGTTGTCATTAAAAACAACATTTTAAATTTCAGTTTAAGGTAAAGAAAAGCCTTCCAGAACCTCCACTGAGCTACTGTTTGAAACAACAAGACTGGTCCTTCTTCAGCATCCTGTTATGTTAGTCTGACTGACCAGTCGTGTACTCATGTGATGTATTCGCAATGCTGTGTCGCTGGATTTGTGTGTGTGTGCACTCGCCTGTCCAGGGCACCCTGGTTTGAGACGCCCCAGATTTCCTGTGGGAACGGCCGACATTCCACTTCTGGTGAATCAGGCACCTCCTCGTCGTGCGTCTCCTGTTTCGGAAAAGGCGGATTTCGGGAAGCCAAACAGAAGCTCGAGGTGCTGAGGGGAACTGATGTGGAGGAGGGGGAGGACGGGGGAGAAGATGAAGGCAGGAGGGAAACAGACGCGTGTTTGTGGGACGTTTGTACATTATGCATAAATGGGCCATCTCTCCCGCTGGAGGTTCGCCCCGCCCTGCGGACCATCAAAGGCCGGTGACTGTCACCACGACCCCCCTCTCTCCGTCTCACTTTGAAACATCCGTCCAGCCAGCGTCAGCAGCGCTGTGTTGCCATGGCGAAGCCAAACAACTGGCAATTTGTAAACAGAACCATGTGTGTCTGCTTTAGGCTGACAACTGCTTTTCCTCCCTCTCTCTCGCTCCCTCTCCTCACCCCACCCAGGACAGGGAAATTGCTTGTAATTGGCTGTGGATGGATTGCGGGTGGCAGGAGGGGCGTGCTGTGTGTCTGCTCTAACGACGTCTGAAGGCGTGCGGCTGGCTGGGCATCGTCTTGGCTGGGTATCGGGTGTCTGTCCCAGGCAGGCAGACAGACCTGGAGCTGCCCGGCTACTCTCAATGGAGTCCTTTTATTATTATTATGGTATATTACGGAATAGACCCCGGGAGCTGGACGCTTTAATATGGGAAGATAAAATTATTTAAATCCTCCTGATCTCATTTTCCTCATAAGGAGGTTAAGCTTTGGAGGTTTGGTGATGATGTTTGAAACATTTGGCTGCCCCCCTTATTTTTTCTTTTTGAGTGTGGTTTTGGCGATACACAACAAATATCAGAATCTCGAGTATGCCTTGGAGAAAAAAACCCACAGCAATCACTCACTAAAGAGTCTGTCAGAGTAGATGAAGATGTACGAGTTGTCCATCTTTACCAACTTCACCTCCCTATTTGCTCCTCTCCTCTCAGCCTGTGCCTCCATCCTGAGTGCCCATGGTGGGTACAGCTGTTTGGATTCCCCCTCCTTCTGGCTACAGAGATCCATTTCCTGTTTCAGAGAAGAGGGCTGGCTGGGAGGGAGCAGGAGCAGAAGTTGGCCCGGTGGTTTTGGCCCTCTCTCCCCCCTCGGGCTCCATTCGGCTGGCTCACTGTCTTTCTGTCTTATTGTCTGTTTCCTCTCCCACCTTTTTTATTCTTCATGTTCCCTCCCGCCTCTTAACCTTTTTACTTTTTGATGTTTTGTTCTCCTGAATAGCTGCGTCACTACGCCAGAGCCCCACCAAACTGTCGCTCCCTGTTGTCCAGCTCTGGAGCCGTTACCACCCAGTTACCACACTCTGACATCTAATAACCAGCTCCTATTTCTTCTGGCGTTGCTGTTCTTGCTGCCGTAGCACACCAGAAACCATTGCCAGATGAGATGTGGCTGACCCGATGACACACACAGTCCAACCCCCTTCTCCTAGCTCTTGTCTTGTTCGCGTATTTATTTTTAAAATATAATTACCTGTGAAATTCATGGCCTTAGGAAGGTGTTTCCTTGCAGTCTTAAGGTGTGTGTGTGTGTGTGTGTGTGTGTGTGTGTGTGTGTGTGTGTGTGTGTGTGTGTGTGTGTGTGTGTGTGTGGCAGTTTAGCTGTCTGATTCCTGGCATTGTGTGGAGGCAGCGAGGTGACAGGACAGCCCTGATGGTGTCATTTTTCACCTCCCTTTATTTTTCTTATCCCTTTTTTTTTTTTTTTTTTTTACTGCCACAGCTGCCTCTCTGTGCAGTAATGGTTACAGATGAGGCTAATTAGCCAATCACAGCGCAGATCAGGGCCAATCACAGATGATTGATGAGAGCGCCGGGCCATTCATCACATGTTTTTGGCCTTGGAGGTGACGGTGGGGGCAGTCTCCAGGCGTCGGTACAGTAAACTAGACATGTAACGTCTACATTTTTGACTTCTTGCTGAGGAGCTCACTCAGCGCGCAAAAGGAGCTCATTATCTTTCTAAAAGACATTTTGACAGGACACTGGATGTTTGGCTGTGGGAATAAGACAGAAGACGTGTTAGTTTGGGGGTGGTGTTGCAGCCTGACAGCCTCAACTGTTGCTCAATTGGCAGAGCAGGTCATGTGTTCGATCCTCAGCTGCTCTGGTAACATGTCGATGTGTCCTTGAGCAAGACACTTAACCCCAAATTGCTCCAGAAGGCCTAGCCCTCGGTGTGTGAATGAGTATTTAGATTAGATCCTGATGGGCAAGCAGCCTCTGCCATCAGTGTATGAATGTCTGTGAAGGGGTGAATGCTGACATGTGGTGAAAAGTGCTTTAAGTGGTCAGAAGACTAGAAAAGTGCTATAAATATTGATGTTTTGTGCACCTTGAAAAGGAGATAAGAGGCTTGAGGTTCATCAGAACTTGACAAATCCAGGTATTCTACCAATTTAAAGAGGCACTATTGAGTTCAGTTCAGTTCACAAAAGTGGCCACGCAGCCAAGCTGATATAATTTGCAGGTACTGACCGTACAGTTCCCACTAGGGCTGTACTAACTAAACTAAATAAATTTTCTAAATTTTCATTATTGATGAAGCTGTTGATTATCTTCTTGATTAAGAGAATAATCATTGGGTCCACAAAATGTCAGTTCCCTAGACGGTGGTGTGTGTGTGAGTCTGTGTGTTATATGCGTGCCTAGATCTTTACAGCAGTGATTCAGGGAGCTGATAAATACCTTTGCCTGCTCTGTAAGGTTTTAATAAACACAGCTGGAGTGGTAAAGAGCTAAAATGGGAGCTAATAGGGCAGAGGAGAGGGCGCGTTAGGTTTCATCACCAAAAACCTCCTGACTACAACTACAGCTCCCCACCTATCCCCCTCAACCACTGCTGCCCCTACGCACCCTCCCCTGGCATAGTCGTAATGTCATCTCTTTAGCATTGTGTGTGTGTGTGTGTGTGTGTGTGTGTGTGTGTGTGTGTGTGTGTGTGTGTGTGTGTGTTGTGTTTGTGTGTGTGTTTGTGTGTGTGTGTGTGCGTGTGTGTGTGTGTGTGTGCATGCATGCGTGCGTGTGTGCGCTCTGCAGGGGGGTTAGACTGAGGGTAGATCATTCAGTGAGAGAGAGACTGTGACAGAAGCTGCCGTCATGTTGACCTGGTATCCCACACAAGCAGGATAAGTAAACGACTGCAGCTGTGTGTGTGTGTGTGTGTGTGTGTGTGTGTGTGTGTGTGTGTGTGTGTGTGTGTGTGTGTGTGTGTGTGTGTGTGTGTGTGTGTGTGTGTGTGTGTGTCGTTAATTGCAGGTGAAATTTGACCTCTGGTCTTAACAGCAGTTTAATAAAGTGGGGTTTGCCCCCCTGTGTCTCAAAGCAATAAAACCTCACTGAACCTCCAGCAACACACATTTATAGAACACAATGAACAACATTACACAACATAACAAAAACATAAATGGCCGATAAAAGATATCTGATCCAGGTCTGAAGACTTAAATTAGTTCATGGACGCTTTAAAATCAACCGTACACGTTTCTTACAGTGGTTCTCAAGAGTAAGGGTTTGTATTTTAAGGATTCTATATTGAAATGCATTGTAGATTATAGATAACAGTGTTGATGCTCATCATCTCTCTGCTTCCACAAATAAAAGTAATAAAATGCTTAAGGCACAGACTTTTGCTGTAAAATAAAAAAAAGCAGGATTTTTTAAAAGAAACAGATGAGTTTGAATCTGTTACATTCCCATGCACCCAAACGTTGTGACCGCTGCTGTTCGCCTAATGGAGCACAACAGAAAACATCTGACGATATAATTGTTCCAGATTGCATTGACAGAAGTAAAAACCTGCCAAAAGGACAATGCAGTATTATATCTTTTTAAGGATTTGTAAAACTGAATTTCCCCACTGTGGGACTAATAAAGGAATATCTTTCTTTCTTTCTTTCTTAGATCTCTTTCTAGTGTCATGCATCTGCCTTTTGGAAGTTTCAAAGAAAGGAAGTTTCTTTTAAGTACTGATAGTGTTTGTAGATTTTAATGGAAATTTCATTATATCTAGTATGTTTGGTTACATTGTTTGCAGATTTTTTAGTTTGGTACTAACACGTTTTATGGATCAGAGAGTATTTTACATGTTTTTCGATGTCTTTAAAAGTCAGTTTTTAACTAATGGTTTGTAGAAATCTCAAATCCCCTTGTTAAACTGGAAGGTCTGAGTGTTTTAGACGACTGGATAGACTTGTTTTGTATCTTGTGACTGTGGAGTTTACTGTTTTGTTAAGTAGGTTATTAATTAAATTGCTTGTTTATTTCTGCATTAAATCTCCTTTTGCATATTTGAAGGTAGGCAATCAACACACATGGGCTGAGGTTTTGCAATGAAACTTGGATTGGTGTTGTTAGGTTGAAGGCGTGAGACACACACACAGGTAGACAGGAGAAAGTTGCATTTGGATAAACACACAGGAAAGAGGTGTAGGAGGTTAGATATGATGATAAGAATAATGAATTAGGTGAGAGACTTAAAATAGATCTCCAGGGAGGCACTCTTGCCCCACCATAGTCCAAATCCTAAATCACCAGACATGGGGTGAGTATTTACTGTGGCATGGTACCAGAGGGCCAGAGAAAGAGGTTCAGGGGGAGTCACAGAGCAGCGATACTGAGAGGATTTTCACAGTCCAGATAATTTAGAGCTGTGGGAAGATAAATGGAGGATGACTGTGTAAAAGTGACTCCCTCTTGCTGCTCTAACAATAGAGGAACAGATAACAGACAGATCCATGACAGCAGAGATACTAGGGTTACTGCATTTATGAAGAGGCCAAGGTAGAGTTTACAGCTTTACAGGCTGAAACCTGACCCAGGAGGTGTCCTCATTTTTGGGGTGAGATTCAGGGGTTTTCAGGGGAACGTCTTTCTTTTTTTTTTCCTCTGTTCCTGTTAATATTGTTCTCACCCGTTTGTTACTTCCCAGTGAGTATTGGCCGGAGAGCTCAGGGTGATTGGCTGTGAGAGTTGTATCAAAGCTGGAATACAGTTTGTAAAAGGAACGATAGGATTACTGGAGGCTGGGAGTCCTGTGTTAAACTGGGAGTGTATCTTTTACAAATAAAATAAATATCACAGTGTTTCTGCTGGCAGAATGGCAGTTTGAAACCCCAAAACACGCTGCAATGGACTTTGACTGCTGCAATGTGCACAGTCGTCCAGTCAGAAATTGTCAATTATTTGTCTCAGTGTCATATGCTGTGCTGTTTCCAATCGCTATACAACATCATAGCTGTGATTTGTAGGCGTGTCTCTGGTCCAGCTTTTTATTTAGTAAAACTAAAGAACGCATATTGCCAAGAAGTAAAAGTCAGTTGTTCATTGCATTGCAAATCAGCACCCAGCAGCAAGGCTACACTTCCACCATTTTGGACCGAAAGAGACTACCAGACGCCAGTAAAATGTCCCCTTAAAAGTGCCGTATAAATAAACAATAAGCAAAATAAACTTATTTCTGTTTCATTTTTCATATTCTACTGAAATGACGTGTGTTGGACAATAAAATACTATGAATATAACACACATGTTCAGTCCAAAATGGCGGGTACTGTCAAAAAAAAAAAAAAAAGCGCAGGAGTTTCGTCTCTTTATTTTATTCTCTTTGGTAAAACCTCAGCTTATTTGTACCTTGATGGGTATCAACTTTATACAGCACAGAGCACCAAAATGCAGATTTTGAGATTAATCCAAGAGATCAAACCTCCTCGTCCATACTAATCCTAAAGAGCCAGCTCCACATCTGTTCCTGTAAAGATGACACCAGAAAGCTCTAAACAATCTTCTAAATAAAGGAGGACCTTCATTATCAGTTGTTACATCACTATTACTTTGGACATATCAATAATTTGAACAGTTTGAAATATATTATTATATTATTACATTTCCTTTTTAATACACACTCAAGTCTGAGAATTCATTGAAACTTAATTGAGCAATTTTTTTCCAAGCCGATGTGGATTCCTTGAAAAATAAAAGTTTGAACATCTGCATTGTCACAAATCAGGCATCTAGTGATACAATTGAAAGCTCCAGAACAGCTGTTAAGTTGATTTTTGTCAAATCTTTTCTTTGCTGGCTATACAGTTGCTGTTCTCTCTGTGTTTTGGTTTTCATTCTAGGAGACAGTCTTACACATTTTGATTCAACACAGTTTTTTTTATGTCTCTAACTTAATAATCCTTGTTTTACTTGCTTCATCTGCGCAAAGCCAATCTTATTGTTCGGTGTTTGTGGCCCTTTTGGCTTACCGTCCTTCAGAAATGAAGCGACTAGCACAACTCTTTATTATATGTGCAGGAGTAGGCAGTGAAGATGATTAAATTTGACGTGAGTAGTGACTTTATTTTCCTGTTTCAAGGCTGCTTCACTCCATAAAACATTGGAAGTCTAGAACACACTATAACACTGTACCAAAATGATCTTCCTCCTCCAGGTTAAGGACAACTTTTGGAAGTTGTAATGCAAATGTGTGTCAGATTTAATAAGGTTTTATTGCGGTGTTGGTGGTGAGTGTAAATCATTTTTAAATGATTGGAATCAGAGACTCATAATAAATTTGTAGTGGGCACGCCAATGACTTTTTCTGCCTGATGGAGTCAAAAACACCCAAGTGGTGCTTGTCTTTGCGTTTTAGTCCGAATGTCTGTCCAGCTGGACGGCTCTGGTTGGAGGATTGTCTTTCTGTAGGGAAGGAAAGAAGAAAAGATAGAAATGTTTCATGTTGGAAAGTACTTTCTGGGCACACTTGAACTTTTACTGTGTAGTGGTCCTGTATATTTTATTGCCTAAATATTAGTAATATGTCTTTGTAATGGTGAAAACAAGACAAATGATCGTGCTACTGAGCTTTAATGGTACTTCAGAATAGGTGTGTGTGTGTGTGTGTGTGTGTGTGTGTGTGTGTGTGTGTGTGTGTGTGTGTGTGTGTGTGTGTGTGTGTGTGTGTGTGTGTGTGTGTGTGTGTGTGTGTGCAGCTTTAGCAGCAGCTGGCTGTCTGTCTCAGAGTGACAGGCCTAAGCTCTCTCCTGCTGGGTTGAGGATGAAAGCAGATGCTCTCCTTCTTCTTCTCCCGATCTGTTTTTCTCCCCTTTCTCCTCACCGCCTTGTGTAACCAGAGTCATCAGCTTTCATATGAAGGCTGCAGGATAGTTTGCACCCCGGAGTCCTGCAGAAAGCAAATACGCACATACAGACATTGACAGGCTGACGGTTAAGCTAGACAGATGCAGAGGCAATACAGATGCACAGATGTATGAAGATGTGCACATTAGTTATAACAGGAAGGAAACCACCATACACCACTCTAAAGTCTCCAAATAGTAAATAATACAGTCACACAGTAGTTTGTGACGCAGTAATGTATTGATTTGTGTATATAGGCATGAATTTCACATTTTTTTGTGATGGTCAACATGAAATCAGTCAGTGTAAGTAATTCATGTAATTAATGACTGGAGCGAAAATTTACATGTGCGCCACGTGTTGCTGGGCATTTGTAGGAAAACACAAAAATGTGTTGTTAAAAGTCATGCTAAAAAAGGGGAAATTAATGTCCATGTACATAAATCAAGTAGATTAAATTTCATGACTCCTTTACAAACTGCTGTGAGACTGCATTGAACAATAAGATCCAAACATAAAAAAAGAAATATGCAAAATATTGCCATCCTCCCAGATGCAGCCCCCCACCTCCCCATCAGGCTGCAGCAAAACAAAGCAACAAAACAGAGTGACATAAGAGCCAACGGTTAATATGTGTGTATTTGTTTTGAAAACCAAGACGGGGACATGAGCCAATCACATTTCTTAATAACAATGAATATGCACTTATGTTTCTCCTTATGGGAATTGATCCATGTTCTGTGGTGTTAAGAAATCTTCACATTCTTTGTGCTAGAATTTTTTAATATGAATCACTAAAAATGTCCCTTACTTTTGCCAGTAATATATTTTTTTATATATTTTTTTATTTATAGTTTTTTTTCTCCCAGTGCCTTACTACGAAGGGTATTTGCATGTTTTTATGCAAAAATCTTTCTTCATTCATCAAAATAAGCCAAACTTCTCCCTTATATTAGTGTATTAACACTGAGAAGCTGAATAAGTCCTCAATCTACGTTCATGCAGTCCTAAATTAACAAAATGCAAATTTAAATGAGGAACTATGTGATCAAAGAACAGGTAAACAACGTTGACAGTTTGACCAAACATTGAATGATAGCTTTTGGTGTTTGAGTTTTCTACAGCTGGTGGTCCAAGTACCAAAAGCAATATTCAGTAAATAAAGGCTGAGTCTACCAGTGCAATTTTTTTCACAGCATGAATGCTTTATTGGAGTAAACACGCTAACAGTGCTATATTTCTATGGCTTATTTCAGTTGTCTTGATTTAAAACAGGAAACAAAGGCCATAGAGTGTGTTGTCCTGCGGTTTAGTGTTTGACAGGTTTGGTCGGTGACGGGTTTGTGTGTGTGGAGTGAAACCCCCCTATACCTCCCACCTGGACAGAAGGAGCCGAGCAGGAGGGGGTGAAGGAGTAAGGGAAATGGATGGCTGATAGGTGGTGGGAGGGCTCAGTACCCTGCTGGGGGTTTAACAGGTCGGGGCAGCTGGGGGTGATGAGTAGGGCTGTGTGAGAGGAGAAGGGGAGGCAGAAGGGCTTCCCAAACTATATTTAAAGAAATAACTGGATATTTTTTGATGCAGTTTGCATGTAGGGGAAGTTATATCACATCCCATACTTAACAAAATGCCTGAAATTTTCCCTCCAAATTTTCTGTTAGTTACTATTGCTTGTCAAAAAGAAAGACGTATTTCTGGTTTGAGACTACTCCAATCTTTATTTAATTAGCATCACATTATTTTGCTATATGCTATTTGTTTCTCAAATCAGCACTTATTTCTCACTCTGACATTCGTCACCAGTAAGAACTTGTTTCATTCATTTGCTATATCTGTTCAAAATGTACCTTAAAGGGAGATTTGTCAATTATTTAATGCTCTTATCAACATGGAAGTAGGTAAATATGCAGCTTTATGCACATGTATGTATACATTTGTTATTGGAGGTCAGTTAACAACACAAAACAATGACAAATATTGTCCAGAAACCCTCACAGGTACTGCATTTATTTTCATGAAAATATGCTCAAACTGCAGCCCAACAGGCAACAACAGCTGTCAGTGTGCTGATTTGACTATGACTTGGCCCAAACTGCATGTGATTATCATAAAGTGAGCATGTCTGTAAAGGGGAGACTGGTCGGTACCCAGAGAAGCCATTTTCATTCACATATCTTAAGGTCAGAGGTCAAGGGACCCCTCTGAAATTGGTGAAGACAATTTTGCAACTATGAAGTGTTATTTAGCCTCCTTCATGATAAACTAGTCTGACATGGTTGATACCATTGTATTCCTTAAGTTTTCTAGTTTCAAATGATAGTATCTTCACTCTAGCTTTGAGGTTGAGCCTGTTTTCACCGAATGCATTAAAGAAATAAGTGGCGCTAAAACAAATTTGCATTAACATGCTATTATTGCGTTAACATTGATAGCCCTAATACATAGCTTTAGCTTTTTTTACACAAGGAAAATATAAGCATGTCTTTCAACAAAATCCCATTTTTCACATCGGCAAAAGAAGCCAAAGTTCTCAAATGTTCAATGTATTATGAACACAAGAAAGTTTATCTAACATTATGTCATATAAAGCACTTGTCTAAATAAAAAAGGTTCAAATTGGCAAGACTGTGATTTACATCAGGATCTCATTGTTCAAAGAAAAAACTAAACAAGATTACTGATCAGACAGTTGATACCAGCTTTTAGTACTTGGCAGTTTTCAGTATTCAGTGCTACAGGCACATTTCAGCTGGTACCAAGTACTGATTCGATACCCAGCCTGAGCGATGCCAACAAAGCTTGCAGTGAGCTGACAGAGACAGAGAGCAGTAGGTAGAGTCCACAGCTGGTGTGTGAAGACGCTGATTGGGAAGCACAAGTGTGAGAGGCACCCTAATGCAATAATCCCTCCCAGGCCTCTGTGTGTCTGCTATGTGTATTTGTCATAGAGAAAAGGCTGAATCTCATGTAGCGACACTTTAGGGAGTATGAGGGAGTGAAGTGAAGCCTTCAGTGGTCCAGCAGACAGGACCGGTGGAGTGGAGGGATGTTTAGAGGAGTCGGGGTGGAGGTCGTCTTGTTTTAATTGTGTGAGGAGTCTGGCCGACTCTTTGGGACTGGAATGTGTGTGACCTTCTCTCTCGCTGTCTCGCTCCTTCACACTCCCTCGCCCGCTCGCTCTCCGTGTGCCTCTCGCTTCGTCAGACGGTCGAGGGACTCGTGGGAAGATTCTCCGTCCAGACTGCAGAGCGTCGAAACGGAGCCAAGTATCACAAGAGCTCAGTCACAGTCTCTCACAGCTCTCTCTCTCCCTCGATTACATTTTTGTCTGACTGACTGACCCCTCTGAAACTCGGCTCTCTGTGGACACACTCTGCGTGGCTGTGTGTGTGTGTGTGCGTGCGTGCGTGCGCGCACATGTATTCACACTGCATGCATGTGCCTACATGGCAGCATCAGTATTACTCGGCCTGTAAGAATAAATAGCTCCCATTGTGCACATCTGAAAAGCATTTCCTTGCTTGTGTTTGTGTGATATGTTGGTTTTACTTCAGCTTTAATGTCTTGTTCTCCTGCTGCTTGTTTCCTTCTTGATAGTTTTTTTTCTGTTTGCATTAAGGCCTATCTGTGGTGTCAGCTGCGCCACAGAAACATAAATAATAAAAATTGCATTTTGCAACATTATATATACTTATAAAGTTGAGCCAAGTGCCACATGACTGGACAGAAAAGATTTCATGAGCATTACTCGATGGAACATGTTTTTCATATTAATTGGTCATCAGATCAGTCATATGAAGCCAGGCTACTACTCCATGCGTAACTATGTGTTGGTATTAATGGGCTCTCATCCGTCAGATGGTGGGCTGCAACTAGCAGTTATTTTCATTGGCGATTAATCTGTCGGTTACTTTCTCGATTAACTGATTACTTGTTTGGTCTATAAAATGTCAAAAAATGGAATGGGAATGATGATGGGAATTATTACTTAAAATGAATGACTAAATAGCAATGTTAAAATCACCCTATTTTCTGCAGAAACTGAGTTATGTTCACTATAAATTATATTATGTAGCATATTTTAATCTATACACTTTTTCCATTTTTTGTATTTTGTATATACAGTAGGTGTATATTTGTTTATATTTTATTTTATTTTTGTAACTGATTGCCCTCTTTATTATATTAACATGTAGTAATGCTGCTTTTGTGATAAGTGTTTTTTTTTTTTTAATTTCTTATTTTATTGTAATGTTATCCGAAAACTTCTACGGTGATTTTTCCTGACATCTGCAAGCAATCTTTTCACTTGTGTGTGAGTAAATAAATGCTTCATAAAATAATCCAGTTGTAAGTTGCAGCATCGTCAAGCTACAAACTCCATAATGAAGTCAACTTGGGTACACGTGCAACTCATGAACATTGCTTTTATCTTTATTGCTCTCCACTGTGAGCTCCCTACTTATGTAGAACTGCCTCATTTAACAACTTGATTGTGTTTTTTTTTATGAGCTGAATGCAACTGCAGGTAGACAGAGGGAGCAATTCAGACCCAGACAACGTTTTCCTGCCGGGCCCACTGAGAGCTGCCTGATAGTCTATTGAGTGTGACAGAGACAGCATCCCAACCAGTCCACTTCAAACTGGCCTGATAGCTTTAATGGAATGGAAACATTTGTTGGGTCAGAGCACTGAAAGCCTGTCTTCCTTCATCGCACAATGCCAAATGGCTTCCTCATGTTGTCTGTTTATTATTAGACTTACATCAGATCCACGTTCACACAGGCTTATGGTATTAAACCGGGCGCGTGTCGTCGCCGTGTGGCACACAAGCTCACACACAAGCTCACACACAAACGTTGATATTTTACACTTACAAACATGCTGGCAGGCACAAACACACATGTTCGCAATATGCTATGTGGGCAAATTTTTGAGAGGAAAAAGGTCACTGTAATAAACGACTTGTATTCAGACACACGCGTATAAAATAGTTTATATATAAAACAACAGGCTTGTGTGCACTTGGGCACATGCACTGCCGAGGTTCATAATTGGTGAGGAAACGCTGCGCCGAGGTGTCGGCCTGATGGATGAGGAGAGAACTGACATGGCGTTCAGAGGCTCTCTCTCCACCACAATGAGGCTTTCACTCCACGCTGCTCACGCTGAACTCTATCCTTGTTAAAACAGCCGCGATGGAGAGCCGTGTATTTGCTTTCAGAAGGTGGGACTTTCTAAGGGAGTGCCAGGGATCTCTTTTTTAATTAAGTGGCCCCTGTGTGTGTGTGTGTGTGTGTGTGTGTGTGTGTGTGTGTGTGTGTGTGTGTGTGTGTGTGTGTGTGTGTGTGTGTGTGTGTGTGTGTGTGTGTGTGTAGCCTGAGGGGAGGTCCTGTCTATGACCTGCAGTGATAGCAGCGGTTTGTTTTCATTCTAAACTTGCCCCAGAGTTACTGGTTTTGCACCTTATTTGACCTCTGCTTGACCTGGTCCGTCACCTTCCACTGACCCTCCTCAGCTCAATACCAGGGATAGGTTTTGTTTTTTTTTCCAGTGACACCTCTCTTTTTGCCTTTGCCCTTTTTCTTTTTTCCTCCAGTCACATCCTTTCCTTCCATATTCCCTCCTCTCACTCTCGCCGTCTCTCTCTGTCTCTCTCTCTCTTTCGACTCACCTCACAATCCCCTAGTCAGCTTCCCGTCACACATGTGCACCGAGCCGTCTGTGCACACGCAAACAAATGTGCACGCGCACACACTCACTCAATCAGAGTGAATGATTGCACATTTGTCTTGACAGTTGCTATAAAAAGAGCCGCCCACTAAACACTGCAGTCCTCTCATTATATCATTACCGACCCACAGCAGGCAGGCAGTGCTCTGACTTCTGTCTCCCTCTTTCCTTCTCTGTTTTCAACTCTGTTTTTCATTTATCTGTGTGTTTAGAGAACAGGAAAGAACAGAAGAAAAGCATGAGGGGGAAAAGAAAAAGAAGTGGGTGGTGCTGTGGAGTGTAGAGGTGGGGACATGCGCCGTGGCGAAGGGGAATCCCTAGCTCTCCATTGTGGAGCGGAGGCTCCGTGGCTCCAGGGGGCAGGCCAGCTGAAGTGTTTGTTTATGTCTGTGGGCCAGAGGGGAGATTCGGTGGCCATGTTCAGCAGCTACATGAAAGGCCCAGAGTGCTCTAATGAGGCGTAATTGCCGAGCGCGTGTGTTTACGAGATTGCGAGGGAGCGAGGAGGGAAAGAGAATGAATAAGCACGTTTCACCCTCTCTGTGTTTACTCACCGTCTTCACAAATCTTAACGTATTTCACGACGCAATAGCTTTGCCTCGTTGCTCTCCAAACCAGCGCAACCTCAAAGTATAGACCTCGCTGATTGGTGACTGTCACGGCCTGTCATGCTTGCTTTATTCCTCGAGATGCTGAGCTGCAGACTAGGGTGAAAATGCCGGGAGGTGTAGTCTCTCGTGTTGGCCACGTGGAAGCATTCAAAAATACTCCGCATGCAAATTTAGAAATCCAGAACAGAATAGATGCTACTGTAAGAGAGGTGTGTGATTATGTGTTTTTTTGAGTTGAGATTTTTTTTTTTTTTTTACATACATTTTACATTATACTGTGTGGAATAATTGCAGTATATGATGAAGCTGACATTTTATCTTTTTAATCACATATAAATCATAAATAAATCCCATTTAATACCAAAACCACAGCCTGCCATAGCATATGCCATATGATGCCAACACTTCAAGCAAAAGAACCATACAGTATGGTTGCATTATTTGACATGTATTTTCATTATGACGAAATTTGGAAATTTGGCATTGGAAATATGTTAAGTAATACAAATATATGGTGCCTCTGTGTATTTTAAGCTTTGTTAATGACTTTTGGCCATTAGGGACCAGAATATTTAGCTGGGTTTGTGTCCATGTCCAATATTCACTCTCCTTTCAGCTCTGTTTTGGTCTCCACCAACTCCTGAGAAAAATATCTGGCTCTGTAGCTAATAAATGCATCACTTTCTTCAGCAGCTAGTCTCTAACTTTCCCTGTCTGACACCTGATGGGGTGGGTTTGGTGAGTTTATCAGAGCTTTCTTGTTGAAAGCAGCTGCCTGCTGTTGCTGGAAACAAGGCCGATGAGAGTGGTGATACTTAACCAAAGAGTACCGTATGTTTTGCACTATAAGGCACACTTAAAATCGGCCAACTGTTTAACTCAGACACTGATGATGAAGGATTTGATGGATTTGTGGAAGAGGAATGAACTGAGAAGTGAGTGTATCATTTTTTATTTCATGTGTTACAACTGAAAAATGTTGAGAGTTATTGAAGTTATTGAGTTATTAAATGAATTGAATAAAGTTTGACTTATCTGACTGTTTTGTTTTACTTAATGCGCCTTATAATCCGGTGCGCCTTCTAGTGCAAAAAATACAGTAATTGTGCCGTTCAACCAAAACAATGAGCTAAAAGAGGCTAAAAAAAGTGTTGTAGGGTTGGGGGACTATTCTCCATCTATTTGACACTCTGATCTTTTAACTTTCATGCCATTATGTGAGTCTTTGTTAATAGGACTTTACGTGTCTTTGGGCTATGGTAGCATTCTGTTGCACAGACGTATAAGCTACATGAGGTTGTTGCTACCATAGACTTTATATAAGATGTAGACACAGTCTCCGTGACATCACCCATTGTGTTTGACTGCCGTTTTTGAAGCCTTAGAGATCGGCATTTTGGCTGTCGCCATCTTTGTTTCTGGCTGTCACCATCTTGTTTTTTTACAACCAGAAGTGACATGAGAGGGTGGAGATAGGTACAACCAAACCAAATGTTAATATTAACTTTAATGAACTGAAAACACACTATGAAAGGGTTAAAGTTCTAAGACGAAAACACAAACAACTCTCAGAGGTAGTGAACTGTCAATCACACAGTAGCCAAGCCTTAAAGCATCCCCTGCTTTATGATCCATTTACTCTAAATGTGACCATAAATAAATGAACATCATGCTGTACTGAAGAAGATTTGAAACTAGTGATTGAAACCATAAACTCATGTTTACAATGTTTACTGAGGTAATAAATCAAGTGAGAAGTAGGCTCATTTTCTCATAGACTTCTATACAATCAGACTTCTTTTTGCAACCAGAGGCGTCGCCTCCTGCTGGCTGTTAGAAAGAATGCAGGTTTAAGGCACTTCAGCATTGGCTTCACTTTTCAGACCCCGTGGTTGCCCACTGGTTGCTACACAGACAATACTTGTTAGTAGGATAAATATATCAGTAGATTTGGTCTCCTCCAGGTGCTTTTGATAAGAAAAAAAAAGGTAAAATAAAGTTTTATGTAATGTATTAGCCTTTTAGATGTAAGGCGGACGGGTTGATCACGTGATTGAGCATCTTAGCTGAACTGACGCCCGAGCTCTGCTGTCTGTCATGTCATAAAGGCCTGCGTGGGTAGACCATGATGAGCTCTTAAATGGCCTGGAAATGGAAACATGACTGTTTTGTATTTACAGGCCATTTAGAGCTTTCCACTGGCGTTCACACTCTCCAACCACAGAAAACACAAGCTGCTGCACAGAAAACACCAGCCTACGTGCATACTGTACACTGCAGCCACTGAGAGCTCTCTCTGTGCGCTTCAGAGTGTGTGCGCGAGTGTACGGGCGAACGCTCGCCGCCCCCGAAATAGCATGCGCCCTCAATTACTGCTGCAAACACAGGTGTGGAAAGCAAGGCCTCTCTCCACCCAAAATCCCAGACCCACCGTCCAGCACACAGCGCCCTGTGTGTTCCTGTTTGGGAGCACAGGAAGTCCAGCATGTCTGTGTGTGCGCACGGTTGTGAGGAAAGAGAGTGTGCAGATGTGTGTGACTGAATGAGTGAGTGAGTTTGTGCATCTGAGTGTGTGAGAGAGAGAGTTTGTGTTTGTATATGAGTGAGTCCAGACCACACCCTTTGAAGTGAGCAGCGCAGTGTGTTGGGGTTTGGGCACGGACACACAGCCCCTCCACTGGCTGGCTGGAAACCCTATACCCCACATCAATCAGACCTGCCACTCATGCATTATTCATATCCCAGACACACACATTTAAACCCACACTTTCTCATCCTTTCACTGTCGTTTTTTGCTCCTTACTGTATATCACTAGTTGGCAATAGGAGTAAAATAGGGTGGGTGGTGCCACTGATGGGGGTCTGCCTCCATTCAGCCTCAGTAGGTTGGAAACAAAGGAGGAGTTTGTGGAGTTTTCATTTTATAAATTGCAGGCCCAGATTTTGAGTGTTGGAAGTAGCGAAAAAGATTATGAATCGTTAAAAAGAATCAAAATAATTCTCACGTTTTTAATGACATTCGTCCTCAGACAGACTTCATCAGGTAACAACTAACTGATTAGTTGTCAAGTATTAAATTAACTATTTTGATAAGTGTCAGCAGTTTGAGTAATTTAAAAAAATGTATCTGATTCTAGCACCTTAAATGTGAATATTTTATGGTTTCTTTACTGCTTTGGGAAACAGTAATCAACATTTTTCACCACTTTCTGACCATTATAGACCAAACAACTAATTGGTCAATGAACAAAGAAAATGATCAGTTTGCAGCCCTGATTTGACCTTTTTAACAGTTTTTAAAGCTTGTCTTTTGACAAAAATACTTAACATAATGCTTATTATCTTTTTCCAGAACTATCATCCGCATCACATAACCTTCATCAGTGTTTGCTCAGTTGTCATGGCGATAAAATAGCTGCCATCACATGACCTAAGCATGGAACTTCGGTCATGTGATAAAAGGTAGTAGTATGCTGGGGGTGGAGTCAAAACACAACCAATATTTTAAGCTTACATACATGATGAAAACTGGGCAAACACTAACCTCTGATGAATGCTGTGACATGCAGTTGAAAGCTCCAGAAAACACCAGAAACTGAGGACCTTGAGTTTAGATTTCTTTTGTCAAACAGCTGTTCCCTGAATGAACTTTGACCTACTGTACTTGTAGTCCTGCTGACTGCACTCACAGTTTTTTGGGTTTTTTTTTTGCAGTGAGGGACTATAATCTTTATTCTGGTGCGATCGCATTCAGTGTAGAAGTGGTTTAGATAATCTAGCTAAACTGCTGGCTTGTTCACAACTCTCCTACGATTGTGTTTTTGCCCCGTTGGACTTGATAAGGATTTTGCTGACCCCAAATCTCAGCAATTACTTTTGTTGTTTTCGTAAAAGAAAAAAGAAAAATGGCCCAAACCACGAAAATACGATCTAACATGTAATAAACCAGGATTATCCTTTAATGCTGTGTTCAGCTTTAGAGCTTAAAATAAAATGTATTTCATATACAAGTGTTTGAAAATAAGTCGTATTCAGTTGCCATGTCTGTTTTTAGCCTCTGAAAAATGGACGGGCCCTGTATGGAAAGCTATCCATCATCCTCCTCTTCAGTCGCTCTCCCTCTCTCTCCCCATCTGTGTCGATGTGAGCTGGTATTGTCCCACTCTCCACAAAGCCCAAAATGAGCAGTTTCCACTCCACCGTTTTCTGACGTCCTCGTCGTGTGTCCTGATTCTCAAACCACAGACCAGATTCTCCCTCCTCTGTTGTTCTCAGACGTCAGTCTGATGCTGTGGTTAGATTAAAATCAGACCTCAGAGGATGAGTTGTTACTGACCTCTTGTCTTCCCAACAACTATCACTGCCAGCGGAGGACTCGGAGACAAAGAGAAGTATTAGCTCTTCTAGAGAAGCAGACAGGAGCTATGAAAATGAGCCCAGTTTGACATGAGAATTAGCTTTTGTAAACAGACAGAGCAGTCAGCATCAGGCTACTGACACCCCTGGGTGTTACATTCCCACATCTTCAGAGACTCAGCGTTTGAATTAGCAGCACACAGTTTATAATAGGATTTGAATACTTTTGAGTGCAAACTGCAGATGCGTGACATCTGTTTGGCTGCGCCGGACAAAGCTGCGCTTATTAAATTTTTCTAAGCTTGTTTATATTCATATGAGGTCACTGTTGAATTATTGATTAGAGGAAAAGTGTGAGGTGGGCCTGTTCATCTATTTGTCACAGAGGAAGGGTGTTTCCCTCTTAAACAGCAGCAGATGCCTGCTCCGTCTGTCTGCGTCTCCTCTCTGTCTCACTCTCTCCACGTCTTTCTCGGTTCGAGTCTTTCCGCCAAATGGAAAGTGACCCTTGGCAGGCAGCATGTTAAACACAGTGGGTCACTGTCGGAGAAACATGCTGGCAGCTTTCGCCAAAAACGCTCTGGCGAGTTGTTCAGACTGCATTTGCACTATTTTACCAAGCAGTTGTTGTACGAGCTTTGGCAAAGTCAGTCTGAGGTATACGCCCAGAGTGAGCGGGGGGAAAGCTGGGGAGTTTTAGAGCGACAAAAATATCAGTTTTGACAAACGAGCCCAAGCAGGCGCCATTTTTTTTAAAAATACATGCTGGACACAGAAACAAAGGGCATTGTTGATGGAGGGATTTGACAGGCTCACATGACTGCTACAGGAGTTGTTGAGCACCATTACAGTAGCCAGGGGGCCCTTTATGAGGTGGAGAATATTGTGCATATACAGTATGTGCATAGCATATGTGAAGTGTGTGTGTGTGTGTGTGCGTGTGTGCGTGTGTGCATGTGTGTGTGTGGGCCAGGGCAGGATATGAGGAAACCTCTGAGCAGCTCAGTGGATATTTGTTCGCATTAACTCAGATCGTTTAGTTTAAACAGACACTGAGTTGGGTTCAGCTCCAGTTCGCACAGTGTGTGCTTCTACATGTGTGTGTGCACCTTGTTATCTTGGATCTCACTAAAATTGATTAAAGGAAAATTATTAGTAAGCAGTGAGTTTATGTAACTGTATATAATGAGCATGTTGTGGAGGCTACTGGTGGTTTCATGCAGAACCAGATACCAACCCACCCGCCCCCCTCTCTCCTCTGGCCAGGATACGGCCGAGGCTCACCGTAGCTAACACAAACTCACTCACAGGAAGCCAATAAGGCATCAATGTCCTTCCAGAGATCCACAGATGGTCCTGTGTTCGACTGTTAGTGTGTTCAGATGGGTCCAATATGAGAACCGCAGCTCACAGGTTGTTGTATATTTACTCACGGAGGAGAGACTCCAAGACTTCGTCCCTTGTTCATATTATTGGGAATTACTCCAAGTTATGAAGAGATTATAAGTGACTGAGCAAAGATTATGGACAAAAACCTGACCTATTGTGTTTCATGCAGCTCGCTGTGAACTTATTAACATGTTATCCGTGTCTCGTTCTTGTCTATTTTGACAACCACTGCTCACAAGATCCTTTTTCTGAGCATGAGAGGGATTGCGGGGCTGTTTTTGTAGCTTGGACTATAGTTTGACAAAAACACTGGTGGTGCTTTTTAGGTGGTACAATGTCCTTATAATAAGGGAGTGGCTAAACAAACGCACTGTGGCTGCTAATGGTTGGAAGATCAGAACAGTGACAGTCGAGTTACACATGAAAGTACAGAAATATTAAGCACCAATACTGTAATGGTATGTGATTTTTAAAGTGACACCACAATGCTTTACTGCATGAAAATGATTCATTTAACTGCTACAACCTGCTACTGTACATGTTGATTATAGTCAGTGATTATACTTATTGAAACTAGGGATGTCACAATACCAGAAATCTAGTAGTCGATACCAATACCAGTGAATTTCCATGATTGTCAATACCCAATTTGATAGCTGGAAGAAAAAAAAATCCCATGTAATTCAACACACCCTGTTTTATGAAAAACATTGATATGAAAACATCTCCTTCAATCAAATGGATTTATTTCACGAGATTACATTTGAACAAATCATGAGGACATTGTAATTTACTTTTGCTCAATAGTCGTTTGGCTGAGCAGACCATGAACGCCCCATAATTATAACTCAATGGAACCTCTGTTAATGTTAGTAGCTCCATTATTTATCCAAGCAGCACTGTGCTGCCCACCGGCTGCTGACAGGTAACATTACTAGCACAGTTTGTTGTTCACAGTGTCGCATTATCAGGTAAATATAGGGTGTACCCCTCGGGTTTAGTAGTACCATGCTGCTGGGCGCTTTAACTGAATGATAAAGCATACATATGCGTCATTGTGAATGGAACTGTTTGAAGGCATCAATACAGAGCACTCGATCGCCACGGAGGCATGACATGCCAAGAAAGCGCACAAGTACGACTCTCTTTTCCCATCACGGTACCTCCAGTAGTGTCACGTTTTTAAAAATTTTGGTATTTACTTGGTACCGAAGTACTGGTTCTTGTGACATCACTAAAAACAACAGGTATGTAATCTAAAAAATCACTGAAGTTTTAAAAAATAGGCCATGTTTTAATAGACACTTATATATGTATTTACTTGTAAGTATCCAAAACCCGTTTACTCGACTATATATTCACCTGCTCCAAAATTTCATCTCAAAGCCTCAAAATCTCAAAGCCTCTCCTCCATAAATAGTTATATGTCCTTTCTGTCAGACATTTTTACTTTTACAATTTAATACAATGTAATACTTTATTTTACCTTTTTTGGGCCAATCAAGAGGCACTGGGTAATCCATTTATCCATGTATTTTGGAACTGCCCAGGGATAAGACTCAGAAATGCCTTTGGATTTCTCCATTTTATTTTTAGGAAATTTTAATTTCCAGGCTAGACGTGCTGATAAATATATGTTTGGCATCTTGACATTGGCTTGTAAAAAAAAGTGCTCCCAAGACACTGGTTGCTTCCTGAGCCCCCCACAATATCAGAGTAGATAGATATTGTAAATGATATATAAATACATCATGGAAAGGATTAGCCTCTCTCTCCAACTCAAGAAAAATGTTTTCACTAAGTGCGTTAAATATATAAAGCTCTGAGGACCAGATTTTGTGGAGGTGTTAAATAATTGATACTGTAGTAGCTGTTGTTTGTTTGTTTGTATGTATGGACATATCCTTTTAAAATCTCTCTTATATTTAATTTACATTTATCTGCATGTTCTATATAAAAGGAAAAATAAAATGTTAAAAAAAGTAACATACCTGAAAGAAAATGTTAACTACATTTCCAGATTTCAGCACAAGAAATCTAATTTGCCTCCAGTAGTTTTTATAAATATGTGCCATTTAAATCTGTTATCTGTTTATTTTTTAAGGGTTTTGTTTTCCCTTGTGAATGCACTGAAGGCAGCTGCTGATTGTTTGCATGTTCACTACTCTGGCTGGCTGGAATGATGGGCGTCCTCCATTTAGCCCAGTTCACCTGTTGTATCCCAGCAATTAGCTCGCTATGCTCTGAAATAAATGTTGTGAATTAGCCCGTGATGCGACCCCGCCGCATTCGCCGCTGACCCCATCCATCTTCATTATGCTTCAATTATTGGCTAAACTTGTAATTGCCATGCCGCTCAGTCTGCATGAGAAATCCTGGCATGTTGACCACATCCATAACTCACCAGCAGCACTGCCTCCTCCTCCTCCTCTTCCTCCTCCTCCTCCTCCTCCTCCTCGTCCCGACCGCTGCCAGCCCATCCTGAGCCCAGCAAGGGCAAAGTGGAAAGGTTAAAGGGGGCGGGCGGTGAGGGAGGGAAGGAGAGGTCACGGCTACGGTGAGAAGCGCTGCCAGAGTCCACTCCCAGAATGCCGAGCTGGAGTCAGTCTCTGCCCGGCCACGCTGAGAATCATGGGAAAACATGATAGACAATTAATCACAGCCAATGAGGTGGAACCGGCCTGCTTGAGACCGAACTGACAGCGATTATTGATGTGTTGTGTGAGTGGACATTTGTGGTGAAACTATGTGTGATTCTCTCTGCATGCGAGCTGACATCATGTTGACCAAAGTGTCTGCTTTGGTTCTCTCCAGTCAGCTCCTTAGTTACAACACAGAAACACAAAACACAATCATATCTAATAGAGTTAGAACTGATTAATTTTATCTGACACTGAATATCTCATCTTACAATGCGACCTACAGTTACGTCATCCTGATCCTCTGCTACAAGCACCAATATCACATCATGCAAGGGTCATGGTAGGGTTTAAATAATGTTGTGAAGTGGGAGCATGCTTTTCTTTCATGAAGATTAGAAGGCTCATATTTTGTTAAGCTGTTTGAGAATGAACTTAACGGTGATTTTGGGGGTTGTATTTTGTGATGCTCCTGAATTGCATTACACTGAGGGGTGTTTCTAATTATTCGGCCACTCCATAGTATATCTAGGTATAATAAATACAGCAATGCTGTAGACTGCATTATGTCAAAGTGGTTCTTAAGCAACTAATTATAAAGTTGGAGAACTCACAAATAGCAGACATGTCTAGACTTTTAGTCACTTGATCCTACAATTCCCATAATGCAGCTCAGTAGCGTCTTACATTATATCCTCTCTGCCTCCTAAATGCCTGTATTTTTTGGAAATACCACATCTGTTCTGTTAAAAATTTTAAGTCTTGAGCTCAAACTCAAATCTATTTTTTTTTTCTTTGGAAAGCTCCTCACTGAGCCACAGGCGACATTATGGAAACAGTATTTGCTGCTGAGTAGTACTCCTCATGCAGGCTGTTCTCATACACTATCCGTGGCTATACCTATGAGAAGTCAATGCACTGTAATTTGTGTAATATCCACAAAATACATGTGTATGTTATCCATGTTATTGTGAAACAGGAAGTATAAAGAGCAGCAAGTGCGGTATCGGAGTGGATGGGTTGGTGAAAAAACGCCGGACTTTTGCTCAGGAGTTCGCTGTTTGTGAAACCAGAAGTCATCGTTGATTCATTTGTCACATAAATTGCGTTCTTAAGCCACTTCCACGCCATAACTTTTTGTAAGATATCATATGAAGTGTCGTATGAGGATACGTTGCTTTGTGACACGTAAACTGCACAAAAGGCTAACGTCTCAATTCAGTGACGCAAATGAACTTCCTTTCATCTCCACTGTATTGATGTTGTGTTTCTCACAGATGTCCACAGGGAAGTTAAAACTACAATTACTGGCACTCGCTTGGTAGAGCGGGAGCTCCATGTGCTAAGGCTGAGTCGTTGCCGCAGCAGCCTGGGTTTGAATCTGGCTTGGGACCCTTTGCTGTATGTCATCTTCTCTGTTTCCCTCTTTCAATACTGTCACTGTCAATAAAAATGAAAAAAGGCTCCAAAAAATTTGACATATATATATTATTTACATGACTTGATAGCATTCAGTGAGATTTTTGGTGCAGTCACCACTTTTTTTTGTCTCATTTCAGATAATCTCTGGCATTCTTGGACAAAATCAATAGAATTTTACATGTGAATGTGAACTACTTTCCCCCGTCTCCTGTCTGCTGTCATCCCTTGTACAATAGTCTGTTATCGATGTACATGCTGGCTAAGTGAAGACAGGTGTTACGGTATATGTGAGTGTGAGTAAGAGACAGACAGAGAGAACCACTGTCTCTGAACTGGTGCACAATCGAAATACTCTGTGTCACTGAGTGTGTGTTGCGCCGTAGTGCAGTGTTGAGTGGCGTGTTGAGGCCTCCAGCAGAATCCAGAGCGCTGAAAGGAGACCAGTGAATTGTGACGGGTTCGCAGCTCATCTCTAACTGAGAGTCTTGTGTCTGTCTGAGTATTAGCACCTCTCCGTCTACTCGGCTACACTCCACTTTGCCACAGACAGAACTGATGACAAGTCGCCCGCAGCAAAGCATGTCGACACACATTCAACAATTACCTGAGAGCACACAAACATCTCCGGCTGTCTTTGTTTTACAGCTATCTCGACACTGCACACCTTTTAGTCTCTTTTGTGTATTGTCTGTGGTCTGCTTTTATGATATTGTGTGTATTTTTTTGCAGTTGTCGAGCCACATGAAAGTGAAAGATATGAACAAAGCATACATTTTTATGCTCCACCACATGTATAGACTTAATCAGTAGTGACTTTGGGGCTTCGTTATTACACCCACAATCTGGTTTTTCAGTTTTTGACTCAAGCATTACACATCGAATCTCTATTACGAGCAGCGAACAGCACGTCTGCTGACCTAAGTTGCGTCTGTCAAATGCTCGACGCTGATGCTTGCCTGTCAGGTGTTGCATGCATACATCTGTCCTATTTTCTGAAAAGTCCACCTCTGAAGTTGACTTCAGAAAAAGAGTACATATGAAGACTCATCTTACCTGAGCCTCTATTTCAATCATGATTTTTTTAAGGAGAAATCTTGCTTTGGTTTATTCGTCTGAGCTATCATGAGGTTATGTTTTGTTGATTTTTGCTACTGTCTTGAATGCAGTTACAAATACTGTAGGGGTTTTCAAACTCTTTGGGGCAAAGGGACCCCTTACAGGGCAGAACATTCTCCAAGGACCCCCCATAATAAATAACAATTAATAGCAATTGACAGTCATAATGAAGCATATGCTTACTACTGTTTGTACTGTCCATTTGTATTGTAAAACCTTTCTACCTAATGACTTCAGACCTGTTTCTTACTGTTTGTTGTAACTGTTTGAATCATGTTAATACCACTTATACTATATACTAATTGTATTCAAATTTCATATGCATTTATATTGCAGGTAACGTCTTAAAAACTTTCTGAAAATTCAGAAACACTGACAAGACTGGCAAAGTTGTAATAAATCCTGACATTTAAAATGACCAGTCTAAAGCAGACTCTCAGTAAGTGCTTCATCTTTGAAATAATGAACGTATTCCTCCTTTTTCAAATCACTGGCAGAAAGCTCTGAAAGCTCTAACAGAAGTTATCATAACAGTGTCAGAGAACACATCATAGTAATTAAACCTAATATATGACTTCAGGAAATTTTGATTGGAATAGTTGCACTAGTGTGAGTGAAGCAACGGATTCATGATGGATCGACGTGATGTGTCACAATCATGAGTTTCTATTGGCCCAAAGCTAACGTGGGTGGGAGTAATGAACACAATATGCTTGTATTATTGGCAGCAATGGTCCCCATCTGCAGATATGCACTTTTTAATGATGTAGCATTTTCTAATTTTGTACCAAATTATTTTGCCCTGGCTGAGTGGCAAGGACCCCACTTTCACTGCTGTAAATCACTGGTTCCCAGTTACTTTGCTTGTGACCCCTTGATATGAAGCATTTACTCTGTGAGACCCCTCATCAGTGGTTGCATCTCATTAAGTTTATCAGAATTTATTATTATTTTCACTCAATATCTATTTTCTATCTACCAGGGTGATTTTAGAAAGCAGTGGAGACAATAAACACCTCTGAGGAAATTCAGTATTTGTTATGGCAACTAGTATAATATAAGTACAGCGGCTTTGTTTTTATGTCCCGTCTGAAGGACTATAAGCACTGACCGTATGGACAGCATATTTTACAGTGAAGATGACATGCATAACGGGATCTTTGCGGTCACCAGCCTCACGCGTGACACACGTATGAAGTGTGTCCGGTGTGTTTGTTGCTCCCCCGTGGCTCCAGAGATCATGAATCATCCCTGTGTGAAGGATTTTTCAGAGCGCGAGTGCCTGAGAATGTGTGTTAGCATCATGTGTGTGTAACACAAACCAACCATCTGTTGTCTCTGTGTTACTCTCTCTGTGAAAGGGTTTAAGGTTATTTGGCATACGACCCCCATCTCTTTTCGTCTCCGGAGTCTTCTGTCTGTCCTCCAGTCTGAGGTGAAGACGTGTGCGTTAGTATCACAGACCAGCATGGCTGACGTCTGCCATTTGTTGCTGCATGTGCCGGCTTCATCCTCACCGTGAAATCCCGGCTCCTGCAGGAGCGTTAGGGTTATTGTGACACCGCGCCCAGATCCGACTCCAAGGTCAGAGGTCACACTCGCATTTCTAAAGGGACAGTAGTCAGTTTGGTCGACTCTCTCCTCACAGGGAAGGGGGGTTTAGTTTGGGTAGTCAACTCCTGAATGAGTGTTTGGCTGGTAGACAGTTAAATTATTACTAATAACAAAAATGATCCATCTTTGCTCATTCAAATTGCAAATAATAGAATGTCTTGAATGAAAAATGAAAGCAGCACATATTAGAGGAAGATTAATAGCTACATAAAACTAAACAGAAGAATAAAAACACCTCGATAAGAACGGCCTCTTAAAGATAAAGAGCTAAAGTTGGTTGAACCACAACATCTTCATAAAGCGCTTGTGACCACTGATAGCATACATTGTTAATGGATGACATTTAATTTTCTCTGGCATTTAAAGTATGCAGAAAGAAAAAAATGTATGCCTTTTGGGATTCAGTTAATATTGTAGTCCACTTTTGTATCATTGTATATTGTCCATATCTTATACTTGTTCAAATGTGTCATCCCATATTCTAACCTCTTTGTGACCGTGGACTAAGCATGCAAAGAGAATCTGTCATGTCCTTTATATACTAGTCTCTCCTTTCCTTAAATTACTGTTTGGTTATTCACTGAGCACATTCGCTGATATTTAGCTCCAGATACGTGTGGAGACTGAAAAAGTGGCTCATTTCTAATAGAATAAATATACTATATAATATAATATTTTTATCTAGTTTGTGGCATTTACAGTGACTGCACTGGATGAGATTTAAACAAAGAGACTACAATTTAGGGAGTTGTAGTCTAACCTTAAAGACTGTCGTCAACATGGTGCAAAGATTTCTGGTCCAAATTAACAGGAGGAGTCATTCATCCTCCAGCTATCATACCTTATCCTCCCACTAACAGACATCAACTGCCAACATAAATTCCCATGGTCAGTCTCCCGTATCAAATGGTTTGGCTGGTTGCATTAACTTTGCAGATGTAATACTGCTTGGCAACCCCTTGTAACGGGGCCAGAAGAGGTTGGCGAAGCGGCTGCGCAACCTGGCCAGACACATCCAGGCGGGCCAGAAAGAGAGAGAGAGAATGACACCGTTTGTGGAGTGATTTTTCACAGCGGCTGAGGGACAGGTGTGCGTGTCAGTCGCTGTGTGTGTGTGAGTGATGTTGCCAGCAGGATCTCTGGCCAGGGGTCGAGGTCATAAATCAGAGGAGGTAATCTCCATAGCGATGAAGTTGGCTCCAGGGTCGCGAGGCTGGTATCAACCTCGAAGAGTAATGTTCCTCTACACTGGCCACTGAGTATCTTGCCTACATTCCCACACAGACTCACGCAGCACGCCATGCAGGAACATGGAATCTAATGCAACGTGTTATATGAGATGGGGGGCAGAGAGGGAATTCCTCACACAGGTGGGAGATAGCGGCCTTCTTGAATTCACTCCTTTTCAAACAAGTTTAAGGATTAATATATGAGACGGTCCAGCAGAGATGAGGCGTAATGGATTGATACTTGGTAATTGGTAACGACTCTTTTGAAGTGTACGTGCCACGGGTCTGAAAAAGGAGGGTCAGTTCATGGCGGTGATGGCAGCCGTCCACCGAGCAGTGATTTGTGCTCGCGTCTGGTCAGATCGTGTTTGGAGGGATTCTCACAGCTCTTGTAAATCATCTCCTCCTTAAAATGGAACAACATACCATTCTTGCTTTTGTCAATTTGTCTCTCCGACCTCGCTCTCTTCTTCTTCACCCCTGTTCTTCTTTTTATTGTCTCTCCGTTCTCTCAGTCTTACCCTGTTTGGGTTGTTGTTGCTTTTCCCGTCTCGTCTGTCAGTGCGCCCTCCTTGCGCCGAGCCTTCTGTCGACGCCGAGGCCCCGCACTCGCTGACAGACAGAGAGGCCGTGACGGCGGCGCTGTCACAGTGCCCAGTGGCACACAGCGGCTCCAACTCCCACACCGATGAGCTGATAAATAACTTAATGAGCCTCTGAACACACTAAGACCTGAGGCTGACTCTTGCTTCTTCATGGTCAAGGCACTCAAGTGGTCTTCCCATAGAAGCTTTCGGCGCAGGACCTAGTCGCCTGACTTTCATGGCATCACCGCAGTACAGTACGTGGATCTGACTCGTAAACTAGCAAACTAACAATAAACTAGCTTGAAACTTGAGTTCCTCCATTCACTTTCAAACATAAATGAGTGTCAACAAGCAGACTCGTACTTCAAAAAAATAGAGATTTGTCTACATACTGAAGGAAGATAATGACTGTTAAGTCACTGTTTACTTATTGTAATTATAATTTTTCAATTTCTTTTCAAATAACATGATGATCACCATTACGAATACGTATTAGCAGGGCTGTATTGGTGGAGTAAATATGGTACAACCCTGGAAAGCAGTTATTTTATCCTCCAGAGTGATCATGAGGCATATGACAGAATTACATCAGTCACCAGCCAAGTTATCTGCTAGGAATGCTCGCGTACATGCAGTGCAATGTGTTTCCAGACTACGTCACATTGTGCTGCAGCAAAAGTGAAGTCAGGTTCGATGCCTGACGACCCTGTAGTGACATGAATGACATTTTTTCATAAAGTGCAAATGTCAGCCTGAACCAGTGGGATACCTCCAGGTCTGAAAAGTGAAACCAATGCTGAAGTGCCTTAAAGTTGCATTCTTTCTAATAGCCAGCAGGAGGCGACTCCTCTGGTTGCAAAAGAATTCTGACTGTATAGAAGTCTATGAGAAAATGAACCTTCTTGTCACTTGATTTATTACCTCAGTAAAAATTGCAAACATTAGTTTATGGTCTCAGCTGCTAGTGTCAAGTCCTTCAATACAGCATGATGTTCATTTAGTAAATTATGGAGTAAAATAGACCATGAAGCAGGGCTTGATTTAGGGTTTGGCTGCCTTATGATTGACAGGTCGCTACCACAGTGTTGTCCCGTCTGGGTGTTGTTGTGCTCTGTCTAAATGCTGAAAAAGATCTTTTCCAGCTCCATCCTCTCATTTCACGTCTGATAGCAAAAAAAAAAACAGGATGGCGATGGCCAAAATGCTGAACTCCAGGCTTCAAAACTGCAGTCCACAAACCAATGGTGACGTCACAGTGACTATGTCTACTTCGTATACACAGTCTATGGTCTTGACCATTGCTCCGTTTGGTCTTTACCATCAGTGATCTCTACCAGCATCGGAAACATGTAGCACAAGCTCTTGCTAAGCTGACACAGCTCTTGTGATCTCTGTATCTCTGTAGCCATTACGTATAGTTGCAAGTTTTCAAGAAGTTCACATAAAATCTGGTGAGCAATGGAGCCAACGCAAACCCTGTCACAGAATCATAACAGGACTTTGTTGTTGTATGCACCGTAAAGTCCTACGCTCAGCCCTCCTCCTCTTTTCTCTATGTCCATTGCGCTCTTCCACCACCCTTATTTTTTGCTTCTATCCGCCCTCTCCCTGTCTTCTTTAGACTATATTTATGTGCATCCCCCTCTCCCACTCTGTGATGGATTTAGTGTTGCCATGCTCAATTTCACCACCGGGTCCATCCCTACAGCTCAGAGCCCTTCTTTATGGCCCCACTTCACCGGTGTGGTGCGCTGGTGAACTGGCTCCTCCTGAAACACGGGGCCTGAGAGAAGAAAGGGCCTGCTGTGTGAGCAGGAAGCCCGGAGGAGGTGGAGCAGAGGCGAGGGGAGGGGAGAGAGGAGAGCGACCTGGGTGTTCCATGAGAGTGGACCTCTCGGCTGTTATGCTTTCTAATTCCCCTCAGCGCTGAACAGCAGGGGGGAACAGAGAAGAGAAGGAGCAGAAGGGGCCGGAGGATGATGAGGGTGAAGGAATCATGTTTTCACACCGAAGGGAAGCAGGCGGGTGGGCTGAGGGAGCGTCTCTGTGTACCTCAACGGTTTTATGTCTGCTGTAAGACTGAAGGCCCAGACGTGGTGATGCCTACAGTGAAAATGGAGACGAAATAATGCAAAGAACAGACCTTCAGTTTTGTTTCAGCCTGGGTCTTGTTGGTTATCTCTATCACTAATAATAGCATCGTACCCACCAAGTTGCAGAGATCTTAGAACATATTGCTATAAAAAGAAGTCTGACTGATCAAGAAACACAAGCGGTCTCAGGTCACCCAAACGTATTTGAAAGAAAAAGAAGTGCTAAAATTATTACCCAAACTGAAAGCAGCCATCCCCGTTTGCAGAACGACTTCCTGCTTTATACCCACCATACCACCAGTTCCAGTGCTTTATTTAATCCAAACTAAGGTATAGTCACATGGTCCCCCTGCATGGGAGCAATTTGAGCTTCAGTGTCTTGCTCAAGTGCAAAGTTCAAGCACTCTTTGACTTGCAGACAGGAGGAGCTGGGGATTGAACCAACCCAGCGATTTGTGGACCACCTAAGTCAGTGCACCAACTCTTTGAATGATTTACTCATCATTGCTTACACTGTTGGACTTTGTTGTAGAAACCAGATCAGATCACATTTTTTTGATTACTTAAACATACAAACACCAGACACTCCAGATTTTTTAGTCGTGAACGACTAAAATACAGTGGATGGTGTGGAGATTATGATTGGAGTCGTGTTGTTAGGAACACATGCTCTCCTTTGTTACTATTGGACAAACATCCATCCATGAACATCCATAAAAATCTTTGACGTGTGAATGTATGCTGTGTTTCTTTTGTAAACATTAATGGAGGGACTTTGGGGAAAAAAATAACTCTAAACTTTACAGATAGAGCTGGAAGTGATTAAACTTCTAAAGAGACTTCAGGTGGATCTGCATTGAAACCTGATGAAGCGGATGATAAAATAATAGGCTGCACTATTTTAGGGTTTGTGTGCAGTTTTGGACAGTTTATGTAGGATTATATCTTCTGATAAATATGAACCATGTTTGAAATAGTCCTAATAAGAAAAATGGACATTGACTTAATCATAATGCAAAGAGTGTGAATCATTAGACACCACACATTTTTATCTCCCAGGGCCCACACTGAAACATCCAGATCATTTGACTTATTCTTATATAATCAGTCGTCATGCAATTCCCTTAATGTAATGTACACACTGATTCACACACATCATACATGTAGACACACACACACACAGCCTTCTGCTCATGTCTGGATCCAATATACTGTCATTTAACTCTGGGTCTGGAACAGATTCACATGAAGGGCTCAGGTCCTCCTCTTGTCCTACTGGGTGTGGCCCTGCACCCCCTCCACTCTGGCCTTTACCCCCTGACTCTACCTCCCTGATGGCCACTACACTACTGAGGAGCTGTAACCTCCACAACCTCCAAACACCCCATCATCTGGTTCTGCTTGCCCATCCCGTGCCCTCCCCAAGGCCACAGGAAATAGCTAGAGAGTTTGTGGCCCTGTTTCCCTGGGGGTGGAATTAACAGGTGCACCAGTGTTTGTTTCGACTTTCCATTACCACTGGATAATGGTAATAATAAACACGGCGAGGCCAGGTGGGGCGCTGGCTGCAGCTCTCGCTTCGCTCTCTCTGGTTACTCGTTTTTTCGACTCATTTCATCCATTGCTGTCCAACCTCCTAACACTCTGGCGGGCCAGCAGAGTTTTCAGTAGTACTTGTATCATGTGAAACTAGAAAACCATAAGGAATCCACCGGTACCAACCATGACATAGTAGTTTCACGATAGGAATGTTAAATATTGGTGAGGAAAAACTGGCATGTCGATTTTCAAAGGGGTGCCTTGACCTCTGACCTTAAGATATGTGAATGAAAATGTGAAATAAAATATGAATATGTGAAAAAAACATGCAGTTTTTTTTATGCAGTGTAAGTTAGTTATTTTCGGCGATTCTAAAATATGAAGTCTTTGAATTTTTCTGGATACTGGGATCCCGATACAGTCTTGGAATTATATAAATTGGATATCGTTGTAAAGCTGAGACTCTTTTGGATCCAATGAAAACTGGTGTCTCGGTGAGGGATCCTAACTGACTAAGCTACACGTGTTTTGCTTTTGGTTTCTGAAAAATACACTGTAAACTGAGTAGGAAACCGACATCCCACACAGTCTTGTGTCAGTTACACTCATTGTAGTTGATGTTTTGCTTCACTAACATTGTCAAAACTGAAATGTCGATTTTATTTATTTATTTATTTTTTAAAACAAACTTGGTTTAAGACATTTTGCTCCCTGCTGCAACAATACACTGGTGGTATCTTAAAGTAAATGAGGTCCTCTTACGATGTTAGAAGCTCAAAACTGCCTCCAGTGAAAGACTGATTTCTGTATTATTTTTAAAAGTCAAAATAACCCAATAAATTTATACATTTTGTTTCCCCTCTTAGAATAAAAACACTGAAAAGAAAGGGCCCAGTTGTGCTTGTGTGTGATCTTGTTCATGGGGCAGATGTTGCCTGAAGAGCCACTGGGTGGCAAACCACAGAGATGTAAAACGATAGCTCTGTTTGCATCCAAGAGCCGTTGGTGATCTCAGAAGTTCTTAGTTCGCCGAAGCCCCCTCTCTCCTCTAATTGGCGGCCATTTTCCTCAGCTGCCATTACAGCAGGTAGATCTGCCATCTTGTTCTCATGTTACCTGGAATCCCCCTTAAGTGAGTCATCAGATCGGGTAATAACGGGAGAGAGGCAGTTTAATGGCGCACAGGGTCGTTTTGGAGGGTCGAAGGTAAGAGGTCAAATGTTGCCATAATCCCAGGCTCCAGGTTCAGCCCATAAATAAGAGCTCAGCAGCTGGGAGGGAGAGAGGAGGGGGGTAATTGATTTGAAAGGAGGGGGCATATTTCACCTGGAGAGGAAGCGGAGTTGACAACCATCCGACCGGTTTAAAACCATTGTTGGATTAACACCTCTGGTGTGGGAGTTGGTGAGACGCAGTAATGCAGGAGAATATCAGAGATCAGTGATGTTAGGAAGAATAAAATGATCCCCACTAGAGATGCTACTGTGGAATCTGTCTTTCTGTTTTCACCATGTCATTTTTTGGTTTCACACAGACACACAGGCTGGAGCTCCAAGTGCTGATTGTTTGCAGAAAGCAGTTTATTGATGGCGCTTCATTTTGCTTTATGTTGGCTAATGTGTTTTTAACATGTAACACGAGACTCAGTCTTGCTGGGAAAACATACAGATGAGGCTGACTGTAAAAAAAAAAAAAAAAAAAAAAAGTCTACACTGTGGAAATACTGAAAAAAAGGAAGGAAGCAAGCTGTAAAGACTCAGTGAAACTGGGTCTGTATTCACTTCAACCAGCCAGCTCCTTCAGGACTGACATGTCTGTGATTAGACACTTTATGTCTCATTGGATTTTATTGCAGTGCACGACACATTCATCACACAACGTGATTCAATCTCAGCGCTTGCTCTCAGACAACAAATGACGTGCCGATAAGGTCGCATTCTTGCGCTTGTTTTCATTGATAAACATGTTTTGATTGGCAGAACAATCTCGCAGACAGACCCAGACCTGCAGGATATCAGGAGCAAGCGAGCGAGCGAGTGACTGTTTCCTGTATAGACAGGAAGTGAGGGCTTTTATGAGGGCAGTGCATTGATTTCCTAGCATGCCAGGTCTGGGAGTGCAGAGAAAAGAGCAGCTTCCTGTCGAGAAGAATGCCATGCCAGCTATCTGACTCTCAGCAATCTCCCAACTGTTAGTGTGAGAGGTCGTGAAAGTAACGTTGGACTGATGCCCCGTGGGGCTGCTTTCTCATCGACCTGCACCCAGAGGTAGGAAAGAGCGGCCATTTGTTAGGTTTAATGTAGAGGAAAGGCTGTGCTGTAGCTGCAAACTAGGTGCTCAAGTAACAAGAGAATCGAATAGGAAAAATAACTTACTAACTTACTACAATTTTTCCCATGAACACGGCACACAGCTATCATTAGGGAGCTTCTGAGATTGCGGCTCATTTCCAATCCAGCATCCCTACAGCCTCCCACTCTGTAGTGGAGTGGACTCTATGGGACTGTATTTGGGATCAAATATATAAATATACATAATATATATAGATATACATAGATATATATACATATATATATAGATATACATAGATATATATATACATATATATATAGATATACATAGATATATATATATACATATATATGTATATATATATATATATACATATATTTATGTATATATATATGTATATATATATATATATATATATGTATATATATGTATATATATATGTATATATATACATATATATATGTTATATATATATATATATATATGTATATATATGTTATATATGTTTTTTGTTTTTTTTTTAGTATATATATATATATATATATGTATATATATGTATATATATATGTATATATATACATATATATATGTATATATATACATATATATATATATATATATATATATATATATATATATGTATATATATGTATATATATATGTATATATATACATATATATATATGTATATATATATATATATATATATATATATATGTATATATATATGTATATATATACATATATATATGTATATATATACAATATATATATATATAAATATATGTATATATATATGTATATATATATATATACATATATATATACATAAATATATGTATATATATATATCTATGTATATTTATATATTTGATCCCAAATACAATCTGATTACTTTATGTTGTTGACGTCTGTATGACAAAGTACAATAAATTTAGTAAGTTTAAGCAGTTTTCGAGTAAATGTTTGTACCGGTAGTCGCACAGAACTTGCACTGGAGCCTGTTCCATGACGAACACAAAACAGCGTTGCATGTCGTCGATAAGGGCAGCTGGTGAAGTCAGGATTGATGCAGGCTCACTGTTGGAGGGTTAACATTTAACCCACTTCCACTCCCCATGATTTGGTTTGGAATGGCAGTTAATATGCGGACAGGGAGTGGATAGGGAGAGGGTGCAGGTGGTGGTTTGGAATTGGGTCTACTTCTTACTTTCTGCTCGTTACATAAATGCAGTCTTTTCAAAATAAACTTCTGTTTTCGCAGGAAACAACTTTGGTAGGTTTAGGAAAAGCTCGTGGAAGCGACGTTACTGAAGTGTGGAACGTATGTGAGTCGAGCAGGGTACGAACACCAGTCTCCTGGGCGAAAGTCATCCACCCCGACTTCCTCCCTGTGTGGTGTTTGTTGCTCTTTTTGGTTCGTGATTACATGAATTACATACAAATTGATTCTGTGGTATGTATAGAAATTACAGTGCATTAACTATTCATAGGTACAGCTACAATGTATGAAACCAGCCTGCTTAAACTTACCTTATTTCTTTGACTATACTGTACATAGTGACTGTGTGGTAGTTTTTACTACATTTCTGTGATTTTGTTTGTTTTGTACTCAGTCTCTAGTAACACCGTGTTGTATTGTTTATCATACGTTATGAGACTTCCGGCTTTCAGATCTCAGTTGTTGCCATGGGTATGACCAGTACCAAGTTCTTCTCATAATATTTTCTGAACGGTTTCTTGTTTCTTGAGTGCAGCGTCATGAATGCCTCTGAGGAGAGTATCTCTGATTATAATTGATAAAGAGTCGGCCATCTTGTGGGGTGCATACAAGGATACAGGCTGTGCTCTTTTTCTGATGTTGTCTCTGTGAAACATGTTGGTTGAATAAAGACCAGACTGCTCCAGTAAGTCAGTTAATTTTGGGTTATTTTTCACATTCAGTTGGGTCGGTTACAGAGTGAAGGAGCATTCCACTACATTAGGACGTCCTGTACTAAATTTGTTCCCTTGAGACCTCTTCCATCCTTCCTTTCCTCCTTTCCTTCCCCCTCCTGCTCTCTTTACCTCATACTCCTTTCTCAACTTCCTCCCTGTCGTATCATTCTCTGTTTCTTAACACCTCTCCCCCTCCCCATCTCCCTCCCTTCCATCCCACTCTCCCTCACCTTCTTATCTGCCTACATCTTTCCCTCCCTCTATCTCTCTGTCTCTCCGCCCATGGTTCAGGTCTCGAACCCGTGTCCTCCTCCTCCTCCTCCGCGGCAGCTCCTCTGTGTTAGCCGGTGGTCTCTTGCGAGGTCCCGGAAGGATTGATGGTATTCTCCTCCTGATCGTCCAACAGGCCGGAATAGGCGGCTGACGCAATTCTCTCTCAGGGAGGTTAGGAAGACCAAAATAAGAAGAAACGAGGGCCAGCCCCTCATGCACACATATACAGTATATGTATGTGCAGAGGAGAACACTATCTGTTGGGCTTTGCTCCAGCAAGGACAGAAAGTGACTAGGGGAAAGTCACTCTGCATGTGGTGATTGGCTGTTTACATTCTCTAAGCTCTTCACAGTCCTTCCTCCGTCCTCCCCTCCCCATCCCTCAGGTCAGGGGTGAGGGGTCAAAGGTGAAAGGCGAGGTTATGGGCTGCCTCTGCTGGAGGAGAGGAGCTGGTGTTGGAGGTCCCCTCGCCCAGCCCCTCAGTTTAGTCTGAGAGGAGAGGAGCCTCCTAACCCTCCTCCTCCTCCTCCTCCTCCTCCTCCTCCCCTCCTGCACATCTGGCTGCCCCCAGAACGCTCATTTGGAGGGAAAACAAGAATGTTTTTATTTCCCAGGAGAGAAGAAGAACTCCGGAGTGAAACCACAGAGTTAAAACACAGAGAGGCATCCTGGGCCCTCACACAGTCTACAGCTAGGCTGTGATGGCGAGGACTTTCTCTACTGGTTGTCAAACTCTTTCAGTCTCTCTTTTCTTTGCTCCTAGTCTCTGTTTCCTTCCTTTGTGTGTCCATGTATCTGTACTTTTCTCACTACAGACACCTAGAATCAAACCTATCTGCTGAAACCTAAGATCATATACAACTAGCTTGCATTAACATGTTGTTTATGAAACATAATGCCACATATACAGTATATTAGAGCTGTCAATCATAATACATTAACACAAATTAATTCTAACGGCGCTAGTTTCTTTAACGCACAAACACAACTTTTGATTTTTAGGTAGCAGGTTTTAAAGCTAGAGTGAAGATACTGGCGTCCTCACAAAACTAGAAAACCTAACCTCTGAACAATCTGGCGGCCATCTTTCAGAGGTCGCAGCAGGTTCAGTCTTAAAGTGAAACTGAGGAGTAAATAGAAAAACTAAGGAATCTATTAGTACCAGCCATGTCACTGACACAGTTTGAGTTTGCCATGTTATGATTTGAGCATATTTTTTATTCAGAAAGTTTCTGAATTCAATCACAATTCTGACAATCGTAGACTGATTTATTATAGAGTGCACGTGTGTAATAATTGAGAGCTTCTTTTGTTAAATGTTGGTATCGAAACAAAAATAACTCTCAAATTCAGGTAGTATAGAGGTGCTAGTATCAAAGCATTTCCAGTTATATCCAGCCCTTGTTTTTCTGCTTATGTACTGTGTAAGCAACTTAGCACACTTGATCACATTTAATAAACGATTATGATTAAATATTGAAAAAGTCAATGCTGATTTCACATGTTGCAATGACCTTTTTTCAATATTTTTTTAAATCCAAACCACAATCTTAACTAACTGAGCAACACGTGGGACCAAGGAATCCTGGGTCAAAATCCTGCTATTAATTTCTTACACCCGCCCTGATATCGTCTTCATGACTTCTGTACAGTATCAGCATGTCACTCGCAGACAGAGTAGTAGTAGACATCTTTTGTTGCTCTGGTCTCCCATCAAAAAGTGATTTGCTTTGTTTCAGCTGCAGCCAAATGCAATCAAAAGCCAATTTCTTAAATTTACAAGCAGCTCGCCAGCCTTCTCCCTCCCTCAGAAAGACGCTGACTGTCTTAACACATGTGCGTACAACACACACACACACATGCACTCATGCATACACAGCTGTGCTCTATTACAGCAATGTACAGTAGCCATCTCTCCGCCCCTCGCCTCAAGCCCTCTCTGTGACTGTTATTGGAAATGTAGCGCTGCTACGGGAGCAGGCTCATGGCGGATTTATATGACACAGGTGCACGCTCTGGAAAGTGCTCGTGTACGTGACGTGTGCACAACACACACACACACACACACACACACACACACATATCAGGAGGCACGCGAGTGGACCAACCCGCAAAGACTAGATCTAATGTCAGCCACTTAATGTCTACACCACTCACAAGTCACAACACACTTCAGACCTCCATACACATACACACACACACACACACACACACACACACACACTCACATATGTGTCTGAACTGCTTAGAGCTGTATCCAAACCAGGCTGAAAGCATCACCCGGCTCCTCTTGTTTCTGCTGCCTGGTTAACCTCATCTGATTCTGATTTTTGACTTTGCGTATTGAATATGACAAAAAAAAAATGTCTTTAATTTTAACTTAATATATTTTCCTCTTTGCCCTCGGTGGCTAGATCGCTCCTTTTGTTCTGGGAATATGCCAGGCATTTCCTCCGCGCGCTATCCCAGTTTTCCAATAAGAGGGAGGTATGCGCTGGGCGGGCTGGGCTCACTTTCTCTCTGGCGTTCCTCGATGGCCTAACGGAGGCAGGAATACCGGGGATACGGTTTCCCTCTGGAAAACAGACAAAGACATTCCAGTTCGGGTGCCTACACAGCAATAATGTCTACTTAAGTTTCTAGCCACGTAGACTAAACTATAGTACCTGTGGATCTCGCTGGGTTTAAGGTTTTGTAGTCGCAAATGTACCAGTTAAGACCCCAGATTTCTTTACCAAAGAAATTCAATTTGAAGTAATTTAATGCAGTATTTCCAAACTACCTCCTAAGAACCCAAAATTCAGATGGGAGAACAATAAATCTGGCTCCCTGGGTATCACTGTTTAGACATAATTTGGATCTCAAGCTGAAAAATGTGAAACCCTTGACCCAAAGAGATTGCTGCTGTACACCCACATGTGGTAATGTAGTGTTAAACATATGTCTCTCGTCAGACCATCCTTTCTGATGTTCATCCCGTTATATTGAAAAGCAGAGGCTCCCTGCGAGCCACACGGTACTGATTTAGCCCGTTAGTGACGATCGCGTCTTTTAACGAACAAGCAGGTTGTTTCACTTTTTGTGTGTCACAGGGGCGAGGTTATGTCGCCTGAGGTTGTTTTTAGGGGCTACATCTGGATTTGAGGACAGTAGTTGTGTGGAAGAAATGTGTGTTTGTACACCTCAACTATAGCAGCAGCAGAGTATCACACATCAAGATGAGCTGTACAGCAGATATGAAAGCCACATGTCGCATGCATTTTGAATGTATACTGCAGAATAATGCAGCTTTGAGCCCTGGAGCAAGAGTACAGTACAATAAAAACTAGTCCTGTGTAAGAATCTAATGATACAATACGTGTCCTGATACAGGAGTTATGATTCAATAAATTACAGTATACAGTATATTGCAGTATTGTAAACAAGGTTATACAGTATATTGCAATTTTAAAAATCTAATTTCAGGAAAACTGTCATATAAGGAATGCAGCACCATATTCATAAAATATGAGTAAAAAAAATAAGGCTGTCAAAAAAAACGTGTTAACACAAATTAGCGTAAACGCCACTTATTTCTTCAACACATTAACACAACTTGCGATTTTCTTGTTTTTGTTTTGTTTTTTAAGGTTGTAGCAGTCTCAGTTTTAAAGCTAGAGTGAAGATACAGTATGCATCATATGAAACTAGGAAACCTAACATCTATTGGTATCAACCATGTCATACTAGCTTGTTGCAAAGCAATGCTCCAAACTTACGCTAGATTTTGGTGAGGAGGAACTATCATGGTCATTTTCTGGGTGAAAATGAACTTTTTCTCAGTCAATACGCCTTAACAAGTCCTTCGAAAGCACAGTTATGTATCGCATGTGTAACTATACTGTACTTTTAAGCAAAACATGGGGCTACTGGCACAGGTCATTGTTATAACCACAAAATGACTCAAATACAATTCACATATACAATTAATATTTGGTCGACATCCTACATTTGTGTTCATATTTTATTTGCTCCTCAAGTATTTGAAGTTGCCAAAAAAATAACGACTCACCACGTCTGTGCTGGTGAGGATAAGAAATTCATACAGTCCTGTTTTGTCTGGATAGAAACTGAAAGAATAGCTGTTGCTTTGGCTCCTCCATTCAGACGCCACTGAAAGCTCCACGTATCAAGGGTGTGTTGTAACACGCCATTGAGAAAATATTACATTTGAAGTCGGCCCAAGTGTGAGTATTAATGCTAAAGTTTACATTAAGTCAGAATGATCCCCTGCCAAGAGCAGGCATACAAATCAACTTTAGGATCAACAGCAGAGATGTTATTCAATAATTTGTTGCTAACATTGTCAATCATGGAGGATAATTGTTTCAGCCGAAGGGTCTTTGCGCGGTTGCACGTACTCAACACAACCAATCGCTGATTCAGGCACAGAACATTATAAATGGGATCCTTTTAGCATGAAGACAACCACACATTTAGCTGTTCGCTGTCACCACGCCCGTATGATGTCATCACCGCAGGTGTTTCTCCGCTCCTTTTCGGTCGTGCGTGTTTATCTGATGCTTATCTGTAGATGCCTGTTTAGCATCATTTTTTAAAATAGCTCTGTGGGTATGTGAGCGAATGAAAGACAGAGGAACATACTGTAGATGCTTATCGGCGTGGCCTAATCACTACCATGTGCTTTTATGGCCGCTTGCTTCATTTGTCGAGGCCGTTGGAATCCCAGCAATTAGCCTCCCTGAAGTTTCACACATGGCCCCTTGTGCTCATCACATAAACCGTCCCGCTGAAAGAAGACCCGGTCCAGTTCTGGACTCTCAGCTTGTGTCCTTTACAGCGCCTGGGGCTTTTACTGCCTCGGAGCTCGACTTGCTCACTCCGGTGGTCCACAAGCCTGGGAACCAGCAGCCTCTCTGCTCGCTCACACACACACACACACACACACACACACACACACACACACACACACACACACACACACACACATTTTTTTTTTTTTTTTTACTGGAGATCATATTTCCTTTGTTCAAAATGATCTCCTTTCATTTTTATTTTGGTAGAAGGCAGAGCTGCAGATTGTGAGTTTGTGTTTAATTTGGCGTGGATTATTATTTTGCCTAATTGGCTTTTAACGAGGTTTTAACTCAAGTATGTAAAGAAGCCGGTCTGGTTCTATACCACCCACCCACAAGGTCCGCTCGAGGTTATCCCCGTCCAGATCTGCATCTCTGCTCCCCTGTTCTCCCACTTTAATTTTCTCTCTCTCAAATTTGCTTCAATGGCATGATGACAATTGAGTACAGTCTTGCCAACGCAGGTTGTATTAGGCCAGTAATGTACCTATACCTTTATTTAAGTTTTATTTAAGTTTAAGTACAGTACTGAAGTATTGTCATTATAATATACTTTATGCTTTTAGAATTCAATACATTTCAGAGGTAAAAATTGAACTTTTATTTATTTTGATGTATTTCACATCATATATTATAAATATATTCCCTAAGACTTGGTACATTATATACATTTGCAGAATTTCTTCCAGTCTTGTCTTCAACATTTACATCTGCAGTACACTTTTAAGCCATGTCAGGGCACCTGAATGTTTGTATTATTTTGGTAATTGTAACCTACTTATGTCACTGAATCTAATACAAAAGGCTAGTGTACATTTGATTTGTTTTACTGATGAGAGGAAAATAGGGCTGCAGCTAATGATTATCTTCATTGTTGATTAATCTGCTGATTATTTTCTCGAATAATCAATTAATTGTTCGGTCTATAAAATGTCAGAAAATAGTGAAAAATGTTAATCGGTGTTTCTCAAAGCCCAAGATGACGTCCTCAAATGTATTGGTTTGTCCACAACTCAAAGATATTCAGTGTACTGTCATAGAGGAGTAAAGAAACCAGAAAATATTCATGTTTAAAATGCTCGACTCAGAGAATTTTTTCTTAAAAAATCACTTAAACTGATAAACTGATTATCAGAATAATTGGTTATTAAATTAATAGATGAAAAATTAATTATTGCAGCTTCAGAAGAAAACAAGAGCCTGTTAACGTCACCTAAATGTATTTATTTGGTCTCATTTAAGAAGTATTTGTGTATATGTTTTCAATAGCACATTCATTAAACGAAGCTGTGAGTCAATGCATCAAAATGGCTGGTTTAGCTTTTCAAGATAATTTAAGGTGATGTGGAAATGGCAGTAAATATGATAAGGTCATGTCGCTTTTCTCACAATTTACAGATATTGTAAATTGGGTCATAACTTTGTCGTTTTTAAAACGTGTCCCCAGAAAACAGTGTACCATGAAACACTGCTATACATGTAAGAAAATCTCCAACAAATAAATAATGTAATATAATGCAGAATTTCTTTTGGCCGCTGTTCAAGGTCTTTTAAATCACCTGTGCACAAATTATGTATTTTCTTATATCTCTTCACTCTTGGGAATATCCCTTTAGTTCGACCACTACATATCATCAGTTAGCGTTCACATAAATCACTTCCAGAAACAGACTGTTCATATTTCTACGGTAAACCCTCATATGTATATATGTCTCATTCAATGAGAGGTGCAGTTTGTAACAGTAGTAAAATGCTATTTTGATTTCAGTTATAATATCGCAGCCCCCCCTTCATCTTTAAATGGCAGCTTGAATTGAAATTATTCAACAAAGTATCATAATCTTCCCTTAATTATATGAGCATTAGCAGAAGTGTTTACTGTTTTCAATGTGGAAGCGTGCCATCAGCTTTGAGTTGCAGATCAGTCTGGGCTTGGGAGAGTTGACTTTACATCACCCTGATTGCGAAGCTATTAGAAGCTGCAAGTGCCAGGTCTGGGCTGTGATGGAAAAGCCGTAGTCAAGGGTGATTTACAGTAAAACATAAAAACATGCCGTTGGTGTTTTTGCATCCCTCTGTGTGTAGTAAACTCACATACAGATGAGGAGAGAGGCTTTTATCACAGTTTACTGATACATAAAGAGGAACTGTTGCTGTTGTATGAGTGCCTCACTCGCGCTGCTGCCTCCCTCTGAGTCTAAACTGTTATCTTATCAAAACTAAACAATGGATTCTTTGAATATTTAGATGCTAGGGAAACACCCTCAGGCAATTGTGTGTGTGTGATAGGAAGGAAAATATTTCCCACTAAGTCTTTGCGAGTGTGCCTGAGGGAAATTCAAAACACTTGTGTCGTTTGTTCTGCGCAGCGCTCTCTGCCAGCTGTCACTAGCGTACAGAAAGTGCTTTTGTTTCTTGTGAATTTTTGTGCGTTTGCATCCATTGCTCGGAGTGGATGTAGTTTTTTGTACAATAACGTGTGGTGTAGAGACAGAAAGAGTGTGTGTTCAATGTTTAGGAAAGGGAGAGCGAATGAGAATGACAGATTTTTTTTTTTTTTTCATAGTACATGCCTCCGATCACACTGGCTCTATTGTTCACAGGCTGGTTGCGCAGATGAATTGTTTAACCCTGTTTTACTACACTGCTGGATTGACTTTATAGTCCTCTTTGCAGTATTTTTTAATGTGCATGTTTATGGTGTGTGTATGCAGGTGCATGTTTTCATTACTCACAATGTTTATGCATGCTCATACAGCTGAAACGCTGGAAATTCATGGCTGCAGTCCAATGCCAAGGTCTTTGGCCGGCAGCAGCAGCAGATGAAATATTAAGCGGTTCCACTGATTTATGCAGCATTGCCGAGAGTTTGACAGAAGTTTTACTCGACCGTGATGAGGCAACAATGAGTTTCCTGGATCAAGTTTGCTAGTATACACACACACACATGCACTAAACACATGACCACCCACCTGTTTACTGCCCAGCAACTCACCTTTCTTTTGGCTGAATTTAAAATCAGACTTTTTTAAAAAAAAAAAAAAGTTTGAGCCTGATTTGAGCCTATAACCTTCATCATGCCTCAGCAGGAGCATCCCTTAAAGCAAAGATCACAGCTGATGTATCATCTGGCTATGCAATTACTCTTATTCATTAAGACATCAGCCCCGTGAGTATCACCATGTTGAAAAGATTTTGCAGCGCACAATGTTACATCCAGTGTCAGTGTTCAGTGCCAGAGCTGGAAATAGTGTGGTGTTTTATGTGGCGAAGCAAAGAATATGGGTGTGGAGGCCGTAGAAGTGGATCCATCTGAATTTCATGCTGGAGACCAATGTTCATGTCCTCGTTCATAACCCCAGCAATGAACTTTCCCAAAGTGTGTCCAGTGTTTAGTTTCCTAACCTTAACCATACCTAACCCTGCCTCATTTGGCAACTAGTGGTGAGAGAAAAAAACCGATACGTCATCATCCTGACATTTTGCATGGCGATATTAGATCAATACACGGATGCAAAGTATTATATATGTTAAGAGGGTAATAGGTTTCAGAGGTTGTAGCAACTTACAACAAAAGTGAAAGTACTGGTATCATATGAAACTAGAAAACCTAAAGAATCCATTGGTACCAACCATCTTATACTAGCTTGTCAGGAAGAAAGTTAAATAACGCTTCAAAATTACACTGAAATGTGGTGAGGAAAACCTGTCATGACCATTTTCAAAGAGGTCCCTTGACCTCTGACCTCAAGATACAGTTTGTGACTAAAAACGCTGAGATGACCAGAATGAAAGCTGTCTTATTAGATAAAACAGATGTTGACAAACTGCATAATTTGCAGCTGAAAAAAGGTAATAAAGTACAATACATCTCAATATATCTTATTACAGTGCTCATATAGCGTGCCATCAATATTGTATCGTGGGGTCTCCCACTACTATTCGCCATCCACTGATATTGTAGAAATAAATAAGTAATAATTTAATAGGTTGTCGCATTGAACACACAAATATATTTAAAAAAAATAACATAATCTGAGGGTTTACAGGATAGTCTGATATCAACACTCTGTCTATCAATATGTCTGTAAAACATACACTAACTTAACACCCATTCAGTTTTATTTCACAAATTGTGTTAGTATTGCAACAAAAAATGCATTTGGCTCTCATATACCAGTGATTTTAAGAGGATTGTAACAGCTGTTAGAGCTGTTTTGAAACTACTGCCTTAAAATAGAGTTGGGTTTTTTTTACGTTCACTTTGTTGCAAACAAACAGGTTTGTTGTTCTGTAATTCCCTCACTCTCAACCCTCGACTTCATCCTACTTTCTCAGGAGGAAGTGGGCTGTCCTCTGAGATGAACACTTCCTTTAGTGACTCCCACTGCAGCTCCACAGGAAGGGTTGGAGCAGAAGTGTAAGGGCAGAGTTAGTGCACCCTCAGGCACCATCACTGGGACGGATCCATGTAGGGTTAGGGTGGGAAGGGATTTGCAGAATGAGATTGAGTGAAGAAAACTGAGAGGGAGAACGTGTGAGAGATGGATGAGGGGAAGAGAGACAAGGGAGGGAAGAGATGGATGGGCATATCTATATGTACATTCTCACTGTGCAGGAAATTCCTGGTCAGTACTGTGGTTGTAAACCACCTTTTAGACTTGATAGCATGATAATAGTGACTCAGCTGTATGATCCCAGGTGTTAAAGCTGACCGTGCAGATATCAGTCTGTCGTTGATTCTCCTGCACTCAAGTGCATCCCAAAGGCATCTGATGGGGTTGATGTCAGGGGCTTGTAAGGATGAGGTTATTTACATCAGTTCACCTCAAAGTATGCAGGTGAAGGCTTGCATCTCACTCTTTTCCTGTGATGTTATACTGTATTTTATTTTGTTGGCAAGATATCTTATCGTTCAGGTCACGGGTTGGGAGAAAGTCTTAGCTTCTGTCATTCTAAATCAGTTCACAGATTTCAAAAATTGATTTTTGTGCGTAGTTAATAAAGTTATGTTGAGAGACCAAAACAGAGCAACCTCAAACTTTGTAGTTCATCTTCAGAGAAGAGACAAAAGTGCTGTATTGCCTTAAAGAGGACCTGTTATGCTTTTGTGCTTCTTCGCTTCTCTTTAGTGTGTTGTGTGGTTTTAATGCATGTAAAACTTTTTGCAAAGTTACAAAGCCCAAAGTCCATGCCAAAGGGAGTTACTCTTCCCCACAGAAACACTGATCCTGAACTGTCTTGCTTGAAGTCTCACTTTTTCTTTAGTAATAGGGTGATGTCACCAAGTAACACATGCACATAATACCTGCTTAGCAGCTAGTTTGACACGCCCTCAAACAAAGCTAGTTAGAGCGGAGCTGGAGCAGAGTCTGAAGAGTTTGGTTCAGTTGACCAATCACAACAGTGGGCCAGCTGACCAATCAGAGCATAGCCTGAAATACAAGTATGCATCTGGAAATGAGCATAACAGGTCCTCTTTAAAATATATCAAAGTTCTAAATAATTTGCCTGCCATTATTGACATAAATCGAGTTGTGTTTGCAACTCCCTGTCACAATCTGAGCAACAACAAAAACACCCAGAACATTATAGGTTTCATATAGGTCTGTGAAGGTTCTCATTCATCCAGGTCATATTCGTTCTGGCAAAAATTGAATCGAAGGCAACTGGACTTAGATTTGTCTCTGAAGATGTTTCGCCCCTTATCCAAGTGGCTTCATCAGTTCGAACGCTACAGTCTGACTAGTCTAGTCTAGACTAGTCAGACTGTCAGACTGTAGCGTTCGAACTGATGAAGCCACTTGGATAAGGGGCGAAACGTCTTCAGAGACAAATCTAAGTCCACTTGCCTTCGATTCAGTTTTTGCCAGAATAGGTTTCATATAGTTTTTTGGGACAGCCCAAATCCATTTTTAAAATGGGGCCTCTGGCTAGGAGGTCGTCTCTGTCAGCTGTAGTTGTTAGGAGTTCGGTCTACACAGCTACTGTACCATTTTAACTCTCTGTGTGTATTTCCGAGTGCAGACTTAGAGAAGCTCTCTCGAGAACCTTTGACACACAGATTGCCATATGTGAAGAATTTGCAAAGGTCAGCATGAACCAGAGAAAATGGCCGAACTTCACCGCTGCTTTATTACCCCTTTACCCCTCTGGGTGTCTGACTGTGGAACGATGTGGAACAACAGCCACAAGACTGCAGGGTCCCTGCTGAAAAGCTCCAACACAAACATAACCTCTCTCCCTCCCTACCTACCTACTCTCTCTCTCTCTCTCTCTCTCTCTCTCTCTCTCTCTCTCTCTCTCTCTCTCTCTCTCTCTCTCATAGCTGGGGGGAGGTTTCCTATGTACTATATTCAATACACACACTACTGTTTACACTACTCCTGTCTCTTATCTTACACATTGGACACATTACAGGAACTTTTCAAAAACACACACCTCTGACGGGCTCAGAGTGTGAGTGTGTGTGTGTGTTTGTGTGTGTGTGTTTGTGTGGGTGTGTGTGGGTGTGTGAGCGTTGAGCGTCCATGCACAATGTTTTGATGCATGCGTGTGTGCTTGCGTGCAGTAATGGATTAATGTTTGTTCAGCTCTGTGCTCGTGGTGTAATGCCTGAAGTGTCACAGTGTTAATCATATGATATCAATGTTACTGAGCAGTATTGCATTTAATATCCTGTCATTGATACGACATCTGATTAAAAGTTGTAGTCGTGTGATGCAATTTTTTTCAGATAAAATTCAAATTTTAAAAGACTTTAACTAAAATTAAGTAATTAGTAAAAGGACTGCATATTAAATACATCCATCCATCCCGTTAGGGGTCGTGGGGGGGCTGGAGCCGATCCCAGCTGGCATTGGGCGAAGGCGGGTTCACCCTGGACAGGTCGCCAGTCCATCACAGGGCACATAGAGACAGACAACACATAGACAGACAACCATTCACACTCACATCCACACTGAAGTTAGAGTCATCAGTTAACCTAAACAGCATGTCTTTGGACTGTGGGAGGAAGCCAGAGAACCTGGAGAAAACCCACACTAACACGGGAGAGCATGCAAACTCCACACAGAAGAGTCCCAAGCCGGATTCAAACCTGTGACCCTCTTGCTGTGAGGCAATGGTTTTGTCAGGTAAACTTGACAAAAGCTTTTTTACTATGTCCAGGTAGGAAAAAAAGTAAAATGTAAGTCCTGCCAAAATCAACACGTTTTTACGTTTAGGCATCATCTGTCTAAAACAGTAACGGCTGTAACTGAGGCGTTTCAGGTGTGTGTGTGTCAGTTTCATTAAACTTAACATCACTTCTTCATATCAAACATTCAGAGTAGATCGTATTGCTGATTTCCCAGGTGTGCCTCATTAATCTTGATGACTGATCTTCTCTGCTTATCTTTCGTGTCACAACATCTAGTTCTTCTTCTCTGAAATCCTCCACGTCACAGTGACTTCCATCCAACTTTTTGTCTTTTTTCCCTAACTTTCCCTCTTGTTTCTGTATTAGACGGTGGTGTTTTACTGACGTTATAGAAGCCGGAGGACGAGGCTGGCACCCGGTGATCACAGATGGCTGATTTGAAAATAAATTCCCACAGGAAACTTCTATGTGTGTGTGCCGGTGTGTTTCAGGAAATGGTGAACGTGTTTGTGTTTGTGTGTGTGTGCGTTTCATGGCTGCCTTTGCTCCTGCTGCGGTGGTCAGATAACGTTAATGAATCAATAGTCACCCAAAAGAGAGATAACGAGGATGGAAGGGGGATTTTATCTGTTTTTAAAATATTATGTTGTGCCCGCTTCATGTTTTGTGAAAATGATGAATGTGCAGTTTTCCAGCTGTCCCCAAAGACCCCGACCATCTCACAACCCTCGCCTCCAGCTCCCGCCCTCTCTGTCACCCAGCACTACTTTATCAGTGTTGTCTCAGCATATGAAGATAAGGCAAACTAGTCATCAGACAGCACTGATGTTGGACGATTCTGTAAAACCCACATTATGTTCAGCGCTGAGATTTTTTCAGTTTCTTTGCTTTCAACGGTGTGATGAAGTTTAGCCAGCTAAAACTGCTTAGTTAAAGTCAGAGACACATTATGGGCATGATGAAAAAAACAGTCCTGTCTCCTAAGAATTACATCCCCACATAATGGAGCTATACTCCCACTTATGTTTGGAGGGAGATGTGTTTTGGCGTGGATTACGTTTGGCTTTGTCATATTACAAATAGTTTATGGAAGGCCTCGCAAAGTGATGTAGTATAAGTGACATGCCAAGAAGGTGACGTAGTGTATCAAGCGATCATTAATGAAAGTTACATGGGATAAAAAAAAACATACAAAAAGCTAAAAAGTCCACTATGGGTGTGCAGTGGGGGTGGTGGATGGGTCAAGCAACACCGGACTTTCCCCCAGGAGACCACTGTTCGTGTCATGTGTGAGACTAAAAGTCAACGTTCACTTACATAGTCACTTTAAGCCCTTCAATCTAATCAAGAAGTTTTGTTGTTTAAACCTGCGATCTGGGAAAATATGTTTCTCTCAAAATGGAATTGAGAATGCAGTTTAATTGTATGGCAATGTGATTTTGTGGGTGACCAGGATGGAAAATACACAAGACTATATATAAATATATATATAAACTCGTTTTCCACGTAAAGCTGTACCTTCCATGTGCCCATGCACCACTCCCATGACACCCCCACCTATAGCTTCTGTCTCGCTGTAAAGAGGACACACCGCTTCCTTTATTGGCGCTGAACGCTGACATTGGACATGAATAGTACGCTGCAGAATTGCAATACAATATGAAGTTAATTCCAAGGGAGATGAGGCTGACAGAAAGCATCCACAAAGCCCCAGGCTAACATATGGAAAAGACTCAGGATCTGACAGTCAGACTAACCTGGACAGTGTATCACATCGATCTCTTGACCGTGTCTGTCCTGTCCTGCACTGAACCAAAGCAAGGATTATTGGCGTGGAGTTGAACTGGGGAGGGGTTGAGGATGTAAAAGAACATGATACCTGTAGGAAACTCAAGCAGACGTGAGATGACGGAAACTGCCCTCAAAAGTGGCCTCAGTTTCGGAATAAATTCACAACCGTCTTGCCAGACAAAAAAAAAGAAAGAAACATCCATTGATTGCAGTGTGAGATCTGCCCTCCAAACTGTTGGTGCAGCCTCTCTCAGACCGCCTAATCAATCCAGCATGGCCCTCGTTTGGACGGCAGCCCATAGAGGGCCCGTGGCCCCTGCACCTCCATAAATACACTAACAGCTTTCTTAAATATGTGACAAAATGCCGTTAAAGTTTACAGGCTGGGCCTCTGTGTGCACCCTGCTTTCACCAGGGAGAGTTCCACCTGCAGTGGAGATTTGGGGAGGAGGGGAGAGGATGTAGTCCCATTAAAAACTGGGCTGCTTTAGCCGTTCAACACACACACACACACACATTCGTATCTCATACACACACCTGCTCTTGATTGTCCAATTTGTAAGCGATGTAGTGGCCGCAGGGGAGCAGAGAGCCAGTAAACAGCTGATAGCATCTCATATGAGATCACTGCGGCTGGAACCGCGTCCTAAGCAGAGAGGCTCAGCCCAGTGTGGACGTGAACACACACCACTGTGAAGAGGGAAGCAGGCATTGTTCTGAGTGACAGACGAGAAGCAGCGGAGTGTTTATGAGCCTTTACAGTGTAAACAGAGTCTTCTTCTAGCAGCGCTGCTCCTGGTTCCAGCCTGCAGGTCAGAGGTCATGCGTCTCTGGGTCAAAGTTCAAACTTAACCCGTCAAGGAAGTCTGGAAATTCAATTCGCAAAGATAGCTCGCATTGACACCCCATACAGTTTACTCACCGCCCCCTCACTGTCTTTCCTGCTTCTGGTTTCTCACTTAAACTCCTCACTTTTACTTCCACTGGTTCTCTGAATCTGTCTCCTTTCTTCCCTTTTGGTCCACAAACAAACAAACAAACATCACTTATCTGTTCATCTGGTCTGTCTGATTCCAGTTTCCCATGGTGTTATCTGTGTTCAGTTTTCGTGGAAAGACTAAAAATATTACAACGCCCACAGTTCAAACTGCATTTATCTCCTGCTACCAGACTTGCTGTTGCAGTATAATCACATTACACCATCACCAATAACAAAACATACCTAAAATTAGCTTCCTGTGTTGTGTACTGTGTTATCTCCACTTCACACATCTCGAGTTCAGGGAGGGGCAAAATGACTAAATGCTTCCGTCTGACCTTACAAGGTCTCTGCTTTATATTGCTTAAATCTTGATGTTTAAAGCATTTTTCACATTAGAAGGTGGCTCGATGGTGCAGTGATGCAGTGGGATGAATGGATGAGGGCAGCAGAAGGGGAAGTGCTCCATCTGACACAGTTTAGTGAGGTGGAGCCAGAATTTAGAAAAGACTCTTCATACTACCCTAAACACAACAGGATTTCCCCCTTCACTCCCTCTGAAACATTTAACCACAACTTACTGTGGAAATGCAAAACACCTTAAGTGCAATACATAATCATGGTGCTACTGTTTTAATATGTTGTCTCTTTGATATTGCCAATTTGGGACTTTTTTGGCAGTGGTGCTGCAAACAAAGTTTTGATGTGTTTTATATGCAATGAAAATAAACTATCTATCTATCTATCTATCTATCTATCTGTCTATCTGTCTATCTGTCTGTCTGTCTGGCTATCTATCTTAACTGAAGGAAAATGTTGATCAAAATACAAAAGAAATACATTTTGTGGTCATCTGAAAGCAACAGTCATGATAACAAGATAGCTATAACTTAGGCTGCAACTGACAGCTATTTTTATTTTCAATCAACTGGTCGCTTGCCGTATATCTCTATGTAAAAGAAAAATATTCTTAAAAAGTCAAAGTTAAAAAATGTTCCTAAGTCCTAGGAAGTGTTTTCATAGTATTTGTTTTGTCCAACCAACGGCTAAAACTCAAAGCTGTTTGATTTAGAATGATATAAAAAGAGCAAATCTTCACATTTGAGAGGAACCAGTTAACGTTTGACATTTTCCTTGATTAGTGACTTTAGCAATTCTGATTCAAGTTGACAAAATTTGTCAACTGACAAATCAATTAAACAACTATTTGTTTCCCCTCTAATATAATTGACAAGTTGATGCCCTGTTCCCCGTCCCATGCTGCCAGGGTTCACCATTCCTCTTTGGAAATTTGTTTCATATAGTCTGTGCACGTACTCATCTCCCTGCAGACTTTCCCCTCTCTGGGAAGTAAGCGCTGTGATATTCCACTCTGTAGGCTGCTTGTGGTGCATGATGAGAGATATAGAAGTAAATCAGTGGGTCCGTTAAGTCGAGAGGCAGCGTTCACGTCCCTCTCCTCCTCCTGCTGACGCTTGTTTTCCTTCCTGCCCGTTCAAAGAGGGCAAAATAAATAAAGTGCTTTTCTGGCCCTGCATCATTCGTCCCCTCAGCTATTGATACTCCCTCTGACAGACGAGGATGTGTGTGTACACATATAACCCATATGTGTGATATACTGGGTTACAGGACAGTTAAATACAGTCCAGAAAATGTGAAACGACTATTTTAAACGTCTTTCACATCCTCTTTAGCCTATTCATAACCCAGCTATGACAGATTAGCATGTAGTCACTATATTTAACTTAACTCTTAACTTAACTGGTGTGCATGTGTGTGTTCCCCCTTTACTCTTTAAAAGAAAATGGTAACACACCCACAGCAAATGAGAGGGCTCCTTTGAGAAATGTGTTTCTCATGTTCTCACGGTGTAAAAATGACGTTATCGACGAGCTCCAAGAATCAGCAGCTCTGTCCATGTTACATGGAGCAGGGCCCAACCTGTGTGTGTGTGTGTGTGTGTGTGTGTGTGTGTGTGTGTGTGTGGGGGGGGGGGGGGGTTTAGTTTGATGTGTGTGTTTTAAATAGTGAATGACAGTCTTTATGAGCCCCCTTCCCTTCCTCTGGTGAAAACATGGAAAGATTGTTTACTGAGGACTCACTGTTCATACAGCCAGAGGTCATAGTCAAGTTCAAGTGTGTGTGTGTGTGTGTACGTTTGTATTTGTGGACTTCCCCGCGCATGTGGCTATGTTTAGATGTACAAACACACTGATAGTATCAAAGGAATGGGTGCAGGCTTGATTGATGCCACGAACATTCGTTTTTGAGGTGGGCGCGCTTCATCAGCATTGATCTGTCTACATGTTTCTATGATCTGTAAACTATTGCTGTGGTGCATCTCTAAAGCAGGGTGTTGTTGTAGCTGGTATGTCTCAGCCAAAAAAACAACATCCTCTCATGTTTTTCATCAGCAGCGACAGTAGTTTGTTTGGAGAAGAACTGTGTTGAAAGCCAAGGTGTCTGATGAAAAAACCTACTGAAACAGCAGACATCATCCAACAAGGTGCACATACTGACCCCATGTTTTCAGAGATATCACCAACATATTTTAATTATTCTCTATTCATTATTATTATTTCTTGAAAAATGAAAATGAAAAATGACTTATCAGCTTAAATAATCTTAATCGACTGAGACCAAAATGACCTGTCAATTCACAGAGTGGGCAGCCCTGATGAAAATATCCCAATGTCGTTTTTTGTTCCTTTATTTTATTTTATTTTATTTTACTTTATTTTATTATTTATTCAGGCTCTTCATACACAGCAGTTTAAAGACTGTTGCAGCCGACTGTATCGTTAACATTGTTTTCTTGCTGTGTTAACAAAGCTCAGTTGTTTCAGCTTAATGCTCACAGGAAGAGAGATTGTCTGCTGTTGACAGAAGTCCCAAACAGTGCATCCTTTCTTCTGTTTTCCTAAACAAGCTTATCAAGCACACTTCTGTCATTGAAATGAAAAATGAACTTTCCATCTAGCTGCAACAAAGTCAAATTTTCTGGCTTTTAGGACGATGCTTGTTGTGTATTAAATGCCCAGTGCACCTTCACATTGGGCTGATTAGATTTATGTTCAAGTTGGCGTGGGGCAGTGTTATGCAGGGACGTCTAATCAGACAAAACACCTGTCGGACAATAAGGGGGTAAATTTTAATATTTTCCTTTAATATTTTGCTTGTTAAGCATTTATTACGGTAAGTATTAAACAAGGGTGATGAATTACCAAAAAAAAGTTTACAGCGAGAATCTACAGCGGCTTATTAGGGCCATTTTAGGTAAAAATAAATAGCTACAGAAATACATAAATAAATACAAATATGGAGCTCGGGGAGGGAGGTTATATTCTGAGGAAAAAAATGTAAAAATAGATTAAAGTTGTAAATTTCTGAGGAAAAAACTCAAATATTCTCTTAGATTAAAATGGCAAATTTACGAGAAAAAAAAATTGCAAAGTTGTGAGATTACAAGGTCATAAATTTAATGGAGAAAAACTCTGATATTCTCTGAAATTAAAGTGGCAAATTACAAGAAAAATCCCACAAGTTTCAAATTATAAAGTCATTTATTTACAAGAAAAAAATTCAGAAAAATAGCGGACATCATTTTTAGTTCAGTCTTTCTTGCAGTAGTTTAACAAATAACGGTTCATCCGCCCACCCAGTACTTCTGTGCAGAGGGTTTAGTGTGGGTTGCCAGATCCAGGTGGGGAGCGTAGGCTTTGGTGTAGCGCACTGTGACTATGCCATGGCACCAGACCTGGCAACCTGGCCGTGTGGAAAGTTGCTGCTCTTAGCTGTTGTTCACCAAAAATAGTACCAGGATGTAAATAAAACCTAAATTATCATTTGTAATTTTTGTGTTTGTTCACAGATTCAAGAAATGAGATACATTGTGTTAAAAATACTGTCCACTCTACTATCTTAAGTTACGGGAGTAATTTTGTCATCCAGTGAATAAAACCCCTCAAAATGTTGGTATGTTCCTTTAAGTTGTCTTTCCCTTGGACACAGTCTTGATTTAACATACTTTGGGGACCCACCAGAAACAACACTGTGTGAATAAAATGTTCTGGACTCTCTATGATCCACTGTGATCTCCCTCATCTGTCAGACTGTGACCTCTTCAGGGTAATGGGTTGTTGTCTGCGAGAGAGCATCCTCTGAGGTCAACCACTGCTCTGAGGCCCGGCCAGCACAACATGGTCAGGGTGAAACAGACAGCGGCGAGGTGCGGTCATCCCTGCGTCATCCCCCGACCATTTTACAGCAGCAGCGTGTGCGTGTGTCTGTGTGCGTATGTGCGTTCAGGGGTGAGGTCAGACTGTAAATATAGCCTTGTCTGTCTTCAACTCGACGTCCAGACGGTCTGTCTGACGAGGAAACGCGCTGCAGTCTATGACTTTTTTGGTCAAAACACAACAGGAGGAAGAGGAGGAGGAGGAGGAGGAGGAGGAGGTGGTTGAGGAGGAGGAGGGTGTGTGGGTTAAAGGGAAGGGGGTTTAATAATTTCAGCCATCTCTAAAAATAGGGGGCTCAGCTACAGAAAAAAAAGCTGTTCTGCTAAAAATCACAGCTCCATAGCAGCCATTTGGATGATGTGTGCTCCCTGAGGTGGAGCCTGGGAAAGTTAGCTGTGCATACTAGCATGTCACTCAGTGTGTGTGTGTGTGTGTGTGTGTGTGTGTGTGTGTGTGTGTGTGTGTGTGTGTGTGTGTGTGTGTGTGTGTGTGTGTGTGTGTGTAGACCTAAATTGAATGATTGAGGTTCTTACTTGTATTTATGCAGAATAGGGTTTCAAAACAGTCTTATTTGGGCTGATATGGCCCAGTCCTGGTTTGGCCTGGTCCAATTTGTCCTGGTCTGGTCTGGTTCATTGTTCTGCCAAATCCACCCCTGCCCTTTACTGACTCACTACAAGACCATCAGGGATTGTAAAAGAAAGTCTAGTCCTTATATGAGAAAAGAGAGTCAAACTGAGTAAAGTCATAAAATATGTTGGAAAAGAAAACTCAGTGGATGAAACTTTCTTCACTCAGGAACTCGTGGAATGTCAGCCCACCGCTCTCTATTTCAGTGCTTGATATCTGGTCCCTCTGGCTACCCGCTATAGGCCTTCACTGTGTTTTAAGTACTCTGTCTTACCAGCTGGTTTATCTGTACGGGTTTATAATGGATGGCAGGTCTTAGTCACTGAGCCTCAGACTTCTCTGCTGGCCCAATTTGAGAAGCATGTGAGTTTTGTGTTGTTACGTTGTTATGGGCGATTGTGAGTAGTGTCACCAGAAATACTGTTTAATGCGACATCATTTTATGATGTTGTTGTATCAAAAGACCCACTGGACATGCTGTATTGTTATTTTAAGGGCACTAATGACTCATTTCCACTCCCTTTTGGCACCAGGTCCTTTTCTCTGTTTTGTTTTCCACTGCGGATAGTACCCCATCAGTGTAGGCGTGATTCTCAGCTGATCGCCATAGTGACGCCACATGAAACTGATATGGCACATCATAGCAACGTATCCTCATACAGCCATTCGTATGATTTCTTATGAAAAGCCCTATTTTTTTTGTGCGTTTTCCCACGTATATCCAGCAACACGTGTTTATTTCCACTCCAGTCTTTTCAAATTAAAACTACTTAGTTGGGTTTAGGAAAAGATTGCTGTTTGGTTAATAACTATGGAAATGCCGTCACCCGTCCACCCGAACCTCCTCCCTATTCAGTGTTTGATACACGTTATACTTCCTGGTTGGCGATTACATTGAATTATGCATGCAAATTTCTTTTAGGGATATTCATGAATAACGATGCATTACTTTTCATAGGTATGGCTACAAATGGTGTTTGAGAACAGCCTGATCATAGTGACACAACCAAACAGAGAAACATCTGCACTCTATCGATTTTATGGCGTAGTATACGGTGTAGTTTTGTGAGCTGCCATTTTTTAAAAATCTGGGTGTAAGTGAATAAAAAATTGCAGTTTCATCCAGTATCCAGTAGCTTTTATGAAGTAGGCCTACACCTTGTGGTTTTATGAGGACTGATCTGAAGTATTTGTGGTTTAATCTGATGCTTGAAAATCTCAAGGCTGAGTGCTGTTTGAAATGTTATGGTGTCTTGTCAGTATTATACTTTAGATGTGGTACGTGCATCAAAATAATACTGTAGTTTCTTTTTTTCTTCTCAATTTTTGTTTTCATTGAACAAAATATGCCAAACTGTTCAAATGTATCAATGCTGACTGAGTCCAGAGCTGGAAAATAAAAGAAAATATTCAATACGGACACATTTTGGCGATTTTCAAATGTTTGTACTGATATGTCAGTGTTGTGTCAGTGTTGTGGAGTTGTGATGTGATATGCTGTTTAGAGAGGCAGCAAGGACTCAAATCACCTGGTTTATGAGATGCCACTTAGCATATTGTTAGAGATACAAACACCTTGTCAGAGCCCAGAGGGTGGGTGTGTGTGGGTGGAGTGTGTATGAAAAGGTTTGCGTAATGTGCATTACGGCGAGGACGCTCGAAGAACAAAAGGATCCTTTGAGAGCAGAGTTTCAGAGGAAGCTGTTAGACGTGTCCATTCTTCTCTAATCCGGTGTTTGGGATTATCCTGCACTGTTGTGGAATGCTGTTTAACACACAGACAGACACACTCACAATGTGTTGTCAGTCACTTGTATGTAACTTCATACACTTGCTGTTCGCTCAGGTGGCAAACATACCCACTCCTCAAATGGCTGTGAATGTAAACTGTCTATGTGACACAGGCAGGGTTCAACCCGCTGCTCCTCTCTAAGAGCTCACAGCCCGGTTGGCTGAACATATTCTGCATAAGTATGCAAACACAGACAATGCCCTTCAAACACATAGGACAGGTGCATATTTTGAATATATAAATAAAGATTACATTTAATATATCTATTGTATCTATTAAACCCCTTAAGGGGAGGATACCGCAGAGAGACTTGTTGCCAAAAAAACGACTGATGGTGATCAAATCATTGCCAAAAAATGTGGATGATGATGAAAGACCAAATTGAAAGACAGTGTTGCTCTGTGCATGCTAGAGTTGTTCATTGCAACAGTTTAAAGTGCAACTCACAATTGTGAGACATTAAGAATTTTTGCTTACACATTTTTGAACACAACTATGTTTGAATTTTTCTTTGCAAAGTTTAAATTGTGCAGCAGTTACCCTCCATGGTCATTTGTGTTGTGTTTTAGTAGCAAACATAGTACAGCTGTTCTCATTCACATATTTTACTATTGTCAGACAGCTGAACTTATAGATGAATCTGGACTGTAGACAGAAGGAAGCAAGTCACCACTGCTGTTGCTGCACCTCACTAGTGTATCGAGTGGGCTACCGCCAGGTCTGAAAAGTGAAGCCAATGCTGAAGTGCCTTAAACTTGCATTCTTTCTAATATCCAGCAGGGGTCGACTCCTCTGGTTGCAAAAAGAAGTCTGATTGTGTACGAAGTATTATACAAAAAGTTCACAAGAAGTACAAAGTGTTTCATATTTATAAAGATAAGATTGGGATTCAACCATTAGCCCAATTAAAAAAAAAAAAAAAAAAAAACTAGAGTCAAGATTGAGATCTGTGTATGAGACCATAGACGAAGTAATCCAAGGTGTCTGTCATTCTCTGAAATGTTGTGACGCAAGTAGAGCTGTATAAATATAGCTGTTGAATATAGACATTTGTAAACATCTACAGTATGTAGTAGGATCTGGCCTGAAAATATCTGTTTTGGTGCCTTCTGGAGTTGTAATTTTAATACTATTTGCCTAATCTCAGGACAAGATGGCTGCAGATGATTGCCAGCGTATCTGGGGAGTAGTGGCCTTGATGGATGTGGGTCCGAAAAGACCAGCTGATAAAACCAACATATGACGTACATGAGCGAGACCATGTTTGAGCCCGACTAGTGTGACACGGCACCGCGATGCATGAATGTCTTGTATCAGCGTTGTGAGTGCAGCCCATTAATCTCATTATCAGCGGTATGAGGTGGAGCCAGCAGGCTGGAGCTGCGTCTGCTCCAATTCAAGACTTCCCCTCTGGTCCACGCCAAAATAAGAGCACTTTTCTTCTTATTTTTCAGGCTTTAACATTCTTGTCTGGCAGCTGTGTGAGCATGTTGTGGAACAGAGCTGAGAAGCTCTTAAGCTCCTAATGATGTGGAAAAGTCGGCTCTGGTCGAGGTCTGTAGTGGGGAGGACACGGACCTGCAGCTTCTCCAAAAATCTCAGTGCTATACCAGCATGTTAAATTCTGTGAGAATACACTGTTGCAGATTCAGCTGTATGTGATTAGAAATTAAAGGCCATTAATTTGTGCAGGAATTTGAATCACTACACGAGTGCATTGTATGTAAACACTGCTACGTTATATGTTTGCTTAGGAGGTAGAAAGTGCGTGTATGTTTATGCATTTGCCCACACGTGGATACCTGGGTCCACATGTGTGTGAAACCCCAGGGTTAATGGCATTAGCAGTCCGTGATTGGGGCTGATGGCTTTCTGCGGCCATAATAGCAGCTCCATTAAGTGTTTACCATGAGCCATTCCACATGTCAGCTGTAGTCAAGCAGCCAGAGACGGAGTAGCGAGGGGCCATAACAGCCTGGGATGCTGGGAGGGAGGCGAGGCAGACAGACAGGAGGGGAAGGGGAGGATGGAGGGTTCAGCCGGCTGCAGAGGAGGGAGGTTCAGATAAGTCATCACTTAAGCTGTGGTTTGGAGTGAGCTGAAGTATCTTCGAGCAAAATACTTATTTATTTGTTTATTTGGAGATGCTGTTCTGTCATAGCATCTAAGATGAATTAGGGATTACAGGGATTGATAAAGTTTTACATTCTGTTATATTCACGTTAGCAGATGTTTGGCATAAGCAATACAGAGTTTGGGGCTTCAAACAGCATGTTTGCAGCCGTTGGTATCACAGTGGTGAGAGTGCACTGTGTGACCTAAGTATTCTGAGTCAGCAGACTGCCGTTGGTTTGTACCAGGGATTTTCCCGCAGCCAAGTAGCTCTGCTTGTGCTCTATCTGCGCTCTATCTAACAGGGGCATATGGAAAGGATTAAATTAAATATAATACATGTTCAGAAAAAAAAAAGAAATGGCAGCCACCACAGCTGAATGCTGAAGCCATGAAAACTCCTACTGTATTAAAGTGGCTGCTTCTGTGCATCCTCGAAGTGGCTGATTTGAGATTTTCTATTTGATGTGATGATATATGTTTTTGTGTGACTGCTGTGGAATTAAATCCTTTGAGTTTTGTTTTCAGATTCTATTGTTTAGTTTATTTTCCATGTTTTATGGCTGTCTTTTAACATCTTGGGACTTTATCATCTTATGCCTTTGATTAACACATTACTGATAGATGAACTAAACTCAAGATGGGCAACATGGATTACAGTATGTCTTCTAGCATGGTATGTATAGTTTTGTGTCATGATTTGAATAGATTTAGTATGTTCTCAAAGTTAAATTGACAAATGATTTATGGAAGAAATAAGCAGGTGGGAATGCATTTTGGCTAATTGACAGAAGATACTTCATCATGTTGGTGTAAAAATCCTGCAAATCCAATATAAGCATTCCTCCTCATTTATTTGCAATGTTAACAGTATGGCAAATGTTACAGTATATTAGGGATGCATCAGTCCGACCTTTTCAGTCTCAATAGCAATACTATGTTTCAGCCGATGCCAAGTACTGATCCAATACCAGTGTTTTATCGATAAGCTGTATGCCTCACTGTGTGAAAGTGACTTGGATCATTCTAATATATGTAAGGCAACATCAGGCCTGACTTAAACATCACTTTCATAACTTTGTAAAACAAATGTAGCAAAAAAATCATAGATATAAATTTACTGAATTGTTATTTATTGTTAAAATATGAAATTGTACACCAGCAGTTTCATAAAAATCTTCAAAATCAACAGGAATTACAATTCAAGTGTAAACATTTTTTTAAATATAAGAAATTAAGAAAATATATGTGCATATATATATATGTATATGTATGTATGCAATGCAATGTTAACAGTATGGCATATATATATATATATATATATATATATATATATATATATATATATATATATATATATATATATATATATATATGTATGTGTATATATATATGTATGTATGCATATGCATATATTATGTGTATGTATATATAGTATGTTAACAGTATGGCATATATATATATATATGTATATATGTATATGCATATATGTATTGTTGTATGTATGTATATGCATATATGTATGTGTATGTATGTATGTATTTATATGCATATATGTATGTGTATGTATGTATGTATTTATATGCATATATGTATGTGTATGTATGTATATGTATGTATGTATGTATATGTATGTATGCATATATGTATAGAATTAGATCAGCCTCATTTTCACTGATATCTGATCCAGCTATTTGAGTAAGTATCAGCTCGATATCCAGTATTGATGTAGCATCCCTATGGTATATACTGTATTATTATATTGTCCAACCATACTTTAATAAGAAATGTGTAACAAACCTTAACAAGTCTGGGTATTTTACCAACTTGTAACCAGAGCTTTAAGTGGCTTAATTTCCTGTATTTTAATTTTCTGGCGCCTGGTAGTCAAACAGCAATCAAAACAAAGATGGCAGATTTCAGATACAGATTTCCAAACATTCCCATCACAAAGTTACGCTGTCACAGACATTATACACATCCATGTTTTTCTATCGCCTCTGAACAAAAACACAGCATTTGAACTTTGGTCACCAGGTTTCCCCTTGTGTGTGTGTCAGAGTATAATTCAGGTAAAGGGGTTGCGGGTGGTTGCAGGGGTCAGTATCTGTCTCTGAGCTGGAGTCGAGTGCCGAGTGTGTGATGGGGGTCATCCTGTGGCCATGTGAACAGGAAGGTGCGGGTTCAGTGTGAAAGGCTGAACCTCTGAGCTGTTTATCAGATAGCTAATGAAGCAGAGCAATCCTGAGAGAGACTGTGGGGGGGCAGAGGGGTAAAAGGAAGAGAAAGGGGCCTAAAGGTAAAAGAAGAGGGGGCTGATGTAAAAGAGTTTGAGAAAAAGATGAGAGTTGAATGTGGGAATACCCGCAGTGAAGCCAGGACTCTCCCCTTAGCTGTTATCCCTGAACGGGGGCAGAGGAAAGAACCACAGTCTCCCATGATTTCACTGAGCTTTATTCCCACTACACATTGTATTACTTATCACATTTCCCAGTTAAAAATCAGCAGAGGCCATATCACTCAGCTCTGGCCGTAAACATTTTCTCTGGCTGCGAGAGGAGCCGAGCCTCGTTCCCAGCTCCCATCATCACGGCCATCCAGTGTACTGCAGGCCACACATTCATCAGCAGCGAGGTCCGCAGGAGGAGGGAAAGAGCCTGCTTCATTACAAGTTCAAATAATCAGCCAGTCAACATGATCAAAACAGTAGAACTGTGGAGATGTCAGTGTTTGATATTTCACCGTTTCCAGTGATAATTAATCCTGCTCTCATCGAGAAGGGAAAGGTTGAATTATTTTAAAATGGCAGAATGTGAATTAACCTCTGATTAAATTCTCAGGCTACATCTATGGCCTGTATTGTTTATCTTTTTGAAAATATTATATTGTAATATGTCAGGCTGCATGTAATGTTTTTTTCTTAAATTATTTTTTGCATTAAATGTTTGATCTAGAAAATGGCCAAATAAGTTGTTAAAAATTACCATCAAAATTTATAGAAATTGCATGTTTTGTCTGACCAAAAGTCCAAAACCCAAAGATATTCCATTTTCAATGATATTTAACAGAGAAAAATGGTAAATCTTTACATTTTAGAAGCTGAAATATTAAATTATGTTTCCCATTCTGCTTGAAAAGCGTATTAAAAGATTAATTAATTATCCAAATTGTGACTAATTTGCTCTCCACTTGTGTTGGTTCTCCATCAGTATCCTATATATATAAAAATGTTTTGAAATAAGTAATTCTGTCAGTGCATTAACCGGCTAATTGATTTATCCAGGACTAGTGCTGACATACAGTCCTACATGTGCTGAAAACGCTACTTTGCTTTATTATTTATGGTAAAAAAAAAAAAAAAAAGCATAAAATATGTTCAAACAATTGGGAACACAGATTCTGACGGTCGTGGAAAATTGAACATGCTCTGATTCGTTTGCACTGCTGTCAGTCCTGCAGCGAGGAGGCGATATTATTGGCTCATGTAGCGGTGTGAGAATCTGGTGTGTTCATCAGGGGCCGGAGGGTGAGGGGTCAGGCTCAGGGGAGCCGTCAGCGCTGAGCGGTCAGCCGACCCTGAACGATCCTGAGATAGGATGGCCTCGCCTCCCCGAGGAGGAGCATTCCATCGCGGCTGGTGTGTGTGTGTGTGTGTGTGTGTGTGTGTGTGTGTGTGTGTGTGTGTGTGTGTGTGTGTGTGTGTGTGTGTGTGTGTGTGTGTGTGTGTGTGTGCGCGCGCGCGCGCGTGCGCGTGCATGCACGTGTTTCAGAGCAGCATGTGCATACCACAATTGGCACATACAGTACTTTAGTACTGAATGAATGTCACAACACTTAAGTCAGTATGTCTGATTGACATTTTGGTCCAGTGCCATGAAGTTTGCCCCCCCCCCCAAAGATTGTCATAAAGTATAACAAACATATTCCTGCTCGCCATGACATTTCCCATATTGGATGAACTATAAGCTTTCATTTAGCAACACCAACACATTAAATCTAAACTTTTTTTTTTTTGAAAATATTCAGGGTACCAAGACATTATTGTGCTGATTTTCTGAACCTCTCGCTTGATCATGGTTCATGAAAAAGTCAAAAACAAGTTTACATAAACTTTGCTGTGGATATTTATGTCTCTCATAGCATTTGTCCTAATATTTTGGTGGCACCCTGACATTTCCTCTAACACCTCTTTATGGCAAAATAAAATACAGTATAATGGGAAAATTACTATGAAATCTATTCAGCATGTTCATGCTCAATCATCAGGTTGCCAGGGTGTTTCCTGCGTGCTTGATTTGAGGGGAGTGATCAGCACTGAAGCTTGTAGGGGCTGTTACTGGGAAGTTAGCTTTTTACTATTTTTTTTTATTTCTGCAAAAGACACACCTGTGAGTACTGCTGCAGAGGGAACGCATAATTTGCTAAATGTGCAGAGGGAGACAGACAGTCTCTGCTCTGTCCAACTTTATCACATAAAACATCCTGATGTGGCCGGATGCAGCACATACACACACACACCATTCAATATGAATCCAAGTAGAGCACATAAACAGTGCTGATGTGATCCTCTGAGAACGAGACAGGGAAAGTGTTTAAGTTCCCTCTGTAGAGACAGAGAGACCAGCTCCACACCTATCCACCTCTCTGCTGTAGAGAACAGACGGGAGCTATGTTTGGCTGGACACTTTTACAATAGGCCGGAAAACAACAGTGTGGCTTCAGCTTCATTCAGCAAGTAGTTTTCCATACAACAGAAGAGGTAAATGACTTACCTTCAGCAAGTGTTGGAGTTTTGATGTTCACCCAAATATCTGTGAGCACCTGTTGTATTAATCTCAAATCAGCTCACTAAATCTATTTTTACTATTTTGCTCTATTTTTAGTATTCCTTTTAATATTTAAACAGAAACCTTAATTTTTATTTTTACTACTTTGTCTATTTGTGTCTGTAGATTTCTCCTAAATTTACCAAAAGTTACTATTAGGTAATGCATCATTTGCATATTTAAACATAAAATGTCAGAAAATACAAAAGACAAAAAATAATTGTCTTAATGTAAGAAATTAAGTGGGGAATTTCATGTTGATCTCTATCCGTTCATTTATTTTACCCTGTTCACCTGCAAAATGTATGGTAATCCAATCCATAAATTTAAAGGCTGTTTTCTCATAATTAGTTTTTTTCTCAGACTCGGAGTCAGAAATCTCCACTTCTGTATGTACAGTAAACTTCCCAGTATCACTCCTATTTATATTGTGAAGGTTTTTATAGAAGCATTTGTTCATTTATCATCCATAGTCTGAGTTATATCACATTATATTCCTAAAAACATGGTTAAAATGATTTTGTTTTAATGGCTGCCAGTATTTTGTGATTTATGGAGTCATAGAAAGAATTCCTAAATATTTCAACAAAACCAAAAGAAAAAAATGGAAATAATTTTGAACTTTATCCAATGTTCAGATTTCTGTTCTGGAAATGAATGAAAATTGGCGCATATTTAAAAAGATAATACTCATTTTCATAATTACATATATTGTCAGAAAACTTGTAATACAAAAAATAACTTTCTGTAGACTAGTGGGGACTAGTCAGACTAGTGGGGACTAGTCAGACTGTAGCGTTCGAATTGATGAAGCCACTTGGATAAGGGGCGAAACGTCTTCAGAGACAAATCTAAGTCCAGTTGCCTTCGATTCAATTTTTGCCAGAATGAATATGACCTGGATGAATGAGAACCTTCACAGACAAAAAAATAACTGCCTTTTTATAAGTAATCAACTGGGGAAGTTTCATGGTGATATGTAGTAGTTAAAAAATGTATTTTTCCTAGTGCTATTCACCTCCCCTTACACTGAGGAGTCACTGTGTCAAAACAAATCTACTGAAAATTAACAGCTTTGATTTCACCACACTTTGTTTTCTCCTCTTGCTCACATAGTTTATGAGTAAGAATCCAAACCAGAAATACAGTATATACAGTAAGAAATCAATAATCAAAATCAGAATCAATAGTCTAAATCATACCCACCCTTACTGTATATAACACTTTACACTATGCTGGTGTCCTGATTTACTTTATCAGTGCATGTGCAGATCCAGCATTTGTCCGTCTGTCTGTCTTTGTGTCCCCTTCGAGTCTCCTCCAATCAGGCTAGACGTGCCAGAGGTCAGCAGCTCTGACCTGCTGGCTTTGGTGCACCATAAATATTATTGAACCACGCACAGACGCCCTCGCTGGCTGTTTTAATATAGTGCTGGGTCCATTAAGGGATTCAGGCTATCAGCTTTCACTGGAGTATATAAGCTAATGATAACACTGCCTGCACCGCGTAGTTAGAAATACAAGTCAGAACCGGATGCCGCTGTACTTTTTATTTCTGGAACTTTATCTTTGCTATATTAACTTTTTGGTGTCGTTTTAAGCGATTGGACCATGTGTATGCATGCATAGGTGCATGTGCATTCACACCCACGTGCGTGTTTTTGTGTGCCAGCAGCACAGCGGGCCTGTGGGAGTGCTCCGTCCTCCTTTCCCACGGTATTTGTCCCATGAGCCCCTGCGGTGACGTCAGGACAGAGGTACGGGCGAATGCCCCGCTCAGAGGTCGCAGGTTCACTTCCTGTCTGTCAGGACCGAGCTGGGCAGGCTCCAGCATGGAGCGCTGAACTGTCTTTATGATCTCTCAGTGGTTTAACCTCTCTGTCCTCTGTCTCTCTCTCTGTCTCTTTCAGGCTATGTGGCTGATGCTGCAACTGGAGGAGCCGGAGGATTTCGTCATAGCGACAGGGGAGGTGCACAGTGTGAGGGAGTTTGTGGAGAAGGCCTTCAAACATGTGGGGAAGACGATTGTGTGAGTGGACACAGATGCGCAATACTATTTCAGACATTTCAGACAACTTTACATGTCTATCACTTAGGGCTGTCTTCGACCAAAGAAATTCTTAGTCGACTAACAATCGTCAGATCTGTGAAACTGAGTTTTTCCAAGAATCATGTAAAAGCACCTTTTTAAATCATGTGTTTACCAGAAATGTGTTCTTCAGTTTCTTGGAAATAAGTAATTCAGCATGAAGAAGCATAAAAAAATTACAAATCTTGGTTGACGAATGGTGGTTAAGTCATGATGAGCACCGCTGTTCAGCAACAGCAATATTAACATTACTCTCTGAGTCTAGAAGCCACAGAGGCTAATAATTTAGTAAGTTAGCAAGTGGGTAACATAATGCAAGAAATGCAAAGACATGACAGAGGAGGAAGATGAGGTTGTTGAGAATATCATTATTTTCCTCAGACAAATTATCAAATTATTAACTTATTATTCATCGATAAATGAACTTCTATGGGCTCCACCATTTCTCACAATGTGTCACAAGTCGTGAACTCTGAGCTTTCAGAAACTTTCCACTTACATGGTCGTAAATATGACATGAGGGGGGCGTTCATATGGGCCCAACTCATAAACATGGTAAAGATGACCCCATTTGAAGGCACCATAAGACTAAAACAACCGATTCGTTGACTGATTGACTAAAGAGAGGGCAGCCCTCATATCATGAAAAGACCCAGAATCACTTTTCCATAAAAGTCACAACAATCACATTTTATAACACGTCCATCACTTTTCCAGTCTGATTTAAGTGCCGTCACATTTAAGATAAACATCATAACATGCACCCATAGACATACTCAACTTGTATCTTCTTAAGCACACTGTAATAAATACTGGGGCGGCAGTAGCTCAGTCTGTAGGGAGTTGGCTTGGGAACCGGAGGGTCACCGGTTCAAGTCCCGACATGGACCAAAAACTGAGTGTGAACTGGTAGCTGGAGAGGTGCCAGTTTACCTCTTGGGCACTGCCGAGGTGCCCCTGAGCAAGGCACCAAACCCCCAACTGCTCGGGGCGCTTGTCAGGAGCAGCCCCCTCACTCTGACGTCTCTCCATTAATGCATGTATGTGTGTTTCAGGTCTGCATGTACCATGTATGAGTTTAACAGAGTGTAAATTGAATTTCCCCATTGTGGGACTAATAAAGGTAGATCTTCTTCTTCTTCTTCTTCTAAATTAGTGATTTAATTTTCATTTTGTACACAGAAGTAAATAAAATAAGACTTACAAACCTCAAAATAATGTGAATGAGCCAATTGAAATATGTAGAAACAATAACATCACATGAGACTAGGCTAGGCAGCAAAATTTGTTGGATATAATACAGCAAAATAAAAGTCACAACCTAATGTCTTTCTTAAATATGTCTGGCACTGCCCGCCTGTATGAAATAGGCAGTAGAGTTCAATATTCTATGTAATGAATAATGAAATTGATGAGAACATATATTGTTGGATGCATGGATTGAACAGAGAAGCAGTGGGATAGTCATCAGTGAAGCCAGCAATGTTACTGGTTCCATGTCTGAAAGAGGCGATATTTTGGAAACTTGTGTCTCCTGTTCAATGCCACATCTCAGTCCCCTCCTCTGTCTCACCTCTCATTCACCTCCCCTCTTGTGTCATGGAAGACACTGGCATGTTGGTGAAGGTGGGACTGCTGTGCTGATTTCCAAAAAACAAAAAAGACAGGTGACATGTTTTGTCTGCAGAAGACTTTAAAGAAACAAAACTGCACAAGAAATAATCAGGGGGGCAGACGGAGGACCGGACAGCTGAACCTGCCAGCAGCTGTGTTCCTGCTAACATGTGTCTTTTTCCAGGTGGGAGGGAAAGGATGAGAAGGAGATTGGCCGTTGCCAGGAGACAGGAGTGGTACACGTGAAGGTGGACCCCAAATACTTCCGACCAACCGAAGTGGTAAGTCAGGTTTCTCCCTCTGTCCCTGTGTGTGAGCATGCTATTTATCTTTGCTTAAATCATCTACTGGCCTGAATTTGGTTTCACTGATTCCTGTCAATGACCATTTCAAGCATTAATATCTTCTTACTCACAGACACATAAGGATAAAAATTAACTATTTCATTTCATACTTGATATGGTGTTAATGGCACCAGAATTTAGCTGTCGTAATGTGTGTCCACATTAGCCGCGTAAGTTTATACATTATTATACTGACACACTAGTAAATATATCAAGATTATTTTGTCAGATATTCTGCTTTATTTTAACATAACATAACATAACATCAGTAGTATTGTTCTGTACTTTCCACACCAGAAGGAGTTACTGTCCCCCACAGAAACACTGCTCCGGAACTGCCTGAAATGCTTTGATTAAAGTCTTTTCTTTTTCTTTCGTAACATGGTGATGTCACCAAGTAACACGTTTGGATAATACCTGCCTAGCGACTAGTTTGGCACACCTTCGAATAGCGATGATAGCAATTAATCGTTAACAGACATTAAGCATTTTAACCACTATCTGTTAACCGTTATCCGCTAAGTAAGGCTATAAACGGTTAAAAGAAACATTAATAATTGTTTAAAAAGCTGAGAAAAAAGCAGAGGAGCGGCTCATCACTTTAAGGAGAAAAGCTGGTCCACCTTAAGAGCCCACCTTAAGAGAGTCTTCTCTGGAGCAAATGCAGGAAGTTGGCTCTGGACTTCCAGCTGAGGAGTTGTGGCCTGTAGTCTCGTAGCATTTATTCACCAACAAATAAACTGTACACACACTGTCTGCTACAGCTACTTTCACAGCTGTAACACCAGCAGCAAACCCACACTCACCGCCGCCACACACACACACGGTCTGTCAGAAACTCAATGAAGTTACGCTACAGCGGGCACAATCCCACCAGCAACACTAGCAGCTAGCAGCTGCTAACGTCGCACAAACACACACACTGTGTACTTTAGTACTGAGTGAGTGTCCCAGCACTTGATCTGTCAGTACATCTGATTGACATTTTGATCCAGTGCCATGAAGTTTAGGCATCAATATGAACAGTCCACAAAACATAATTCCTAAGGATTTTGGTGCCCCCATATATTCCTGCTCCCCATGAACATTTCCCATTTTGGACACGCTATAAGCTGTACGAAGTTTGTTGTTGCTGTTGTTATTGCCTGACAGACCACCATGGTCTTCACACTTTGATTTGTACTTTTGACTTTTGTAGGAGACAAAAGGGTCTTCCTCCTGACCTCAGCCCAAGCTAACTTGTCACTTACTTAATTAGGCTCATACTGGTGGACCATATCAACAAACTACACTGTTGCAGAGTGAGGTTGGTCTACTATAATAGTATGTAATTCATGTAGTTCTATATGATTCATGAAACATATTTCCTGTTCCATACACCTGACCTTAACATGAATGTAACATGTTTTCTCTGCATGTATCTGATCGCCGGTCATTGTGTCTGGGACCATACACTTATCAGCTGTACCAGGTCCAGTTGACAGCTTCGGGCTGCTTATTGTATGCTTTTAAACGGCTGGAAACAGGCCAGTCAGCCTCTTTAAGACTAATGTAGGCTGCATCCTGCCAGTTGGTTTTGAATGGGTGCTCATATCCAGGCAAGCAACCTTGAAGAATGTTGTTTAATAGCGAGGGCGTGTGTTGGATTGACTCACTCATCTGGTGAGGCAATTCTGCTGAATGAGGCTTTGAAAGAACAGGAGTAAAATATATGTGTCTTTTATCAGCTTGTGCCCGAACCCGTGATTATCGCAGCGGTGATGACCCAAACCAAAAAAACGAGCCGTCATTTTATCCCTCCACCTCTGTTTAGGCGTGAAGTGTCACTGATATTTGGGAGGTCTTCCTCTCGTCGCTGTGGCCCAGGGGTATTGTGGCTGCTGGCCTGGGGAGGGTGTAGGGTTACCCCGGGGTGTCGGGGCTGAGATTAGCTGTCAGGTTCTCAGTTTAAAGCCAGAAGCTTCCCTCCGCTGAGCTTTAGCCTGGCAAGATTAGAGCTGAGATCCAGTTGAGTGATGGCGGAGGATTAGCAAGGAGGCCCCGCTGACTGACTGCTGAAGCGATAGAAGCGCCAGTCACACACCTGGGCCTGTGTCCTTTGTGCAACGTCGGCTCAGTCATTCAAGATCTTAACCCTGAATCCGCACTGAAAACCGCTGCAGACACTGGTCAAATCAGCCAGTGGTGACCTGTCAGCAGAGGAACGGTTCAGTGTCTTTCACAAGAGCTTTTGTGATACAGGACCTTGTAGCACTGATGCCTGCCTACCCTGTCAGGAATCCCAGTCCATCAAAAATGCTGAACTTAGTTGCAACAACTGCTTACAGACTTAATCAGCTGATGAAATATGTGAAGGCAGCTTTGAAAGGTTTCAAGATTTGACCAGAATAACACAAAATAGTGTCCATGAAATTTTTTTGGTGAATTTGAGAGATGCCGAATGAATTTGTACTTTATAGATTAAAAGAACAGAAACCCCTTTACATAGTCACACATTCTAGTCCAATAGCGCTGCTGCTGCTGGTGTTGGTGCTTGTTGTATTGGATTGCATCATTTTGTAAGGTGTTTCTAAGGGCACTATCACAAGCCAACATTTAGTCCGTTTTAAACAAATTCTGATGCGATTCATTTGGGCAGTTTTTAATGTACTATTCGTAGTCTGGTGTGGACCAAAAAAACAGCCAGCTTGCAAGACGTGGTGTTGGATTGTTTCCAAGCAAACCAAAATGCAGGTTGCCTGCAAGGACATTTGTTGAGATGGACAGGTTAACATAAGTGGGAGAGGCCTGACTGATGTTTGCTTGACATCTGGGCCGAAGAGAACAGAATATGCCAAATAAAGTTTGCAAGGACAGTGACATTTATAAAGTAATTTGAGATAAACTGGAGAACAGATTCATGACGAGTCACAGTGAAAACACTGTGACAGCAAATATTAGAGTCGTTCCAGTACCAGTATCGAAAATGCCACCAATACTGCTCAAAATGCAGTATCTGGTATCGGCAAGTATGCCAGCCTATGCACAAATCCAAAACCTTAATTTATTAACCCTGCAAAAAATTGAATTGGTTAACTGGATTATTTTATATTTTTGCATATTATTAACTTATGTTCTTTCTAACTGACAAACTTTTAATGTGAATGAATAAAGTTCAAGTTATTTTATGAAACAAAGTTATGTTGCATTCATTCTCTGTATGTATTTGACCATGTTGCATACAAACAAGATAGTAACCACATCACATCTATACATGGCCAGTAATAAACAGCTGTTGAATAATAATGATAATGACCATATTTTGATCATGACTAAATTTTTTTTTTTATCATGCTGGTATCGGCCGATACTGCAAGTTCAAGTGAATTGGAATCAATATCGGAAAGGGAAAAATGGTAGCACATTATCTCTAGCCAATATATCAGAGTTCAAAAAAGATAAATTTGCTCCTTTGTACACGCCTCAGCAACTTATTTTTTTTTTATTTGGTCTACTTTAATTTGTGCACTGAATCACCATAACTAGAAAATGAACCAAAAATATCAATTATGGCTTGTGACAGCTGTTCTCCTGTCTGTGAATCACTTTATTGATCCTTTGTGTCTGAGTTTGATTTCACTTTCCAGTTTTTCAGTGAGTGAAGTAGAAGAATAACCAACAGTTTCAGGAGCAGAAGTTCTGGCAAAAAATTGAATCGAAGGCAACTGGACTTAGATTTGTCCCTGAAGACGTTTCGCCCCTTATCCAAGTGGCTTCATCAGTTCGAACGCTGCAGTCTGACTAGTCCCCCACTAGTCTGACCAAGAAGGTAAAGATTGCAGCGATAACGAGAGGGAAACAGTTCAGTTACAGCAGGCCATTCCTCTCCCTGTCTTTTTATTTCTGTGGTAGGGGTTAAAGAGACTGAAGACTGTTTAACCTCTGACCCCTTCAGACAGGAAGTGACTGACACCAGGCTCACAGCTCAGCATTATGGCTCTCCTGAAGTGGGAATACCTGTCATCAAGGGTGTGTGTACGTGTGCATTAAGAATCCAGCTGACTCAGACTATTTCGGCGTTTAGGTGCAAGAATACTTGGATCTGTGTGGGGCTTTTGTGCAGATGTGTGTGTGGCTGTTCATAAGAAGAGCGAGTCCTCGGGCTGTGTGCTAATATATATGTAATTTATCATTATCCCTGTCAGCATGTGTGTCTGACATGAGCTCATTTATCTCTCCAGCGCCTTGGGACGGGGGCAAGCAACTGGGGCGGGGCAAGAAGGGGTTAAATGTGCAGGTGTGCTTCACATGTGTTGCAAGTGTGTGTGTTTCTTTTTGTATAACTGAACACTTGCCTGTGCGCCCTGAGGCTGCAGAGATGACGGCAAATTTGTCTCTGTGGTCATGGAAGTTGTTTACTTGATGTGAAACATGCTGTTTAAAAAAAAAAAAATAAAGCGTGCATCATTTTCTGCAGATAGTCATATGTGAGAGCAACAGACGTGCGGTCTGAAGCTGTCAGGGTTGTTTTGAATAAAGCTACAGGTAAGTTACAAACCGCTCAAACTGTCATGGCTGCTGTTTGTTTCCATTGTATTGGTTTTGCAGAGCTGTCAGTCACACTTGTCAGCCTGTGGGTTTCTGCCAGCACTGAGGTTTGGCTCAGGTGAGCGGCCTCTGCCTGAGCTTTTACAAAGGTGTGTCACGGCGTATTGTGCTCTAATAGTTATGATTAGTTTTGGTTGCCAGGTGATGTGCAGCACCGTGGTCGTGGATATTTGAGAGATTTTGTGGGATTTAGAGGGCTGGAAATGATCACTGTCTGCGTGTGAACGTGGTTAATGATGGAAACAACAGCGATGCTAAAATTGACAATAGGTGTATGAATTAGCACAGTGTGATGGATGAATTAGGTGGAGTAATGTTGTGCTTGAGGGTGTGTACGTGAAATATTTTCTACATGGGATGTCAAGAACAGACTATGCCAGAACAACGTATTCCCATACAACAATTTTTATCTTATGAAAAGTTATTCCTCATTTTTCATGTGTCAAATGTCCAGCGTCAATTTCTGCTCCATCCATCCATCTTCAACTGCTTATCCTGTTTGGGGTCATGGGGGGGTTGGACTGTGGGAGGAAGCCGGAGCATCCGGAGAAAACCCACGCTTACACAGGGAGAACATGCAAACTCTACACAGAAGGAAGCTGGATTCGAACCTACAACCCTCTTGCTGTGAGGTGCCAGCGCTCACCACTGCATCACCATGCAGCCCTCACTTTCTGCTCCAGTCCTTTCAAAATAAACTTTCATCTTGAGTGATTCAATTGAGACAGTCCATGTAAACACCCCTCAACTTATTGTTCATCATATTTGTTTGGTTTAGCTCCAGTAGTTTCAAGCTGCAATTAAAGACTGCTTCATTTTGCTTCTTCAAGTACCATAACTATTAATTTAACTGTTCACAATTAATTGTTTCACAACTGCAGCTACTGTTGACATGTTGGTTTTACACTTTGGCTATAATGCAGCTTGTAGCATCTTTAGTTGGACTGTCCTTTTGTTTGTGGTAAACATTTATGCCTTTCATACTCCATATCCCCAGTTTGTAATGCAGGCTTTGCATAAAATAAATCAAGTCTCCCACAGAAAATACCATGATAACTCATTGGCATTATTATGACATTGTCAGGTCTATCAGAACTTGATTGAGTAAACATGGTCCCACGACATTTGACAGATATTGATATCTTGTGAATTAACGTTAATACTCTTATCTTCAGTACAGAAATGTTTTTTAATTTCAGTCCAGTTTCCCTTCAGTACTCCCAATAATATGACGTATCCAAAACAGTAGTTTGATTTGGCCCAGGATTTAAAAAAAAGTTCAGTTCATTGGAGAGTTACAACTTCCGTCATATGATTGATAATAGAAGTTTCTCCTCTTTTCCTTTGTTTAAACTTCAACCTGAATATTTATGGTAGATCCCAGTTTGTCTCAGTTAGCACTGGAAGCACTGATTGTTCAGGTAGACCTAGTTTTGGACTGTTTGTGCACGTTAGTTAGCATGTGCACATATTTGCTTTGGTGTGTGTCCATGTACACACGCCACTTGTGCGTGTCCGTGCTAATGCAGCCCGGCCGTCATACTTTCAAGTTCATGTGTCGCTGCAGGGCATAAACAGCTGCAGGTTGAGTGACAGCACTGCAGCTTTTGTCCAACCTCTCATGCAGAGGAGGAGGAGAAGTGGTGATGAATGGGAAGTTGTCTTTCAATCTTTATCCTTATCTCTCTCTCTGTCATATCAGTGTTTAGCAGAACTCCTCCACTGTCATTTTCTCAGCACACTTTTGCGCTTACATCTATGTCTCAGTCGCAGTGATGTAACGAGCATCGGTTGGCAGCACAGGAATGCCCCTGAAGGCAAGATTATCTTCCTGTAATAAAACGTTGACAGACAGTCGCCCCCATTATCACCTACCACCTACTCCCTCTGCTGCAGAGACCAGAAGTGAAGACGTCATCTAACCATCAGCAGCCTCGTCCCCTAATACTTGTCTTCCCATACAATGAAACTGCATTGTGAATTACATTTTGAGTGAAATGTATTTTTGTTTTGGATCCGTGAAAGTCTGTGTCGGGATGACATTGGTGTGGTGGAGGGGTCAAACAAACACAGGACTTTCGCACAGGAGGCTGCTGTATGTGTCCCGTGTGAAACTACATGTCAGCGTTCACATATTTTTGTTGCCTAAACCTAAGGAATTAGTTTTTGTTGTGTTTTGTTTCAATACTGTAGTCATTTTAAGCCAAACCATGATGGTTAGTAAACCTTACCAAGTAGTTTTGTTGCCCAAACCAACACATTCTCTTGCCAACTCTTCATGTACCACGGCTTGGCAAGCGCTCATCCCCGTCAGATATTAACACACGGAGGCCCCCTTCAGGGACTGTATGTGATGAACCAGGCTTTCAGCTAACTCCAATTTATACCCACCTGCGGCGTTGAGCCAGTGCGTATTAATAGCACGAGAGTCCGCTGAAGGCGGGTAAGAGGGGTAGTGGATGCAACAAACACAAGACTTTCAACCAGGAAACAAATAATAATATAATGTCACCTCAGTCATTAGTCACATGATTCTTTGGTCATTAGTCAGAGAAGTTAACATGAACCACAACGTTTCCTAACCCTAACCAAGTGGTTGCATTGCTTAAACCTATCTTCCTGTGAAAACAAAACAAGTGTATATTGAAAAGCCATCCTTGGTAACATCCCAAGTCTAAGTAACATGCAACGGTCTCCAAAGCCGAGGGGCACTGACCTAGCAGCGGTACTTGAGAAACTGGGAATGAAAATGCATCGCCTAAACCTACCTAAGTAGTTTTAGTAGTAGTTGTGTTTTGTCTTGTTTCAATTTACAGCTTTAACTACATGTTTAAAACTGTTTTAAAGTGTGACCGTAATTCGGGAGAAAATACGTTTCCCATGAAACATAATTGAGAGTGTAGTTTAGTTGTATGGTATAATAGTATAGTATAGTATAATAGTTGTAAGAGTGTGTTAGGATGAACAATGAGTTAGCGCTCAAATATCCCAAGTAAACCCTGATCTCATAGATGATCCCAGATTCTCTATAATAAAGATTTTGTTGTGATGAATGTCTTCAGTGTTATCATGATGCATAGCCCCCCAGGGTTCCACGCTATCCGTATCAATAAAATCTATAAGTCATATTCGTGTATTGACAGATTGGAGAGATTTCCAACTACGAGCTATCAGTGTCTTGGCAGCTGTAAGGCGGGTTCCAAGGTGGAGCTGTTTATTTTTATCTAACCTTATTTCCATCTATGATCTTTTTTTAATCAATCAGGTAATTTTAGAGTTTAATAGTGTAAGGAAACAGTAGGAAATTCACATCATAAGTTCCCAGGGTCCAAAGTGACATCTTCAAACATGAAGCTTGATAAATGACTGCAGAGATTAATCGATTGTCAAAATTGTTGTTGTTTAATATTCCACCCGTCAATTAATCAACTAGCTCAGAACAAGATCGCTGCAAGATCATCTCACTGACATTACTGCGGTTCACAGTTGCATGAGTTTGAGGCTATTTATCGCTGTGGCTTGTCTTGATTGACTGAGCGGAATCACCGTCAGAAGTTCCCAGGTATCAAAAACGACAAATGTAAATTGGGCTTTGTTAGAGTCACGTACCAGCATTCCTCACGGTGCAGTCATATACCGTCAGTATGTGACTAATAGTCCTTTTGTTTTAGACATTGCAAGTTTATTCTTGTGCAGCACAAACAAGTGTGAAGAGCGGGAGTGCTGCATACCACCGCCGTTGCTGCTGCACCTGCACCTGTGTGACCCGAGTGTGTGCTGCATAATACAGTTTGTCATTCCAGGCTGAGGTTTATCTCTGTGTACATGCAAAGATAGGTAAGATGCTGATCAAATGAATCCTGCTCCTATCTTTGCCCTCACCCATCCTGATACTGCATCAGACCATGTTGCCGCTGGTTAGTGGTGCTAATAGTTCTCCAAATGCTCAATTTCACATTTCTTCACTCTGGCTAAAAGCAGTTACTTCAACCTAAAGAGTTCTTACAGCATGGCAGAAGCAAGCATGAAATGATATGTAGCAAAATGTGTGTCGCATTCACACCTGTGAGATTTTTACAGAGAAGTTGCTCGGCCTGTTTTTTTTTTTTTTTAATTCAGATTGCAGAATCAAAAGCTCCCAACAGTAACCCTGTTGACACGCCACACCCCCTCATCTGTCAACGCTATGTGCGCGAGTGCATGTGCATCAATTTTAAACTTCCTTCTTGCTTCACATGGCTATCATTCCAGCGGTAAGACGTGCGTAACGAAATCACCAAAAATAAGCTCCGCTGCATATTCTTCATACGTCATCAGTCCTGTCGTCATTGGACAAGGAGCTCAGACAATAGTACCAGTGATCCAGGAGAATACAGACGGCGGGTGTTGTGGTAACCTTTTGTGACTGTTGGCAAGCAGCGTCAACCCATCTGTTGAGGTCATCAACGTGACAAAGACATACCTGACTGACCTGGTTACTAAATAATGTTTTACATTGTCAAGCATTGTTGAACTTAAAGGACAATTCCACCCTTGGATACTCCGCCATGGTTAGATATCATCGGTGCGTGGTGTTGAATGCATTCCTCGTGGCTTTGTGATGAAGTGTTGTGACCTGCCTCCACTGCTTCAGTTAGTGATCTCACGAGTCTCGCAGAGTGTCCTTTGATTGCTCCCACAGACGGAGTCTGAACTGAGCAAAGGGGGACATAAGAATCAAAATCTAGTTTGCAAGCAATGTTTTATTGAAAACTCCAATTACAAGCATCACAGAGTGGGTACTAGGACCTGACATGCATGTGCACAAACCACATTACTATACACCTCAACGTATTTTTATGCAACGGTTCTTCTTTCTTCTGAAAAAGTTGTTTTTTCGTTCCTTTTCCTATCAGTGTCCAGCAACATGTATCAATTTCTGCTCATTACAAGCATACAGTCTTTTCAAAATTAACTTCCGTTTTCACAAGAAACAACCTCCTTAGGTTTACGCAACAAAACTACTTAATTAGGTTTAGAAATAGATTGTGGTTTGGCTTAAAACAACTATGGGAATGGCATAACTTAAGTAAGTAACCAACACAACAAATAAGTCAGTGTGGACTTGTGCTTTCACACGGGACACGGACACTGGTGTCCTGGGTGGCAGTCTGGTGCTTTCTGACCCATCCATCCACCCTGATCTCCCTCCCTACGTGGCTTTTGCAGCTATTTATATTTCCTGCAATTAAATTAATTTCACACAAATTGGTTTTGTTGGACATAGCCAAATTACACTGAATTACTTTTTCATAGGTGTAGCTATGAACAGTGTTTGACACCAGCCTGATTAACTAGTGTAGTTCACACTGAAGGTGCACTTCACAATGTCATACAAGTCAGGCTGTTCTCATACACTCTTCGTAGCTTCGTAGGAAAATGTATTGCACTATAATTTGAATATATCTCACAAAGTCAATTTGTATATAATACATGTAATTGCAAACCAGGAAATGTAAAGAGCGGTGATCGTCTTGTAGGCAGGAGGTCGGGTTGGATGGGTGGGTCAAAAAACACCAGACTTTTGCCCAGATCGGTGTTGTACCCTGTGTAAAACCAGAAGTCAAAATGAATTTTTTTGTCACATAACACACTACTTCTGAAGGTAATACATCTGTAACTGTTTTAATTAACTACTTCTTCTTCACGTGTTGCTGGACATTCACAGGAAAATGCATGAAAAATGAAGAAGAACTTTTCATGAAAAATCATATGAACCGTTGTTGACAAAGTCAAAAATGATAAGCATGGTGATAGAATACTAAAAGTAAAAGAGCACATAAACATGAACACAACATGTTTTATCCAGGTCTTGACTATGTACTGTGTGTACAGCACAGCCCATATACCTGTATCTGATACACACCCAAAACAGAAATGTGCACCCTTTAAATAGCATTATGAATAACGTAAGCAGCATCACAGCACGCTCATTGTCTCAGTTCATCACTTGCTGCTATTAATACCAAAGATTATATATATACTATACACTGATATACACTGATATATTTAGATCTCTGTGAGGCTAAATTGTAGCTGCTCTTTAAATGTCTTTTGTCCCAATATTCAGAGGACCAAGACAAACACAATGAATACTACTTTTATGTTACTTTGTCAAAGTGTGTCTGAGCAACACTCTTCAACTTGAACCATTGTTACAAACCCCTAAAATGCTGTACAGGCAGGGATTGTTCAAACCCACAAAACTTTGTTTTAACTTTTAGTCGAGGTCTCGAGGACTCAAGAGATATAAAATGTGTCACACTAGACTGTGGGAAAATGTGTGTAAAATGACAAGTGTGTACAACATCATATGACAGCTTGAACATTTCCAAATGATGTTATGGTGCAGCCATGAAAACATGGTGGTTTAAGTACTTCATTCAGTGTAAGCATCATATAGTTTCAATGAAGTGCTACAACACAAAGAGAAATAACATATAGATATGTATGATGTTGTCCTACAATGTGGAAAAGAGATGTATTTTCTGATCTCAAGGCTGCTTAAGAAAGAAATTTGAGGAAAATCAGAGTTCAAGAGTTTAGAGCTACATGATCTATTTACCAGGTCTACTAGGTGGTACCAGGCTGATCAAATGAGCAGTATTATCTCATCCCTCATTATCTCTGAATATACACTGTAGATGGAGTTTGATTCCAGAAAACCAAACCATAGTTTCATTACTCAGTTTTTAAAAAATTAGATACCAACCTGTGTGGGATTATGCGATCCGTTGCTCAATAGAGTTGGAACAACAAAGCAGCAGCATGAATCCAAAACGTATGATCAGTTTTATTACTGCATCTCTATCTTACTACAAGCAAAGATGGCGCAATACAAGTCGACGCAGTGGAGATGGGATGGAGAGAATATAATTACGTAGTAATATCAATCTTAATTTGTAGACCAATATTCAGAAACCAAGTCAGAAGATCAGATCACTTGTCAAAGTGTGTGAATGTGTGTGAATGTGTGTGAATGGGTGAAACACAAGTCCACTTACCATTTAGTCGTTGTACAGTAGGAGGAGGAGACCACACAATCCTTTAAATTTCTCAGGTTTAATTCGATCCTGAGCCATAATTCCTTGATCAAGACGCTGAATCTATACCATCCATACTTTAGATGAGTCTCACCAACATGACCATAGGATAATCAGCAGTGGGAAACCAGGGCCCTTTAGGTGAGGTATGCTCAAAATGAACTACAGTGTTTTGTACAAGGTGTCAACCATCTGCATTGGAAAGTAAAACTTTTTGTAACCCTTCTGAATGGCGACAGTCGAAGGTGAGGTGAAAAGCCGTCCGCCATATAACCGTTGTAGTCATTCAAATGGACATAATGGCAACTTTTACTCAAAGGTATTTATAGTGTTGCACTCTGCTGTACACGTTAAAGATAACAGAAATGGTGAGGTTTTAAAAATAGAGCCTAAAGGTCAAGTCTTGACTACTTTCTCCAGGCTGGTCTCATACATGGCTCGTCGCTATTGCTATGAAAAGTAATGCTATGTAATTTGTATACAACCCATGAAATCAATTCATATTTAATCCATGTAATTGTCAGCCAGGAAATATAAAGACTGACAAACGCTGTGCAGGGAGGAGGTTGGGGTTTGTCTAAAAATACATACTTTTGCCCAGGAGGCAGGTGTTTGTGTCTCATGTCAAACCAGAAGTCAACATTGATTTATTTGTCACATAACTTACATACTTATGTTATGCTGCTCCTGGTGTTATTTTAAGCCAGACCATGATCTAAACCTAAGTAAGTAGTTTTTTTTGCCTAATCCCCACAAAATCGATCTTCTCATAAGTTTAACTAAGTAGGTTTATTGCCTAAAGCCTAAAGGAAGTTGTTTCCTGTGAACACGGAAGTTTATTTTGAAAAGACTATATGCATGTAAGTAACGGAAATTGACACATGCTACTGGAGATTCATTGGAAAACTAACAAAACTGGAGGAATAACATTTTAGTCAGATATACCTAAATGATGCCTGAATGGGGGTTGGAGGAAGGGGTTGCAGATGATGTTTGACCATTCAACAAGCACAATCGTTGAAGCATTGTGACGCCTTTTAGAGTCATACAGTGTCTTTTGTAGCCGCAGACTGAGTAAGATGCTAGGTTTTTGGGCCTTGTTGAAGAAATAGAGCTGGTGTTGGGTTTCATTTGACTCTATGCAGGCGGTCCAGACTTCATAAATCCACTCCCAGGATCCTTGTAGTGCTGTCTCCACACACGAGTACTACAGTTCCTTTGATTGAAAGAGAACCAGTGTCTTATTAATTTTTCAGCAGATATCGTGTAACCCCTTCTTAAATCCACACCAATTCCTGCTTTTACTTTATAGTACACAATAATACTACTGGTAGACAACTCATGCAGACACAGTATGATTGCAGCAACCACAGTGTCAGATCCGACTGTGGAGCCAATTTTTTATCCTAACAATGAGAAAAACAGGTATGGCCCCACACACATGTGTGCTGCTGACATAATGGCTCCTGGCAGGCAGTAACTCATACACTTCTGTCCCTGTGCCCCAGAGAAGATTTTAGCAGTTGGCCGGGTTGGTTGCATAATATCTGCTATTTAACAAAGCCTGAAATATGGTGGCTATTTCAGAGTTTCCCACTGTTAGGTTTGAGTTCTCTTCAGGCTTCCAGCTGAAAGCAAAAGCTGCTTTTGAGGCCATCAGCTATTTCATATTCTGCTTCTTTAAGGAACATTTTACAATGTGGGTCTTATTTTATTCACGTGGCCCTTATTCCTTTGGGTTATTGTTGCATTTTAACCACCAGGGTGATTGCAGAGATACAACATCATGGAGACACTGTAAGACAAAGCTCTACAATGAAGATCACTCAGACTTTCCCCTAAAAGTCGATGCACACAGAACAATAAAGGCAATAACGTTTGACAGATCCATCTTTAACGTAATAATGTAACTCACAACCCATGCCACCACTTGTGCTGCTGCCTGTTGTGTGATTGCCACTTTGGCTGACAAAGTTATCAAGAACCATGAAGAAGAGGAACTATGGTTGGCACCCAAACTTTTTACCCAACTATGGCGCATCCAAAGAGAGGGATCAGAGTCCGGTTCAAGCTAAATATGTAGACCAGGTTTATAAAAGTTAAACTTATCCAGCCTAGTCACCAGGAAAAAAAAAAAAACCCTAGCATTGGATGTTTCTACAAGCCAGGGATACAGTACATTGAATGACAATGTTTTTGCATTCAGTCAGAGCAAGTGACGTAGTTTCATGAGTGAAAAGGCACAAACCAGCCGAACACAAACCATGATCTTTTTTCAGACCATAAGCAAGTAGTTTTGTTGCCTAAACTAACCAGTCTTTGTGTTTTTGCATAAGTGATTTGAGGCTGATATGAAACATTTTTATGAAACATTTTTGGCTCAGAAACATCCAAATTCAATGAAACTGTGGTTTGAAGAAACATCCAATGCCAACATTTATTCTGCTGACTGGGCTGAGTTAGCCAAATGTATCCCTCAATCCATTCATTGCATTTGTGTCGTGATGGTAACCCCAAGTTGCAAAACTCTCACAATATGGTTAAATTTAAGCATTGGCCTTGAACGGTTAGGGTGGTCATCGGACAGCAAGCTTCACGAGAGTTTGGCACGTTTTTGCATTTTCACATCTTTACAACTTGCGTAAAAGCTCATGTGGTGATGTTACTTGTACCCCTTCCATTGTAGATCACAGTTTTTGAAGAGTTGATGTTTTCATTTTTTACTTGCAAACAAGAAGTTTAGCGATGCCCTAAACGCCTTCGCTCCAAAAGCAGTTTCTAACAAGCAAAATTGGTAACTAGAATATCATCACAACCATAGGGAAAGATGGATAAAAAGGACACCATTGTCATGAATAAAATGGCCTTTCCCTTTTAAAGGACTACTTCACTTTTATTACAAACCTGTCACAAAATTCAGTCGGAGTCAGTTACCTGCCAAATGGTGATTCACTAAATATGTTGGACTGGACTCATAGATCTGATTTCAGTGAGGCTGTAGGCTGAAGTATTCACCTTTATCATGTAGTTAAATATGGATTTGGACAATGTGGGCCTGTCTGGTCGGTCGGTATGGGATAGGGAGGAATGAGCATCTATTATTATCCTGCTTTATGTCTCTGGCAGTGTAGCAGTGTCAGTCAGAGGCCGGCGGTGGAAGCCAGGGGCCAGTTAGGACTGCTGGCTCTCTGAGGTGCTCCATCTCGGGGCCGAGGCAGCGAGACCTCGAGCTGAACCGCAGCCGTTTGGATGGAAATGTGCTGAGGCAGCAAACTCAGCCCATTTCACTGGGTGGAGTTCCCATACTGTACTATAGGTCTTAAAACAAGGAGAGGTGGTGGTCAGCTGTGAGCCAGCTTACGGCTTTATTATCATGCAAAACATCGTCCCAAAGCTCAGGTTCACACATCATTGTCAATTATGTTGTTTTATTCCACACTTGTTCCTCAGCCACAGTAGTTAGTGCCAGCATCTGTGATCAATTTGAACGATTTATGTGTCAGAAATTAGCCTGTGTTTTAAAAGCAGCATGTGTCTGTGCGCTGTTGGGTGTTGGCGAACACACTGTGCTCCAGGATTCCTCAGATTCCTCTCAATAGAAGCAAGTGATAAGGGGAAATGTGAGGTAAGGAGAGGCCTTAGTCTTCTGACAGCAGTTTGCAGCGTTGATGGATTGAGGTGAATGTTTGAACACCAGACAGACATAAAGGAGCAAATGGCTTTTTATGAGCAGCAAGATTTATCTGTTGAACAAGCTTTGTGGAGCTCCGCCGGCTAAATTTATGGCACTTGACACACAAAACGGGCTATCAGTGCTTGAGTTTGAATGTTTGGCAGAGGTCCGCGGTACTTTCACACAAAGGGAGAATGAAATATTAGCATTATTTTAAAAGGTTTCCGTATATTAGGGAGGAATTGGGTATCCTTTTCCAAGATGGTTCACAGGAAAGCCATTCACTTTTCCCTCACCTGGAATTCTGCTGTCTGGAAAGATCGCTGACAGCCAGGCACTGTGCTGCTCTGGATGGAAAAAGACAGAGAACGATAAAAGACAAGTTTGCAGAAAATGGTTGCACATTTTCACTCCTAGTTTACATTTGTCCATTATAGCTTGTCAGCCAGTTTCCATAAATATTTGAGTGTGAGTTTTAATGAATCAAGACCCAGGAACTTTTCAAAATGCTAAAATAAATAGTAGACTAAATCCACTTAGTCTAGATTAATAGAGTTTTTTAATGCTAGAGAATTCAATCAAGCTGTTTGCCCTTTGTCCTTTAATATCAAATATCTGTTGATACTGAGTGTCATTATGATATTTATGTTTTTCAATCCAGTTTGACAGCTGAATTTCTCTACATTTGGAAAATATAGCCCACATCACAGTTTTCCTGTAATTCTTTGTGTAAAAAACACCACTGGAGACAGAGAGGAATGTTAAACTGGATCTGTTGTGACAGGAAGTTTGGACTGAATTTGGACGTTCCTCTCTCCCTCACATGTATGACATATTCAAGTTTCAAGAGCAGTTTTGAAAATGTGACTTAAATAGAAATAAAGCATCAGCTTTATTAACCCAGATCAGTTCCTCTCACTGTACAGAGTTTCGACATGCCATAAACATGTTAGTTTCAAATACGCATCAGATGTGTGTGCATCAATTCAGAGAGACGTTGACTCCCTTTACACGTGGTATTAAAATCTGTCTCGTATTCAGATTGTATCTAGCTTAAGTTGATGACATGTACAACTGGTATTAATATGCGTTTCCAGTGTCCACAATGAGATTTGATTGTTCTGTCCAGCTCAAACAACCCGTCACATACTCCTTGTGTTTGTGCAGGATTACATATTTCAGCCCACACAGTTGTTGTGGATTGAAAACTCAATTACATTAACATTTGTGACTGATGCGGTCACAATGTGTTTCCAGCCACCTCTTGAAGTGGTTTGGCCAATCAGATCACAATCCATCCTCAGTACATTTTGGGTGCATTTACACCTCTACTTTCATGTGGTGAAGCACTAGCTGATAGCGATCCGATCACCCATTCAACATATTTTAATGCCAGGTGTGAACAATATGTGACTCCTACCTAAGTTAATCTCCTTCAATAAACACAGGTTATGTTTTTACAGAGTGCAATGGTTAACAATAAAGAAAAATGGAAATCAAATGGGATTTATGTAGCAGCTACTGATCAATAACTTTCTAGGTCCCAGATCAGCTTAGAACACATGATCTCTCCACCGTGTGAATATCGTTCTCCAATGGGGTTTGATGTGTCGTCATGGTAATGACAGCTTCATCTATTGTTTGGCAATATGTTCATCATGCCTGCTTATCTGATGAGTGACGCTTCCTCACCGATCATTTACACCAACTATCCAGCTCTCCTCAAGAGGCCTTGATCTCTTTCCTTCTCTCAGTTCAATTAAATTCAATTCAATGATAAAATAAAAAATAAATACCTTTAAAATACCTTTAATCTACAATAAGACGTTTAAGTGAAAAAAAAAAACAACATTACGGAACATACAATAAACACATTTAAAAAGAAGTGTTGTCGTCTGTATTGAATGGAAATAAAAGAAAGTCACACAGCCACAGAAGCAAGTGCCTGGCTGTAAATCTCACTACGTAAGCATCTAAACACGTAGGGTTTAAATATGTGTGTGTATGCGTAAGTGTGTGAGAAAATTATCACTTGTCAGCTTCAGTGACATAAAGCTCTTGCTCCCCTGTTTGAATGTGAGTCAGACTGTAATTAAAAGGGATTATTGTGTACTTCAGGAACCACGACATGATCAAAAGCAGATTTGTGTTGAGGGAGCGCACAGTTCGCCCACATGCTCATGTTGGGTCTGGGTGCGGTTTTCTTCAGTATAGAAGCTATGATTTAAAGCACTGCTCTGCTGTCAGCCATGTGTATATCACACTGAGTGGCTTGTTTCACTCATTTTCTTTTTCTCCGAATTGGCCACATGTATAGAGTTGCAAAGTGGAAGGAGCCGCTGGTGATAGAAGTATTTTTCACCACTGCTATTTCCAATTTGAACATTTTCTTTTTCATAATATATCTTCAACTTGGAGACACAGGAATATCCTCGCTATAGGTTTATGTAATATGGCCACCAGTTTTAATTATTTCAGCTTGGTTTATGAGAATCATGTTTTTTTTTTTTCAAGTCAAGAGAAATATCTCTACATCCGTGCATCATGTTTTTTTTTTTCCCTTATTCCAAAAAATATTTATTACTTATTCCTATTAAGCTGTTTACATGTTTTATTAAAGAGTATTCCACTTGCATAATCCAGTTAATGACGCTGACATACTTGTTTGACCGTGCAAACATAGCCTCCCTCTTTCATTCCTTCTACCACCTTGAAAATGTCAATGATGCGATTTCTGTGCATAGCCCCAAAACTTTTGTTTTAGGGAATCATATCTGCAAAATGTCAGCTAATTGGTTTGTGTTCTACCACAATGCACAGAGCTGGCCACTAACAGTAAAAAATAAAAACAAATCCAAAGAATGCTCCCAAAGCCTGAATAATAATATGTCTTAATTGGAAGATCCTCCATTTGGAATAAGGCCTAATTCAGAATATCCGAATGGAATAAGTTGTTTACATGACTACTGGTGTCGGGATACTGTCATATCTGGAATAATAGAGCAATATTAGTCACTTATATTTTTGAGTCAGAGCCGAAGCAAATTCAGAACAATTTGTCATTGCAGTTTTAAACAGCACAGAGCCGTAATAGATGAATTCAACCAAAAATAACCTAGAGCCCAAAATATATCCTCCTGCTTTACATTATTGTTGTAAAATGGTTGGTTTTCTATGCAGGAGGGCATCACAGGCTCAGCGTTACCTCCCAGTAACCCGATCCTCTGCAGCACTAAAATACAGACGTTAACCGTGTGTAACAGAGACACACCAACACAATGACACGGACAGCAGTGTTTTAAACATGTTTTTAACCATGTCCAGTTCTTTGTGTCAGATCAGAGAACTGTCTGTCAAGGGGACACTAAAACGGGTGTGTGGTTGAGGGAGGAGGTGGGGGAGAAGACGGAGGGTTTCCGACGGATACCACTCCCTCGCCACGCGTGAACTGATGTGAATTTAGGTGACGGGAGGCTTTAACCCCTGGGAAAGGGTCTGTAAGAGGGAAAAAGGGACGGAGAGGGCTGAAAAATGGGATTGACCCTTAACCCTGTGAGTCTGTAATGTGATCGTGGTATCTCTATTGTGGAGGGAGAAGGGTGGGGAGGAGGTCACCGAGGGAAAGGGAAGGTAGCAGCTACGCCGTGCTGCTGATTAGAACTTCCTGTGGTCAGCCACAGTGCTGCAGCTTGGAAACACACACATGTAGGCACACACAGAGGAACATTTCAGACTTTAAAATACGAGTAAAACAGGCAAAAATCCTGGTTTTCAAAGTCATCTCACACTGTGGTCAGAATCACAACATGTTTCATGTTAGGCAGGGCTGGGCTGCAAAAACAAGAACACAAACATGCCAAATATTGTGTAATCTGGAGAAATTTGCAAACCCAAGCCAATCAGGCCACAATGAACAGTATCTGGCCTTAAAACTGCTACAAGACTTGATATAAGCAGTGAAACTTGAGAAATTTAGTACAATACCGTGATGGAAATCACTGCGACTTTGTTTTCTGTCCTGCCACCACCTGCGTCGTTTCATCTGCATATGAATAGTTTATTTTCTCTCTTGACCTTTATTGTATTGGCCCATTAAGATTTCAAGAAAATATGAAAATGAGAGAGAACTTATCTACAGAGTAACACGGATTCTAAAGCCGAGCCAAGCGCCTCTGATATCAACGATATGCAAAGCAGACTGCGGATGCTGCGTCATCACTAACCTATAAGGATTTGAATATGTCAGGGGGAAGAGGGCATGATTTATTTTATTGTAGATGCACATCTCTCCACTTTCCGTCTTCCCCTACTATGCAGATCTGACGTTGACAAGAGGGATGTTTACCTGTTCCTGTTGCAGTTTCACTTGTCGTGAAGATAGCCTTAAAAAGGTTAAAATCTTGGAAAAAAAGATGGAGCTCTCCACTTGTGTCAAATCGATGTCTCCTGAATCGACAAAACTCTTAAACAACTGGAATTGTATTGTAAATCTCAGACTATTGGCATATTTTATAAACTTATTTTAACAAGACATGTTCAGGCTAGAAAAAACTCCTCAAGCTGTACACTATACACTGTTTGTAGCTATACCTATGAAAAGCAATCCACTGTATTTTTTCCATAACCCACAAAATCAATTTGTATGTAATCCACGTAATTGTGAACAAGGAAGTATAAAGAATGACAAACACTGTGTACGGTGGAGGTCAGGGTGGATGGGTGGGTCAAAAAACACCAGACTTTCACCCAGGAGACCGGTGCTCATACCCTGTGTTACGTAACTACAGCACAGAACATACACCACTTCTGAAGTTATTTTAACCCAAACCACAATCTTCTCCTAAACTTGTAGTAGTTTTGTTGCCTAAACCTAACTAGGTCAATCTTTTCCTAAACCTAAGTGGGCAGTTTTGTTGCTTAAACCTAAACAAGTTGTTTCCTGTGAGGACAGAAGTTTATTTTAAAAAGACTGGTGCGGAAATTGATGTTGATGGACATTCATGGAAAAATGCATTAAAAAATGAGGAATAACTTTTTGAAAAATATCATACAAACCATTGTATGAAGATACGTTGAACTGCTTCATAAACACACTCAGACTGCAGCTCAGCAGCTTTTGTTCATTTTTGTAAAATCTTGTATAAGATGGCTGTCTCCCTTCATGCTAATTAGCCTACTTTTCAGGAAGCAAATAACTCAACTTTTACTAGTCTGACTGGAGAGGTTGGGCTCTCAGGGGCAGACATTTGGCTCTGCCTTGATTTAGTGTTTAATTGAGCCGTAATTGATGCAGTAAAAATGACTGGCTGCCAGCCAAACTCTGGGTTGTGCAACACCACATGGTTCAGCATGCAAACCACCATACCTGCAAATAGCAGAATACACCAGTCGGAGCTGTGATTTCCGACGGCTTCTCTGTGTTTTAAGTGCTGAAACTAACTGAAATAAGAGTGCTGGGCTTCTTACCCCGAGCAGTTTGTGCAGGAGTTTTAGTCTGCTTGTAGGAGAAAGAGAGATTGTGGATTGTGTGTGTGTGTGTGAGAGTGTGTGTGTCTGGCAGTTTGGTATTTCCTGAAGGAGTTTCCTCCTACCGTCAGAGCGGAACCACCCTGGGGCCCTCAGCAGTCCAACCCACAGCCTGACCCGGTACTGCTCCCACTACAGAGAGAAACAGAGACATGGCAGCAGAATGGAGCCACATCAGATATGGAGGTGTACGAATATAAAGGAGCACTGATAAAGATGGTGACACACAGGTTGTTATTAAGGCAGGAACGCGTGGTCTCACCAGGCGAAGGCAGCATGTCGGGTCCTGCTCCAGGCTGTAGGCAGCTCTGCAACGGTCTGAGAGTCTGGTTGCTTCTGGGATGCCTGTATTTGCATACTTTGCACTTATTTGTACCATGGTGTCAGCGGTGTGATGGATAGGTGTATCTTCAGCACCTTCATAGTAATTCATTGGAAGAGATAGCGAGGGAGCGCCGAGGATTGTGGGCCAGGATTCCTGTGCTATCAGCCAGCCTCGTTCAGCGCTGGGCCTGATGAGAGAAACCTGCCAGACGAGGTGGAAAGAGAGGAGAGGGGGAGAACCTTGTTGACAGGGTGAGGGAGAAAAGGGTGAGCTATGTCAGCCCGTGTCTTTGCCCCCTAGTCCCAGCTGGGCTTGATTACCCAGAGTTCTCCACTGAGCAGCTTCGGGGGAACATGGCCACCGTCGGACTGTCAGAGAGAGAGGAGGGGAGGATCTGGGCAGGGTTTCAGACCTCAACCTCCCGGGCTGAACCGGCACCAATGCTGGCCTACACTGCTATGACATTTTTATAAATGATGCTGTTTTCTGTTTTGAATGTTGGGCAGTAATGCGAGGATTATGAGAAAGAAATCAATCTTCCAGATGTAGTTTAGGTCCTGAAGGTTATCTTAGGCTCTCTATGCAGCAGTGTTTGGACTACAGTTCCCATCAAGCCTGCTGCTTCTTACCCCAATAAAAAATGTTATAACCTGCTCCCTTTGTCCCCCAGACAAGCTCTACAAAGTTTGGGGAATTCGAAATTTATTTAAAAAAGTGGAAATGTCTCTGGGAAGTGCAATACTGCCAGGAAGGAGTCCTGATCATTGATGTGTAACAAAGAAAGTTTTCATTTACACATTTTTATTCGCATTTTTAAATATGGTATTAGAAAAGCTGCATGGAAATGGCAAAATTTGATAAAACTTCCTCAATTGTGAAAAAACTTTTCCGCCCACTTGAGGTGGTTTTGCCCGATGGAAAAAAAAAAACAGTTGATGCACTAATTGGATTATGGAAATGCCTTTACCACATAATTCTGACGGAGAGAACATTTAACATGCGGGGGCTTGTCTTTGTCTCTGGACAGCATGAAAAATGGTCAGTACTAGCTGACATTAAACAGCTATTAAAACTTGCCCAGTTAAAACAAATTGCTGGAGTCCTCTCTATATTTTTCTCCTGTAGATGGGTTACATGCGGCTAGATGGTCAAGCGGACTTGTTTTGTTTCTGGTTCACTACGTCTACTTCCTCTGGTTTACTGACAGATTACAGCCATCCAATGTTAGAGCAGCAACTTCTGATGAAACTACGCCCAAGTTTATCTGGTCCAAACCAGTTAATGGAAACACGCCTAGTTCGCTTTTTTTGCAACTCACTTAAAATTCACTTGACAAGTGGATGGAAACACAGTTGGTGGAGCAAAGCCTCTGACGGTTGACAGTTACGTTGTCTCACAGTATATCATCATTTCACCCAACCCTGCACTTTTGAGAAGAGCTGCCTCACAGCTGCATCACATTGTTGTGCTGTAAAACAAACTCCTTTTGCAAAACAATTCAGCAATTCAATGCATTTTTCAAATTTCCTTTTTCAAATAAATTTCCATCTGATTGATGACAATTATCCCTTGAGCATTAAATAAAATGATTGGGCAACATGTCCTGTTTACATACTTAGTAATCAACCACATAAAAGAGGTTTAACATGAGAAGGGTGCAAAATCCAACGTTCAAAGTTTAGGAAAATACAGTTCTGCAGTGAATTCATGAAATCATTATTGATGAACTGCCGTGCTTTTATTGACGCATCAGTTCTGTCAGGATATATTACTCCTGCAGGCACTGAACTGTGGTATCTATATACCTCATATACAGTAAATCATAAACATTTTAAGATTATGAAACAATGAAACAAAGGACCAATGCAATTAATTTTCTGATGAGGACGTTCTCCCATGAAACTTATTTAATGAAGGCAATTATTGGCAGAAAGTGTGGCTTTCTTAAATCATAACCCTTATTTCATTGAGGATGTGATTAGTTGTGCCTAAAGGGCTCCATATAAATACAGCTGATGTGGAATAAGCCAACAATTGCTAATGACAACATTTCAATGTGCCAGTATTGAATTTATTATTATTTAAACAGTGAGTGATTCATTTGACAGTGATTCATTTGTCAGCCTTGAGAAACCACCTCATAAATACTTGAAACAGGGGCTACTTGAGATGATGTCATCCCTCTGGTGTCTTCATTGTGATCGGCGACAGAAGGAGAAAAGCGGAGCTGAGAGCCGAGAGGTTGAGAATGACAGGAAAGGCAGGAAGGAAGGAAGGAAAGGAAAGGAGGAAAGTGAGCGAGGGATGGAGGTGTAGCTGCACCGGCTCAGAGCTGAGTCGCTGAGATTTTAATGTGTGTCTCTGCGGTGTGTGTGTGTGTGTGTGTGTGTGTGTGTGTGTGTGTGTGTGTGTGTGTGTGTGTGTGTGTGTGTGTGTGTGTGTGTCTCATAGAGCGGTGTGTTTATAAATCACAGAGTCAGGCAGTGTGTGTCTTGCAGGGCCGGTGTTTCCTGCAGTGTAATCTGAGTCTCTGGTGGAATGTGTGAACCACATCCGACTCCACTCCACTCGAGCCCCCGACTCACTCAATATCCCACTGTAAACAAGGCGGCTCTGCCAGGCTTTCTGGAACAGGACAGGTAGAGTCACTATGCCCCCCCCCCCCCCCCACCCCACCCCAAGAAATAACAGAATACAGGAAATGCTTCAAAATAAAAGCGCACTGGGTCGAGTGGTCAGTGAAGGTCGGTGCTGGAAGGTGATATCGTACTGTGACCTCCATTCACTGCGTTTGCTGCATTGAACTTCCACCTCTATGACTTCTTCATTGTGTGTGTGTGTGTGTGTGTGTGTGTGTGTGTGTGTGTGTGTGTGTGTGTGTGTGTGTGTGTGTGTGTGTGTGGGTGAGAGAGAGGTTTAGACTACGAGGTTAATTGTAGTGTGACCTCTCTAATGTCTTTCCCTGGCTTGTTATCTTGATTGGGTAATTAATTCTGGGGCTGCTCTCTTCAGTCACCTCAGTATTCACACACTCATATGTCCACACACACACACACACACACACACACACACACACACACACACTTTCGAACCCTCCTGAACTCAGGAGCCCCCACATTCCTGTAACCCTAAGGCTGCTCCATCGCATTACTTTTCCTCTCTCTCTCTCTCTCTCTCTCTCTCTCTCTCTCTCTCTCTCTCTCTCTCTCTCTCTCTCTCTCTCTCTCTCTCTCTCTCTCTCTCTCTCTCGCTCTCTCTCTCTCTATCGCTCTCTCTCATTCTCGCTCAATTTATTTCTCTTTCTCACTCGATTATTCTTGGAGCTCGCTCGTCTGTCTTATTGTTCTCCTTCCCACCTCCCTCCTTAACGGCTTCGCTTGACTTGAGCAGTGGAAGAAGTATTCACATTTTATACAAAAGTAGCAGTTCCAGAATGTATAAATACGCCAGTCCAAGAATTGACGCATTAAAATGTATTTTAAGGAATACTGCTGTTTATTAAAACTTGCGTTTTAGGTCCACTGGAGGTCCAGTCATCGGTTACAGTAAGACATCAGTCTACTTAGATTAGCTAAACCTGTATGGAGACTTTTGTGTCTTTATTACTGATCAAACAGATTAGGTTTGAGGGCAAAACTGTCCACACTAATTGTTGTTTGCAAATCAAAAGGCTTTGTATTTGCAAATCCACAGGTTTTTTTGCAAATCCACAAGTTTTATTTACAAATCCACAAGTTTGTTTACAAATCCACACGTTTTGTTTGCAAATCCACAAGTTTTGTTTGCAAATCCACAAGTTTTGTTTTTGCAAATCCATAAGTTTTATTTACAAAAAGCTTTGTTTACAAATCCACAAGTTGTTTGCAAATCCAAAGGCTTTGTTTTTGCAAATCCACCAATTTTGTTTGCATATCCAAAATTTTTATTTGAAAATCCAAAAGTTTTATTTACAAATCAACAAGTTTTGTTTGCAAATCCAAAGGCTTTGTTTGCTGTTGAGCTGAATCTTGTGGGTGGGACCTATGCTGAAAGATTAAGACATACCTCTATTGTAGTGACAACTTGACAACATTCACAGTTAGTAAACACACAGCACATCACAAATATAACAAACTCACAATAGATTGTTGAAACTAAGTAGTCCTGTTAATAGTAGCTGCATGGAGGCAAATAAGCAGCCTGGGAACCTAACATACCGACGGTGAGCGAGAGTTTAGCTAGTTGAGCTAAGCTATTAGCTAAAGGCTAACAAAATCTTATGTATTTTTTAACTCATTATAATATCACAGATTGTTAAACAAACGCAATCTGTATACACCAATTCAAACATGACATCTTGCCATTACTAAGACAGATGTTATGTGTAATTAGTTACTTGTTGCCGCTCTGTAAAACCGAGAGTGAACACTCCCACAGTGTCGCTAATAACACCTTATGTGCCGAATGTGGCGGTTGTTCAACCGGTAGATCAGTGTGTCAACTAGATGTTTACGACAAACAATTTGGATAACATTTTTCCGCCATTGTTCTCTTATCTAAATATGTTTGGCTGCAATTTGTATGATCATCTGACTACTTGTTTCTTGGCCTGTCTGACCTATTTTTTTTTGTGCTGTTGTTGAGATCACGTAAGTGTAGGAACCACAAAGCTGTGAGTCATCGTAGTGTTCCTTTAAAGTATCAACAAAATGTTCTTACAATATTAAAAGTTCCAGTAGTGTTCTGCAAAATGTCTCTTCAAAATGAGTATTATGTTAATGTTATAGAGAACGAGGAGCCACAGGTAGGTAGGACTCAGTGGAGAGCAGATTCATGAACAGCAGCTTCACGGTAACAACATGCTAATCTTTGCATTTACATTGGGTTGAACCTCGCTGTTCATATACATTACATGTAGCCTAACCGCACCACAATGCTTTCACACCATTAACAAAAGAGGAGCACACATAAAATGGCTTGGTATCCACAGGTTTGATGCTCCCAGTGCATGCTGGGAGGCCTTCTCACACACCGGCTTCCCCAGGATGATAAAATTATTTTGTCGGATTATCATTACTGATGCATTAACATAAAAGCAACATTTTTTTTTTATCATCACGTTTTGTATGTTTGTAAATATTTATCCACAAAGTATCAGGTAATTATAATCGTAGTGGTGTGTAAAGTGCAGTATTTACCTGTGAAATAAAAAGTATAAAATAGTATAAAATGGAAATACTCAAGTAAATCCTCAGCGTGTTTAGCTGCTTTCCACTGCTGTTCTCTCACCTCCCCTCGGTGAGATTTTTTTTGTCTGCGGGACTCGAGCGACCACTTCCTCCAAGCGACAGACAGCTGACTGTTTTTCTCCCGGCTTTATCACTCCATCACCAGCCAACACACATAGAAAGAGACAGCTGGTGCGAGAGAGACTCACTCTCTCAGGTTCTGGCTCTCCCTGTTTGGGCACGATGAAAACGGCAGATTATTGGGGCTGATAAGATGAGGAATGCTGCTCAGAGAGGAAACGCCACTCTGGAGTAGATGTAGCCTATAGAGGACTTTTCCCTCCTCCTCCTCCCCGTATGTCATCCAACCCCCCCAAGCCGTCCTAACACCGACACCAACACCGGGCTTTTCCTCTCCTTCTGTCTCCCTCCACGCTAGGGTGGCAGGACAGAGACGGCAGGGGGAAGAAGGGAAGGGAGCAGGGATTGAGATCCATTGACCCAGGACCAATGGGCATGTCCATTCAAGCCTCCCTCTTTCTCCTGCTCGCCCTCCTTTCACCTGGTGCTGTTACTTCATCTCTGTTCAATAATGAGATGCTAAATTCAGGACTGTCACTGCAAAAAAAAAAAAAAAAAAACACTTTCCACTGAAGAAATCGTCCCTCGGAAAATTATTCGAAAGAAGTATTACAATTATCCAGAACTGTATCTGGAAAAAGTTGTAACTGTTGAGTTTTATCATTTTCACCTCATTGTGTCGAGGTGAAGAAAAAATAATCCTTCAAAGCACGTCTCAAAACTTTCCGATAGTTAAATACCGCCATAGGAAAATGAGAAATGTGCTTTCTCTTAATGTGGTTGAACTGTTTAAAACATTTAATCCATTATTGAGTCTTAAAACATTATTTTCTCAAAACAGAATCTGTGGAGATACTTTCACCCTAATTTCAGTGTGAATCAGCTCATTTAATCATTTTTCTAAGATTCCTAAAGGGTTAATTTAGTACTAAAAGGCTAGTTGAGAGGGATATTTTTTGCAGTGAACATTTGTTTGAATTATGTAGATGAAATGGTCACCGGTATTTGAAGTATATGTGCCAGCCCAGACATGGGGCCGGACTTGACATCATTTTATTGACCCAAAATCCAGAGTTGAAGCTACTTTTAAAATACTTGTTATAAAGCTTTAGCCTTTGAAAAAAAAAGACTCTGTGAAGCCAATGGTGGACATTTTCTTTTTTCTGATTGTTAAATGTCAATATAAACAAGATATCAGCAAAGTCAAAAGAAAACCATTTTTTTTTCTTTTCTACCCTGTTAATTGTCTCACGGTCCCTTAGCTTTGTCCTGCAACCTCTGACCTTTTTTAAATATTAAAATTTAAACAGATTTGTTAGATTCACTGCTAAACAATTCAGGGTATACTAGCTTGGAAACATCCAAAATGGAAACCAAGCTCTAGTCTGTGATATTTTTATACAAATGTAGAGCGAAGCATTTGTCTTAACCCTGACTGAACCATCAGGCTCCGAATGGGCAGTGGCTGAGAGTCGGGGAGGAGGGAGGAGGTCGCGTGTTACGTTAGCGTGTTCAGGGAACAGCTGAGGTGAAAAAGGGTGAGAGACTAATAAATAGTGTGCTGGGAGCTGAGAGTTGCAGACGGCAGATTTTGCACACCACACAGAGGTCAGCCAAGGCCTGTAGTAGACCGCATATATCACATCCACTGTATACGTGTGTTTGTCCTTAAACTGCAGTCTGTATCTCTAACATCTATGTCACCTTTACCAGAACAGCTCCTAAAATGGGGCTTGTCAGGTAACCTAGTATGTATGTATATGTTTGTTTGTATATTACGGGGGCTGATAGGTGACTGAATGTCGACTGTTTTGTGTTTGTGTGATAGAGGCCAGGTTTAATCCAGAGTGGTTTGAATAATCTGCTAATCTGGCCGCTTGACCGTTGGTTTGTTGTCCCGTCAGACTTTGTTCTGCTGATGTTGAATGAATGAATGAATGAACTTGGTGGACACGGTGTCGTCACAGTGATGGCCACCGTCGTGTTTGCATACAGTCAGTCTTCAGATTTTGCCTGAAAATCAGCAATTCATCAGGAAAAAAATTAGTTTAGATGAGAAAAGTTTTTTTTTAAGATAATTTTATTTATCAGAATTAAGTTATTCTGCTTTTCTGATAATCCTGTTAATCATCATGCAATTTTGCTGTCCGTTTGGGGGATCCCTACCACTGCAGCGCACTGTTGGACGCAAAATATTTGTCCACACTTGGATTCATACTAATGAATACAGAGCCAAGTTTATGAACTACTCCAGACTTATTGCATTTTAATGAGAAAACTGGTATGGATGCACTGATCTGACTTTTTCAGCCCTAATACTGATAACAAAACCTGGGCTTTGGTTTTCGGCCGATACGGAGTACAGATGTGACAGTGTTTAATTAATAAGCTGTATGCCTCTCTGTGTGGAAGTGACTGCAATCATTCTTTTATTTACAACATCAGGCTTGACTTAAACATTGCTTTCCTCACAAATAAATACAATAGATATACATTTACTGAATTATTTATTATGAAAACAAAAAAATCATACACCAGCAACTTGGTAAAAAAAAAAAAAAAACTTAAACAGGAATTAAAGCTTCACTATACAATCTATATAATATATAAACAGAACTGAACTGAATAGATCGGCTACATTGTCACTGACACCCAATCCAGCTGTTAGAGTCAATATAGGCCAGATATCCGGTGCATCCCTAAAAACTGGAATATTTTTAAGTTTATTGTAGTTCAGCAATCCTGTGGATTAGAATAATATCTTACCCATCAGCCACAGCTTTACAATGGTGTGCTGCAACCTCAACAATCAAACAGGTCCCAGTTTATCCCAGTGATCCAAACCAGTGATTGTCAGTTAGAGCGGGACCCTGGGGGTCTGTGTTACAAAGACACAAGCTTCACAAAATGATATTGCCTCATAAAATATATTTCTGTGTCTTTTAGAAAGCAGCCTCTCAGTCAAGCAAAGTTGTGCAAGATCACGAGTACAATATAGCATTTTGTCCATTACTCCCACATACAGACCTCAGTCAGCAGAGACTCATAGATAGTAATGAACATGCACCCAGTTATGCAATACATTGAGTAACCCTGAAGGGCAATTTGGTGTCAGATTGCAAAACAATAAAAAATAAACTAAGGGACATCAAACACAGTTTTATAGGATTTCCACATTAGTGGTTTGCCTGTTTTGTACTCTATGCACCCTGCTCTAAAGCTGTAAATGTTAACATTGTTTCTGGTGAGGAAGAGGTTATTTTAATTCATTGACCAAAACTACTCATAAATTGGAGCCAGATTGTGTCCAGAGTACAAGAAGCAGGTCAACAATCATCATCTACCTAAACACAGCGTGAGGCTTTGTGTCAAAGCCCCATCAGTGAGATTACACAACAATTAAGATAAGACTGGATGACATTTTACTCTCCCTCCCTTTCTCGCTCATTCTCTCTTTCTTTCTGCAGTGTGATTGTAAAGAGTGCTGTTTAAAGAAGGGAAATGATGTTGGTCTTTGATGCCTCCTGAAATATGAAGCTATCATCACGCAACGCGCTACTTCACCCAAACTCTATTACACAAACGTGCAAACAGACTAAACACACTTTTCACTTTTCACTGGAAACGACTGAACTGCAGAGTTTCAGTTTGACCTCAGTGGAAGTGAACAGTCACCTGAGCCCCCCCACTCTCTTTCCCCTCCCTCCCTCCATCTCTCACTCTCTCAGTCTGCAGCTTTCTGCTGACTCCAGGAATTATGATCTGTTTCCCGTCCGCAGGAATAATAGAGTACAGGAGGAGGAGGAGAGGGGGGAGGAGGAGGAGGAGGAGGAGGAGGAGGAGGAGGAGGAGGAGGAGGAGGAGGAGGGGGGGGGGGGGGGGGTCGAATGCAGCTTAGTGGAACAGTAGTGAGGAGTCCAGCTCCACTGTGGTTACACTCTGTGTGTGTGCGTTTATATCCAGATGTGCGAACGTGCAATATTTTCCTCTTCATTTCCATAAACTTCACACATTAAGAGATTATCCTCTGACGTGGACACACACACGCAGAGGAACACAAATTGAAACCTTGATTAAGAGCCGTACATCAGAGCCGTCCTCCCGTTATCTCGACAGTAAACGCCTCACGTATACAACCGACCGCGCGGCAGGCTGTGGATCTCTCTCGCTGCCAGGGCCCTCTGGGCACTTAACACTATCGTCAGTGAGATCCAGCCGCTCGAGTGTGTTTGGAGTGTGGGAGTGTGTGTGGAGTGTGTCCTCAGCCGCGTAAATATTTATCACACGGCTCCCCCAGGAATTTTAATGAGCACTGATGGAGAGCAATCAACACAGCCGAGCCCAGAGCGGAGAGGAGGAGGCGACGTGCACTGACAGTTCGGGATGTGATGTTGTGGCTTTCAAATATCACAAGTGGCTTTTACTGTTTTCCTGTTGAGATTCACACTTTCCTGCTTTTCTGCTAATTGTTTCCTGTTGTGTTTTTATGTGTGTTTGTGTGTGTAGTGCATCAGTCCATCTGTAAATGGAGATGTTAACTCTAAAAATTTGATGTGTGTGTGTGTGTGTTGTGTAGTGTTGTGTAGTGTGTGTGTGTATAGTGTAGTGTAGTGTAGTGTAGTGTAGTGTAGTGTAGTGTAGTGTAGTGTAGTGTACGTACTCATCAGGGTGACAGGGCCACCCTTTAGAGGTCACTCAACACATTGTGTGCAGGCCAGGCTGCATGGGGAGTCAGGGAAGGAAACCTGAGCTATAACTCACACACTCTCTCTCACTGTCACACACACACACACACACACACACACACACACACACACACACACACACACACTGGACCTGACCTTTGACCTCTGGCTGAGAGTGGCTAATAACAGTCTTGGATTCCCTAAAGACGCAGCATCTCACAGTTCATCTAAATGTATTTCAGTGGTTAAGTTGATGAAAAAAATGAACATAAAAGCAGTGATTTGTGTCCCCAAAGTATGTTAACCCACACAGACACAAACAGTTAACCTCTCCAACTCCAGTCGTCACAAATAAAAATCAAACCCACAGGACTTTATTTAAATTCTAGTGAGATGCCAGGATGCTTTATGTGCCAAATAAATCCGGCTAAATGTGAACGTTTCCATTTGGTGCAACGGTGCAGCTGTAGAAAACATAAAGTCTTGAGTTCACATATTTCACATGGTGTAAATATTATATTGTGTCAGTGAAGAGCTAATTATTATATTATTTTTATTATCTATTATTATTAAGTGAAGGGGAAATATAAGAGAAAAAAATCTCTCGCCGTTCATTTCAATGAGCTTTATTACCTTATGGGCATATACTGCATATTACCAAAGCAATACAAAAATATAAGTACAAAAGTAACATGATACATTAATAAAATAAATATCACTTCAATTCAGTTACTCACAAAAATTGTGTGTCAATCTCTTTGATTCTGACCTTTTTCAATTCAATTTAAAATGTTGCTTTATTGGTAAGAAATGTGAAATGTATTTGTGTTGCCAATACAAAAAGTGAACAATATATGTATCTTATGTACGTTACCTTCTAGTATACTGGTTCCCAACTTTTTTGGCTTGTGGCCTTTAAATCTAATGAAATGTTTCCTCTTGACATTTCATCACTTGTTGCATAATATGTGAAAGCTGTGAAATGCTACTCAGATTTTATTTAAATAGTTTTAAAGCCCTGAAAATGTCAAACTCTCTGATTTTCAAAGAGAAAAGCGAATCTATTTGATTAAAATTGGTTGTGTTGTGTCTCTTCCTTTTCTGTTTGTTAGTCATCTTGTGACCCCCTTCTGATGTTTATGTGACGCACATCCAGTCTGACTTAGCAAATACATTCAGTGAAATTTAAATTTGCTTCATTGACTTGACCATTAAGACCATTTTTAAGATAGTATTGTCAAAGCATATTGTACAAGGTTTGCAGTACACTGTAAGTATATTAATTTAGGATGTTGAAAAAGAAGAAGGACAACAGTGCTATTCACATCACAACACAAGTCTCTTATTTCCTCCCTCCAGCTGAAGCTGGGGGTCTTTTGTGCTTTAAAGAAAGTCGAGGGATGCTGGTGGAGGTGCGTTAGAAATCGACCAGTGACAGATTTGTGACTCTGACTCTGAACAGCTAGGAATGATGAAGTTCACTCTTTCTTTTGCTTGGAGTGTTTCCTCACCTGCACACACTCACACCAGCTCACACACCTGGTCGCACAGTGAACTCAGCCGCCTCCATGTTCCTGCAGACTGGCCGCGACGTCAGAGCTCTGGAGGGAGAACTGATTTTTCCCCTTCGTGTCCTCATCGCTGTCGTAATAGGAGTTCATCCTGAGTATAAAAAGCCCTGCAGGACCAGGGTTGAGTTCTTCCATCAAAAACCCAGCCAGGTCAAAGGTCAGGACATCTGGGTCTGGTTGGAACATCTGGGTCTGCCGGGGACATGGAGACCGTGGGCTCCAGACTCTCACAGCATTCTCGGCCGCTTTATCTGATTTTCTTTGAAGTCTGTATTCGCAGCCTCATGTCCACTACTGTACAAATACCAGAGACGCTACTGGACTTCCAAAACCACATCATAGTCTCCCAGCATGCACCCGTTAAAGAGAGAGTGGGACAAGAGAGTTGTTTTCTTGAGAACGTTTGATGTGTCTCCCGTAAGGATTCCAGTAGGAAGAAAGCTAACAATATTAGGGACATTTGTTCTGCCTTTCCTTACATATGAGTGCTGTAGGTGCTTGTGTGAGTTCACACGCCGCTACATGTTTGTGTGTGTGCCCTTATGTGCTCAGAGGTCAGCGCCGGTGTGCCGTGTGATTTATTGAAAGGCCTTGCAGTGATACCAGAATTCCTTTGCGTTAAATGCCTTCTCTGAGTGCCTTTTACTGCCTGTGTGCTTTATGAACCATGATCACACTCCATTCGTCTCTCGCTTTTACATTTCTAAAGATTATTTTTTATGGCGTCTCGTCTTTATTAGAGTGGAGAGTGTCAGGGAAAAGGCAAGGAGGGGGAGATGGGGAATGATAGGTTGTTGGCAAGCGGATACTGAAGTTAAGATTTGTATTAGAGTTGAAGACAAATAGCAATGTTCACTCATGGAGCGTGAGAATCAAGGTTAATGCAGTAACAGTCCCATACTGAGCCAAGGTCCTAACTAACTTTTAACCAAACAAAATAATCAAGTACCCCAAAATAAATGGAAATAAATAAATTGTTTGTCGTACTAACATTATCCATATTAGCATTTTCTGATCTGATGCCACATATTGCCAGGATGACATTGTCTGTCAGTGTCTTCCAAAACCATTTAAAAATGGCAGCTACAGAAATTATTTTGGCACAGAAAAGAAATAAAGAGTTTGGGAAATATTGTAGTTGGGCTATAAAAATATAAAACTTTGTTAAACTCTGTTAGGTTTAAGTAACAAATGGCCAAACTGGCCTCAGACTACAGGATTTGTGTCCGATTTATCCCCGATTCAGGACCTCGGTTGGTACCAATGTTTGGTCCAGATTTTCTGGTTATGTGAAGGGTTTACAGATCCAGTCGTAAACCTCCTGAACTGTCCGCTGACTCATCAGACCAATCCAGTTATTTCAACTATGTTTGATACGTCAAAACTTTGAGAGCGGGACCCCAATAGCCAATGAATGAGACAAGCTGGAGTAGCTGACAGTGTTTACAAGCAACGATGAACAAACAAGCCCTTGAGGCTAATGTTAGCCAGCATATTACTGTTAAAATAAAACCGAGCGTTGAAGAATAGACAACCCATGTTGACCACGTCTCCCCAACCAGGTCTCATCCTGACTCATGTAGCCTTCTGCTTTTGTTTTTTCCTCACTGTGACATTACTACAGCAGGTTGTAGCACCACATCAGTCTCCATTTCCTCATGAGAGAGATCATGTGAGGTGGTGCGTTGCTCCCACTGGCATAATAATTTTAATATTTTGTAGCGTGTGATGCACAAATATTTTCAAATCTTGTATTGTGTGCGTGTTTGAGATTAGAGAGAAGATCATCTGTGAAGGTTGATGCAACCCGATTTAAAAATCGGTTCAAATTTTTAACGTCCTACAGTCTGAGCCCAGCATTTGAGGATAGCATTAGTCTCTACTGGTAAAACATGGGATGTGAAGACATTTTCCAGCACTAGAACAAGGCCATGCTACTTCTGCCTTTGCGTCTGAGTGATTAAAGTCATATTTCACATGGCAAACAGAGGTCCTTTTCATGTTTGCATAAACATTTGCATTTGAAGAAATGCAATGTGACGATAGGCTAAAACTACAATTGATTTATCTTGGTTAAAATCACGAGGTATCCACTAAAGATGTAGATAGTCTTTCATCATATAAAAGGGACATAAAATGCCAAGAACATGTTCCCAATATCCACAGTGACAGTAAACCACTACAAGAAAACCCACTGAGTTACAGATGCTAACGGAGCAGAGGCCACCAGCAGGACTACAGCTCCTGCTTGTCCCAGTTATGGTGAACCACTGGAGCGTTACCACCACTTACATAGCTATAAAAGTATCCTGGTTGATTTATCAGTTCTACCAGTGAGCAAGTAATTTAAAAAAAAATGGTTCTTTGGAGAAACGTAGTACACAATTCTTTACACAACGTCAGTAAGAGAAAAGGTACCTGAGAGCATTAATGTAAGAACTGCCATTCAGAACGTTAGGTTCATTCACTGTGCAGATTATGGTGAAGTGAACTAATGCTACGTTCAAACTACGAGCGACAAAAGCAACAAAACAGCAACTCATTGATGTAGCTATGACGTCACCTCGTCATTGGAGCTCTGAAAAAGTTTAGACCGGCTCAACTTTGATTCGTAGCGTAGTCAGTTTGTGGCTTCATGTCACCGGCTTCCATTGAAAATGACCTGTAGCCTGTTTCTGTGTCTCTTGTAGTGTGAACGTATTATTTGACGTTTGTCTGGAGACAACTTGAATCAGTTCATTTTTGGATCTTCCATAGCAGCAACCACTGACGCTAATGGATACTGTTGTATTGAGTTCCATCATCATTTGTAGAAACGAAGACTCATCTGAGTCTGTGCTGTGTAACACTGACCGTTATGAGTAAACTGCAAATGTACTGTGTGGTGCTAGTTATGATGCTGACGGGCATCATGGTGACTGATGATAAAGGTAACCAGTAACAGCTGTGATGTTTCTGTATCATAGTACCGCCACTCTGCCTCCTCTGAACCCGACATCATCAGAAGTAAAACTGTGGTCTCAGTTTTTCCAGCTTTGGTTTATGAAACCATTTGCATATGTGTTTTCCCCGTCGTAGTTCCTACTCATGATACACATCAGTGCTCAGAGCCTCAGAGCCTGGTCTCAGAGGATGAGTGTGCATAGTTCGTATTGTCATTTAATCTCTAAAATGTGTCTAATGCTTGCAGGGTGAATGACACATGTTGTCACGGCTAATGTCGGGCTCTGTAGTTGTTATTATCACCGCTGCATATTTTCAGACGTGGGCACAGCGCTGCTTTAAACAGGATGTGCCAAAGCATTGGGTTTGTTTCTAAATCGGATCCATATGAAGATTATACGGTGCCCCCATCTGTTACTAGTTCGTGTTGAATTATTTGCTACATGCTCTGTTTGGGGTGAGTTCACTTGGCCGCACAATGCTCTTGTTAGCAGTTTGGAAGCAGTTTTTATTCCAGCGAGGCGCGCTCCGCAGACGGATATGCGAGGGTGAGATGGTCTGTCACCTGCAGAAATCCTGGTTGAGAAAGACCAGGCGCTGGATTAACTTCCTGGATGCTGAACCATGCGGTTGTGTGCTAAGACGGCGGACTTAGCAGACAAGAGTCTGATTTCAACAGATGTTCTCCTGCCAAGCTCAGACGGAGATTTCAGAGGCCAGGCATGACGATGATGATGACGAAGATGATGGTGATACAAGGCGTGACTACTTCCTGTCAGCGCTGGGGAGCATTTGAAGTTTCGGCACAAAATGTTACATTTTTGGAATACGGTAGTTTAAGGAATATAAACACATGTTTCTACAAAATCCCTTTTCATGTCACCGTGGCCAGAAGTATTATGTTTGTGGGATGTCTGTCTGTGCCTCTGTCCATCCCTTTCTGATGAATGTGATATCTCAGGAACCCTGAGAAGGACCAAATTTGGATCAAACGTCCACTTGGACTCAAGGACAAACTGAATTTTGATGGTCAAAGGTCACAGTGACCTCAAAAAAAACACAATTTTGACCTTTTGCTAATTATGACAATTTAACACAAATGACTAACATGATAAAATGAAGTGATGATATTCTGACAGACATGAATTTAAACTCCAACTTGACTGGCTGGTGGAGGGATACAACTATGAAGTGGTAATGTGCCAGACTTCTCAGTGTTTAATGTCTTTAACACCAGCAGCATTACAATGACGTTGCATAAATAAAGTCTAAAACATCTTATCGATAACTTCTTTAAATATTACATTTTGTTTTTAAGGTGACTCTGAAACATCTGTCTAGGGACTACAATTGAAAAATAACTCCTTAACTAACTCTACTATTTACAGCAATGTTTATTAATGTGCACTGTCCTTGTTAAATAAATTAATAATATAAAATAAATAAATCAGATGTGGCATTTTGGTTGACGCTCAAAGTATAAAGGTTGGACGCTCAGCCCTACTTCCTCTTTCCAGGTCCCTCAATTATTGAGCAGTCAGCTGGATTTTTACCAGTGATGGAGTCACAGAAACATCTTATCTACAGTTAAAAACAGTGATCATATTTTATGCCGTAAAACTTTGCTGCATTAATAATCCAACATATCCTCATACAGCAGTTTGTATGATATCATACTTAAGATTCCTCATTTTTCATGCATTTTCCTACAAATGTCAAGCACACACACACAATTTCCACCTAGTCTTTTCAAAATAAACTTACAGTATGTCTTCAAAGGCAACAACGTGGTTAGGTTTAGGCAACAAAACTACTTAATTAGGATTAGGAAAAGATCCTGATTAGAGTTAAAATAACTACAAAGATGATGTAACTTAAATACGGACATTACATAATTGATAAATCAACAGTGACTTCTGGTTTCACTCGGGGTACAGGTTTTTGTCCCACACATCCCCCCTGACCTCCTCCCTACACTTTGTTTGTCATTCGTTATACTTCCTTGTTCACAATTACATGAATTACATGCATATTGATTTTGTAGGATATACGAATTACAGTGCATTACCTTTTGTAGGTATAGCTGCAACTGGTGTATGAGAGCAGCCTGATAATCAGTGATGATTTTCTGTGTCTGTTTTGGCACACGTACTATAATGATGATTCTTGTCGAGAAATTAACAAACCCTCGACAAGGGGGGTTTGTTAGCCAGTAAGCCAGTTTACTGCATGCTTGCCACATTTGTGTGGCCATAAGGGTCCCTGTGTTATAAATATCATCATCTGCCCATGTCTGTGAGAGACCATGTGGACTATCAGCAGCCCAGTTTGTAGTCTGATTGTTGGGTGATGGCACACAGCTGGAATAATGATTTGTCCATCTTCAAACACAAGCTCTATCACGACAACACTCTTTGTATTGGTCATCTGCGCCAGCTCACTGGTTAAAGTTGTCTTCCAACTAGGGACAGGAAACCCATTCTTGAATGTGTCAGTCGCTCTGGCTTCAGCTGAAGTGAATGAAAGATGATTGGCACCGTTTGGCATCAACGTCTTGGAGTTTATTCCAGTTCATTGGATTTGCATGTGCACGCCGACAAAAACTAAACAAAAGGTCTCTTATGTTTTTTTTGTTCACTGCTCAGCAGCACGCCAATTTTCATGCATTTGTTCTCCTTCCCAGTTTTTAGCATCAACCTCTGACAGGCTCATATCAGATCAGACCTGCCCTCTTTGACGTAAAAACACAACTCTTAAACCAGCTTCAGTTTTTACCAACAATATATTATGTGTATTAACTTGAGACCAGCTTCAGTGTTCGTGACGAGACCAAGTTTATGTTTCTTTTGTGCCAGCTACGAAATGTTCTCATTACCAAACCCTAATCAATATAATTATGAAGCAAGTGGATTATTTAATGTAATTGTGGAGTAAGTCACCCTATAACAATTACATTCAGCCCCGTGATAAATTATGTCTCATTGCTGTAGGTAATTAGTCTGAAAATGTTTCCAGTTATGGCTTCAGAGCCAGAAATGGATGTGAGTAATGTACAGAGCTGCTCACATGAGTGCTGCCGTTACAGACAGAGGAGAAAATAGGCCGTAGCTTTCATCTGCGGGGCTGTATGTGCTCCATGTGAGGTTAAAAATAAAAAGTGAGCGCCGTCGCAGGCCAAATCAGCCTGTACTTGTTCACCGTGTGTGTGTTCAGTGTTGTTGCCTTTTTGTGTGTAATCAGAGGAGTGTGATTAAGCGGCGTGGAGCCTCTCTGAGATGTGGGTCCCTGCTCTCTAAAAGGCTCAACTATGCCAGCGCTGCTGTGAGCGTTCTTCTGTAATAAGATCACCCTGAAAAGACATTTTCAAGAGGTTCAATGTCAGATAGAAACACTGCTCTCTCTTTTTTCACTGTATGGCCGCCTGTGTTTTTCATGGACTGGGCTAAGCACATTGGTTCCAAATAATGGAAATGTTATGCTACAGCATCCAAAATTTTAGGCAAGAATGCGTCTCCACTTTGTGGCATCCGTTTGGGGAAAACCCTTTCCTGTCTCAACATGATAATGCCCCCGTGCGCAAGGTCAGATCCATAAATAGAATAGAGTAGAAAACCTTGATTGTCATTGAACCGAATTAAGAGCACTACTGCTGATCAGCACAATTAAAAGACGGGAAAAATACCACAAAAACAAAACAACTTAAACAAGCAAGTATCCACAGCAGACAACACAGGCTCTAAATGTCATTTTGCACCAGCATTAGAGACTATAGAGTATTTATTGCACTAGTATGATTGCAGTTATTGCATTTAGGGCTTTGTATTGGCAAGAATGTAAATTTCTCCACTGTGGGACAAATAAAGGAATATCTTATCTTATCTTATCTTAAGAATCTGGCAGTATGATACATATCACAATACATGAATCAATATAATGTGATATTTCAATGTAATTGTATAAAACACACCAACCTATGCATAAAATCTGAGTGAAATAATTAGAATGGTGGGATCTGCATTTACATTTATCACAGTCGCTGTAACATCCAGCATCATAACATCACTACCACTACAGGGCGTATACACTGAGAAGGCACATCTCTTTGCAAATGAAATAGTCACATTGACTGAGTTAAGCTTTGCATGTAAGCTATTAATTAATAATGTAGAGTGTTTTTGAGAATCAATACAGTATCATAAAACAAAATGTTGCAATACTGAATATTTTCTTACACCCCTAACTGCATTTGAATAAATACAATTTGTAGGATCCAGGTGGTTTGGTCTCAAAAAGACAAGTCATTATTATAGTTGTCCCAGTTTGGTGTGGATGAACTTAAGTGGACTCCACAGAGTCCTAATCTCAGCCACATCCAACCCCTCATACTGGATGTGATCAGGTCATATCATGTTACTGTGTGATACAAGCGCCACTGGGAAAGTTTGCCTTGTTTCATTACAGACTTTGAGATTATTCAGTACATTTTTTGGAGGCTTTGCTAGATGGTGCCTTTTTTCAGTTTATCATAGCTGTCAAATAATAATCTCTACCTTCATTAGATTAGATTCATCCATCGTCAACCGCTTATCCCGTTAGGGGTCGCGGGGGGGCTGGAGCCGATCCCAGCTGGGTTCAGAAGGCAGGGTTCACCCTGGACAGGTCGCCAGTCCATCACAGGGCAACATATAGACAGACAACCATTCACGCTCACATCCACACCTACGGGCAATTTAGAGTCATCAATTAACCTAAACAGCATGTCTTTGGATGGTGGGAGAAACCCACGCTTACACGGGGAGAACATGCAAACTCCACACAGAAGAGCCGCAAGCTGGAATCGAACCTGCGACCCTCTTGCTGTGAGGCAACAGCGCTAACCACTACACCACCGTGCAGCCCTTAGATCAGATTAGATTGGATAAATTTGACTTCATAGTCCACCCAGCCCTGTCTCCTAAAAACTACATTCCCATACAACAAAACTGACTTGTGAAATATGTTTTGATGAAAACATATTTTGTTGTGGATTGCGTTTGTATTTGATGTATAACAAATACATTTGTAGTGACGTTTGTAATGACCATAGATGGAACTCTACTTGGGAGGAAGTCAAGGTGAATGGGTCAACAAACACAGGACCTGAACCCAGGAAACACTGTTCATGTCCCATGTGAAAGTCAGCGTTCGCTTATTTTACTAAACCTGACCAAGTAGTTTTGTTTCTTTTTTTTTTTTTTTTTTTTTTTTGATTTTGTTTTGTTTCAATTTACAGCATTAACCACGTCTTTAAAACTGTTTATAACTGTGACTGTAATCCAGGAGAAAATATGTTTCCATTGAAATATGATTGACAATGTTTAGATGTATGGAAGTGTCAGGCACATACAATACCCATAACACGACTCACTGTTAAAAACATGCAAATACACAGTATGAACTCAAGCTGACCAATCAGAGTTCTTCTGTCAGCTACAGCGGCTGTACGAGCATACAGTATGCTCTGTAGCTATGCTGTAGCTATGCTGTAGCTATGCTGTAGCTATGCTGTAGCTATGTTGTAGCTCCTTACTGCACAAGCTTAAATCCACGTTAATGCTCTTGTGAAATACAGTGAATCCCAGCATTCATGTTCCAAACTCCTGTAGAGAGCTTTCCCAGAAGTGTGGAGGCTATTATAACAGCCGTTATGCTCAGCAGTCACATGAGTGAAATGCTGGGGTGTCCACATACTTTTGGCCATGGAAATAAATATGATATAACTTTAACCTTCATCCAGGGTGAAAACAACAAAAGAAAGGGGAAGACCACCACACACTTCTTGAGAAAGTACCAAAGCCACGACTGTGTTAAAACTGAATTTCCCACTGTGGGACTAATAAAGGAATATCTTTCTTTCTTTCTTTCTTAAAGATTAAAAAAAAAAAAAAAAAAAAGCTAAAAAGAAAGAAAAATAGATGTCTGTTGACTTTTCAGCACAGACTTTTCTTGTCGTAGTCACTGACTTTAGGATTAGCTGCAGGATTAAGGAACATACTATCAGTTAATTGAAAACGGAGATTCTTCAGTATCAGGTTTCACCACAGTGTTTTATTAGACCCCTTGAGGCCAATGTGTGTTTGTGATACGAACTTAATACGGATGATGCCTGAGAGATGAAAAAAAATCCCCCAAAAATTGAGATGGAAACAGAAGTGGGAGAAAGAGAGAGAGAGAGAGAGAGAGAGAAAGGGAGAGAGAGAGAGAGAGAGAGAGAGAGAGAGAGAGAGAGAGAAAGAAAGAAAGAAAGAAAGGACGTATAGAGGAAAGTTTTTTCTGTCTCTTTGGTGGTCTCAAGAAGGGTCTCACTGGATCTTGAACCCGGTGCAAAACACAACAGGGGGGAAAATGAGTAAGGGGTGGGCGGGTGGGTGTGGGTGTGTGTGGGGGGGGGGGTTACACCACCAGAGTCCCACAATTCATCATCCTCTGGCACTGACGGGGGCTGTCTGGACAGATCAGTGGTGGGGAGCCGAGAGGGGGGATTGATGGCCGGCGAGACTCTGTGACCTCCCTTTTTCCCCGAGAGAGGGGAGATAGAGAGAGAGTGTGTGTGTGTGTGTGTGTGTGTGTGTGTGTGTGTGTGTGTGTGTGTGTGTGTGTGTGTGTGTGAGAGAGAGAGAGAGAGAGAGAGAGAGAGAGAGAGAGAGAGAGAGAGAGAGAGAGAGTAATCATCACCCTCCATTCCCCGCATCCTGTTGTAGACGTCAAGTTTGGACATTGAGTTGAATCCAGTGTGTCTTCATGTGAGGACGACACATCAGCTGGCTGCAGGATCCTCCTCCTTGTAGACATCAGAACAGACATGACTGATGATTTGTTTTTCTTTCTTCCCTCTCTCTCTCTCTCTCTCTCTCTCTCTCTCTCTCTCTCTCTCTCTTTCTCTCTCTCTGTCTCTTTCTTTCTAACAGGACTACCTACAAGGCGACAGCACCAAAGCATATCAGAGGTTGGGTTGGAAGCCAAAGGTCACTTTTGAGGTGCGTGTCACACATCTTATGAAGCTGGATGATGTGGCTGAAATCAATATGATGATATGAATAAGGGTAGTTTTCCACACATGTACAGACACAGAATGATTTGATGAAATATACCGTAATACAGCCACAGACAGGATAGTATCAGAAGATAAAATACCAAAGAAAATCTTTGATAAGGATTTTGGTCGGAGCTAGAAAAGAGGAGACTCGGCTGGGGAACAAAGTGTCCCTGAGTCTGTGTTTTTACATGTATCTACATTATATAGAAGGCTGGTGGGTTAGCAGAGTGTGTGGGTGGGATAGTGAGACGAAGGATGTGATATTGTATAGTGAGTGAGTGTTAGGGAGTAATCGTATCTTATGTCAGATCAATATGTTATATGGGAAAGAATATAAAATTGCTTTCTTTTTTTAAAGGTTTTTAAACAAAACTTCGTCGTGGAAGGCATGCAATTTAATGAAAATAATAAAACAAAATATGTTTCCAATATATCTCAAGATGAGGCAAAAATATGCAAAGTAAATCACATATTTTAAAAAATGATATTAACTATGTTCAGCTGTTTTGAATTATACCAGATAAAAGTCTCCATGAGTCAAACATCTATTTTGGTTTTAATTCCATCTTTTCAGGTCTGCAACGGTTACTTTCACTATTGATTAATCTGCCGATTATTTTCTCGATTAATCGATTAGTTGTTTGGTCTATAAAATGGTGAAAAATATCAGTGTTTCCTAAAGCCCAGGATGACGTCCACAAATGTCTTGTTTGTCTCCAAGACTCCAAGATACTCAATTTACTGTCAGAGGAGTGAAGAAACTAGAAAATATTCCCATTTAAGAAGCTGAAATCAGAGAGTTTTTACCTTTATTACTCAAACCGATTAATCAGTTATTAAAATAATTACAGATAAATTTAATCTGTTTACTTTTTGCATTAGTATGGACAACAGAATTTGGTAAAACAATAACATGATGTGATCTTATACCGTAGCGTTTGTTTTCATGCTCATGCCACAAAATATTTATTTTTTTGAGAAATATATATAGTTTTCTATAAAACTAAAAAAAAGTTCTCAAACGTTAAAAGGTGTCTAAACACAAGAAATTTACCTAAATAAAATACAATATAAAATTAGCAACTTTTTGAATGAAATCCTGAACTAAGTGATCACAGAAGAAGCAAACAAGGCTCCAAATCTGACCTGACATTTGACGCCACTTTTTGGTACTTCGGTTCATTCAGTGCAATGAACACAATTTGATCAGTGCAAAATAAAATATGAAGGTTTAATATCCAGTAATCAGTCAATAAATGATGATATTGAATCATTGCTGAAAGTGAACAGAGCTGGCATCTTCATTAATGGCAGGAGGACAAAACCTGTTGATTAAAATCAGTGGCTGTACTGTGTTTTTTTTTTTCATTAAAGGTGAATAGTCAACCTTTGGTTTACAGCGTTCAAGTGTTAACCTGTGAGCATGCTGTCCCCCTGCAGGAGCTGGTGAAGGAGATGGTGGATGCAGACATCCAGCTAATGAAGAAAAACCCAAACGCCTGAGTCCAGATCAGTCATTCCACCCGGGACGAAGACTTTTATCACTCCGGTGTCCGACCAGCAGAGGAAGGAACATGTTGTACTTTTGTTATTCTTCTTTATGACTTTTCCAAATGAAGTAATTGTGTCCTTTCTTCCTTGTTAAAAGGAGTTGACTTAACATTTGATTGCCTTTGTGTCTTGTGTCTATTTCCAGCATCATGTGTCATTTTGATTTTGTTTTGTTATCACATAGCAGCGAAGCCTTTTGTATTTCCTCACTGATGGTGATGTAATTTATAGAGATGGCAGGGATTAAGGGTTTATTTATATCTTTGTTTCTTTGGATTGTGGCTGAATGGATTTAGCTGTCAGAGGATCAAATGGCTGAATATATAAATAAATAGCAGAATAAAGATTTAATGTTGGAAAATAGGAATTGATTTATTCAGACTGAAATGAACAAATGTGTTGTTTGGTACAATAAAGACTGGTCTTTTCACATGTTTCCCTCATGTTTTTATATGTTAAGATGCAGATTTCTTTGTGTGGTGATGATTTGCGTTTTATCCTTTTAGGCCTTTTTAGGCAGCAGCTCCTCACCCAGGATTCAAATTCAGGTACTGTGTGTGTGTGTGTGTGTGTGTGTGTGTGTGTGTGTGTGTGTGTGTGTGTGTGTGTGTGTGTGTGTGTGTGTGTGTGTGTGTGTGTGTGTGTGTGTGTTGCCCAGGTTGCGCAGAGGTCGGCTGGCTCAGCTCCTGTCGTTTCTCCGCTCTCTCCGGCTGTCCAGGCTCTTTATTAGCGAGCACACTGCGCTCTTGTACTCAGCAGGAAATGCGTTTTTCCCCGGGAACCGGAGTCCCACATTCCCGCTCTCAAACACCTCCTGTCTGTCCAGACTGGCTGCCTGGATCCGGACCTGCTCCGGTCCGGTCCTGATGATAGTCGGATACAGTGAAAAAACTTCCCATTTTACTGACACCTGAACCTGAGATGTTTCTCTTTCTCTTAGACAAGCAACATAATTTGCCTCCACTTGCTTTACGCACGTCCACAGTGCGGTTAAATTTACATTGAATTCCACAGTAAAGTCTTTAAACTTCCGTTAGGGGGTTTAAGTCAAACATTTTCATGCATCTTGAAACATATTTCTCTTTCTTGTTTGCAAAAAATAACCCTGTGACTGTAATAAAAAATATATTTTTAGGTTTTTTAACGTTTTTGATAAGTTCTCATTTTCTTGCATGATCCTGGATTATTAATACATATATACAGTCATTATATTTAATAATGTCCCCTGGGCCTACTATCTTACCATCCGTGAAACGTCAGATGCTGATAAACTGTGTATTAGTGGTGGTAGATGGAAGTATTCCGGTTCTTGATTTAGTTTAAAAGAGGAGCACTACCACACTGTAAAAACACTCAAACCCTACAGGAGTAAAAGTACTAGGTATCAGCAAAATATTAAAAATAAAAGATGTCATTATGCAGCAGAATAATTCAATAATTTCCCAATTTGGACTCAACTATCTACTATCTATCTATCTATCTATCTAATATTATATTATTGGATTATTGTTACTGGTGCATTAGAGTTTAAGCAGTAGGCTATTTAACTGTTAACTGTATTTTGTACTTTAATCTCAAGCAATGCATCATATTTATGAGCTTTTCATATATTTTATATTTAATCTTTATATTATCTAACATATTAAAGTAACGAAAAATATAGTATTTCCACAGCACTGAGTAAATGTACTTCGTTACTTTTCACCCCTGCTGTTATTTCGGTCGAGCCTTTTGACGTTGACCTTGTCCGGAGGCCTGCGGGTCTCAGTGAGCGGTCTGAGGAGTGTTTCTGGGACAACACCTACAGGACATTTAAAGGTCTCTGTGATGCGGACTACAGTCCGGATTGGAAACAGATGTGGCTCTGAGGTTGTTTGGCCTCTGAAACACACAGCGAGCCTGCAGCCTCTGCAGGTGCACCGAGCACCGGTCAACAACCAGAGGAGCGTCCTGATCAGGTTTATTCTGTTGGCTCCCTCAGAAAGTAAAGCTGGTCTGGATCTGGACCACCGACATAAAGAAATAAAAATAAACCTTCATGCAGTTAAACAAACATGTTGAGGAGATGAAACGGTGGATTTGAACTCTTTACCTTGTCAGAGAAGAATATGAGTGTTTTTCTGTCAGATTGAATGCAGCAGCTAGCAGGACTAGTTTAAGGAAAAATAAATCTTAAATTAAACCTGCAGGAGGGAGAAAAGCTGCGTCTCTCCTCCAAAGAAGAAATGTTCAAACATAACATTCATGTTGGAGGCTATTAACTGCTTGTGAGCACATTTTGACTTATTTACTGTAAAACACACACTTTAATTGTCATAAAGACATATTCTAATGAATCTAAATTTTGTTTTATAGTAATGTTTTATTAACATGTGAACTCGTTATGGTCTGGAGAAAGGGAAAAAATATGATGCTTTAATGGCTAAATATCGTGCTTAATTTATTAACTTTTCCTTTTTCAGCTGGAGGTTGTGTGCTAGAAAACTGGAAATAGGGCACCAAAGAAATAACAGCAAGCTAACTCCTCTATAACACTGCTGATAGTACAGCTCTCCTAAATACACGTGTACAAAAAGTAAAAGCTCAAAAAACCTCACTGAATATTAAGAAACGTCACAAAATGAACAATTGGTCAGTTCTGTAGATGTTTAGATGAGGAAAACATGAAGTTTTCTTTTAAAGAGAATCCATCCAGATATCAGCAAGTTAGTGACGCATAAAACAAATCGAGATATTTAACATTTTATTTCTCCTCTCCTGTTAAATGGCGGACACGACTCATCTGAAGGCTCTGATTTGTAATCAAGTGTTTAACTCAGCAGGACTACCTGGATTTTTTTGGGGACGCGAATACTCAAAAATCAACATATGAGGCACAAATCATCTGCTCCCCTGAGACACAACAGACTGAAGTCTTACAATTAGACCCACATAGTTTTAAACGCCACATTCTTTGCTGTCAAAGTTAAACGCCATCAATTTGTAATCCATTTTTCTTTTTGTACTGTTTCAATGTCCTTATTGTAATGTTTTTATATATAAAATACATATTTTACTCATTTAAACAGGCGTTATATGACCTCACAAGTACGATTACATTTCATATTTTGGGGTTTTTCTTCCGATTTTGGACGCAAAATCATCATTTATGTCTATGCCTTATCTGTGTGGATTTTGAATATTTGCATTTTGCCTCCAGCTGCCAAAAAAAAAAAAAAATCACAATGTGTTGCACGTTAAATTCAGCGGTGCTTCCACGATAAACAAGAAGCGTGTTAAAAATCCAAATTAATGACGCGCCAGAAAATAGGTCCTCCTCAGTGAATCTACTGATATATTTCCTCTTTGGTATTTGCCAAACATTTCATACATGAGATGTGCGTATCGGGTTGCTTTACGCCTCTCTATGAGCAGCACATTAATAAGACGCTGGTACTGGTCTTTGTTATGCTCATCATAGTTGTGAACGCCGCGGTGAACTCATCTGCAGGCACATACACAACCGTGATCCCTCGAGGCAATGTATATTTGAAACTGGTGTCAATTAACCGAACATTAAAATACCTCAAACACAACACGATGGCACGTTTCAGTGCGCTTTTATTGCGCTTGTTTGGCAGCGTTTCCAGTCCACAGTGCTCTCCTCTCGTCTCCTCTCCTCTCGTCTCCTCTCCTCTCTTGTCTTCTCCCCTCCCCTCCTCTCCTCTCCTCTCCTCTCCTCTCTCCTCCTCTCCTCTCCTCTCCTCTCTTGTCTTCTCCTCTCCTCTCCTCTCCTCTCTCCTCCTCTTCTCTCCTCTCCTCTCCTCTCCTCTCCTCTCTTGTCTTCTCCTCTCCTCTCCTCTCCTCTCTCCTCCTCTTCTCTCCTCTCCTCTCTCCTCTCCTCTCGTCTCCTCTCCTCTCTTGTCTTCCTCCCCTCCCCTCCTCTCCTCTCCTCTCCTCTCTCCTCTCCTCCTCTCCTCTCCTCTCCTCTCTCCTCCTCTTCTCTCCTCTCCTCTCCTCTCCTCTCCTCTCGTCTCCTCTCCTCTCCGCCTGTGGGAGGCCTATAAACCGCCACAACAATACTGGAGTGAGTCCTCCGGTTCCAGTGAAGGTGCTTTAGATAAGGCAGTGACAGGCTTTTACTGCAGCCTTCTCGCCGTCCTTTCCTAAAGTGCATTGTTGACATCCTCTCCACTGACCCCATCACCTCCTCCTGTCTTGTCCTTACAATGAAAAATGATTCTCAGTCGTGACTCCGTTTTCCTTCCTGACCCTCCAGCGCCGCATCCATCACAAAGACGTTTGTTTAAAAGCAATAATCTACTTTTTTTATTATTATTATTATTATTATTAGCATAATTATTGTTGGGCAGCTTTCTGTGCACGTGGTTTGATTTTAAATGTAGGTGGAGCGCGTTGTTTACGTCAGATTTATGGGTCTGACTCATCTGACTGACTGGTGGCCCTGGGGAGCGTTTGGATTTATTAGTTTCACTGACTCATTAAAATCTCATCCACACAGGCCTGAAACTGACTGACACGTTTAAGCTTCCAGCGCCTGCTCGGCCTTGCAAGGACACACACACACACACACACACACACACACACACACACACACACACACAGAGAGAGAGAGACTCACTGTTCAGGTGCTAGATCTGGATCAGAGGCTGAGGTGAGCCAAGAGCTCAGACACAAAACAAAATCAGGTTTTCTTTGTTAACATCCAAACTGTTCAACGTATTATTTACTCCAATGTATTATTATTATTATTATTATTATTATTATTATTAGTAGTAGTAGTAGTAGTAGTAGTAGTAGTAGTATCGTTGAATGATTAATAGTAATTTGTTAATATTTTATAGATAAATATTTTATAAATAATTTATTTGAAATATTACGTCACCTCTTAGAGATAAGTATATTAAAATCAATAGTAAATATCATTGCCTGGACCACATCAGTTCATATCTATTAAATGATTCCTAATAATACTAACAATTATTTCTAATTGCTTATTGTTGTTTTTTTATTTGAAATATTGCAGAATGTTGAATTTGATGCTACTATAATCTTGATAATGATATCTAGATAATAACTGTAGATCTGCCTGCACGTTTAAACATTTTGAAATATGGCGTAATGAAAAGTTTGATGTTCATAAGGATCTGGGTCTTTTGGGAAGGAGGGGGGGCACCACGTCATCAATGAAGCGCTGAAATAGAAAAAATCAATAAGCATCTGACAGCAGCAATATTTCAATCAGTCACAACAGCTCGGTGCTGCTGCGCCATATCCATCCACCTCACACATCATATCAGTCAGACCGTCCCATCATGCATCAGCGCGGCCTTCAGGGTCTGCTCGTGCAGCAAAATGTCCCCTGAAGACATCCAAAACAAATGCAGCTGCAGCTTTTTTTTTTTCTTCTTGTTTTTTGCATCCAAAACCTCCCATCGCTCCGGCAGTCGGACGGAAGGCTGCTCGGTTCGTAATGACTGATTTGTTTTGCTGACGAGGCCTTTAGTGAGTTCAGACCTCACTGCTGAACTGCTGCCACACGTGTGTTTATTTACCGCCTGCCTTTACGCACGGATGTTCAAAATACACAGCCAGGAGGTAAAACGTTTACACTGAAACTTAAAATGAACATTAATCTGTCCTCATACTATGATATTATAGATAACCTTTAGATACGCTGTGCGGTTCAATTTGGCCTCCGCAGCGTAAAGTAGGGCCGCGCACCCTCTGATAAAAGTTATTGTTATTAAGTTATTAAGTTATTGCTTCCTTACATTTTTCTCCCATAAATTTGAAAATCTAAATTATGTGATGTCACTGAAACTCAAATGCACGTAAACGCCTCTAAAACTACACTCCTTGCTTATTTTTTTAAATAAATAATAATAATAAATAAAAGCCACCATTTTTTGAGAATTTAGCAAATAAAAAAAATATATAAAATATGTTACACCCCAAACATATTTAACTTCTACCTGGTTATCTATCTCTTAATTAAAATAAATAAATAAATAATAATAATAATAATAATCCCTCAGCACTTGCTAATAAATCACTCAAATTAAGATCAAATAGACGGCACTTTATTAAACAAACAAAATGAAATGCCTTCAAAAATATTTTTTTAAACAAATAAGACAAAATGAATAAAATAAGTCAGTATAGACTACAAAGCCCCCCCCCATCTATTTCTATACAAGAACTGGGACAAATAAAGGCAGCAATATGAAAACTGGGAAAAAAAAACATTTAAGTGTTTGGTCCTCAATATCCAACCACTCCCTTTTCCTAAAAATAAATTACTATATTAGGTTATAATTTACAGTATATGGTCATAAAAGCTGGTATTTGGGCCATCTTTATATAAACAATTCTCAAAGTGAGAGGGAAGAAAACTTACGTGTTTTCGGTGTTACACACGCCTCGACAGAAAGTCTCTGAATCTCTTATGTCCATTCGGAGTGAGAGTAGAAGTACAAAAAATATAAAACATATATTAGAGTTATTAATTTAAAAGGCACACTTTGGCTCTCAGAACTTGCTGCAGTCATAAACAAAAGCTCCTGAGGTGCGGTAGAGGGACTGGCCGGATGGGAACGCCATCTGACAGCTATTATTCCCGTTGACCGGGGAGCCGTTCAGCCCGATCCGCTGGGACTCGAACATCTCTCGCACAGAGTGGAAGTTCTGCTGCTGCGCCGGGTAACCCGGGCTCAAGTGGCTCAGGTCCCCGTACCAGGACGCGAGCCGCCCCTGGTGCGCGTGGTGGCCGTCCTGGCCCGCCTGGCTCAGGTTGCTGTGTCCGAGAGGGGACGCGGTGGTCGTGGTGATGCAATAGTCGGGCAGCGCCTCCTCTACCGTGGTGGACGGCGCCAGGTGGCCGCTGCTTGTTCTGTCTCCCGCGTACAGGCTCATGGCTTGCATGTTGCAGTGATAGGTCGCGTTGGTGTTGGAAGAGATGGCGCTCTGGTTGCAGGTCGTCGAGTTGTACGCGGATGTCTGGTTGGGAGAGTAGTTGAGCGACAGTGAGGGGGTGATACCTGTCCGAGAGGAGGCGATGAGTGGCGGGGAGAGCTCGGCCTGCGGAGACCCCCGCAGGGTGGTCATGATGTTATCCACGCTGAAGCCTTGCGCCGGAGCCTGTCCGTGATGCTGGTGGTGCTCGGGTCCGTCCATGCTGAGTGACCGGGTGGAGGGCACACTGTGCGGGCTGCCTGTCGACATGCTGCTGCTGCTGTCGGGACTCTCGGTCTTAGGCACGGCGCTCAGGGCCGGGGAGGCGGCCTGCGGCGGCGTTGAGGTCCCGTTCTCCGTCTTTATATCCTGGATCCGCACCGGTTGAGAGCCCTGCACCGATGGGTCCTGCTCCCTGCCCGGGGCGCGGGCAGAGGGGTCTTTGCCCTGTCTGTCCCGCTCATCCTTCTCCTTCTGCACGTCCTTCTTTTTGAACCTCCGACGACGACGCAGGAAGCTGCCGTTCTCAAACATGTTATAGGAGTCCGGATCAAGAGTCCAGTAACTGCCCTTACCGGGCTTCTTATCGTCCCGCGGCACTTTGACGAAGCATTCGTTGAGAGACAGATTGTGCCGTATGCTGTTCTGCCAGCCCTGCTTGTTGTCCCGGTAGAAGGGGAACCTCTCCATGATAAACTGATAAATCCCGTTCAGAGTGATCTTCTTCTCCGGTGAGTTCTGGATGGCCATGGTGATGAGAGCGATGTAGCTGTAGGGAGGTTTCACCATGTCCTTCGGCTGGTGCTGTGGGGTGTACGGTCCGTACGCCCGGGCCATGCTGGCCGGGTACTGGTCGTGGGCCGCATGGGAGTACATGCTCATGGGCGCAGGCATCCCGGTGTATCCGCCGCCGGCCCGGTAGTAGCTCTGGTCGCTGCTGATGTACGGTACAACTCCCAAAGAGTTGGGGCTGGAGACGGAGTAGCGCGCCTGCATCCTGCGCAATGCGTAAAACCTCCCCAAACTGCGTCCCCCCAGAAACTCTCACAACTTCGGCGTGTGCTCCGATTCCGTGAACTCTTTTCTCTTCTTCTGGATCGTCTGGAAGTCCTTTTTTTCTAAGCCACAGTTCGCCACGGTGAACCGGAGAGAGCGCACACTGCCGCAGTGAACATTTGGGAAAGGCTAAAAGTAAGACTGGAGGAGCACGAGTCTACACAGCAAGGAACTTTTTTTTACCCTTCACATTTTTCCTCCCTTTTGGCTGCTCGGGCTGCTCCTCCCCGAATGTGTGCTTCATCATCCAATTGGAGGACGGAATGAACCTGTGGAAAAGCTGCATGGCGACAAAAGTTACTCCCCCCTCTCTCTGTCTCTTTCCCTCCTTCCCTCTCTCCACAGTTCAGACATGGAGTTATTAAAACGCTCTTAAGGGTGCGCCTTAAATGCTGAAAAATTCGCCTAATGACTCAAATTGCGAGACATTTATTATTTTGTATATATTTATTATATTGTGAGCCATAAAATAACTTTTTATTAGTAAGTTTTGGAAATGATAGGTGATTTTACTATGGGGTTACAAGCCGTAAAACGTATGACCAAATTGGAGTACTCTCCTCTTTACCTCCGAAATATCAAAACTATGCGTAAAAGTTGAAATGATCCTAAACAAAGCTCCCAAAATTCACCAAAACGGCAATCCACAAATATATTCTATTATTATAACCGTGTCATATTAGCCCTGGGCCCGGAAATTATAGGTCTTTTTACAAAATGAACAGTTTAAAATATTTCTGGATACCTAAACCTCTAATTACACCAGAGGTATTACCGATTAGGAATGCAAAACGGGCTAATGCACATCAGTGTGTGAGAAACTCATCAGCTGCCGTTGAGCCTCTGAATAAACAGACGCACATGAAAGAGTGAGGATGCCTCCTTTCAGCTCCCCGACAGCGCCGGTGGGCGGTGTGTGGAAACTAATTAAAGGTTAAATGAAGATCATTTGGTCGAGATGGGTGAGAAAAGGTCTCCTGGGTGCGAGCGGCTGCTCAGACCGAGGTGGGATTTTTTTTTTTAAGATGAAGACCTCCAAATGTCATTCACACTGAGCGGGTGTTAACAGAGCCATTAGGATCCCCCCATGGCTTCAACAAAGTTATGTTTCGTTGTGTTGATTGCAAAACCTAAAAACAACACCAGTGGGTTTTCAGCCTTATGGAAGTAATCGTTTAAAAACATAAAGAAGATGGAGACGATTATGGGAAGGGTGGTAGTTAATCTGTCCTTTTAGGCTGACAGAGAATATAAATTATTTCTTTAATCTGTTTATTATCAAACTATTAACAAATAAAAAAATAACAGGATAAAAATAACAACTATTATTTGTATTAATGTTTGTCCTAAAGTCTCATTTGTTTTATTGGTGATGTGTTATAAATAGGAGGTTTAGGGCTTCACCACTCGTAGGTCTGTATTTTAGATAACTATATTTCTATAGATTTTTAATGTATATTTTTTCAGTATTTTAGGCTATCATTTGTTGTTGTTTTTAATCTTTATTGTTTTATCTAAGGGTGTATCACAAAAGGAAAACACCTGGCTGTTCCTATAAAATTATGTTAAAAAGTATGAAGCAGCCCTGCATGTGGCATAAAGTGGTTTTATTTGAAACATATGTCACCAAAGCTTGCAGCTGCTCTCTTTTATTATATAGGCTCTTATATGGTGTCAGAGTTTATTTAACTGTAGCATACTGCAAATAATGTAGAATTAACAGAGATTTTAATACACTTTATAAACCTGTTCCAACATCTGTCATTTAGGTTTATGGATTCAACAAATATATCAACAGGTTTCACAAATTCCTATTAAATTCTACATATATATTCAAAACGAAAATAATTCCTAAATATCTCTGTTGACAGGACTAATTCTGGTGAAACTGTGAAGTTAACATAAGGCGTTTTGTTTTGTTTCTATTTGTTGGACACTAGTTTACCTTTTAACTTAACATTTAGGGAAAACATGTAGTTCATTGGTATTAATAGACATCTAAGAGCCCATGGGAATTTTGTATATACATTTTGTAAAGTTATATCTATATCTATCTATCTATCTATCTATCTATCTATATCTATATATATCTCTATATATATAGATAGATCGATAGATATAGATAGATAGATATAGATAGAAATATAAGCTAATACTAGCTTCTTTATTATGTCTTTATCCTGGTGAATTTCATTAAGTTAATAATAATAATAATAAAAATAATAGTAAAAGTAATAATAATAAGAATAATATTATTAATAATAATAAATAGCAGAGTCTGATAAAACAGTAATGATCAGTGAGAAGAGATCATTTCTCATCTGTGTGTTTCCATTCTGCTCTTTCTTCTGTGATTTGCATGTGGTTTCTCCCCCGAGGAAGCAAAGCAGCGCGGACTACTGTCACCTGTGCGGTCCGGGCCGTGAGGCCTCTGTTCCGGCCAAGGCTGACCAGTGACCCCTGCTGACATACGGAGGGTCGCCTGTTTCTCGGCACCATCTGACTGTCGGTATGTGTGGAGGAAAACACGGTCTGCGGGGAACCCACGCAGGTGGGCGCACCAGCATGTAGCAGTGTAATCACAGCCTCCATGTATGTGATCAATCAGCCCTGGGATTCCTTCCAGGACGAACCGGTTCATATCTGCAGCTCGAATCCCTCCAGCTGTCACTGAGCTTCCAGTGAAACCAACCACATCCTGACATAATATCTGGGACCAAACATAAAAGCACACCGGATCTAAACGCCCTTCTATATAAATATTATAAGAATAGTAGCAGTCGATGCAGTGATGATCGTTTGCTACATGGATAAGAGATTTAATTCGATTTTGACTGGGCTGCCGAGAGAAAGCTGAACGCTTTATTGTAGTAATTCTTCTCTTAATGTGCGACACATTCCTGCCCCACAGTGGTCAGTCTATAAAAATACATGATGGGTCCATATTATCAGTACTCTGAGTTTTTTCCAGTGTTGGACGAAGTACAAAGATGTTTTACTTAAGTAAAAGTAGAAATACCACATTGTAGAAATACTCTGTTACAGGTAAAAATCCTACATTCCAAAATTTACTTGCGTAAAAGTGTAAAAGAATTAACATAAAAATATAGGCTACTTAAAGTACCAAAAGCAAAAGTACTCATAAAGCAGAATAGATGATATGTATTATTGGATTATAATTAATAAAGACGTACATCATTAATGTGTACGTCATGTTAATGTTGCAGCTTCTAAAGGTGGAGCCCATTGCGTCTTTAGAGGCTGCTTGTGAATCCCCCATCTTAACGTAACCTGTAATAATAAATCAGGATGTACTTCTTTATTAAAGTTCATATCATCTGAAATCTTAATCTGCAAAGTAGCCAAAGTATAATGAAGAAAATCTGCATGAACATTATACAGCAAGAACTCCAAACCTGATTTTGAACAATTTTATGAAGAACTGCGTTAACATGGCACCACAGTAACAACCATTAAGAATAAGAAGAAAATTAAAACTGGTTGTTTGATAAGTTACTTATGGACCAATGAGGATCTATTCTGATTTTCTATTACTTTTTCTTGAAATAGATATATTGTTTTATTGTTTATTTTGTTTTTATTTTTTATTTGTTCTTTATAATGCCATTTGTTAATACACCCCTGGCAGGTTTTGTATGTGTTGTTATTGTGCGTATATTTTCCAAAAATAAATGAATAAATAAAACATCACCGTATACAGCCACTTAATTTATCATCCAGGTGTAGAGAAGGCGTCACTCATAATATTGACCGCCCGACGTCACTGTAACACAAGAATATTAGTTCCGCTGTGGAAATATTAGACAGGTCCTTATAGACAAATATTCTTATGTGTATGTTCTTAATTATTTTTACATCAACGAATTATATTATTTTGCTAAAACGTAAATGATTCTCATATTTAACTTAAAATGGCTTGATGGACCTGACTGACTCTGATGGCCAGTATAGACTGTTTCATGGATTTAAAGATATGCAGGACAAGGAACTTCACAAAAACAGCGTGTAAATGGTGAAACATGACTAACTATTAAATTAAATGTTAAACAAGTAAACAACAACGAGATCCCACAATATGTGCCAACGTACACGTGTTACAATGTAGTTTTCTTGCTTGTTGGCAATAAGATCAGATGTATTAAAATCATCAAAATCAGATGTATTAAGTGATGCAGAGGGCATCACTCTATCTTCTCTGAAGTATTTTTGCGCAGTTCTAGGGTCAAACAGCACCCTCTCACCAGTAGTTAGTGCCCTGTCATAGTAGGTACCTATGTCGTTAGATAATAGCTATAAATCATTTCTAAGTCCCCCAAACGCGCAGATTATAGCTGTATTGGGTCGTATGGTGCTTACTGTAATCTAAAGTGTCACAATAGAGGTAGATGTATACATGGAAATACTCAAGTAAAGTACAAGTACCTCAAACTTGTGCTTAAGAACATTACGTAATTAGTTACATTCTGACACACCCCATTTATAAATATATTTACATTTTACAGTACACATTGTAATAGACTACCTGACCTGATTCCAGTTAATCAATGTGGAGCTGAAGTGAGAACTGGTGCATTTTGGGAAGATGAAACCCTGTCTGGAAACAGAGCCATACATTGCACAGTGAGAGATACATTTTTTCTTATCGAGGGAAGAGATGAGAGCAATTTGTCATGCGGTGACACTGCGCGTCCTGCATCCAAAGATGTCTCCTCCACGCTGCGTGTTGTAACCCAGGAGAATAAATATAAGTGATTAATTGGCCGGGCCAAGACGCACATATGTTTTGGTGTGGATATTTTTAGAGAATCCATGTCTTTAAGAGCACGTGAATTAATGAAGGTACCCACGTTTAAGTGTGCGTAATTACGCACGGAGGTCTGTGCGTGTCAACCGTTTTGGTTATCTCTGTGTTTCATAGGGAATCCTGGAGGCAGCAGCATCCTCTTAAAAGCACACAGTATTGTCAGCAGTCATCTCTTCTCGCTACATCACTGAACAGAGTCAGAACCAGCTGTTTCCACCATTTTAATATGACTGAAATGTGATGCAACATGACAAAAATACAGCCTTTCGTTTTGACTATTGTTAGTCTGACTTTAAACATAAACAAGATGTGTATTCAGAAGGAAAAACAGAGACGTGAACAGGGGTATTATGTGGACTTTTGTTATGCAAACGAGGATTAATTGACAGATTCTTCTATGGAGTCGGATCAGTCTTTTATTATTAGATTTATTATTTTAAATACATGTAATAACTGTTGAACCTTTATCACAAACTGACAGAAAACAACTAAACCTTCATGATTCAGATCAGTTCATCAGAATTGAACATATGCTTCTGCAGATAGTTATTGTCTGACTTGAACATCAAACAGCAGCCCAGTCAACATGTTCGTTAAATTAATATAATGCTGGTATAAGATGCTGTTTTTGTGTAATTTTGTGCAGTGTGTACAGCGCAGGAGTGGTTCCCATCAGGTTTGGGCGATACTGTGACAGCTTTTACCACCATATCTCTAAAAGTACAAGGCTGCATGTAAACTATGAAGGAGTGGAAAATAGTTGGTCAAGTTGTGTTTGTACTGATTATGTTCCAGCTCCTGTGAATGACGTCTTCTGAATCCAGGTCACTGCCCTTTTCCTATTAAATCACGGCGTGGTCTCACATCAGAGCAGGATTTTCATCATTTGCTCTTATTTTAAAGGCAGGGTTAAGATTTTAGAGACATGTTCTGTTAGATTTATTAAAATTTTCATTACATTCCAACTGCAATCAATACATCAGATGTACTCAGTACTGTATTATATTTGATATCACTTTTAGAGGTGACAGTGACACTCTGTTTGTTGGGGGTTTTTTCTACAAAATGCTTGTAATGTATCTGGTCAAAATGATTTCCCTGTTTAAGTCTGTTGAATCAAAGTGGAGATTGTGACTTTTTGATGCTTTTTTCCTCCTCAGGTGGCTCCTTTTGGCCTCTGTATAATGAGCGGCCAGATGTAGAGAGGCCCCCCGACGACCCCATCCTGCCTGATAACGAGGACGAGCAGCAGTTCCTGCCGCCGCGCTATGGGAGGTGATGGCAGCAGGGTCCTGCTGTTCCTTTTCCTGGTTACTACCCTGTTTACTACCTTGTTCCCTATCCTTTTCCCTCTGCTGATCCTTTGGCACCCTTCGCTTTTCTTCCCGCTGCTCCTGCTTTCCCTCCTGCTGAACCTTTTGCTAACATTCAAGCTGCTCCTCCTGCTGACTACTATTGTTTTCCTGCTGACCCTTTCGCTGACCCTCCTGCTGACCCTTATGGTCTTCCCCATGGTTTCCCGCCCACTGACCTTCATGGTGGCCTTGAAGCCGACCATGATAATGTCTTCAATGCTGCTGAGTATTTTGTTGACAGGTACAGGTACAGCTTTGGGGAACTTGTAGAAAATGAGGATGATCTTGTGAATGAGATCCCTGTCATTGATGTTGATGACATCGGGCCAGTCTGCCAAGACGATTCCTCTGAGGAAGTCAGCGAGGCAGACTCTGGCCCCGGCCCTCCACAAGGAGACGCAGGGAAGACAGCGACGAGGAGGGGGAAGCTGCTGCGAAGAGGCTGAGGTGGTCTGATGACAGCGACTCGGATTGACTCTAAACATCGGAGCAATTACTGAGTCCACATCTCCCCTTCATCACTTCGACATCACAACAGGGCCAGCCACTCCATAGTGGGCTTTGTGTCTGGCAGGGCTGGCAACACCACACAGTGTCTTGCACTGGGGCTTTTTGTGCAGCAATTCCTCATTTTTGCACGGTGAATCAATCAACATTTATTTATTTTTTTCATCCTGAGGGCCAGCCTTTGCGTCTGGTGAGGCCGTCAATGCCCCAGGTAACCCTTGTGTCTGGCGGGGCTGTCGACACCCCGTGCATGTAGCCTTTGCGTCTGGCGCGGCGAGGAAACTTCAGCTTGGTTGGTGTTCAAATGAACAGAATATTCCTTCCTACAGGGGGTTAGCTTAAAGTTTCGCAATGGTAGGTGTCTGATTAGGACGCCTCCTGAACGTCTTCCTCCCGAGGTTAAAAATGCCATCCTGTTATAAAACACCATAAAGGGATAGTTTGGGTGTTTTGAAGTGAGGCTGTATGAGGAACTTATCCATAGTCAGTGTAGTATCCACAGTAGATGACAGGCAGGGCGTCCCCAGTTTGGAGAAGCAGACAGGAGTACCAGCACCAGCAAAACAATGTACTGCTGTGGATGGGGCTGGCAGCAAAACATATTTTAGCCAGTGTTTTTTGTTTATTTTGAACATTTTTATATGCACGGTGGTGCAGTGGTTAACGCTGTTGCCTCACAGCAAGAGGGTCGTAGGTTCGATTCCGGCTTGGGACTCTTCTGTGTGGAGTTTGCATGTTCTCCCCATGTAAGCGTGGGTTTTCTCCGGGTACTCCAGCTTCCTCCCACAGTCCAAAGACATGCTGTTTAGGTTAATTGATGACTCTAAATTGCCCGTAGGTGTGAATGTGAGCATGAATAGTTGTCTGTCTATATGTTGTCTGTCGCTATGTGCCCTGTGATGGACTGGCGACCTGTCCAGGGTGAACCCCGCCTTCGCCCAATGCCAGCTGGGATCAGCTCCAGCCCCCCCGCAACCCCTAACGGGAAAAGCGGTTGACGATGGATGGACTTCTCTACTGCCGAGAAACTCAGTCTGACGAGTCACATACTGACACTTTGTCAGACCCCTCAGTGTCCCTTTTCCGTCATAGTAAACACGTGTTATATATTAAACAAAAACACTTGCTTAGGTTTAGAAAAAAAAACATCATCATCAAGCTTAAAGTTAGTATGTTTCTGCAGTGAAAATGTGACTTGATGTTGTGAACTAGGGACACAAACAGACAGCTGAATGTTTGAATGTTGCCCTGGATGGGTTTACATTGTAGTTAATGGAACGTCTGGTTTGTCCTGCAGCGCTAAAGGTCGTATGATGGTATCAAACATTGACAACTGTGGCAAAGTGTTGGTATTTGACGCCCTGGGAATGAGGACAGGCTAATACTGATTTGTTCAGGCGGGCCTTTCTTTTAGGTGGCTATAATATGTTTTCTTGCCGTCCCCGTCCACAGCAGTACATCGCTTTGTGCCGGTGTCAGTTGTCCTGTCTGTTTCTAAAAACTGTCGATATGCTGACCGTCATCTACTGTAGGTGATACACTGACTATGGATAAATACCTCACACAACCGCACTTTGAAACCCAAACTATCCCTTTCATATGGCCGAAAAGTTACTATATAATATAATGTGTAGTAACTATATAAAATGAATGAACGTTCTTATTCACAATCATTCAATAATTTAAATATTGTTTTACAAACCATTCTTTATATCTTACTTCACCACCTGAGTTATTGTTGTTCACTGAGGATGAAGAAGGTGACCTGAAATAGTCAATAAGGTAAAAACAGAGAAATAATATGGTGTAACCCACCAATAAACTATATGCTATGCATCTATTTGTTCATATAATATCGCTTATTTAGTAATTCAAAGATAATTTGTCTGTCTTAACCATTATTTATTATTCCCTCTCTTACTCAACCACCTGAGCTGCTGCTGTTCACGGAGGATGAAAAAAGGTAGTAACAGCTTCTGTTTTGAAGAGAAAGTGACCCAGAATAGTCTACAATATCAAAACTTGTGACTTTGAAAAGTGCTGTATAAATACTGTACAATATGATGTGATCTGGTCCTGAGTCTCCTGTCTGTCTCTGTGTCTCTGTTTACAGGTGGTGTGGGCGTGGCTCCTTCCTGATTGGCTCATTCACCTCACCTGTCCGGTCTGCACAGCTGCCTTTCATCAACTCCTCAACTCCACAGTAGATCCGCTCCGGCTTTCCATCCTCTCATCTCCAGATCGTCGCTGCAACCACAGTGGTAGTTTGTTGTTCTTGACTGCTTTGTTTTGTGTCCTCAAAGTTATTTCTTTGTGCTGTTTGCTTTACCTGAACCTCCTCTGTTTCCTTGTGTCTCCAGGATCCGTCCCTGCGTCTGCCTTCCTCAGCTGCTTGCTACCATAACCCCGAACCATCGCACCAGACCAGCCACGCCCTGACCCTCATCAGCCTGCCCTGCTTGTGTCTCGTCTCTGGCGGTGGTGATGTCAGTGGACCTTAGCTACTTGTCAAGGTCGCCTCTCATTCACCGGTCATTTCTTGGGGCCTGTCTGAAGTCTGATCTCCTTCCTCTTCCTCTAAAGTGAATACCCAGCCTTGAAAAACTGAACCAGCTTACATATTTGGGGGATTTATCAATAGAGCTGATCATCTCTATCTGATGTTACTGATCACAGAGGGTTTAAACTTTATATACTAGTAAATCACCTCATTGTCAGTTGTCTATTCACATCTCTGAAAGAAGTAATAAATCAGGAAACTAAGTCAAATCTTCTGTTTCCTTTGTGATATCTGCACACCCAGGCTGTAATATCTGAGTGTTGGCATGTAAGATACACATTCTTGTTAATGTACACACACAAACTCTTATGGCTTCACATAGAAGCAAAATGTCCCCTTTGATAAAGTTACTACATATATTGAAATCTGAGCACTTCACTGTACCAGCTTTTTAACTGAATTTAAAGGATGGCATGGGAAGTTTGTTCAATTGTGTAAATATATACTGTACATAAGTGATTCAGCACCAAGAGCTGCAGTAATAAAACTATTCTCTCATAAAACAATCACAATGAAATGCATCATGTACAGGAGTTTTACAGATACATAAAATGTTATTTATCTATGATATGCAAACTAGCTTCCTAAAACTTGATTTGTATTGCTCTAAGCATCACATGTGCTCCCTTTACAATATTAGAAACCCAATAACTAATGAAAAACCTTGAGAATAGCACTGAGTGCATCTGTGTTTACATTTCAGTCTTCAATGGCTGCATTTCAGTCACTGGACAAAGCTGCTGTATTTGAGACATTATGAGTATAGCAGGGACACTCCCTGCTAAGTCATGGGCAGTTTATGTCACTGAGGTTGCTACAGTATGTGGAGGCCAGACAACACTTAAAAAATGCATGTTACAGACTCAGTTGGCCTGTCTCCTGATAAACATAATGAGAATTAAATAACTAGAGGCAATGGATTTTAAATCAGGCTCCTTTCCTGTTTCCCCTACAGTGTTTTAGTCATGATTGATGTAGCTTTTTGGATGGAAATATCGATCTGTTCGTCAGTTGGTCCACAATCAGACGGATTGGCATGAGTCTTTCAATTTAAGTGAAACCAGTGTTTTTTTTTTTTAATTCAAAGCGACTCTATTGGTATAAAAGAACTGTTGCCAAAGCATAAAAACACTAATACTCAATGATGTCAATATAAATATGAATGTTAACATAACATTATGATTGTTATATATTAATATATTATTTATATAAATAGATTTTTTTTAGTGCTGTCAGGCGATTAAGAAAATTAATCTAATTAATTACAGGATTTGTAATTAATTAATCTAATTAATCGCATTTTAATCTCATACCTGCTAAAAGCCCCCAAATAAAGAATTTGAATTCTAGGACATTACAAAGTTGTAGTGTATGACTAATCAATAGAATACACCAAGAAGAAAGATTTGAAATCCACATTTTTAATTGGTTAAGTGTGCTTTATAAATGAAATTCAAAAGAAAAAAGGTCAAGCACATCAGCAAACCAATTAGGCCAGGTGCATTTCTCAAAAATGCAATACAAATACAGTTATATAAAATAAATAAAATTCAGAAATAAAATAAGTCTGAGTCTCAAATAGGCACATAAGCAGACTCTCAATCAAAATGAATACTAAAGCTGACTCAATACAGCAATTCAAAATGAATAGTTTAACATGCCTCTAAATAAGGCAACATCAATAGCAAGATGCCAACAGCATTTCCTTTAAAAGGGTCAGCTAACGTTACAGGAACTGACAACAGACAACTCTATGTGTCCTTGAGCCAGTTGCTCAGACAAACAAGCTTGTTTACATTGTCTGAGTGTGAGGCTGCTCTCTTCTTTTCAATGATGTTACCTGCGAGTGAAAAGAGTCTCTCACATGGCCCAGACGAGGCAGCGGTAGCCAGGTAGGAGGAGAGGACAGCTGTTCATCAGCTCCTGCGTGAGCTGCCGCCACTCCAGTGGACACTCATACATTTAATGCACGGCTCAGCTTTGTAGCGGGCTAGAGGCCCCTGCTGCTCCTTGTCCTAGTCAGAGTCCGAGTGACAGGTCCGAGTGGTCTTGCCTCGCTCTCCTGTGTTGCGTCCATCTCTGTTGTCAGTCACCCTGCTTTTTTTTTTTATTTCTTTTTTTTAGAATAGCTTTATTTAACAAAGATGGACATAGAAACAAATGTATAAAGAACAGCAGACAGGTGCTCCAATATATAAAGGACAACAAAGGAAAATAGATAACTAAAACATAGTAAATTACAGTTATTTACAATGCCAGTGAATAAATCAAGGTAGTTAAAAAAAATAAATAAATGGCTATAAGGTGACAAACATAAATTAAAATAAAACAATATAACATTTATAGGAATAAATAAATTCAACGTAGGGAATCAAAGTGGAAATACATCAAGCTTCTATAAACAATTTCTTGTATATGTTTGTGGATGTGGTGCTTTGTTTCGTGTCAATTAGTGTAAGGGATTTCATGTACTCATTGAACTCATGCAAGAAACTTCTAAAGTTGGGTGGAGTTTTGGAATGTTTGCATTTGTGTATATGAAATTTGGCATACAAAATGAGAAGGTTTATAATAAAGGAGACATTGTTATTTCTATGGACAAAAAATAATATAACACTTCTACAGTCAATTGAGATGTTCATCTTAATTTTACACAATATATATTGTTCAAGTTGAGTCCAGAAGTTAATAGATTGGGCACAGAAGTAGAATAAATGAGTTATAGATTCAGGTTCCATATTGCAAAAACTGCATTTGTTTTCAATATCTAAAAATTTTGAGAAATATAAATTTGTTGGATATATAGTGTGTAAAATTTTGATGTGAACCTCTTTTATTTTGTTGGAGGTACAATACTTATAAGGCAAAGTCCAGGCTTTCTTCCAGTCCAGTCACCCTGCTTTTGACTAGTAGCGCAGGTACGAAGTGACGTGCCACTGCAGCCTAGGGTCACTCAATGGGCCAAATTTAAAATGCTTGCCCATTGACTTGCCACTCATGATTAATTGCGTTAATTTTTATAGCGCGTTAATTTGCCGCGTAATTAATTAATCTAATTAACGCATTAAACTGACAGCCCTAATTTTTTTTACATTTTTGCAATTTGCGGGTTACCTTTTAGAAACGACCTACGGAAGCAGTGATGAAGTCTCGTTTAAAATCTCGCGATGTTTCGTGTTACCGGAAGACAGCAGTGGAATAGCGACAATACATCCATCGTGGAAACGCGAGTGCTCGCCGGGCTCAGTTAGTAACGTGTAGGAGCACAGAGAGCGTAGCCTCGTGTTATCTAAAATATGTTTAATGTCATGACGGGATATTTAGATAACTTCAACAATGTGGAGGTGGTCTTGAACTCAATGGCTGCCCGCGTTTTTGTGAGCCAGAGTATACGGATATTCAGATTTAACAACGAGACTCCTCCTAGAGAGGGCTTTGGATAGGATAACAAACAGTGAAAGGTAAGAAAAACGTTTTTTTAAATAACATTTATGAAGCATATTTTGTCTTTTCTTCTCCCGCCACAGGCCAGTTCTGGCTCAGTTTTACAGCCCTGTCTCAGATGTATAGATTACAGATTGACTGCTCACAATACTTATTGCTGAATAGATATCACGTTCTTATTTGTGTAGAAATAGAAATAGTTAATAATGATTGATCACAAATTAATCACACATGTTCAAAATGTATCTTAAAGGGAGATTATATGTAAACAGTATATTTATTATTGAAAATCAATTAATAATAATTGATTTTTAACACAAACCATTGACAAATATTGTCCAGAAACCTTCACAGGTATTGAATTTTGTATAAAAAAAATATGCTCAAATCATAACATGGCAAGCTGCAGTCCAACAGGTAACAACAGCTGTCAGCCTGTCAGTGTGCTGACTTGACTATGACTTGCCTCAAACTGCATGTGATTATCATACAGTGGACATGTCTGTTGCTAAGAAGGAAGTCAATTGATCGTTTCATTGCAACATCAGCACCCAGCAGCAAAGCTACGCTTTCACCATTTTGGTCTCAAAGTGACTACCGGATGCCAGTAAAACGTCTGCCTTCAAAGTGCCATGCAAAAGTAAAACAAAATGATTTCTGTTATATTGTCATAATTTGAATGTCTCTACTGAAACAACCTGTGTTGAAAAATAAAAATATTATAAATATGCACACTGTTATAACTATTCATTTATTTATTTATTTATTTTGAGGAGTCTAAAGTGAGCGATGGATATAAATGTAAGTTAGAAAAATCCCACAGATTTAAAGAGTTGTCTCTAACTTTTTCATGTCAATGACCTCCAAAATAGATGTCCAGTAGACCACAGACTATGGATGTATAAGAGGATGTGGCCGGTGTCTTCACCCTACATGTTAGTAAATAGCCTACAGTTACATTAAACTCTGTTCACGTCGTGCTGCTACCACTAGCCGGTTGTTTGGGAACAGAGATGTTAATACATCCACCATGGTACCCGTTTGCAGCATACAACCCATGAGTATGTTTGAAGATGACTAGAATGGCACTCGGAGGGTCCCGAGTATGATGTGAAAGTATGGCGACAATGCAATTACACACCCGCATGCTCTTTCTCTCTCTCTCTGGGGTCACGTGTCTGGTCTGGATCACCACTAAAATTTAATGGATTGTTCATGGTGCCACACCCCACCCCTCCCATAAATTTCACTCAAATCTATTGCAAACTTTTGGAGTAATCCTACTAACAGACGGACAAACAAACCAAAGCAGTGAAAACATAACCTCTCTGGCCCAAGTTCCTCGGCACTGGCAGAGGTAATAAAAGTGCTGAATTACAGCCGATATATCCATTTTTGGGGCTTCACGGTGGTGCAGTGGTTAGCACTCTCGCCTCACAGCAAGAGGGTCGCAGGTTTGAATCCGGCTTGGGACTCTTCTGTGTGGAGTTTGCATGTTCTCCCCGTGTAAGCGTGGGTTTTCTCTGGGTTCTCCAGCTTCCTCCCACAGTCCAAAGACATGCTGTTTAGGTTAATTGATGACTTTAAATTGCCCGTAGGTGTGAATGTGAGTGTGAATGGTTGTCTGTCTCTATGTGCCCTGCGATGGACTGGCGACCTGTCCAGGGTGAACCCCGCCTTCGCCCAATGCCAGCTGGGATCGGCTCCAGCCCCCCCCGCAACCCCTAACGGGATAAGTGGTTGACGATGGATGGATGGATGGATGGCTGGATGGATGGATGGATATCCATTATTGCAGCCGCATACAGCTAGCAGAAAGAACCGGATGTGCCATTTAAGCGTGCAGGGCGGTTCATTATGCCGAGGAAAATAACTCTGGATTCAGCGATTAGAGAATTGTATAACTTGTCGGGCACGATGATTTAAATGAGGGCTTTTCCACATATCTTGAGGTCAGAGGTCAGGGGACCCCTTTGAAAATGGCCAAGCCAGCCCCAAACAGAGCCCGCTACAACCTAAAAAATGCGAATTGCATTAATACTACTAATAATTATATTATTAATAATACATTTAAATAACGCTTTATTACCACATTAATTTTGAGTAAATAAATAATCAGTTATTTTACATAATGTAATATTGACTTTATTTCTGTTTTGTATTTCCGTTAGGCCATCATCATCATCATCATCATCATCATCATCATCACTGAATGGCTTTGTTGCCACCAGTCTCTTGGACTTGTAAGTAATTTTAGTACATACAAACTGGCATTAAGTGGTATCATAGCGCCCTCTGCTGTCACATTGATGCACATGTAGCAGCAGAAGACATAAAAATCAGGGAATCTTGATTTATGAGCAAATTTTATCATTTTCATTAAGGTTTAATGCTATAATGTCCACTGTAAAAAAAAAGGTATTTTGATTCTGTATTTTAACTGGGGACCTCCCATCAGTTTATGGTCTTTTCTCATAAAGTCCCACTCCGGAGGGATCGGGTATGAAATTGTTTTGTAGGCACTTCAGTGTGTCATCGACAGTGTTTATATTAAGTGCCTAATTAAACACAGACAGATTTCCAAAATATCCCAGGACCTCAAAGCCATGCGCCCAAAGAGCACATTGGAATTGGTTTTCAAATAAATAGCTGCCAATCATCCATGTGCAAAACATTAATCTTGTGTTTGGTGCTCCGGCTGTGACTGGTTTGAGGAGAGGGCAGAGCTGTTCTCAAGGCCACAAAGCGCCTCACAGTGTGGCAATTTTTCCTTTTTTTTTAACCCCAAAACTCGGCATTTAGGACCAGACAGACAGACGAATGTGTAGAGCTTCTCTGAAAATCCAAATAAAGTCATGGGAAATGAGGGACGATTGAGCTGGTTCAGATTTAGCTGCTCTGATCTGCTGTGTAATCTTCTCACATGATGACTTATCCATCTTATTTGCACACCAGCTCAGATGAAATCAAGATTATAGAAATATTTAGATCTGTTTGTCTTTTATCTTCAGTAAACAGCCTGAAAAATGTCTCCTTGGAACTTCATTCTATATTTGTTCATACAACAACTAGAGATTTGACTTGACTGACTTTTTCAGTTCCGATAGTGATCCCTCGGCTTTGGGTATCAGCTGATTTCGAGTACAATCCGATACCAGTGTTTAATCAATAAGCTTTATGCCTCACTGTGTGGAAATGACTGGGATCATTATTTGTGTGTAAGGCAACATCAGGCTTAATGTAAACATTATAAACATGACTTTTCCTTGTAAAACAAAATGTGACCAGTGATTCCAAAGATATAAATTTATATATAAATTAATTGGACTTTTTCATAAAAATAATACATCCAACAACTTGGTAAAACTCAAATTTAACAGGAATAGCAATTCAATTGTAAACCTTTTTAATGCAGCAACAAATTAGTCTCCAGAAAATTCCAGTTTATAATGTATATAGTGTATAAACATAGAATTGAATATAGTGGTCTCATTGTCATCATTACCCAATCGAGCTATTTGAATTGGTATCGGCCCGATATATGATCCAGTATCGGTATCAGAGCATCCCTAGATCCATCTATCTATCCATCCATGCATCCATCCAAGTTCAAAGTTCGTAAAGATCTTGGGTATTTAACTGACTCACAGCTCTGTGATGCATGTGTCTCCCTGACATTAAATTATTCTTCAGGCGTAGACTAGCAGACTTGATACAGAACAGAGCTGCACATTGTTTTTTAGGTGTTCATAAGTTTGCTCCTATTTTGGCTGTTTCAGGTGATATGTGTTGGATTCCTGATTAAATAATGTAAACATGTGAAATGATAAGACTGTGGACTTTGAGGAAGTTGAATTACAATATATGTAATGGAATAATTTATCATGCATGAGAGAAAGTTACTCGCTAGATTTGAAGAAAAATGGTTGAAAGATATATTGTTAAAAATTATGAACTTATATTCAAACCAAGCACAGTTATGACGCTGAATTTCACGTTGTAGCAAACTTATCCAGGAGTCAAAGGTCTTTAGTTGCACAGTTAAGAACAGGAGTCCTTCCTCTGGTGCTTGAAGTCAGTAGATTTGAAAACATCCACAAAACACTGCGAAATATACGAGGAAGGAGAAGCTGAAAATGAATCACATTTTCTTTTGTATTGTCCAAACTATGGTGACTTATGAACTTCTATTTTAAGTGAAACGTCTGTTTAAAATCCAGAAATGTTTTGGTGCTCGGATGATGACAAGTTGAAATGGATGTTTAATTTTAATGCTTATAAACTGGCTACTTTTGTTTTTCAAAAGTCAGGATGGTTTATTTGTCTAGTTTTGTTTGGGATTTATGCTGCCACTCTGGTTTCTGCCTTTGTCTCTTTTTATTTATTTTTTTCTAAATACTAATATCTTGCAAACCCGTTTGGGCTGGGCATATTATTTATGCATGACAATAATAAATCAAGACAATTAAATCATAAAAAAACATTTTTTTAATGTATCTAAAATTCTACTTGCATTCCCATAAGTTTTATTACACTAACATCAGTTTTGTTAGTGGCTTTATTTATGTTGCTACTAGAAGTATACTGTATTAGTTAACAACAAGCTATACTGCAGTTTACTAAAACTAAGCAGGAGTCATAAACTGCTGCTAAACTCTGCCCCCGAGTGGTTACCTGCAACCACTATCACTCCCCTCTTCAGGGTTGGTCTTTGCTCCTTTATTTCTCTTCTGTAAAGCAGCCTCATCATTCAGAAGATGCATGGACAGCTTTTTAAAAAAAAAATTGTATTTATCAAGGATTGGCTCACTGAGTGTAAATGCTCTTTTGTAACAGTGGCTGGTAATAATGGTGACTGGTAATGCAGTACTGTCCATTTATGTGTCCGTACCAGATGTTTTCCTGCCTGTTCAGATGAGATTTCACTAAGAAGCTCTCAAGTGCAACCATCCGCTTTCTAATGCTACTGCAGCATGCTATTAGTCTCACTACACCCTTCATCTGTACTTCATCTGACCCAGTCTGCTGATTCACTGTTTCAGACCTCTAACTCCAGGATGCTTACAGATTTCCAGCTTGGGAAGCTTTCCAGGAAGAAGGTTTGCAACACCACATTATGTAATAACAAGACAAATGTAATACATTTAGATTATTAGACTATTTGACAGTAATGCATGTAGCATCACATTTCACAGTCAGACTCCAGTTCTGTTTTTGGCCTGCTACTAGCAGGATGGGTCTGTCAGTGTCGGCTGGTTATACCCCCGTGACATGTAGTCGGGGGTATGTAGGGCTCTGCATGTCTGTTCATCCTTCAGTTTGCTGTCGTTTCCTGAGCAGAACTTGGAAACTACTTGACTGAGGAGTTTCAAATTTTGTATGATGATTCAAAGTGTGGTGTAGTTGTGTCTTTTGGGGGTTAAAAGTCCAAGGTTCCCAACATTTTTTAAATTTTGGCCAAAAATTTGGATTTTTTTCCCACTTAAATTTCAAGTATTTTTTGAAAAGTGCCTGCCCCTTTTTCAAACTGTTGTTAATGGCGGCTTCTCAAATGGTTGTGGTAGGCGAAGGGAGCCCACTGCTTTGGCCCCCTAGTAGGTTAACTCGACCATGGCTCTAAACATCACAGGAAAAATAAGTATAAATCACCAGCTCAATTCTCAGTTTGCACTCACTTTAAAGCCTAGTCATGCAAATCTATCATCGATAGTACGATACAGTAAGATACGATACAATATAAAACGCACATGGTGGCACGGTGGTGCAGTGGCACTGTTGCCTCACAGTAAGAAGGCCATGGGGTTGCATCAGAAAGGGCATCTGGTGTAAAACCTATTCCAGATCCAATATGCGGATCATAAAAATCAGATCTCCACACCAGATCAGTCAAGGCCCCGGGTTACCAGCTGGATGAAAACAGATGATCCGCTGTGGTGATACCTGGAGAACATAATACAGTATCATTCATCAGGTGTAGTTCATCAGTGGCTGTGACATAAGTCACATTTCTACTATTGATGATTTAGTAAGTTATATTTGCTCTCTGAGAGAAATGTTAATGTAATAGGCCAATGCATCTGAGCCTCTGCTTTGTGTGTCTGTAATAGTATCAGCCCACTGCAGAAACTGTCCACGAGATGGCGCTATACTCCACCATATTGAATGTTCAGCACTCAGAAGATCTTGTCATGGAAAATCCAGCAGCTGCAGGGCCACCGTGTGTGACTTTTCATCATGGAGGGTTGCATTGAGGGAGTTAGCAAGGACTTTGTTGTCTAGTCAAAGACATTTTCTTTTTGATATGTGACTGCTGATGATGGTCTTTCCCCCCCACCGTTACCAATCCCATATGACATTTGCTTGGACCCCAAAACGTTCAAACCACCTAAGGGAGGCCACTTCAGTCAGACCAACAGGACTGAGTCAGTCCCTCACCCCTGCTGTGTGTTTTCTGACATGGATTCGGGATCCTAGCCTTGCTTATACGCAGATATGAAGATAATGAATCTGCTGCCAGATCTTTCCTTCTGTGCATCACATTAGGGCCACATGAGGATTTGTCCACATGGTGTTGCACATATGTGGCTTTTTAGGCAGTTGAAATGTGAAAAATAACTTGTGAGAGCATGAATTGCACATTTGGTTTTTATTGGTGATGCCTTAGAAATTTTAAAGCTGGTTGAATTTTGTTTTAGCTTCCTGCAAAATTACTTTTAGGCTGACTTTTCAAACCCATAGTGTGCTTTAACGTGGCAAATAAACACTGAGGCAATGGACGTTAAACATTCCAGCAAGAATATTTTCTCAGACGCTGCATTCAAGACCCAGATAGTGACACCACGCAGCATTTTAAGAAGCTGTGATCTTGTCAGTGGCCTAATAAGGATCTGCCGCTGCCAAATCTTCATCTGCATATGTTTGACATGAGGGATGCTGCATTTGAGTCGTGACCAAAAGACAAGAAGTATAGTAGCCCAAGTCTGCTTTCTGTTTGTGTGACGAGGCAGCTCTCTGCGAGTCTGATCTGTTTACCACACTCTAAAAATACCTAGTTGTTGCATTTCCATAGACGCGGGCCCTGTCGTTTCATTTGTTTATATGGCGTCTTCAAAATGTTGGCAGCCCTGAATGTCCACATGGGAGGGAGCAGCCTCAGGATGCAAAAGACTTTCAGCTGTTTTAGACAGGCTGTAAAACATGCAAAATGTGGAAATGTTCACGCTAATAATAAACGGATTTTCCAAGAAGTGTCTTTTTCCTTTTACATTGTAATCTAACTTTCAGAGGACGTTTATCTTTTGAGCCTCACACCCCACATCAGCAGTCTACAGATGTTTTATAGCGTTAATGATCAGCCTGTGTGGTTCTCGAAGTAATCCTCTTACTCCTTTCTTATCAGCAGTGGTATAAAGTAATAGCTGATAAGGTAAGATTCCTTATTTTAGGTTCATCTACCCAACAGGCATACATTATCTCCACTTTGACCATAGAATCATACATTATAATTCTTTACACGGTAATAAATCAGTACTATAAAATGTGATGTATAATGTGTACTTTTGCTTATAATAGAAGTACGATAAAGAGAGTTGGTGCTTTAGTGGCTTTGCTACGTTTACTTAAAGGATCCGAATACTTCTCCCCCCTCCTGTATAATCACAACACACCAAAACAGAAACTAATGAAACAACAGAAGTTTCACTTTCAAATCACTCTGATAAATGAACATTATTAATTGAATGACAGAAGGTTTCTATAACTGAAAAGTAAGATTCAAAGCAGCCATTTTTCATGGTAGCTACAGTATATGTTGCACATTAGTTTGTCATACTGTTGTTACTGAATGTCATTAATTTTAAAGAATAATACTAAATCAAACACTGACCATAAGAGGTGGAAGAAGTAATCAAACTGACTTAAGTATAAGTAGCAATACTACAATATAAAAATGCTCCTTAATAAGTAAAAGTATTGCGCTCTGTTCCTCACATTAATACAGAAGTATTAACAGCAAAAAATCCTTTAAGTATCAAAAGTAAAACTACTAATTGTGCAGCCCCTCTGTGGTCTATGGTAGGGTTGATACGTATCATGATACAGGAGTTACCATTCAATATATTGTGATATATTGTAATACTGTAAGCAAGGTGATATATTGTGATTTTTTTAAATCAAATTTTAGGAAAACTGTCTTAGTATAAAGAACATAGCGCCATATGTATAAAACCTGAGTAAAACAAAAAGTTTTTATGCGGTCAGAACAGTGGGACTTGCATTTACATCCAAAATCATAGCACTGCTTTGAGGTGGCACAAACACTCAGAGACGCATCTCTTTGCAAATGAAAATAAAGTATTAACTGAGTTCATCTTTGCATGAAAACTATTAATTAAAAATCAAAACAGTGTTTTTGTGAATCAATACAATATCACAATACATAATATCGTGATATGCGTTTTTTTCGATATTTCTCACACTTCTAGGGTATTTTATTATATTTATTGCACATGTAAGCACATTTTTTTGTTGTAGCTGTTTCTGCTGTTGAGTACGTAAATATATAATCATGCTTAAAATATTATAAACTGATCTCAACTTTTGAATGCGAAATATTATTCTGAAAATTAAGTCCAGCTGCCAAATAAGTGAGTACAAGTAGAAAGTAGATGTAATTGAAATAAGTACATGTATCTTAAATAGAGTAAATGTACTTTCCTCCTCAGCTGACCATGACTGGAAATGTATAACCAGCCAGAACTCGATATTTAATATGAATTATGTGTTTCTGCTCTGTGCAAACTGAATATCACATTATCAATGCAAAATAAACAACCTTTCTACATGGAAAGACAGAAGTCTGTAGGAATGTGTAGCCTAAAATATATATCAGCTTTATTAAAACCTTTTACAGGACAAAAGATGGCAAAGGGTTATACAATAAGTGCAAGGTTTGTTGCAGTTCATGTTAAAGCGTCGTGTGTGTAGTTACTCTAATAAGATAGTTACATAGAATATAAGTCGTTTGCACGCGTTACAGGAGCAAACACATTACAAGTCGTGTTTCTGAAGCTTCTTTTGAAGAAGAATTAAAACGCTTGTCAGGGTTCTTATTGGCAGAGTGGTTTCTTTTTTAAAGGCCTCTGGGGTTTCTTCATTCATTTCCTTCAATGCATAGTTTTCTCAACCAAGAGAGCTACTTTGGCTGCATGTAGGAGGCACGGTACATCCTCTTATCAATCCTCCAAAAAAAAAGTAAAAATGCAAAATGTCCTCTTGTGATGGAGCTGCAGTCTGAGCTCACATGACGCAGGGTTTGATGTCCTGACAGACGCTCTGGGGGTGGTGGTGGTGGTGATGGTGGTAGTAGGATCCGCCAGCCGAGGGGTGGAAGGACGAGATGCCGTTAAAGTTTAACACGAAATCTTTCCGGTCGCACACCGAGGAGTGGCTCTGATAGCGTGGGATCCCCACTGCAGAGGAGAAAGGCAATATATGGAAATGAATACATCCATATTCATTATGTGCTTCCTAAATGATACTTATTTTGTTTGAGTTTTCAATTATCCTTCACCAGCAAAACTAAATAATAAATAAAACAGCGCGTGGTTGGTAAATATCATTTCCGTGACCAGATATTAACGTTTTACATGTCAAATATTCTCAAAATAAAATATAAAATAGCCTAAGACGTTTCTGGAGGCGCCTGTGTGTTTAAAAATGGCTGCTATGAGGCCTTGTTTTACAGAAATAATTTATGAATTATATACATCTCCCCAAACTGCTTCACATCTTTACATATTAATTTACAGTTCTAGAAATGTATTTACACAAGAGCAGAAATAGGCCTAATTTGGGGTTATGTTCTTGTTTTATTTTTTTGCCTTCTATACACCTTCCACAATGTGACACCTTAATCGTTTCCAATAATTTGTATTTTAAAGGCAGCGCACCTTGAGCTATTTTTCCAAATCAATTCAATGCTGTTATTTTGATATGACCATTTTACCCCGGAGAGCCCCAAACCTGCAAGAATATTTAAATGAGACTCAGTGACCGTCATTGTGTGTCTGTAAGTGAGCCTCTATTTCCAGAAAGAGAAAAATAAATAGGGAGGCTGCGGCTTCGTCAAGGTCATAAGGACTCCAGATGTGACTGTTTTTCAGGGGAAGACAGCAGGCTTTATCCTCCGGGCCACAGCTCGCTGCCCTGCGCCCATTTCCACAGACAGCACACACATACACACACATACACAAGCCTCCTGGGCTGGCAGTACAGTTAGTTAGCGACCCTGCAACACATTTATCCTCCGTACAGGCTCAATTAAGACGCTGCGTAAAGTTTAACTGGGCCTTCCGTCTCTTGTGGATACGAGGTGGTTGGAATCCTCCGCCGGTGTGGTCCGACCTGCGCACTCTTTGTTTAGTTAACCTCTAGGACCCTGTCGGGCTCCAGCATGGGTTGCTCGCCTCGGTGAAATCCCCAGACTTTAGTAAAGCCTCAGTGTGTGTTGTGTTAAAGCAAATGTGCGTGAACTGGGGACGTGAATTAAGAACGCGAGCACAAAAATGGCTGTTTTTATTAATCTTATTGGCCAAAATTCCCCGTGAACAACGTGTACAGATGTGAGTTAAAAACCCTGCAGACTGTGGATTAAAGAGACATATAGACTATCACACAGTAGCAGCTCTTAGAATCTGGATTTTATTGATTTATTGGCCTAAATTTTTTTAAACTAACGTTAATTGTACTGAACCAAACTGAGGCCATTATTATTATTATTATTGTTATTATTATTGTTACTATTATTACTAATAATAATAATAATGTTGTTTTATGTATTACTTAGTATTCAATTAACATCCAATGTAACTTTATTATTCAGAACATTAATTAAACAATTGTTACATTATTATTATTATTATTATTATTATTATTATTATACATAATAGTAATAAACTACAGATTTATTTCTATTATTGGCCTTATGGCCTTAATATGTAAACTCATTTTTGGTATGTTGCCTTTCAAATAAACACGAAAATCCTGATTTTAGAATTAATTATATGTATAAAATGTGTCATTCCATAATTGAGGTTTCAACATTTTGAATTTCTCACAGGCATCTGCTGCACATACAAATAAAATGTTGCATATTGCAGGTTGTGTTTCAGATGAGGTGGGGATGCTGTGAGGATTGTTATCATGCGTTTTTATTCATTAATTTTTATGATTTAAAGATATTACGGTGTTCATCGTCTCCAGTGTGAGCCATACCTGATATGTCGGTGCTGTGGCTGTCCCTGCCGTTCTGGTGGAGATAGCTCTGCTCCAGGGAATAAGGCGACATGCCGGAGTGTAAACCAGAGGATGCGGGGCTGCTGGAGGTTAGAGGCTGCTGCTTGATGTAGGGGGACCCGCCGGAGGACGCCCAGTGTGCGGATGTGCTGGCGTACGGGGAGTGGCCGTCCAGCGCGCTGGCCATGGCCGGAGAGGACGGTACGGGGCTGCTGCTGCTGTCCGGCCCGTACTCCCCGTTAGATGGCACGGGGCAGCTCGCCATGTAAGTGGAACCGGGGCTTGGGGACATGTGGGGTACGTGGTGGCCGCCGCTCAGCCCGTCGTAACCCCCGGCCATCGAATTGCTCATCATGTCCAAGTTGTAGCTGTTGCTGTGACAGGCGAGGGTGGCGGATGGAGCTTGGAATTCAAAACTCTGCGGGAGAATGGAGGTGCCGAAGCCTATTCCGTTCATCATCCGATACATGGGCTTCAGAGCTTGACATTTTCTCCTGAACCCTCTGGGTCTGCGACGAAAGGAGCCCTCCTCGAACATGAACTCGCTGCCCGGATCGATGGTCCAGTAGTGGCCTTTTCCCGGCCGGCCCAGCCCTTTGGGCAGCTTGATGAAGCACTCGTTCAGCGACAGATTATGCCGAACCGAGTTCTTCCAACCCTGATACGAGCCTCTGAAGAAAGGGAAGCGAGCCTGCAGAAACTGGTAGATCTCACTGAGCGTCAGCCGTTTGGTGGGGGAGCTCTGAATTGCCATAACGATGAGAGCGATGTAGGAGTACGGCGGTTTCTCCGGCCGACGCAAACCGGAGCTCGTCTTCTTTCCTTTAATGGCGCTGGACGAACTTTCCGCGGCGGCTTGTGGGCTCAGCATGGCGGGGTGCAGGGCGCCGGACGCCGGGCTGGATCTCAGAGGAGGCGGAGGGTCCAGCTGCTGCTGAGGGGTCTCGGTAGTCATGTCAGCTCTGACGTACGACTGGCGTAGAGCGGGGAGAGAGGAGGGAGGGAGAAAAGACGAACCGTGAGATGTTTCAAAAAGAGAAAATAGATCAGGATCCAGCGGTCAGTGTCCTTGCAAGTGAACGTTACACCGCCAGTGGTCCTTAGAATCCCAGCGCAAAATGGAGTGAAATCTGTCTCCAGTTACGCACGACTCTCCCGTTACGCACGGTGCTCCCCTGACGCACGGCGAGTACGCACTGACAGAGGGAGGAAGAGGAAGAGCGAGGGAGGGGGGGCTAGTTATCCACTGGAGACTGAGTGTCCAGGGCTTTAGCTCGACATGGGGCTCCACTGGGTGTCACAGCGGCGCTAAGTGGTGCTGTGTGGCGCGCCGGGTGGCCAACGAACGACTTAATAATCCCTCAAGTGGAGGAAACACGAAAACCCCTTCGATTTATTGCGCGCAACAGTCCGAACAGTCCGGCCAAACAAAGCTCGACCACCTATCATTCCATAAATCTTTCTTCCCTCTGCGAGAGCCCCCCTCCTCATCCGCACTCTGCGCTTGCAAATCTCCCTGAAATCAGTGACGAATAGAACCACCCCCAACCCCCTTTGCCAAATCTGGCCCAAGTCCACTTACCGTTCTCAACAGCGTTAAAGCCCCTCATTCTCTCCTCTCTTCGCCTCCCTTCCCACCCCCACCTCTTATCCAAGTTCGGACTACACGCAATTAAGCCATCTATCAAACCTCCCCCAGACATCCCAATCAACAGCGCCACACGCCAGACGCATAGACCCCCCCTCCCCCCCGTATTGCATGTATGAAGTTGCGATTCCAACCACAGATCATACATTTCCTGACACGAATAAACCACCACAATATGTGCAAAAAGGTCCAGCTCTGAAGCAATTGAAACCATGATGATACAAAACACTTTGGCCTGTACATGATATCTGCGACAGATGATACCCAAAACGCAATAAAAAGCATATTATTTGTATTATTTTGCTCATAATTTCCTCCCAAACGGGTCCAGAGGATAACAAAAACAAACTGTCGCGGTGCCGGGCTGGGGTGCGAGGAGTGTGAGAGATGGAGAGGTGGTGGTCTTTTACCGTGCGTGTGTAAGCGGGGGGTTTGCTCTGAGTAAATGACTTTGACATGAGTGGAAGCAGGCTTTTTCCATCAAGCCCGGCCCTGGATACCACACACAGCGCGCCAGTGTCAGCTTACCGCCCCGGGGCCAGAGCCGGTCCCATGGGCCCCAGCGTTCATTAGAGAGAGAAAAGCGAAATTAGGCGAGCGGGCGTCGACAGTTTCCTCCCCTATGGAGACATCACACGCAGATTTGTCCGACAAGATGGAGTTCTATGTCCCCATAAAGGTAATATCAACATCCGCGCTGCGACGGAGTGGAGATCGTTGAAGGAAAAAAAAGGCATCAAGTTTTGTGAACCGACAGATTTTTGGTTGTGTTCATCTTTGTCACGATTTGTTTTTATTGTTCTTTTTAAAGTCATGCATACCTAATTGTAGGTACATTTGATTGCGTCCTCTCTTTCCCACGGACACACGGCGATAGGATATTAAACAAACCACAACACTAACAGTGGAAACTCTGCAGAGAAAAAAAATATTTCACACACTCAAAATCTGTCTGTGTGCACGTGTTTGGCCGACACAAACCTTTTTTTAGGTTTAGACATAGCCTGGAGGATTTTCCCAAACAATAAATAACCTTTTGCACTTTGCACAACAAAGGATGTGCGGATAAAAATCATTTTTCCACCATGACACACAGAGCGGTTCGGAGGAGCTTAACGGCCCCAGAAATTTCCTGCGACATCAAAACTTTATGACCCCCACCGAGATCAGGATGCCTCGGCCTGCAGAGGGGATCTTTGTTCTGGGAGTGCTTTGAAGACGCGGCGCTCCTCCGGCTGCTTTTACGCACCGAGGATTATATTAGGTCCTAATTTAGCCTTTTGGAAATATCAAGTGATCGGCGGCGGCCACCGCGAAAGCTATTCAGAGGTGTTTGTGATAGAGGGGTTTGCCTCTGGAACACAGTCCCGGCTGGAGGCCCATATGAGCCCTCTGCCGACACAATAAGGCCTTCTGTTTGTTTTCATGTTTAGGCTGAAATATACTGTTTATCCCCCGTGAAATATTACGATTTTAAGATTTTTGTTTGGGGTCCCTGACCTCAGGTAACCTATTTCAGACCGTTTTTTAAATAGAATACTCATGGTCTACAATTATACTATATTTAAATGAAGTATGTTACATAAACTAAACGTTATGGGTAATCTATATCTGATTGAAAATAACCATCATCAAATATTTAGAAACAAGTTTTCCACAATTATTGTAAAAATACAACGTTTAGAATTAGTCATGCTGTTTTATTTATTTCACTGTCCTTGCATGTTATTTAGGCCTATATGCCTGTCATAAACATCATTCAATAAATAAAACAATAACACAGAGAGAGTTCAGCTCATTTTAACGCTAATCTAATATTCTTCGGGCCGCTCCGCCTGCCTGCGTTTCCTGTGGCGGTGCCGGGAGCTTTGGAGCTACCTCTCCGGGACTCTGGGAGGTCAGGCGCGGTTCAGTTTTGCCGGAGTGACAGACTGTTTGGACTTCCTAACATTGTGCCTGCCTTACAGTTTGGTTTCATAACACTGTGGGCCTTTTTCGCCCTGGAACAGGCCTGAGCTCCTGCTCAGGCAGCGTGATGATTATGTGGGCCGAACCAAATGGCCTCAACGCAGAGAAAGGCTGTTTTACAAATATGAAGGATGCGCGTCGTGACAACAATGGTGTTAACTATGTAGTGGTACTGCGAGGACTGGAGGCCACGTGACAGCCCCGCAGACAGGTATGCTGTTCCGGCGTTCCACCTGCAGGTTGCAGCATTGTCCCTGAAAACAGCAGCAGGTCTCACCTGTCACCTGTCAGACTGCTCAGTGCGCTCTGCACACAGCTCCGCTCCTGGTTTAAAGCCTCAACGTGTATGTGCGTAACGATTAATAGAAGGGCCACGTGAGCTGCGTATAGTCATTATAATGTTATAAAACATAGTCACATGTTAGGATGACTGAAGAAAACAAAAATACAGGATGTTTAGTGTTGAAATGTACAGATTTGTTTTGACTCATCCACCTGCATCAGAAGAGCTCATGTCTAAGACTTGAATTTAGTCAGTGTTGGAGATCTTTTACGCAGAGAGCATCTGGTGTTTTGGTTAATAATAATATTAATAAGTGTTACACTCGCTTCCCATTAAGTTGCAACAAAGAAAAAGAAAAAGAAAGAAACACTTGTTATTCAGTGGCATCAGCGTGCTGAGAGCAGGCTAATATTTTATGGAATATTCTTCGAGTTTTGTTATTACATGCATGGTGACCATTTGCTTATTTCGTGGTTATATTTTTGAGGAAAACTGCGAATGAACAGTTTTATTCGCTCTCATACATATCACAGAATTATCTGGGGGATATAATTTTAACTTGAGGGAAACTGTGTGTCGGAGTCCAAAACTGTTCTCTCGTCATTATTTTGAATTTAGACGAATCGTTTTCTTAAGATCATATGAACTCGCGATTTTACTTAAACTGTGTCTCGCGCACTGGACCAGCGACTGATGAGTCTGGGGTCTGTTTCAGGACCGCGGAGAGCAACTGCAGCCTCCTCCGGACTGACATCATCAGTAAACAGCCTGCAGGACTGTGTGTGTGTGTGTGTGTGTGTGTGTGTGTGTGTGTGTGTGTGTGCGTGTTTGTGCGTGTGTGTGTGCGCACGTTGCCTATAAATCTTCACATACGGCCGACTTAAATAATCAGTACAGATAGTTGTTGCGTGTTTTCATTGTTTGGGTTTTCACCGTGACCATGTTTCACATCGCATCTTTATCAAATTAATATTCAGTGGGGTTTTAATGTAATGGAAATTTTAATATTGTATTTTGTTGTCTTTCCTGTTAATTATTACTCTGCGAGACACCACCAATAGCGACGTAGAACCGATAGTATACACCAAATTATTTTGATATTTTTCAGTAAACAACGCGTTGCATATTTCATATCGTTATTTTTGATGAAGCAATAAAATATGAATGTCAATAAGATTGAAAATATAATAACAATAATAATAATTCTAGTAAAATGTCCATTTATGATAAGTGATAGATAACTATAAATATGTTTTTTGTGGCAGATTTTATTTGTAGAAAACTTTAAAAGGGGTCTTTGAAAGGTAATTTTATGTTTATATATAATATTCACACTATAGACAACATAATAATATAACAATAATTATAACAATAGTGTTTTATGTTTAATCTTTGTTATTTGATCTGTTTTATTTATTTACTGTGGTTGTTGCTTTGATTACAAAATCTCAATAGATTGATTTTTCTTTACATTACAACAACTACTGCTACTTCTGACCAATATTCATATATTTTCATAAAAAGAAAATCAGTACTAAGGGAATCAGTGTAAGAGGCAGTATGCTGGACTATTTTCTGTTATTTTGGATTTAGTTATTATGTCTTAGGAGTTAATTTTCCAATATATTATGAGACCAACAATTATTTTTTTGCCTTTCCAGTCAGGTCCACCGCAGACCTCTCTCTCCTGTTGAACAGGTGTAAGGCCCATTCCCTCCTTCCCGCCCCCACCGCTCTGTACACCTGCTCCTCATCTCCCTTTCATGTCTCTATAATGAACAACGCATTGACCATCAGGCTCCCATTGTTTTTTTTTCTCTTTTATTCATAAGGCATGCATTAATCAATCTGGGGAAAGACATCGGACATTTCCATGCGTTTCTAGTGCAGCCACGCGATTCTCATCGTAGCTCAGTCAATATTTATTTAATATGTACATTATATATACAACAATATTTTATACAGCAGAAAACATGAAAATATAAATAGATTAATAGTTTCAACATGGCGCTTGGTTGCCGTAGTACAGTGGAAATGACCAATGAACCATCGTGGATACATGGAGACACTCTCTAAACATCTCTAACACACGCGCGCAGTGGAATGTCCTGCGATGACTATTTGCTGAGTCATCTCACAGCTGACAACGTCTTGTTTGTTTGTTTCACTGCAGAATAACTTACAGAACAGACAGAGTCCCGAACAGATAATCAGATAAAGCTAAGAGCGCCCACAAAAGTGCACATCATGGGGTGAAAACACAGTCCTGGTGCTTTACGACAGCAAGGAGTCTATATGGAACCCTCGCGCCTTGTTGGGCATCTTGTGCGCATGCAGAGCAGCCTCAGGTGCGGCTGTGTGTTGGAGGTATGTGAGCGCATCCCTGCTGGGTTCCGTGCAGCTGTACGCGCCCTCCGACGGGTGGTACGCGTGCTGTGCCGGGTAGCTCAGAGTGTAAGGTAGTATGTGGGCCCCTGGGGGCCAGTAGAGCCGGGGGGCGTGAGTCTCCGCGTCAACGTGGCTGTCCTCCCTCCGTTTGAAGGGCGTGCTTAGGATGCTGTCGATGGCGAATGAGCTGGAGAACTTTGCACCCCCCACCCTCTCCTCCAGGACGGGAAGGCGGGTGTCCTCGCCGAGGATGTCCGGGCTCTCCCGCTCCTTGGTGGACCTCTTGGCGATGCGCTTCCTCCTGCGGCGGAACACGCCGTCCGCGAAGGTGTACTCGCTGTGCGGGTTGAGCATCCAGTAGTTGTCCTTGCCCCAGGGCCTGGACGGATCCCGCAGCACCTTCAGGAAGCAGTCGTTGAGCGACAGGTTGTGGCGCACCGAGTTCCTCCAGCCGGTGTAGCTGCCGCGAAAGAACGGGAACTTCTTCATCAGGTAGTCGTTGATCTCCGCGAGGGTGAGGCGGCCGCTGCTGGACTCCCGGATGGCCATGGCGATGAGGGCGATGTAGGAGTAAGGGGGTTTGGGTCTGCGGGTGTAGGGCTTCCCCTTGGCGCCCTCGCCGCTCTGGGCGACAGGTGCCGGGCTGTTGGCCACGCAGTCCCCGTCCGACCCCAGCTCGTCCCCGGATAGAGGAGACGGGACTCCCACCTCCGCGTCCATGCACAGCTCTAGCGGCTTCTGTGCGAAGTGGTGCGCGGAGAAAACTTCAAGTTTCATTTTTCCCCAAAACGAAGGATGATCGAGCAGCAGGTGTAGCGGTCCCGACAGCAGTAACGTCTGTGTGTTTGTGTGTTGTAGAGGCTCGTGTGAAGCGCTGGGGGCACCCAGAGCCTCACTGTGGAGCAGTAGAACACAGATCTGTCTCTGGAGACACGCTTGTCTTGCTATAATATAATGCCCCGACAAGGGACGGCCCACAGGCGGGGTTTCCAGCCCGAATCCATTGAAGCGATTGAGTGAATTAGTGTATGTATGTCTACAATTGGACGCTACTGTGCCACGCCAGGGAAGAAAAAAAATAACAGCGAGGGAGTGAAGAGAGAGGGCAGGTATGAAAAATAATTAGTATGAGAGGTCTAGATCCATCTATCTATCTATCTATCTATCTATCTATCTATCTATCTATCTATCTATGTATTTTGCGCCCTATACCTATCAAACACCTTTTCTCTCGAGGTTATTTATCAGCAAAAACTTTTCTCTTATCAGTTTCGTTTTTTAGTGTCTGCGCTCCAGATTCAAATTAAAATTTGTTCAAATGCATTTTGATTATTATGAAAAACAACTGCGATATAGAGCCAATTAGATTTTGGGTTGTTCGGTGGGGTGAAATGCAAATGTTTGCGCACAGCAGTAAAGCCGTCGGGGACGATGTAAATTCATGAGAAAAACAGACAGAAGACCTGGCGGAATTAATGGAGAAATAGTAGACAGCATTGTTTACTACAACTGTTGACTTGAACCTGTTACTCCCTCCACTGGCGCTCCGGTGGAACGGGGAAGTAACGCGGACGCACAGCTGAAATAAAAGAGATGGGTTTGGATGAGTTCCACCGTAACGCACGAAGAATGATCGACTATGTAAGCTCTCAAGTTAAGTAAGAGGATTGAGGGAATAAACGGAAATAAAGCAGAAAGATCGTCTGAGAGGTCATGGAAAGTTCAGAGGACCATCGCACCTGCATGCAAAGAAACACTTGGAGCAACAGAAGCCTGAAAACAGGCGCTTAAACCTGTGATGCAAATAAGCAGAGAGAGGGAGGCAGTGTCTCTCAAAATGCTAATAACAATACTACTGTATTGTTTTATTTACAAGACCTATACGTTTTTAATTGGGTTTGCAATTAGATTTTATCCTATTTCATATTTTAAAGTTTAAAAAACAGTGATTGAGTCCTCATAATCCAAATATATGAAGAAACACTTCTGGTGGTATTTATTGTTATACAGTTAAGTGCACCAGGATCATATACCATCATATACGTTAGTTTAACTTCAGTCAGTGAGTCCCAGTGTCATGCTGTTTAATGAGAGACAGGGCCTTCCTATAATGTGTCATTATTGCAGTCTGGTAGTTATATTGCTGGTGAGGCTGCAGGCCTTCTGACCCGGACGACCTCCGCTTGTTCCCTCTGGCTTGTTGTGCAGCAAGTAACCAAGACACTTAAAATCACCACAAACCAAGAGCTCTTATTCCAACTTCACAGCATTACCAGTTTATTAGGTACCCCTGCCCTGCAATAAATTCATCCGAGTCTCAGTTTCTTTCCAAAAGTTTTGCATTTTGCTTATTAAACTCAGATCATGATGCTTAAATGCAGTTAATTGCACGTCTTCATCAGACAGACAGGCAGACAGTAGGCCTGGTGCATGACATTGCGTGATTAGTTTAGTTAATATGGAATCCACTCAAAAATTTTAATTACCAGCCGTGACAGTGAGTGGCTTTCACCTTATGAGTCTGTGTGTGAGTCATCATGGCAAAATGTGGTGCTGGAGACACCGACAGTAGAGGGAACTACCACAGAAGCAGTTCTGAGTACTTTGCCAAGTTTGCTTTTCTGTCTGCAAGATGCAGTCACGAAACAGGTGTGTAGTTGAGATGAACATGAAGGTGGAGTTCGAAGATGGGTGTTTTCAGACCAAATGCAGCCAGGGTGCTGGAAGTGTAGAAAGTGGGGAAGGAGCCGCCCCCAGAACTTTACGCCTCTGACCCGATTGGCTCCATGGCTGTGTGCGATCCTATTGTAAGATGGTCTATAGTTGTTTTTTTTTTTACTGCATTTTCACGTAATTTTCAAAATTTTTCTTTAAAAATATACTACTAGAAGAATGACTTGAAACTAGAGACCATCTTGCAATAGGATCACACCAGCCACGACGGTCTGTGACGGCAGACCGCTTCCTTACCCAGACCACAGCCATCTTTGATCTCTACACATTTTTTGACTGCATCTTGCACAGTTGCAACAATTAAGTGCTGTGACAAAATCTGTCCACAGACAGAAATATAAACACGTGGCAAAGTACTCAAAACTGCCTCTGTGGTTGTTCCTGCTGTAGTATGTGTCTCCAGCAATACCAGCATCGCTATTGCAGTTCGTAAAATGATACTACCATATAAAAATATCTACACTTTGTGGCTTTAAAGGTGTTAAGTGTTGGATTAGGTGCATTTCCGTTGCCTCCACACAGCTCTCAACGTGGCAATGGCTGAGCTGGTGGCTTGCAGCTAATAGTGCTAACAGTGGAAACTGCCAAAGTGCTGACAGAGCGGCTGTGAGCTAGCCAGTAGGCACGCTCACATGCATGAACATGTAGTTTGTAAACCAATAGTTGTTTGCTACCATGTTAATGCTCTAGCTATTGTATAGAAAACCTTTGAAGTGTTAAGCATTCTGACTGAATGTGAGTTGCTACTGCTGGCCAACTGTAAGTTATAATATAATATTGTGCATGGGTGGCATCAATGGGATATTACATAAAGTGAATCAACAAACTGGATCAAAAGGTACTGAAACTATAAGTTACTACTTAATCCTCTTAAAATATAATATATATAATAAATATAAATAAAATAACTTTAACATGAAAAACAAGTTAGCGCAGTCTTATTTTTATGAGCAAATTTAAAGCGAGTAAAAGCAAAAATGGTTGCAGTTGTATGGAGGAGAATTCAGGACCATCAGTCTTTTTCAACTTTGTGCATCAGTGCCACACAGGTTTGGTGACATAACCATTTTGACCCTGATTGCCAATTAATGAGTCATAAATCAATGCCATGTCACATTTGTCTGTAGACATTTAATCAGTTCCAGTCGACAAGCTAATATCTGTAGGGAGCGTAGCTACCCTAACAGGTTTTAAGTAAACTGACATCCCTGACACCTTTAAACCAAATGTCTGTTTGTCCAACTAACTCTTCTCCCGTCAACAGCTTTCAGTCAGTTGATGGTGCAGAGAGAAGCTGGAGAGTTAACATGAGTTATGAGCTTGGCCTCGGGCCAGTAATAATCATTAAACTGTCTTCTCCGCCACTCCTCCCGTCTCAGCTGCTCGGACTTTGCTGGGACCTGAACAGCTTACTATAAGTCTATTCATGTGTGTGCACCTACACAGTGTTTATGAAAAGATTTAATAGGACCCTGTAATGAATTTTGTGAATTATAAACAAAAATCACATGAAAGACCTCTACGGGAATAAAGACTTCCACTGATACGATAGGATATAAGATAAGGTCACTGTAAATTATCAGTTTGTTCCTGACAGCACTGAGATATGAATCCATATTTGGCATCCTGAGCGTTTTGTGTGTCTACATGTTTAATTTTTATTGCCTAATTATCACCTTGGGTGTACATGACAGGCATGATTAAAGATCTCCAGAGCTGCTGATGTTTGTGTGACTGTGGGAAAGCAGCAGAATTCGGAGGGTAAATAGATTAATTACACGTACATGCACTTGAAGCCTGCGTCTGTTTTTCCAGTCCTGTTAATGAAAGGCCCGATGACAGCTCTTTTTTTCTGTTAATCTGTCGGTTGTCACTTTTCATCTCTGCAGTCGAAATGGAACAGAATAACATTGTCTGAATCAGCCAGTTTACTGTGGGTCAGACTCGTCAGTGGGTCCAATTAGTGTTTTGTGTGTTGTGGGTGTCTTTAGGGGGCTGTTGACTGCAGGAGGCCAGGTCTGGACTGCTGGCTTTTTCTGGATCACATTGCTTTTTTAAGTTAAGGCAAATCAAATTGTTGTAGGGAAATATCTTGGTAAGCTGTTAAAGTGATAATAATGCACTTTCTTTATATAGCACTTTAAAAGTTATTCAAAGTGTTATTCAACCACTGTACATGATAAAAACAACAACAGAAACAATGAAGTGGATTTAAAAAGGACGGTTTAGAGTGCAGTTTTGATGGAGGGCGAATATCTGAGGTGCAACTCGATAGCACACCAAAGCATGTAATAGACCCACCTGTCCACTAGAAGATAGTGTCAGTGTCACATTTTGCCTCACCAAGGCATGAATATTAAGTGCATGTAAAAAGGTGCATTACCAGCAGGGGCACCAAAACCATTTAGTTAGGTTTAGGAAAAATGTCATGGTTGAGCTTAAAATAAGTGTGTAAACTACAATACATAAGTAGACAGTGTAACGGAAGTATGGAAAACACGTCACAAACGTTGCTAAAAACATCACAAAGGTCACTAACGTAGCTTATAAAACAAAACACCAGCCTCTTGGTTTAAAGTCCTGTGTTTGTTGGACCCATCCACCTCCCCTCCTCCCCACCATAAGCAGTCTTTCTCACTTTTTATTCTACATCACTTGCTCTGAGCGTAGCATATTCACACCAATCCATTGACATCGCAGTCAGCACCAACTACGTGGCGGACAAATACACCAGCAGCCAGAGAGTCATTCTTATTGCACACTTTGCCTTGCACACTATTTTGTCATTCATACAATCGGGCTACTCAATGTAAACATAAATATTTGTCAGCTTTTACATCTCTAAATATGGAATGCTGACATTTCTCTGTAAATTGAAGGTGAACCACTGTGGGTGTTGAATGTGCTTTGCATCCAGAACTAAATGATACACAGGGACATCATTAAAATCTGGAGTCGGTTTGGTATCAGAAACTCTGTGGTCGTGATGGGAGAAAGGATGTCAGAGAAACCGAAGGTCGCCCTCTAATCAAATTTAGTTTTTTGGAAACTGCTTCCTCCTCTCACCGGGATGTCACTGCAGCAGCTGGAGAGTTGAAACCAAAATGTTTTTGCTGAAACTCAGGAGGGCTGACTGCTGTGTGCCTAAAACCAGAGCTGAGGAAAGCAGCGGCATGCGTGCTATCATTATCACCGCCACTGTACAGCACTGAGAATGTGAAACCGCTTGGCTGGTGGTAGGTGCGCCTGCGTGGATTTCCTTCTTTTCAGAAGTGTGATATTTGATTTCAGCTCGTCTGCCAAGACAGTTACAGACACCTGCGCTGAAGTGATTTGGTGTGAAAGGCAGCACACCTGTTTTCAGTTTTAATCTTCCACATGGCAATTTAAAATCAGAAGTGGAAAGATAATTTCCCCCACAGGGATCACAGTAAAGTATCATATTTTCATTCCTCTCCGGATATTTGGGTTTGTTTCAAAATCATTTGAGAAGGCCTGGATCATCTTTTACCTTGAAGTTCTAATGGAAAATTATATAATGTAGTAAAATAGCTTTAATTGCAAGGTCATCAAGGTCAAAGGAATGCTGCTCCTCAGTTAGACAAGAGAAACACATCATGCTTATATAACCTGTTAGCGTGCCTCTCCTAAAATTGGCACCTTGTTGTTTTAGCTCACCTATTGAGATTCAAAGTGTCTCCTTTGAGCGTGAGGAGAAGTATCTTTTTAAGCGCTGACACAAGTGGAATTCCAGTAATGTAAATTCATCGTGGTGAATCCTTCGTGGCTCCAAAAATAGCCCCACCTCTGCGGCGGTCTGCGCTCACACGCTAACCCTTGTCTGCGTGTCTCTGGATGACTTCTTACCTGTATCTCATCTTTGTTTTCTTTCTTCTCTGTGAGTGAAGGGTGTCCGGCCCCCATGTCTTTGTATAAACAAAAGTTCGGGCTTGTGGGCGAGCAGGGCAGGGAGGAACGGCAGCAAGAAACGCAGCGTAGCTGAGATTCCCAAGATTCCCTGCAGCAGATTCAGTCTCAGACAGAGGCCGCTGATAATCAACATGCTTCATTCGGGCTCTTGGGTAGGCACGGCAATGTGTCTACTTCACAGCCGACCTAAAAATCAGACACATCAAATCCACTCATTCCTGCGCTCGGCACAGTAGGTGTTTGTGTATGGGGATGTATGTTTGTCTGCAGCTGTGCGTCTGCTCAGGTTGGGGGCTTGAAAATGTGTGAGATTATGGATGTGTTCAGCTAAATATAAGAGTAAGACAAATACATTCCATGTAGTTTATTCTTTGAACGGTGATTACTGTAATTACCCAAAAATCCTGCCCTCTAAACATTCGGCTTTGTTGCACTTCTGGAGAATCATACCTTTGTGTTTTGGAAGATAAATGGTGGGGGGGGACACCTTGTCCATGTAATCAAAAGCACACCTGAACATTTAACAGCGACAAACAAAAAGTTCCCATGAAGCTGCTGTGATACATAACTCCATAACTTTCTGTACTGAATGCATTCACAGGCAACTGCAGCACGCAGCATAAAAAAAAGAAAGTTTGATACCTGATACACACACATACAGTACATGCAGTGACTCAGAAGTGTGGTTTGATGAGCGTAAATCTCTGCTGCTGCTTCTGTGTCATTAATAAATGAAATCTGATAAAATGAAGCAGCGTATCCTGCAGTCAGTTGGCAGCCAAGTGTTGCTATTTTGGGTGCTCCTGCATTCTTACCTGAGGTGCTCACACCCTGCCAGACCAACGAGAGAAAAAAAAATAGATCCATATAAATAAACGGAGCCAACAAGAGTATAATTAAAGTAATTAAGGAAAGAGGTGAAGTACAGGTGAGGCACAGGTGAAAGGAATCCTGGCACCGCTAGGGCCTAATTCACATGCAACGGTAATGATGTCATTCTGGGTCCCCCGCTGTATCCTATTGCCGGGATACATGCAATATATTTTCACACTTCTAACCAGTAGCGTGCTAAGAGGGGTCTTTTTTTAAATTATTATCTTTACTTTGAACTACAACATGTCTGCACCAGTGGTGCAGTTAAATGGGGCATACCCTCCTCTTTTGCTGGTGGTTTACAGTATACCCACCTGTCAGCCAAAAAGCCATTGGAATACATAGGAGTATACCTACTTTCCTCTTCAGTAACCGACCCACCTACCTAGTAGTACATTTGCCGCATCAACGACCACTACACCACTGGTTTGCACTACCTGGAAGCTTCCATGCTTAACTTTTGCACTAATGTCACATCAGAGGGTCAAGTGTGATCATCTTACAAATGCAAAGTCTTGTTTTCAAATGTATCTCAAGTCAAGGTTGGTGCAAGTTCCCTTGTAATCAGTCCAAAAGGACCCCAAAGTAAATCCAAGAACCCCCCTGATCAGTCAAAGTGCTCCCCAGGTTACCTCAAGTGGAGCTCTGGTTGGTGCCCATGTAGTCATACTCCTCAACTTTCCCTCTGGTCAGCCTGACCACAGCTCTTGTTGGTGTCATTTCCCCAAATGGTCAGCACATGGGTCCATCTGGTTAGCTTAAGTGCAGCTCTGATTGGCTAAAAAGCTTCTCTGGCCCCTAACTGACCTTTTTGACCCTAAGTTGGCCTCTGGTTAAACCAAATGTCCCTGTAGTTGGTTGACTAGAATGCACGTTTGTTCAGCCTAAATGCCACTTTTGACACCCTTTTAAATGTCCCTACAAATGCAAAAGTCTGTCACTGAGCGACTGATGAAGTTACACGACTGGTCAGCCAAGCATTGAAGTTTACTCATTGGCCGTTGCTCTTTCAAAATAAAAAGATGGGGTATAGTCCTTTCATGAAACTTTGACCAAGCTGTCAAACTAGGTGATCTAGTTCTAAAATGAAAACAAGACTCAGCAGTGGCATCGCCTAATTCTCACTTAAAATGTTTTCAGAAGTAGAGTTTGGTGGATTGCTGAGACAGAATAACAGAAAGATTTACAAGCAGGCTGTCATGTTGTTTCCTGTTTGAGATGGCAAGCAGAAAACCAGGTACCAATCATGCTTTCCACGATAGGGTACGTAACCGCTTGAATGACCAGTTGAGTGGATCAGCGCGTCCCCTCCTATCCTTGCCAGACCTGGTGGATATGTACCGCTGGATTCAACATTACAGACATGACCACTGACTAGCTGTACCACAATTTAGCCTCAAATTCACAGCCTGAACATTCGCGGTCCAGCCATATACTCGGTTCTGACTGAGTCTTATTTCACCAAGTGGCTCTCTGGTCCCCAAAGTGCCTTTGTTGCATATTCATGCACCCTTATGGTCCACAAGTGACCCCTTAGATCCCCAGTGCCCCTTTGCCTGAGGGTAAGACCAAATCCTAACCCTAACAGATGAGATACCCCTTGGATGGTCACACCACTTCTTCTAAGCATTTTTCTAACCTCACATGTATAGTGTACAGTATGCGAGTGTGCATGAGCAGATGTTGACTCTTTGTGCATATATTTATGCCTATATTTTTAGCCGTGACATTGCACAGCCCAACGTCTGCACCATCACCTGAACACCTCTGGTGCCTTTGAACAGATTTTCCTAAAAATCTGACGTCAGATGTTGGTCTACAGTCTACAGAAACTCCAACAGAACGCCATCAAGGGAGAAGCGGACCTGAGTGCACCCCTTAATCCTGCCCATAAAACGATACTGTTAGCACTTGTCCATCAACGAACCTCCGCCATGCAGGCAACACAGGCTTAATACCTGCCCTATCTGCCGCTATCGTCCAATTCAGCTCTTCACACGCTAGAGTCCCTTCGCATGCCGAGCTGGGAGGCATGAAGGGAGTGTAAGTAGTGGGAGGGTGAGGGGGGTGGATGAAGAAGAAAAAGGAGCAATGATTGATCTCAGCCATAGACACCTCGCTTTATCGCTGCAGCTGATAGGACCTACCTCCATTCAGCAGTGCTGTAGGCTGTTTTTGTGTAAGCATAAACACAGGGCCAAATCAGTACCTGCGCTGCACTGTTTACCTGGCAGCCGTTCAGCCCTTTTCTGTCTAAACTTGAAATAGGATCCAAACACTCTACTCACGCATAGTGGTTTGCACGAGATGCTTCGCCCGCCTCTCAACCTATACTGCTCCGTAGCGCTATTTTTGCACCGTCTGAACCTGAACCGCCCCTCTTTATTTATTTGATTGAGAGGTGGAACATCTAGCTCGCGGGCTTTATCTGCAAACATAGCACTGATTTTGAACTGTTACCAAGGAGTCATACCACAGACAAACCCAGCAAACACCTTGCTGATTGACACCATTAGTCTGTGGGTTATATTTAGATCCCCTTTTCTCACCAGTATGTGTTACCACAAGTAGCAGTTTTAAACAGATCAATCACGGGCCTACATTCTGGACGTTTCAGCTTATTTAATATATAACGTTTTGCTTGTTATTCAGCACATTATAGTGACTATATGCTTTTGCCATAATGGCCAACTTACATTATTGTACATCATTTTAATCTAAATTTAGTTTGACTGTTTTTTCAAAGGGGTTTTGTAAGCTTTTCCAATTAGAAGAGACAGATGATTTGTCTTCATGCAAAAAGTCTGTACTTTATTCAAGCTGACAGTAACGGGGACTAAAGACAAAAGAGAATATTTTACGTATCTTGAGATATTTCAGTAGAACAGCATTTTAAAGGGGCACTCCACCAAATTTACATATTAAATTCAGTTTACTTGTCACAGAGATTATTATTCAGCCTGTGAAAAACATTGCACTATAGTGTCTTCTGTGGACCTTTCTGAAAGGGAAACTTTTTCAACTGGCTTTGTATCGTTGCAGTGTGGGTGATACTGTTAATGTAAATGAACGATGTTCACGGCTTCCGTCCGTGTTACCGGGGCCTTCTTTTGCCTCAGGGTTTCCCTTTAAGTTTTTCTTTACTTTTCGCTTGATCCAGTTTCTTTGTTATTGTGTCACAAACAGACTGAATCAAGTGAAAGGTATTTGTCTGTAGGGTCCTTTCCATAATGCTGTCAGACAATAACAGTCTGAGTCTGTCAGTGGCAAAGAGAAGCACTTTAAGTGGAGGTGCTATCCCTCAGTACTGGACAACTTTCAAAGAGCGCTGTCTCCATTAGTCACTTAAACACAAAAACATGGGTAAATAGAGTCCAGGTTGAACTAAAAGTTATGGTCAAGTCCACCAACTTTATGGAAGGAATACTATATTGCTGGAGTGACCCTTCAGTTTTTCAATTCAATTCGACCCCTTAGCTTTGATTAACACTTAATCAGTTTTCCATTGTAGCTTAGTGGCTATCTTAGCTTGCAGGAAGTATACAGAGAAAATGAGTTAGAGAAATGGGTCAAGGGTTTGTTTATACTGCAAATATACTGAATGTGTTTCTCTAACTTTTCTGCTCTACAACTGCATTTTGGAGATTGACAAGTTTAATGACATTAAACTCTCATATGAACTTGATTAAAGTGTTTGGGAATTTACCACATTCAGAGAGGCAGCTCCAATGAACTGTAAAGAAATGATAGATGCCTTACTAAATCCATCCATCCATCCATCCATCCATCCATCGTCAACAGCTTATCCCGTTAGGAGGGGGGGGGGGGGCTGGAGCCGATCCCAGCTGGCATTGGGTGAAGGCAGGGTACACCCTGGACATAGAGACAGACAACATATAGACAGACAACCATTCACGCTCGCATCTACACCTACAGGCAATTTAGAGTCATCAATTAACCTAAACAGCATGTCTTTGGACTGTGGGAGGAAGCCAGAGTACCTGGAGAAAACCCACCCTAGCACAGGGAGAACATGCAAACTCCACACAGAAGAGTCCTGGAATCGAACCTGCGACCCTCTTGCTGTGAGGCAAGAGTGCTAATCACTGCACCACTGTGCAGCCCTGCCGTACTAAATCATAACTGCATATATACTGCATATCAAGTGACCCCATGGTAGGTCATGAGCATAGAGAAACTCTAGACTAACCATTTGTCATAAACTCAAATATCAAATGTGAGTTTAAGTTAAATGTACTTGCTTAATTTCTGAGATTTGTTTGTAATCACTGTAGACTTTACATGGCTCACTGCAGGGGTAATTGGAAACCTGGTCTCCTGGGCAGATGCTACTGTTTGTAGTCAGTGCTATTAGATATTGATCTGGTGATAATTCGTAAATTATTATCATTAAGGATCGGAAGTTTGATTGGGGGAAAAAGGCGTAATCTCCTCCAGCTGGTTGCCTCCGCTCCTGCATTGATCCACCGAAGTAAACAGCAGCTGCCCGGTTACACAGCAACACCAGGCACCCATATTGGATAATATAAAATGTTAGACAGTGTCACATAAGAGACAGTCTTCAACATATCTTAACCCTTAGATGCACACGTGGGGTCAAAAGTGACCCCACGGGTTGTTATTCTTCAAAATCTTTAAAATGAAAAGTTGTAATATATTCATACTCCAGGTATTCCTCATTGTGACATGAGGTCATTTGCATTTTTATTGATTTTTTTCATAAATTTTAAGAAATTGCAGTTTTTGTATCACTACCCCACTCAAAAATGACCCCAAGCAGTTCCTATGGGATTTTCTATGAACCTTTAATTCTTAGCAGCTCTGACTGTCCCACTTACACATCTGATGTCAGCAGTCTCAACACCATTTTTACACAGCAACAAACATGTAAGTATTATCTCCATTTATGAACTTATTTTTCATTGACAGATTATAATGTGTGATCAAATTAGTGATCAAATGTGTGATCAGATTAGCCTGCTTTGTTGTTAGCTAACAGTATTGTATTTAGGTAGGTAACACAGTATTGTGTTAGCTAACAGTAGCCAACAGTATTGTTGGCAAACACACACACACACACACACACACACACACACACACACACACATGCACTTTGTACCTAACTGTACCTAACTTTTTTATAGGATTTATAGTTTTCTGTGCATTTCAAACATTGTCCTTTCTACTGTCCATCCAAATATTGAACGACTTTTGTCTATCCATCGTTTCGGGGGCTGGGTTCACCCTGGACAGGTCGCCAGTCCATCGCAGGGCACATAGAGACAGACAACATAGAGTAAGACAACCATTCACGCTCACATTCACACCTACAGGCAATTTAGAGCCACAATATTCCAAGTAGTCGGCCAGGGCCTGCACCTGGGTTTAGTACTGTCTCCCCAATAGATGCATTGTGACAACCGGGTCAGAACCGAACAGGACTCAAACACATGACTCAGTAAAAGTTCAGAAACAGCTTTAATAAGCGAGGTCTGGTACACAGGAAGACAGTCCAATAAGCAAACAAATCCAATAGGGGCTAGGCAGAAGGCAGGGTCAGTAACAAGCAGAGGGTCAAGAAACACAGGAAGGCTAACACGAGGAAAAAACGCGAGTACTACCGTCACCATCAGGATCAAATACGAACTGGCAACATGAGGAGGGGAGCAGACACATTATATACAGGAGGAGTGATTGAACGCTTCACAGGTGGACACAATCAGAAGAGGGGTCAGACAACTCGGAACACCCCAGAGCAGGAAAGTAGGTCGGGGGGCGTGGAACACATGAGGGCAGTAAGTGCAGTGATCTGAAACGAGAGGGAGGTTAGTAATATCAAAATAAAACAGGAAATGGAAATGATGACAATAAAACAAAGAGGGAAACAAAACAACAACGTAACTTAAGAGACAGATGGTGTCACATGCATGGAAGCTGTTCACGTCTAATATAATAGTAGAGGTAATGACATGCACAAACATGGAGGGACGAAGAGTAGCCACAGACAGGGGAAACGAGTGGAAAAATGTAACCAAACATGAGCTCATGGCCTTCATTGAATTGACCATTCTTGCAGCAAGTGAGAAGAACTGGGATGTACCAGTCCATGTGTTTTTTGGGAGTCCTCTGCAGAACCCATTGTACAAGGCCACTATGCCAGTTCAAAAATTTGAAGATATTCAACGTTTCTTGTGCTTTGATGACAAGAAGACCAGAGCTTACCGACTGAAAACAGACCACATGGCAGCTTTCCGCTACATATGGGACCTGTTCTGGGTCAACAGGCAGAAATTCATTCCCAGTGATTGTGTGGGGAAGAGTGGGGTAGTGATACAAAAACTGTAATTTCTTAAAATTAATGAAAAAATCAATAAAAATGCAAATGGCCTCATGTCACAAACATGTTTTATGAGGAATACCTGGAATATGAAAATATTACAACTCTTTGTTTTAAAGATTTTGAAGAATAACAACCCAGTTTATAGCAAAACGCATTGATTTTAATTGGGGTCATTTTTGACCCCACTTGTGGTACATTGTGGGTACTGGTAGGTTGTGCATCCAAGGGTTAAACATTTGGTATGTGATATAATAATCAAGGACACAGGTACACAGGACTCCCTTGTTCAATATGAAGGAACTGTAGGTTTATACTGTGAGCACCAGTTAAATATTTCAGCTTTGTTTCTGAGAAATCCTGTTTTTCCATTTTGACATGGTGGACGGCTCTAAATACTGCACTACCCATGAGCCTTGGCTGTCATTGCCATGGAGGAGAACCCAGCCAGAGGCACAAACCAGAGCAGTAGCAGATTAAAAACTCTTCCTTGTTTCAGTTGGGAACAAAAGACATAGTTGTTTGATTCATCTAAAAATACAGATTGTAAAATAACCTTTCTAAAAGATGCAATCTTTAGTAGGTAGCGGCACATGCTACAGAATTTTAAACTCTCTGGTTGTATGTTTTTTGCAGAAATGCATCCTGGGAGTCATAGTTAACTTCTACCTTGAATTTATTTGTACAAAGGATGTACCTTCTTTTGTACTGATGATTTAACTCAGAGTTTCATGCTGATCCAAACTGTAGAAGTGCTTCAACTGTGAGTTACATAACATTGTTTATAGGACAAAATAATGGGACTTTTACTGTACTTCCGCAACATATCATCATACAACAATTCGGATGATATCTTATGAAAAGTTATTCCTTATTTTTGTGGGTTTTCCTACGAATGTCTAGCATTACGTCAATTTCTGCTTGTTACATGAATACAGTCTTTTCAAAATAAACTTCTGTCTTCACAGGAAATGACTTGGTTAGGTTTATACAACAAATTTGAAAATAACACCAGAAGTGGCATAATTTTAGAAGATACATAACAACAACTACTTAGTTTGCAGAAAAGATTGTGGTTTGGGATAAAATAACTATGGAAGTACAGAAGCTACATGACAAATGTTGACTTGTGTTTGCACATGGGTACAAACCCACCCATCCACCCCAACCTCCTCCCTATGCAGCATTCAATGGTCTTTATACTTCCTGGTTTATGATTATATTGGATATACAGTATGTGTATTACAGTGCATTAACATTCGTAGGTATAGTTACAAATGGTGTACCTCTAGTAACCAGGGGTGCCCAAAGCAAAAGTATTGTTTTTTTAATGTGTTTTATGTATGGTAATTCATGTGTGTGTATGTGCCTGATTTGAGATAAAAATAGAGTTCTATGGTATGGAGGAACAGCGATGTCAGGCTGTGGATTAACAGACAATAATTAGATTATTACTTAGATACGGTTTCTTCAAGGCATTTGTTGATGAAAATAAAAAGATAACACCAGGCTTATCCACGTAGTATAACCTCATCATCAGCTGGGATGAATGCCATGCATCATCCGCCAATGTTTATCTGTTTGAGCTTACGTATTTGGTGTGATTTTTGGCACTCTCCCCGACGCTCCTGTTTAATTTGGAAATGTGTCCGGCCTTTGAATGTACATACTTCTAAGATTCTTTAACTCCGCTGCATGCCAGAGAAACAGGTTTGGCCATTGGGACAGCCAGGTGGATGGACGGGAGGAAAAAAAAAAAGTTTAGAGGTAGAAACTGCAGCACCTGCTTGATGACTGGGATGGGCGGTCATGGGTAAGCAATGACATAACGGTGGGAATAGGGGATAATAATGCAATAGTGGGATTGGTTCCCAAAGCCTTTCAGTCAGATGACCTTTGACTGTTTCTTGCTGGGAGAGCAGTTGACTGAGGGGTTAGAAGAAAATTCAATCAAGTGTCAGTGAATAGCTCTTCTACACTCACATCCAATGAGACCTAATTGTGCTAAAAAAGAAGAAAACCATAACTGCTGCTCCGTTCGGCCCGTTCGTGTCAGGAGATGTGTCACTGCCACACCACCCTAATTGAACTTTCTCTGAAAGGCGTTGTGAGAAAACAGGCAGCAACTATTTATACAGCTACACACCTGACCAGGCATCTATCCAAACAAAAGGTCTTGAACCCAGCCCTTGCGTGCCTATCCAACCCAGACATCTGATTAATTATAGTGTGGCCGTTAAGGCAAAGAAAAACTAGCTGATGAGAAGTCAGCGAGTCTGCAGGCTCAACCTGCCCAAACAGCCTCATGCGTGTCAGCTTGTAAAACTCTCCGTCACGCCCCCCGCCCCCTTCTCCGAGTGTTTCCTCCCACACGCCCCCCGTCCCCGACTCACTACTGTGCTCTGGGCCCATTCGTGCAGACGAAGTAAAACATCTCCCTCACTGTGTCAGAGCCCTGCAGGTGGGCCCCGCGTGCTCAGGTAGATAATATCACTGTTACTACAGACTGTGTTTGGGTTAGCTCAAAAACGCTTTTCACGGCAGCGGCAAAACAAAGTGCTGTGGCGTGCGTGACAACAGCGGGAGCTGCTCCCTACAAATTAACCTGTGGAAACACTTTGGCCCTCGCACGAAACACACACGTAATACCTGCTCCTCCTTTTTTTTTTTTTTTCTTACATGCATTTACATGATGCTCCTCTGGGAGCATGGAAACATTTCTTAGGAGATGTCTCCTTTATGTAATCCACCAAAGGAATAATGTTAATCCAAAACAGTGGAATAAGCCTTTAATGTCGTGGTGGTTGCGTTGTAGGACTGAGCTGCCTTGTGTCCAGATTGAAAGCATTGCACTGATTGGACAAGTCACTCTGTTTCTGATCTGCATACTGCTTGTGCAGGAGACTTTATAAATCGACTTTCTTTAAACAAAAGAGGCACGAATAGCTCGACAGTGCTCAGGGCCAGGAGCTGGGATGGCTTCCATAAACAGATCACCCAGGTGGTCCATGTGTGAGAGCGGGAGTGGAGCACTGGTTGAGAGGCCTGCTGCCGCAATCACAATCCTGGATCTTCTTATTTCAGGAGCTCCCTCCGTCTCTAAGCAAAAGTCTGAACTTCTGTCGATGCCATGAGGATCTGATTCATAGTATTTACAGCTGCCTGATTCTTGTTGCACAAAGGAATGAAAAAAGACCGAAGCACACAAAATGTAGCTGAAAGACTGTAAATTTCAACTCTTGACTTGATCAAGATTTATTTATGTGCTTATAGATTCTGCTTATTGATCCCTTTACATGCCCAGTTACACATAAACAGTGTTCTCTCAACAGCCAGACACTTTTTCCCCTTTCTCCTCTCGGGCTACATACAGGCTGCTTTACCCTCATGTTGCTGCAGACACTATTAAATAACAATCCACACCTCCTCTGCATATTTGTTTGAATAAAATTTAGCTGTTAATTTACAAGTGAAGCTATTAATATTTTAATAATAATGGCTAGAATGCTAGAATTTAATCAAGTCAGTAAGGGAGAGTGCTCCTTTTTAGAAAATATTTGGGCTGTCAGTCGATTAAAACATTAAGTAAATAGTTAATTGTGATTAATTGCAAATTAATCACATTTTTTTAATCTGTTCAAAATGTACCTTAAAGGGAGATTAGTCAAGTATTTAATACTCTTGTTAACATGGAAGTGGGTAAATATGCAGCTTTATGCAAACATATGTATATTTAATATTGGAAATCATGTCACAACACAAAATAAAGACAAATATTGTACAGAAACCCTCACAGGTACTGCATGTAGCATTAAAAATATGCTCAAATCATAACATGGTAAACTGCAGCCCAACAGGCAATAACAGCTGTCGGCGTGCTGACTTGACTATGACTTGACCCAAACTGTATGTGATCATCATAAAGTGTCCATGTCTATTTCATTCACATATCTTCATGTCAGAGGTCCAGGGACCCATTTAAAAATGGCCTTGACAGCAAAATTTGGTGCAAGTTTGAAGTGTTATTTGGCCTCCTTGGCAACAAACTAGTATGACATGGTTTGTACTAATGGATTCCTCAGGTTTCCTAATTTCATATGATAGCAGTATCATATAGAGCCCACTGCAACCTCCGGAAGATTGATTGCATTAATGCGTTAATGAAATTAGTGGCGTGCTTATCTTGTGAACTTTGACAGCCCTAGTAAATATACAAATACGAGACAATATAATATAAATAAAACAATATCTCTGAATGTGTTTGTTATCATTAATTATTATTGAGTAATGTAAGTGTACCACTAATGTGCTAGCTTAATAATTTTGAGATAAATTGCTCTGTTTTTCTTCAGAAAACTAGCCAACTAGTTCTGACTGTTCTGGCCTGAACCCTGGGAAGACATTATTTTTGATTCAAATTATGTAGAAACTAGTTAAATTTGTTGTGAGTACAAACTTATCTTGTTTGTTTGTAGACCACAAATACAAACCTGACCCACCAGATGGTTTTTATACTGAACCATCACTGGAAACGGTTTGGAAAAGGGCATGCACTTTCAAAAAATTCTTGGCAGGTGATTGGCTGAATCATCTGTCAATCAAACTCTTGCCGGAGCCAGTTGGGAGAAGAGCGAAAACATCTTTTCCTCCTTCAGTGCCGTTTTTTGGTCGTCTTTCAAAGAAGAAACACTCTCCAGGTCTGAAGTAACTGATAACTTAGCCGACACAAAGGCAGTACTTGGAGTCTGACAAGATGGGTATTCATGTGACGTGTGATCCCGCAATTCTAGTGTGATCTCATCACATCATGTGAATCCAGCTGCCGTGCAAAGCAACACACAAATACAGGCCCGGAGTTTAATTAATACAAAATGTAATTTAAAATAATGCAGATAGATATATCTCTGAAATTGTTCAACCCTAACAAAGGTTCTTATCTTGAGTGCCGCAGACTCCTGTTGTCCTCTAAACCACATTTATACACCCTCCTGTCAAACATAAATACCTATGTAAATCTGGCTTAAGATTCAACAAATAAATCAACACTGTTATCACTTGTAGATTTTTTTTTTTTATCTATGGGGAAATTAAAGTCATTCCTCTTATAAGGCATGCTTTTATCTCAAACACTGAGTTGTCTCCACCTTCAAACAGCTGTGTTTCTCCCCTAATGTCATTGTGGGTCATATATTACTCATATTTTTATCTTTATTATTAGAAATTCCTCAGTAAAATGCCCTTAGTGTTGCTGTAATTATTTTGTCCATTACTTTCATCTGAATCGTGTCATTATTTTGTTTTTACTTTTCTTTAAACATGCTCTATAAATAAATGGGCTTGACCTGACTTGTAAAAACAGACGTGTTGATGCCAAAAACAACCCAAAACACTGGCACCTCCTGTTTGATACACACCCAGGTACATTCATAGGATCGCAGTTACAAAAGTAAGATCATATAGGTCTACAGTTTTTAGTCCCAAGTGGCAGGTTTGTCAAACTCAGCATAATCTAGTAGTTCTTTAAAGCTTGTGAGTATAACTGTACGACTCTGGTTCCTGTGCTTGTTTATACTTTATACTTTATATTGTGAGCTGCTGCAGACAGATGCAGGCCTCTTAGTGCATAATGGCTCAATGTTTTCTAGATGGAAAAATGAATTCCTCACACCTACACACACGTCACGTGACGAGTGTATTCCTCATCTTCATGACAGGTGAGGGATCACATCAACAAAACCAGACGCCAGTCTGCTTTATGCAGTGTTTAGATAGCATTTTACATAACTAGCATGTTTTTGTGGCCTCTCTTATCGCGGGTTGAGCATATTTCGTGAATGACATTGACCCGGGGCTTTGCTGTCCCATCACCTGGTGCAACGCAGCCCCTATCTTGTATCTTATCATATTGACCTGGGTTAGAGTGGTTATAGTACATAAACTATTGGACTCATGGTTTATGTACAGTGTGCGTGACAGATCACCTGTCACATGCAGTCTCGTCATTCACCCAACATGTCCAAACATATTTGGTGCTATTTAGCTGCTTGCTCGTGTTTGTCTGAAAAAAGGATTAGTGTGAAATATGAGGAAATGGTGACTGACAGTATGTGACTCTGAGGGTAACCCAGCTAGTGTTTCACAACGCTGAATAGTGTCAGGTAATAACTGTGAGTCACTGTTGAGAGTATGCCATCGCGTGTGTGCTGAGAGTTGAGGTTGGTGAGTGTGTGTGTGTGTGTGTGTGTGTGTGTGTGTGTGTGTGTGTGTGTGTGTGTGTGTGTGTGTGTGTGTGTGTGTGTGTGTGTGTGTGTGTGTGCGCGCGTGGGCGCGCGCTGGTGTAGGTGCTATTAAAGAAACTGGTTCTTCTGAAATGTTGTTTTGATAGATATCAATGGTTCAGGGATCACCAGATACAGGGGGTTCCCTTCATGCTCACATACAAAGCTCATTTTGATTTCCTGGCTGTTATTTAGTCTTGGGTTTGGTATAATGGCTTAGTTTATAATGCCGCGCTGATGAATCAGGTCTGACATTACTCATATGGGTTTGGATAGAAGGTATGGACGTATTTATCTGCAGCTTAAGGGCGGCAAGAGTTTCTGTTATTGTTTTTGTTGTACACGCTAACCCTCTGACTGCAGCTCTAAAAATAACACAAAGTCCATAATTATGGTTTTAACCGTAAGCCCCTGCCTTCCTCCTATTCTCCTGCTTACTTTACTTCTTCACACCTGTGCTGATTTATGGTGCATGTGTGTGTTTGCCGGCGTCAATCTGTCAGATTTCGCATAGGAACGTTGCCAGCGATCCGCCGCAAACCCAGCAGCTTTTTATTTTTAAGGAAACTTTGGCCCATGGTTCTCTTCAATAACAATCATTAGTTTATTTATAGACTGTTGTGTTGGCATGTGAAGCGCGGCACTGCAGGATATATTGTCACCTCTCAGAATTCCTCTAAACGCCTCAGGCTGTGTTGAAAAAATTTAAACAAGACTAAGAGTCTCTACAACCGTGCTAGCAGCTCTGTACCAATAACAATGCTAACGGTTGCAGATGTTTAGCTGGTAATAATTTCAATTCAGTATCCAGTATCCTTTATCGGTCCATCCAGGGGCACTTTGAGGCAAGCGAGCATGCAAACAGAAGTAAAAGAGATTAGGATTACTACTACTACACCCATCGCAGGCCTTTATTTTGATGTCAACTACACATCTATAAAGTTTTGTGACTGCATCTTATATGGCTGTGATGCTATTGTGGTGACAAAATAGGTCCACAGACATACCGTACATATACCCAAAACCATTTCTGTGCTAGTTCCCGCTACAGCAGGTGTATCCAGGATGATATTTTGCCACAGTGACACACTCACTGATTCACAAGGTGAAAACAATACCAGCATCTCTGTCAGAGCTGGTCATAGCTTTGAGGTTGACATCAGTTAATGATATTTAAAGAGCACTTTTCATAGTATTCAAAGGCAGATTACACTGGTGAAAATGATAATAAAACAACGCACTAAGAATATACAACACACAACATTAATTATAGATTAAAAGCAATTCTAAAAAGTTGAGTTTTGATTTATGATTTAAATGCGGACACGTTGGTGCACTCTCTGATGTGTTTGGGGAGTGAGATCCAGAAGGGGAGGGCAGCTGTGGAGTATACTCTGTCGCCCCGGTCGTCCGGTGCTTGGTCCTGAGTGATGGAACGGAGGCTGCAGGAAGGCATGTGGTGGTGGAGCAGTTCAGTGAGGTAAGAGGGGGCCAGGTTATGGAGGGTTTTACGAGTAAGGAGAAGGACTTTGAATTGGATCCGTTGTGGGACAGGGAGTCGGTGGAGGTTCTGGAGGACAGGGGCGATGTGATCATGGCAGTTGACAGCAGACAGTGGTAACAGTGTTTTGTGCTGTTTAGTCAAGTCACAGTAACATAACCAAGATCTTTCGCAAACATTTGCCATGTTTCCTTACTCAAACCGTATTTGCCATAGCAATGGTTTTCCCTAATATTAACCCTTTAAGTGTGGAACTAACACACACCTATACTGTATGGATCAAGCCGTGGCTGGAGGCATCAGGCTATGTTTTCAGGTTGTCGTTCATTCGTCTGTTGGTCCATCGATCCGTTCGTCTGTCTGATCAATTCTCTTGAATGCGATATCTCAGGAACACCTTGAGGGAATTTCTTCAAATCTGGCACAAACATCCACTTGAACTCAGGGATGCGCTGATTAGATAGAGGTCAATGCAGAGTTTAAAAACTAAAAAAGTAATGTGTCCTTAATTTAGGGAGGTGGGGAGTAAGGGTGCTGGAGGTCAGGATGGTAGATGTAGTCATGTAGTGTGGAAAATGCTACCTTAGTATAGAGCAGGGTTGACCCTGGATTTAAAATGTTTTTCCCAGGAATAAATCCCAAATCCCAGATTATGTCATGATAACTTGTCTTAATTGTATGAGGTACAATCAGTGCCTCACCTGCTGAACACCATTCTGTACTCTGATTTGATGAAGGAGGCCTGGATGTCTAATTGAGCAACATGTTAACGCGCTGCATAGTTTTTGTTTACAGATTTTGCACTTAATTTACATGTCATTGTACTTCATTGTACTTCATTGTATTTCATCAACTGCAATTTAAGTGTGCAAGCAACCACTGCGTCTGAGGTTGACACCTTCATTTCACTGTACAGCAACAATGTCGCTTCAGGGTCACACTGTAGTATTAAGCTTGAATTTCACTAGACAAGAAGATTCATGAAATGTCACTGTGGCTCAAATATTCTCCTCTGAATCAGAAACAGAGATGTAACAAGAATCTTATCACATTTCTCCTTCTCACCTCCTCTGCACACTCGGTGGAGCGGCTCCACCAGCGGCATGCTGCTGCCTATCAGTCCCCTCATCACCGCTGTTTCTGCTGCAGCCACATTATCACGCATGCAACAATAACGTGCCAGCATATGCGGGCATTTTCTGTCAGTTCAGAGTGTTGGCACGCTTAGCGGGGTGTGTGATGTCACAGAGGCGGGCTGTAGATCTGATCTGACCAAGCCGAGCAGCTAAAGCACGCTGTGACGCATACCACGACAACACCGTCCACAAAACAATCAATCAGATAGTGACGCTAAGCTTTAAAGAAGCTGTTTTCTACATCGTGTGTCTTTTAAAGAGTACATCAAACTCCCTGAGAGGTCTTAACACTTCAAAGAACAGAGAAAACTAGATTTTTGTTCTTTTGATCTTCAAATTAAGTTTTGTATGACAAAAACATCAAGTGAAGTTTCTGCTCTTTGTTCATTTTTCCATGTTTTGAGCTAACAACTGGAGCCACAATGCTACTGTTTTTAGGTGCTCATGTGGCATACACATTTCTAGAATAACTAAATACTAAACACGCTTGCATTTCTCATATCTCAACATCTCATTTCTAATCCTGTCTGCACATCCTGGTAAACATGAGAGCAACATGAAGATACCTTACCACAGAGCCCATTGGTGCAGTGTGGGCTTCCTGGATACGTATTAATCTTCATCGATTGATTTTTCATTTTATTACAAATCTTCTCTTAAACCTGGCAAACATGGAAATACTGCACTGTCATAAAGACACAGTGTGTTGAACTGGTCCACAGAGTGTTTAGTACACTTAGACACTTAGTATTACTCAGGACTAGTCTCATGTATGATGGCCAGTAAGCCTCCTCTTAAATTTATCTAGAGTGAATCTTAGAGGGTTTGATCAGTGTACATATTTGAAATGACAACCGTCAACTGCACCATCTCTAACAAGTGAAATGTCCTTGTGTGTGTTTCTTGTAAGTTTTCAGCTTAAAGTAGTTGCTTGGTCAGCTATGTTTGAGCCTGAAAAATGTCTTAATTTCACCAGAATTCATTGCAAATTGATCCTACTTAAAATAGTCAAGCACTTAACAACTTTCTGTTGTTTAATTTCAGTGTGCACAAAGTGCCACGTTTAAAAAAATTTCCACCATGTAACCAAAAAAACCTGCATCCAAATCACATACCATGCTCTTCATACCCAATATGGGTACTATCATTCAACATACTTTTGTGTGAATAAACAGTAGTGTGTATATTTTTGAACACACCGAGCTGTAATTTACATTGTCTCTTCCTGAGAGCCTCCTTGCCGGTTGGAGATGGGTAACCATGGTAACCCGTACCAATGTCATGTGATCAAATGTTGATTGTGAGAATCAAAGTCTGAGCTAATTTAAAATATACAGTATATTACACCTAGCAAGGTGAAAACTTATACTTGCACTTAAATTGAAGTATCATTGATGTTACAGAGCTGTTCGTCAGTGTCTGTTATGAATGTTCCCGTCATTATTGCATTGCATTGTGGGATATTTATGCCGCCACGTGTCCAGTGTTTTCATACTGTAATATTTCACTGGAAATAGTATGCAATATGCATACTATTGGTTTCATACTAAAAAAAATCTCATCTTTAGCGTAATACTGTAAATATTATGTTAGTTTGGAATTTTGGACACAACCTTAGTGTTGTTTGCCAAAAATGCTATGATGTGTCCGATGTCACTGTTACAGTAACTGTGACACTATACTTGTCAGTAATGGTTAGTAAGTGTCTCAAAGTCGTCTATTTACTGCCCACTATAGAGATTATGGAGAGAATGAGTGTATGAGGAGTGATTTTGGACACAGCCAAGAACCAGACAGCTTTGAGCAACAACTCCCTGAAGTCTGACTACAGTATGGCTAACAGACCCTCATCTTCTTCATGCTGGAAATGCTTTTGGTGTTTGCCGTCACGTAACTTTAATAAAGACACATGTAAAGCTGACTATATCTGCATTTCAATCCAGGAAATAAACCTGTGAGATTAACTATCTGGTGTAGCAGGACGCGCTGAGGCCTCACAGCATGCAATCATAAGCTTATCATCCTTTTAATATAAAAATCTGTAGTAAAAAAACACACACTCTGCACAGCACACAGGTGCGTGAGAATTTCTTACACTTGATTAAATGAGCTGCAGCTCTCAGATCAGATAAGCCTTATCAGATCTCTGCTCAAGTCGTTCTGTATAAACATCCAAGATAATCTGTTCGTGTGTTGTGTGTCTGGGGGCGCACACACGCAAGAGTGAGGAATATGTGGTTGCATGTTTATATAGGCCGGATCTAAGAACGGGAGCTCAGGTTTAAACCCAAACAGTGCAGTAAATTTGAAGTGGCAACCTGCCGCGGGGCCACCAGGACTGAGATTGACAGGCTCTCCAGACTCACCTGAGCCTGTCTCCCAGGTGTGATCGCACTGGGCTCATCCCCATGGTCTGAGCCAGGTGCATACCCCACATTGTTGTACGCTGTGTCTTTGTGTCTAATCCTGCAGGTATTTGCACTAAATTTTCCCTTCAGGGAAAATATTCATTGAGCTTTTCACTCAAGAGCTTTGCTGAAGATTGATCCGTACATGGAATCTTAGATATTTCTGGAGCAAAAATAACACATCACAAATGTGTAATTTGTTGTACTGCTACAGCTGCGTGTAGAACAGAGACACTGAGTGATGACTTAACATCTTATTTATATATTTAAGGTGCTCTATAGGGTACAATATCCAGAGCTCTGACCTTTCCTGACCTGACTGTTTACAGCTGAAGCTTACACACAGAGAAATGTAAAATGTAAAACTATGTGTGTATTGGCTTTTATTCAGCATGAATTTAACAGTCCTAGTTAACAATTCATGTGACATCTCATCACAGGGTTTTAAGAAATTCTTACGTTTTCCTGAAATACAATATTGGGCTTACTGTAGCAGTGAAGTTACCTTTCTTTTGAGTATCTACTAACTACATTGATAATGAGATGAGACGTGTCAGGATATACAGCTCAGCAGGTGATTGATCGATCACATCATATGATCACTTTGCAGTAACAGCATCACAATGAGGAGAAAGGAAAACCTGAGCTGTGAAAAGCAGTGCTTACTGCCTCTGCTAACCAGCTTCCTGAGAGAAACCCTATATCAGCATTAAGCTTAAGGTCTCTATGACCAACTCAGACAGGCTGTTCTCATACACTGTTTGTTGCTATGCTTACAAAAAGTAATGCAATATAATTTGTATACTGTATATCCCACAAAATCAATTCATATATAACCCATGTTATCCTGAACCAGGAAGTATAAAGACTGACAAACGGCGCATAGGGAGGAGGTCGGGATGTTCGTACCCTGTGTAAAACCAGAGGTCAGTGCTGATTTATTTTTCATCACTTCAGTAGTTATTTTTACCCAAACCACAATCTTTTCCTGAACTTAACTAAGTAGTTTGCTGCCTAAACATAACCAAGTTGTTTCCTGTGATGATGGAAGTAAGACTGTAATCATGTAACAAGGAGAAATTGACACATACATTGTGTGTTGCTGGATATTTGAAGGAAAACGCACAAAAAATGAGGAGTAACTTTTCATAAGATGTCATATGAACTGTTGTATGAGGATATGTTGACTCAGATTCATCTCAGGCCACTGAGAGACGACGCTCCTGCTGCACTGTCTTTATGATCTCCTGTACAGCATGTTCCCTCCAATAGTCTAATCTGATGTGTCATGCCTGGCCAGACAATAGACCTTATTCCCCACTACAGTTTCCATGTTGCCACACAAACACAGGCATCACTATTAACACCAGCAGGTGACGTGAGCGGGCTCAGGCGTGTATGCTGAGCTAGACATTCTTGCGTCAGATGATGCAGCCCTGAGGAGCGAAGCAGAGTGACGCATGACATCAAGACTCACCTGCTTCGCTGGTTGATGTTATAGTTTTCTTTTAGGCCAGAGCATGTTTCACCGCCAGCCAGGTATACTGCGGGTCGGCCCATGCTTCAGCCAACGTCTGCCTCGTCTCTTTACCTACTAAAAGAATGACTGAGAACTCCAATTGAGATGTGTTAACGTAGGAACAGTGTGTGTCTGACTGCTCCACGTATACATTTCATCAGTTTTATATATAAAATCTTACAGTACAGTAACCAGAGCTGTCAGATAAATTAGTAGAAAAAAGTAGAAAGATGTTTGAATTGGAAAAATTCAAGTAAAGTAGGTGTATCTGTGTGTAAGTACATTGCAAGTTGTACTTGAGTAAATGTATTGATACTTTTTGCCTCTAGTGTGTGTGTGTGTGTGTGTGTTTGTGTACTCAAAGGGAAGATTATCTTATCCTGATTAAGGAAACTAGGGAACACCTGCCAAAATACTGATTACTTTGGTACATACCAAAAAAGTGTCTGCATGTGTGTGTGTGTGTGTGTTTTATTGTCTGCCAACGTGATAAGCAGATAAGATAAGTAACATGTAAGCAGAGTCATGGCGGTAGCAGGCAAGTCGCACGCCATGAGCTCCTCCAAACTCACAACACATCTCCTTTACCTTCACTTACTTTTCTACATGCTTCCATATTCTGAGACAGAAATGTGCATGCTTTTATCCTTCACATAAGTGTGTGTGCGTGTGTGTGTGTGTGTTTATGCGCGCAGTCATGTGGTGTCTAGCATGAGAAACGCAGCAGGGGTTTTGCTCCGTCGCTCTACAGAGTGATGGAGGAGGGGAGCGAGGGGGGCCAAGCTGTGATAACAAACTCCATTCACTTCAGAAATAACAACACAGCACTTAGAGTGAACCGCGGGCTCTTTTCCTCTGGGAGCCACTGATCTGCCCGAGCAAAGAGCTCAACTCATTTACTGTCATTAGCTGTTACATCACAGGATGGAGCCCTGGCTCGGCTTCCAACCGGATTGCTTATCTTCTCGTTTGCACTTTGCACACACGGACACTCCCACCGGTGCACATGTGCACATACCTAAAGAATTCCAGGGCCGGTAGTTTAGCTGGTAAACTTGCACCTGAAAACAAGCGTTATACATTAAAGAGTACAGCTATGCCAGCATAGTCTTTTTGTATGTCGATTTAGTTATTACTTATATTTTTCACTTGTATATTATGTTGAGTTTTATACTCTAATAATCTGAAAATTGAGTTTGCAATTAATTTGACATTTTTTTTTCTTTTTGTCCCCAGTTTGGACAGCGAAGTGTCCCCCTGCTCTGCAGTCCTTGATGCTGCTAATTCCCAGCATTAGTATAGTGTAGACTAGGGTGAACACTTTTTATTCAAAAGGCAAACAACAGTTCAAGTGTGGATGAAAATAAAAAATATTTGATCCATAATGATCGGTTCAAATGCCTTGTGCTTCACCAGGGAGCATTTATAAAATGCGATGACCGTATTCTTTTGGACTCTACACCAGTGGTTCCCAAAGTAGGTGCCACAGCACCCTGAGGTGCCTTAAGGACACACCAGTATCAGCATTTCCAATATACCAACATATCATTCTGAGGTGGCTTTCACCTCTCTGCTAGCTAAGAAAATACCCACATCCATGATGAAAAAGATCACTGTGGGGGGTGGGGTATGATAAGCAACTGTCTTTAGCCGTCTACATATGATCAGTGGTGAAATCGCTCTGTGCTGACTGTGCCGTTACTCCTATGGGGAGAGCGGTGTTGCTCCAAATCACCACCGAGCGCCGCGCTCAAAGTTCAAATTATTTCAACTTTGACCTTGGTTTCCGCTGACCTTTCAAAGCACGACCAATAAGAACAGCTGCAACTGTTGTTGCCTAGAAACAGGGAATAGTGTCCCTTGCGCTCTTTTTGGGGAGATATCATACCTGCTGCCTCTGCAGGTCTCTGCGCCCTACCTCATTGTGAGAGAAGAGCAAATCTCTTATCATGTGAAGGCAGCTTTACACTACTCTTACCACGACAACATCTGGGAGTCATGTGTTAGTCAGTCAGTGGAGGCACCACAGGTGGTAAATATGTAATGTAGGATTGTGCTACATGGGTTTCAAATTCAACATGTTAGTTGTAATAAATTCAAACTTGATGTTGGAAAAGTTGAATGTGGAGTAACAAGTGATGCAACAAGGAGATGATCACTGACTTTACAGTGCTTATTGTGTTCAATAGGATCAAACTGGAAGCCCCTCTGCTGGTCTCTGCAGTGGTGATGAGTGGGTTACCCCTGCCCCATCCAGTTTCCCTGAGCTATTTTAACACCTCTACCTTTAGTTCAGGCAAAATCTGGTACAGATTTGTACCATATCAGATATGGTATCTCAGAGTATGCATCTGGTCTGAAGAGGGCCTGTTATGTGTTTTTTAAAATGTAGGCTAATTTTCTGATCAAATACGTACTCCCTCCCTACCACTATTTTGACAGTGTTTACAGTCGTAGAATCCATGTAGAGTTAGATATGAGTTAGATGAGATCAAACCTCAGACCCTCAGCTACCTGCAGCTCAAACCCTGTTCAGGTTTTATTAATACCAAACACTGGAAGACACACTAACTGGACTTTAATGTTGTCACTACAACTTGAGGTAGTTTACGAGACAAGTAATTTGAGATAGAAACCTACCAACTTTTCATCTTTATGTCTGTAAATCAACATTTGTGACACATATTGGCTTCCTCAGGACCCCATTATTCTGTAAATCCCTGTATTGAGCTCCTGAGGGACAGTCATTTGAAAGCTTTAATGTCCATGGGAGACATAAAAACCATGCAGTGTTTTGACATTTTTGTAGGCTAGCTAGTTAGGTAAAACAGATGTTTGACTCTTTTTGTCAATTCCCATGTTGACAGCTACAAAATGGATGTTAAGCTGGGTTAAAATGTTCACTTGTGTTTTTTATCTAAATTAAAGTGTCTCTATTTAAAGACACAAGACCTACAAAGCATTTTCTAGCCTTCACCCAAAATCTGAATAAACATATATGCAGCTTTCTCTCATCTTAACATTGTTTATCACTCTTTTTCTTCCGACGCCCCCCCCCCCCCCCTCCTGGTTCTCTCTTTCCCTTTCTGGTCATCTTAACCAGTCGACAGAATGACGTGGGCCTTACAGTGCAAACAAGCACATCAGTCAGGGTCATCACAGGTCATCTTAAGGTCAGAGGTCAGCAGTCAGTCTGAGTGCAGGTAGAAGGGTAATGTTACTGTCATGCTAATTATGACAGAAGATTAGTCTCACTGGGACCTTTAAACCTGGCTATGATTGCTGGTAAAGTTTGGACAACGACAGCTGTCAACACTAACCGCTCGGTGCCCTGTAACCTAAAAATGTCTGAGAAATAACATCATTTGTGCAGTGACAAGTTATTTAAGTTTTGTTTACTTATATAATTAAAGAGTTTTAGTTATAGATGTGAAATCAGACTTTCTCATTTAATCATAATTTTATATGCTGACCTGTTTTACAGCTATGTATACAAGCAATCACTGATATAAACAACCCTTTAACAGCATAAGTAAACATCCATAATCTAGATGTACTTGTTGTCTAGTGTTAGTCTCCCTACTAAGATCAAATTGGAAGTGAGGTTAAATTGTGTTTTAGATCTACATCCATAGCCATATCAGCTTTATGTAAGGGTACAGCGAACCAGTCATTGTTGTCAAATAAACCCCAACAGGGCGATACGGCACTTTGTGTCATGGTGGACCCTGTATGCCGTAATCCACCAATCAGAACTGAGTAGTCAACAAAGCGGTGTAATAAAAGGTGATAATATGTCAGATACTGTGTTTACAGGTTGTTTCAATTTGCCCAAAAATGGCCCAAAAAATACATCAATACCGCTTTAACTAATTCCCATCATCTTTGAGATTAATATTAGCATAGCATGCTAACGTGTTAATGTTTTAATATCAAAATGCTAAACACCTGGTACTAAATACTTGTGGGAATGTTTGGTTGTGTAATTGTTTGTAGTTTTAAGTTGTTTAAGTTGTTCATTAGAAGATCTGATTCGGTGTGTTAACTTCCAAAGCAAATACATTAAAATAAAAGTAAAAAAATGTATCATCCCAGGTTGAGTAACATTGAAGTAGATCTACTCTAATCTGGTTAATTTATTCACTGCAAAATAGTTTCTGGCACACCTTCAGTAGTGATGTGATAAACAGCAGCAGTGAGCTAAACAGTCCAACCTGCCTTCTGTATTTACACAGTCTGTCAGGTCCTGAGAGACAGAAGTGTCACTCATCACCACCTTTCCAAAAAGCAGCTGATGGGAGGGGAGGGGTTAATGGGACAGGTGAGTAGCTGTGGTATGTGTGTATGAGTCCATATGCAAACCATCAAACACAAACACTCAGCACACCTATGTTGCTCAATCAGCCGCTCAAACCCACACACACATTAGTATGAAATATTTAATACATCCTTCACCACACAACACAACACACTCCCATCACCTGTCTTTGTTTTCATAATGATTTTCATACCATAGAGACGTGTCATACCTTGTCTAATTTAAAAATTTGTTTGTGTGTGTGTCACAATCTATCAAAACATCGCGTTGATATTTGATAATCCAAAAAAGTCCCGAAGAACAGAGCCAAGAACAGAACAATAACCGAGAATGGCAACTATGATTATGTTATGGTTAAAGTATGAATCCAGGGCTCCCCCCTCTGAGTCGATTAGTCAACTAATCGGTTATTTTGGTGTAAGTTGACAAATGATTTCTTGAGTTGATTTCTTTAGTCTCGATCATTTTTTCATGCTCATTTCAAAGAAACGGAGCACATCAAGATTTAACGTGGTGCTTTTGTATCATTCAGTGTGGGGAAACTCAGTTTTATAGGTCCGTCGTTTAAATCAAGAGGAGGTATAATGTACTATAGAGGTATAATTCTCTGCAACTGACCACTTTTATTTTAAACATCATCATTTAATTCATTGTATTGTCTAGTGAAGTTTTAAGGTGAAGCAGCTAAAACAGGCTGAAGTTAGTGAAAGAAGCTGGTCATGGTTTCAAGAAACAACTTGATTTATTGGTCTGAAACCCAAATCCCAAAATCCCAGTCACCACTGCCAAACTCACAGATATATACTCATATATATATATATATATATATATATATATATATATATATATATATATATATGCAAATGTATGCATTATACTGTTTATACTATATACAGTTCCTTCATGAACATTGGCCTTCGACATGAGAAATCAAGTAGAATCGCACAACATGATGCATCAACATCCTTCAAGCTCGGTGCGAGCACTGATATTTTTTAGGTCATCTGTTGACACTGTCAAAGCTCATGGGTGCCTCAGATACCTCCCAAGCTGTAGTCAATCATCTGGCAAGGTCAGCTGTGGGACAAGGGTTAAGGTCAAAGGTCAGTGGTGCTCGTTGGCTCAACTGGCCGCCAGCACAGTCGGTGTCCTCGGGGGAACCACAGTGACCCAATGAACCTTGACTGCTCACTGGATGAACGGCAGTAAGCAACATTCAAACACACAAATCACATAAACAACCACTCAGATACATGCCCTTAAAAGTGTCACACACACACACACACACACACACACAAACACACACACACAAAAGCTTGACAGGTCTTCGTCAGCTCCTCAGAGGTTGTTTGCCGCTCTAACCTCTGTGTGTCTCAGTAAACAGTGTTTTGAACTCAGAGTATGAAAGAAGAAGTTTATGCTCCTGTCGCTTGTTCGTTAAAGCCCAACACTTTCAATACATATTTATCTAACAGCAAAAGAAACACACAAAAAACAACCACACACAATCTGTATATACACACTAGCAGAGCCTTGAAATTGGCACAGATTACCTCTCATCTCTGTCAATGGAAGGTTTTCCCCTCTGATTTCGGGACCTTTTTTTTTAGGGCTTTTAAGTAAACTAATCTTTGAGCAAATACCACAGGCTGTTTCTGAAGTCTGCACATAATGGCAAGTCTTAATATATCTGAATAAGAGCAAACAGACTCAACAAGAGGCCCGCTGGAAGTTTGGGATCAAAGCTTCGGGGCACAAAGGCAGAGATTTAGCATGTTAGAGCGATCGTCACTCTTTCACAGCCAAGTATTGTCTCTGTGTTTCTCTCCTCAAGTTCTTTGAATTCCTGCTCAGTGTAAAACGCTTATTGTTATCTGCGGGTTTTAACCGCCACAAACCGTGTTCTGAAACATCTCTACTCTGCCTTTCAGACTCCCCTCTATTGAAGGAAAGATTAAAAAAAGGAGACCGGGCTGGGGGGGGGGGGGGGGGGAACATCAAACAGACTAACATTGCGGGTTCATGTTTTGCTGTTCAGTTATTGTTGACAGACTTGACCGGGCTGTAGTGAATCCCAGCACCTCTTTTCTGCGGTTGTGTTTTAAGTGGTTGTTGGTCCCAGTTGCCATGTATACTGGGCGTGTACCAGGTGTATTTGTACAAGATGCAGAGTTTCTGTGTGCATAAGCAGGTTCTAGCCACCATCCCAGCTCTGTTTTTTAGTCGAAAAACTGTTTGATGGTTTGGCATAAACGTGATCCCTCAGTTTGTCATCGTAGATGCAGAGTCAGGGTGTTGCACAACACCGAGGTTAAATTATTTTGTTTCCAAGGCAGCAGTCCTGGAGTTATCGCCTCCCACATTACACTTAAACAAACAGGTTTTGTCGTTGCGAGGGCCAATCTGTTCAAGCCCTGGGGTCAGTTTGATTTAGTTTGATTCATTAGAGTCTATTACACATTGCTTACATCTGATTGTATCTGATAAAGATGTAGATTGTCCATTCATTTATCTGCCAAAGTCTCTCTCTGTCACAGCGCGTGGGAGGATTAAACCACTGTGATGTTTGTACAGCACACCAGTGGAGAGCAGCTGACACATTACCAATGTGAGTGTGACTTCCAGGTTTTCATATTTGCACATGATCAACATGTTTTAACACACAAAAAAAAGTCTTTTAGACAAACACTTTTAGACATGCCATTTTGCTCATGCCATGTTTAGAAGTTGGGAAGAGTACAATGAGTGCAAGACATTGCTACACAAGTAGATTTATTCACATATGTGCATATTTTTTTCTGTGTATGCAATATTGTAGCCTAGTATTAGCTTTTCCCAGTAAACTTTTGAATACTGTTGAAATAGGAATCTAAACAGCTCCATGCGATACACAACAGCCTAGACAGAACTGACAGTCTGGTACAGTACAGAGAGCAGTCAGTATCAACAAAAGTAGAACAAAACAGATTTGCATAGAGGAAACATTTCCAGGGTTGACTGTTGTGGTGACAAAACATGTAGCTCACACGATGACAAAACTACTTTTCATTTTGGTGGCCTTGGCCAACTTACAAACACAGTAACTAGCTTATGAAGCATGAATGAAGTGTTTTGGGTGAGGTACTAGCTTTTGCAGACATGCAATGGAGTTGCGACATCCCTTCAAACAGTTGTGACAATTGCACTTACAGATTAGAGAAAGTTAAGACCCCCATTGACAATTGCATTAGGGTTAATACAGTAAGAATGTTTGATGTCCTGAAGTAAATATATAGAATCATTGATAGGAATTTTTTTAATGTTTTTATAATAAAGACATTTCCCTGGATTTATTGGTATTTAATTTTGAATTTATGTAACCTGTTATGTTTTATACTTGTGGTTAATATAATCCAATCAAACTTTTTCCATATACTGTATGTTTTTGTATATATTTCCCTTTGCTAAGACCTTATTTGCACATGTGTCTCTATCCTTGTTCTCCCATCAGCTCAGTTCTTTTCATACATCCATGGTCAGCTCCATCGGGGCCGTTGAATGTATTTAATATAAATGTCAGTATACAACTGCTCTACAGTTGTAGCGTCGGATGACTCACAGAGATGTGAGTGACAGCTGGCTTGACCGGACATTACCACAATACGATAGCGTTTGTCCACGACAGAGTTAGCATGCAGCTTTAGCTGTGAAGTCTACAGTCTGTCTGTAGTTCTGCTTTACCTGTCAATGTGTGAAACCCAAAGTGTTTCCATACTGTACTGTATGTGTTGTGTTTACCACTTCGGATTTAATATTTGAGGGTGCAGCTCGTGTCCATGTTTTGGCTGGTCCTTTTACCTCTGCATGGACTTAAATATAAGCAAATATATCAATTCTGTCATTACAAAATCAATTTCAAAATCATAAAATTATAAATCGTGATACATGAGTGAATTAATTTTTTTTCCCCATCCGTACTGTTCATATTGGAATTGCTGAAATGAAATCGACATCTAAGAAACTTCTCACCTCTCTCTCAACCAAACTAAAAAGTGAAATTGTTTACTGGAAATTGTTCCTCCCTTTCTCTTTAGAAGTTGTCTCTGTATTTATTAATCTTCTTTTTCATTTTTTTTAGTTTTTTTGCAGTACTTCATACACTAATCAACAGTGTGGTAAACAAGGTTTGATCACTTATCAACAGATTACACCGACCAGAGCCTTTTCTTCTTCTTCTTCTTCTTCTGATGGGATTAATGGAAGATTTTTACAAACAAGAGTGGCAAACTTTCCACTCTTTCACATCTCCGCTCACACAGCTTTTAAGATCTTTTGTGCCACCACCTGCATCTCTTTAAATTCACAGTTTTCACCAGAGCTTGGCAGAGCTGATGGTGCTTCCTGGCACATGATAACTTGTTATTCTTCAGAGTTCAGGGTAAAGGATGCAGGGTAAAATATGATGAGGCTGTGATTGTTGCAGCATGCCAGTGGAGGTCATGAACCACATTTGAAATATTTTAGTCTGATCCACCTGTCTGTTGTTATGTCAGTGTTAGTGTGTGTTATTCCTGCCTGTCAAACAATAGACCAATAAAAACCTTTTGAACTTCCCTAAGATTTCTTTGACATATTCAGGTACTTTACCTGCATTTGGACCGGAGGAACCTGATTCAAGTTTTACTTTCTACGCCACAGTTCCTGCTTCTCCTTCCAGCTTTCTTGTTTATGTAGTAGTCACAATAAAATAGATTTAAACGTAAAACGTATATCAGAAAAAATGGAAAGAAAACATACTGTGTATGCCCATTAATATACTGTATAGATACCTATACTGTATATGCCTAACTAGCATTTAAGTAAGAGAGGAGAAAAAAAGTTAGTAGCAATTTAAACATATCTAACATAACATATCTTTTGTTTATATCACATTAGATACAATATATGTATAAGGGTGAATATGAACTGCACATACAATATAGAAGTGTAGTCATTTTGCACATTTTTCACGTGCTTGTGTACCCATTTCACATGCACTGTTAGATGATAGATAGATAGACTGATAGATAAGCTCTCAATCAATCACATGATGTGATCAATCACATGATTGTCCATAGTTAATCACAATTACTCACAAATTAATCACATTTTTTTATCTATTTAAAATGTACATTAAAGGGAGAATTGTCAAGTATTTAATACCAATAAATAATAATCAACATGGGGGTGGGCAAAAATACTGCTTTATGTAAACGTATGTATATATTTATTATTGTAAATCAATTGACAGCACAAAACAATGACAAATATTGTCCAGAAACCCCTTTAGGTTCTGCATTTAGCATAAAAAATATGCAGAATCATAAGACGGCAAACTGCAGCCCAACAGGCAACAACAGCTGTCAGTGTGTCAGTGACTTGACTTGACTATGACTTGATGCAAACTGCATGTAATTATCATAAAGTGGTCATGTCTGTAAAGGAGAGACTGGTGGGGACCCATAGAACCCATTTACATTCACATATCTTGAGATCAGAGGTCAAGGGACCCCTTTGAAAATGGTCGTGACAGTTTTTCCTCACCAAAATTTTGTGTTTAGAGTATTATTTCACCTCCTTCTTGATAAGCTAATATAACATGGTTGGTCCCAATTGATTCTGTAGGTTTTCCAGATTCATATGAGACCAGTATCTTATAGCTTTAAAACTGAACCTGCTACAACCTAAACATTATAAGTTGCATTTGTGCGTTAAAGAAATTAATGCTTAACATGTTATCCCTTTCCTATTAGTTAGAATAACTAAATATATCTTGTGTGATCAATTTCGGCTGGCATTGTGTGCACTTATGTGTTTTTGTATACTGTATATTTGTGTATGTAATTGTGTATATTTGGGGGCGGCAGTAGCTCAGTCTGTAGGGAGTTGGCTTGGGAACCGGAGGGTCACCGGTTCAAGTCCCAACATGGACCAAGAACTGAGTGTGAACTGGTAGCTGGAGAGGTGCCAGTTTACCTCTTGGGCACTGCAGAGGTGCCCCTGAGCAAGGCACCAAACCCCCAACTGCTCGGGGCGCTTGTCAGGAGCAGCCCCATCACTCTGACATCTCGCCATTGTTGCATGTTTGTGCATGTGTGTGTTCCGGTCTGCATGTACCATGTATAAGTTAACAACAGAGTGGAAAAAATTGAATTTCCCCTCGTGGGACTAATAACCTCCTGACTACCAGGGAAAAAAAAAGTTGTCACATTATCATTATTTTTTTATCCCCATCTCTTTTTAGGGTAATTAGAACACTGAAAGCATTTTTTTGAAAAAAAAAAAAGTTTTTATTTTTAAGATATCATGTGTCCTCTGTAGTGGACATCAGAACACCATACATATGAATTGGAACCTTGACGGCAACTAGTCTGTCCTGGAGAAATTATCAAAGTTAACATAAGGAGGAGTTTAACATTCCACATATTTGTCCATAACTTTTGTGTTTTTTCTGTGTTGTGCTTTGACACTATCATGTGTCCACGGTGGACATCTGAACGCAATGAGTGAAACTGAACCTTGATGGCAAACAGTTAGTCCCAAACAAAATGCCAGGGTTTAACACTCACATAACTGTCCATCATCACTTTTGTTTTGTGTTGACTTGTGCTTGTTTGGCGTGATACTTCAAAAAGCAATTCCCCTTCTTGGAAACACAAAGGAATACCTTGCACTTACTTTTCCTTTTCCCATAAAATGTGCTTGCACTGACGGCGGCCATTTTGCAGGATGAAAAAGTTAAAGGTAACAAAGACCCACCCCCTTACATTTGGTATCATTGAAAAGCCCCAGGTGTCCTCTGTAGAGAACAACAGGATTTAATGCAGTAGTATGCACTTGGTGAGAAATATTCAGGATTACAAATGTCCTCCACAGAGGACAAATTTGAACTGCTGGTAGTCAGGAGGATAAAGGACTATCTTCTTCTTCTTCTTCTTCTTCTTCTACATTTATGTATGTGCATGTGAGTATTTGTATTCTCAAAAACTTAGCCTTTGGTTTGGACTTCAGAGCCAACCAGAACTAACCAGCTATCTTCTCATTATAACATTGCAACAGTCTCAGATAGGCGTTACTGCAGGGAACATACAGTGTATGTATACTGTACAACAAGAGAGTCCACTGGGACAAACAACACATGTGGTCAGACAGGTTTAAAACAAGTTCCCAGTTTAACTGTGTTATCTTTAAACCAGTTATTTGGAACTCTCCTTTGTAAACATCCATTAGATGTCACTGTGTTCAACTTTAACATACAGAGGAACAAAGCAGTGTGTTTTACTGTGTGATTTAAGTGACACTTTGGATTATAGGTCTACACTGGTCCAGAATTTACGACCTAATCCAAAGCTGATCCATGTAAAACCCACCGGAAACCCCAAATGTGTTCATTTTCAAAAACAGACACCAAAACGGGACCCATTCCGGACCTGTGCTCAGCTGGGTCCTGGGTCAGGGGTTAGACACCTGGAACCAAGTGGACTCGTGACGGCTCACGATTCATCTTCAGTTTCACTTTAAAATACATATTGTCTGATTGTCTGCTCACTCTTATTTATTCATTTACACTAATTAAAGGCAAGGTGTGTGATTTTGAGATACTAGCACTAAATGAAAAAATGACCCGTGTTTACAATAGAAGCAAAAATACAACATACAAGTGGACATGGGATGGTAATCATTTCTAGTGGTGTCGTGTTATCACGGCTAAAGTAACAATGTATAGTGTGACTGACTAGTATGACCTCCCTAAGCCTTGACCTCACCTGGTACAGCTGTGGAAAATCATTATTGGGCTCTAATACACTGAGATTCAGATTAATTGTATAAGCTACATAGACGGAAATGAAAATGAATTTCCTGCTTTGTGTGAAACCATGGTGATTGTTTGTGTCTGTTTATGTTTTATTGCTCTTACTGTAAATAGCTGCTGCTTGATTTACCTGAACGGTAATTTTCTTGCTTGCCTGTGGCTGCAGATTGCCACCTCTAAACAGCATGTTACCCTCTGTTTGCACTTGAGCTGCCAGGTTACATCAGACAGACAGACAAACACACACACTCGTGTTGACGAGAATGCACCTCGGCTGGCATTCAGTGATGGGTTATGACATGCCTGTGTTTTATAGTTGCATTTTGCCACGGAATACTCCGAGTTTCGCCCTGATGCACAGTGAAAACTCTCCCAGAGGTTCACAAAGGGTTCGTCAGCCTACGACTATGTGAGTGTGAAAGCATGCGTGTGTGTATGCGTGAGTGTGTGTTTGCGCGTATAAACAGGTGAGCCACAGGGTGATTATGCTGTCAACTGCTGCTGAGTCATGCACATCTCCACCAAGTTAATTAGAGGTGGCAGAGCATACCTGGCTTTTCACACACACACACACACACACATAAATACACACATACGCAACCATGTACAACACAAAAAAATTACAGAGAGGGAGGCAAATGATATATATAAATAAACTTGCGTGCCATCCTTCGGTGCACACTCAACACTTTGATAGACTTTGACACCGTCATCCGAGGTGCATGTACATGCACACCTGCATGCTTGGGTGTCACTGTTTCCAAGGAAAGGCCCACAACCACTCATTCAGACAGATTTCTGGTTTAAGTGGTAAAAAATATAACAGCATAGAAACACCTCTAAAGTCAATAAAGTCACATAAATACTGTATATGTGTGTGTATACTGTATGTATGTATGTATATACTATATATATATATATACATATATATATATATACATACATACAGCGTGTATCTATACATATACTGTACATATACAGTTTACATACAGTATACGTGTGTATGTGCACTGTATATGTGTGTGTGTGTTTAGACCACAAATACAACAATTAGATTTGAAAAAAGTAGGCATGATGTTGACTTTAATGATTTAATATAATGTTAGCATAATGAATCTACTGCATCTGCAGTTTAATCTTCAATTTAAATGACTTTAATAGAATTTAGAAATGAATGAAAACCAATGGCTGCCTGTCTGATATTTTGGGAGGAACATGCTGAATGGTATGCTTTGGAAAAAAATGCAGAAAAAACATTTTTACAAAAACACAGGTGCTGCTGTATGGCCATTTAAAATGGCTCCTTTCATGACTTTTGCTGCCTTCAAATAAAACTCGTGAACTCGTGTTTACGAGATGGGAAGTTGTGAACATGACATGCTTTGCGTTCAAGTTGTTAAGTCGTGATGAACACTGCTGCTAAATAACAGCAATATTAACGTTACTGTTCGAGTCTAGAAGCCACAGATGCTAACAAGCTAAAGGCATCGCGACAGAGGAGAAAGATGAGGGCATTGAGAACATCAACATTTTCCTCAGACATATTATAAAATTACAGAGAAAAACAATGTATGACTATAATTACAATATACTGTACAATATTAACTTATTATGTACCAATAAATGATACCAATGTAATTATGTACCAATAAATGCCTACAAACACATCACAAGTTGTGAACTCTGAGCTTTCAGAAACTTTCCACTTATGAGGTTGTGAATACGACATGAGGGGGGCGTCCATATGGGCCCAACTCGTGAACATAGTAAACACAATCCCATTTGAAGGCACCATTTCACAACTTTAGTAGTTTGGTCTGTTGTCGCTCACCTCATGTACTGTATAGTGTGAACCACTTCACCATTTCTCTTAACCTGCTTTTCGTACTGAAGCTGAGCACATGACTGACAGTGAAATCCTCAGGGGACAGCTTCACCACCTCTCTGACATGTACAGAAAACATCTACAGCAGCAGATTACGAGTCCAGTCACTTCTCTTTGTCCTTGTTCCGCTGTTGGTGATTAGATGACAGGGTTTACAGTTTCAAGAAGGTGAGATCTTTCATTGCATAACAATCCCTTTTGAGAGCATGCAACGCCCCATGGTCATTTTGTCACAGAAACCGAGTCACACCTATGAGGAATACGCCAGGAGAATGGACATTTATGTCCTTGTTTCATGTGAGCTGTGTGAATATATGGCGTTGGCTCTTTTTGCACTCTCAAGGTGATCATTAAATCTGAGCCGGTTGCCAAAAATAAAGAGAGGCAAACTGTCAAGTCGGGCTCTCTCCAAGTCCTCCAGCTTCCTCCCACAGCCGACTGGCATGCGTGTTTGGCTAATTGGTGACTCTAAATTGCCCACAGGTGTGAATGTGTGACTGGTCTGTGTCTGTCTGAGTGTGTCAACCCCTGTGACTGACTGGCGACCTGTCCAGGGCGTACACTTCCTCTCGGCTCTAGCCCCCCGTCACCCTCTAAAGCAGGGGTGTCAAACATATGGCCTGGGGCCCACAGCTGGCCCGTCAAAAGGCCCAGTCTGGCCCACTGGATGACTTTGCAAAGTGTAAAAATCGCAGTCATTAATTCCAATTTGAGAGCTGTGCTGAGTAGAGGCCCTTTGCTGGATGCATATACTGTAGATCCCACTTGATTACGTATAGGCTATGTGACACAAAACTGTCAAGCTACTGTTCTGCAGGAGCCACCGGTGGAAAATGTCTTTTTGTCAAAAAGGAGAAAAATGGACACAGTGTTGGGATTTCCAAGAAAAACCAACCAGTTCCTTTTTCCTCAGAGAGGTAAATGGGAAGCCAGTGTGCTTGGTGTGTTCAGCACCTTTCAGTGCTTGGGGAATATAACACTCGGAGCCATTATCAGAATCATTGTGGCAAAAAAATACAATGACTTTCCAGGAAACAGCGAGGACAGAGTAGGTTAATGAATTGTTTGAAGGACTGAGGAAGCAGAAGTCAGTGTTTACTGGTCCGGCCCACTTCAGATGAAGTTGGACTGTACATGGTCAACTAAACTGAGTTTGACACCCCTGCTCTAAATGAGAACCTGGTATAGCTGTTGGATGGATGGATTTGAACTTGAAGTGCTGGTGGAATTTGCCATCATCACTGACATCTGAAAGTTACAATTAAGAAAATGCTGTCAACTTTTCAATTTTAAAGCAAAAAATTAATGAATGAATTTAGATTTTAAATACTATGCTAGTAATTTAGCATGTTTTACATTATTTAATACAAATAATCTGCATGTTACATTATATTAGCTATTCTTTTCCATCAGATATTTACATTTTAAAACATACCCTCCTATCCTCTTGGCAGCTATTCATTTCCATACATATCAATATCTCGTGAAACATGTTCATGCTGCATAATCCATCACATTTACAAGAACATGAAATTCAGCAGTTTTTGTCAGATTCATTATTTGCGGTGCACATTTTTTAAACTGTTTTCATTTACAGTTTAATTATCATGCAACATCTACTTCAAATATTAAGATTCTGCTCATTGATTTTTTTATCATTTGGAAAAGAAAAAACAATGTGAATCTCTATGCGTTTGAGAAAGAGTAATGTGAAGTATTCATAATTTGTAATTACAAATGTTAAAGTAAAAACATTGTTAAAGTAAGAACATCTTTAATGTGTCTGTTCATTCAATACATTCATTTTTCAAAATGTAAACAAATACTTTCTAGTCCACTATCTCCCATGAAACATTGCTGTGGTGTTATCATGGTAACCACAGTCCTACAGTAAGTTTCATTACTGTATTTATATGTGTTTACTGTATATATATGTTACGTTGCAGAAAACCTTTTAGAGAGTCCACATGCGTCGGTGACTAAATGCTGTAATAACCCTGAGCAAATCTATAATGCCTACATTTTGAGTTGTAAACTAAAGTGAGTCGAAGCTCTGTTTCACATTTCGCATGTTCAATTACAGGATGCATTTTTCATAACTCTTTGACTTAGGTTTTCCCGGGGTGTGGATGGAAATACAGAGAACAGTCCACCTAAAATGTAAACAGCAGTTTCTCATTTCTCTGCCTTAATTTCAATGTAAACCAAACCGATCGCTCCCCCTGCTCACGCTCAAACCACCAAACTTGATGGTTTCTTGGTGTTCCTTGCCCCAGGCCACCCATTTGGCACATCGTCCCACTCTGTGTGGCTCATTACTGTAGTAGGTCCCGGAGGAAAAGAGGAGACACACAAAAAACACTGTAATGTGCTCTCTTTTTGCCATGTCAGGTTTGCTCTTGGAAAATAGGAAGCTCTTTAGTGATCAGGGTATTTCTTTTGCATCTGTCAGAGGCCAAACAAGAGGTGCAGAATGTCGTTCTTTCTCCTGTTAGTGCACCAACTCTTTGTCAGTTCAACCTAAAGAGTTTACTCAGAGAAGATTTACACATGTCTAAATTCAAATGGGTTACACCACATAAACTAGTTCTTATGTAGTGATAAGTTTCTTAATCCCTTAAAACCCACTTTGCCACCAGTGGATAAGATAAGATAAGATAAGATAAGATAATTCCTTTATTAGTCCCATAGTGGAGAAATTTACATGATGAGGGGTAAAATGATGATCAACAATGTTTTGAATGATATTATTAAGGTATGGGTTGTTCTTTAAAAAGGAGGGAGTCTTAACAGGTTAATATTTACACCCAGTAACTGCCAGGTATCAGCTACAGGTGTAGCTGAATGAACCAACTGAAAAAAACATTAGCTTGTTAATTAACAGTATGACCCATTCAGAGTGAACATACAATAAGGGCAACATTTCTGACTTGACTCTTGAACAAAAATCAGTTTGACAACAAGAAAATATAAAATTACATTACATTTCACAAAAAACGCTATATACTTCAAATTACAAAACAAATCACATTAGCCTGAACTAAACAACCAAATAAAGTAGGTTAGGGTTATTTCCCACTCATTCTATACTGCACGATATTACTAACTGTGACCAACAAATTTCTTCTTCTTCTTCTTCTTATGCAGATGTAAGCAATACCTAAATTTACAAAAGACTGACAACCAACTTTAATATACATTAAGACATTTCTAAACTTTTAGTGCTGCGACCTCCGGGTCTGGAAAGCGAAGTCAACACTGAAGTGCCTTAACAATGCATTCTTTCTAATATCCAGCAGGGGGCGACTCCCCTGGTTGCAAAATTGAGTCAGATTGTATAGAAGTGATCCTTCTCACTTGATTTATTACCTCAGTAAACATTCTAAATATGAGTTTACGGTCTCAATCGCTAGTTTCAAGTCTTCTTCAATACAACATGATGTTCATTTAGTAAATTATGGTCCCATTTAGCGTTAAATAGACCATAAAGCAGGGTATGCTAGAGGACATGGCTACTTTGTGATTGACAGGGTGCTACCTCGGTGCTGTCCAGTCTGAGAGCTGTCCGTGTTGTCTTGCAATTCTAACCCTTTCATAGTGTGTTATCAGTCCGTGAAAGTTAATTGTATACTCTTTGATTGTCTAAAATGTCTCGGTCAGTGTTCGATTGTACTTAGCTCCACCCTCTCATGCCACTTCTGGTTGCAAAAAAACAAGATGGCGACAGCCAAAATGCCCAACTTGAGGCTTTAAAACAGCCATAAACCAATGGGTGACTACGCTCACTTCTTATATATAGTCTATGGCTGCAACCTGATTTAGTAAATCACTAGCTTGAAAGTAGCTCGTAGCTACAAAGGAGTCAGGAAGGACTTAACACACGATGGATTTATGAATACTTGGTGCAACCCAATCTGGCAGAACAAGAAGGATTAACTGAACACGCCGTACTCTCACTTTTCACTTTTGACCTCCGCTTTGATTTCTGCACTCGGCTCCGTATAGGTATCAGAGCTCTCTGGGGACAGCATATAACTGGGTATACGACACACTGGCAGACATGACCCACTTCTCACGGCAACACAAATAAGACCAGGATGTAGCTTATTACATAAACTGCCATATCACAGCTTGTAATACAACATCCTTTCTGAGAGTATAGAGTGAATCCAGGGCATTTTTTTTTTTTTGGTGATGTGACACTACAGTCTTATCAACTGAAAGCTTTTTTTAAATTTATTATTCATTAACCTCTACCGTCATTTCTATTTGCATGGATAACAGGATCAATACGCAATGAGAATTCATGCTCTTGTAAAAAATTATAAAATAAACATGGATTGCTGCAGTGACATTTGGCCATATTTGGTCACCTAAGCTCTAAAACAAACTCCCTGGATTGCACCGCTATAAAGCAATCAGCAGTAGATAGCACAAGCTGCATTATCAGCCTATTGAGCAATTCTTCCCCTCAGCGGGTGTGTTGCCACTGTGCTGGCCCGATCCGACAGGTCATCTGTTTCTCTGTCAACACTGATAGGGCTTTCACAAGGCCAAACGCTGCCCTGCGCTTGTTATCCAATCCATAATGGGAGCCAGGCGGCAGAGGATTGACACTGTAAAGCCATGGCACACAAACATACACAGCTACTGGGTCTGATAAGCTTATAGTGAAGCTGCTATTGATTTATATTGAGGTTTAGTGGTGATGGATTTTGGGTGTAAAATAGAGCAGAAATATTCTGTCTTTTTAATCATTATTTCCTATAACTGACTTGAAAGAGCAAAAACATGAACACACAGACTGTAAAATAAAAGAAAACATTTCTGTAATTTCACAGAAAAATTACTAGAGCCGTCAAACTCAACAAATAATGTGTTAATGCAAATTTGTTTTAACGGCACTAATTTCTTAAAAACATTAATGCAACTTGAGATTTTTAGGTTGTAGCAGGCTCAGATTGAAAGTTACTGGCATCATATGAAACTAGAAAACCTAAGGCATACACTGGTACTCTGCTGGTTCTCAAGATACAAGGCAGTGCAATATTTTACAAAAAATGAAATAAACCAACTTCTATTCAAGTTGGTATTCAGTGATTTAACTTGCTGCTTCTGCTCTCATTTTCAATATAAACGGTAGAGCAATAATACAATGATCAACCGCTTGTAGTGATCAAAAAACTCGGGATGGTCATTCCTATCCAGACACTGTTTAAATAATTTGCTTATAGTAATCAAGTAATCCATTTACATTGTTAGTTTGGGGTCTTTTCATAAATAAAACCCTACTGAAAAACATTTTAAAACTATGTTAGACTAACTAGTTTTTCTGTTTTGTTTTTTTACTTTTCTCCCGTGATAATTTGCCTCACGGACGGTGCGCTTTCAGGCTGGATATGTGAGGCTGATGCTGAGTGTACATTAATATCATGACACAAGAAAGCACCTGTGGGTGAAGCCACCCTTGTCAAGTGGATTGATAAAACCTCCTCGCATAATGCTCCCAAAGTGAAACTCTGCTGACCGGCTCCTCGGCACCGTCTCCCTTCATGCCTCTAAAGGGTGAAAGAGCAAGGAGACCCGGACTACACAGGGAGAGTGAACTGGAGAAACGTTAAACATTTCTTTGCTAATAAAAGTGTTAAAAATACATCCATATAGCATTTGTCAGGACTAAACATGAGGTGCAAATTCTTAGTGTTGATACAGTCGATTATTTACTTAGCAAATTGATTTCAGATCAATATATGTCTCTATGAAGGACAAGGCCAAGTGCCTATCGATGTAGTTGGATTGTAGGAATATAGAGCAATAAGCGTTGTAGTAGATGAATTTTTACACCCCTACTCCAAACTTATGCTACATTTTGGCTAGGAAAAACTGTCATGGCCATTTTCAAAGGGGTCCCCTGACCTCTGACCTCAAGATTCGTGAATGAAAATGGGTTAGTCTCCCCTTTACAGACATGCCCCCTTTATGATAATCACATGCAGTTTGGATCAAGTCATAGTCAAGTCAGCACACTGACACACTGACAGCTGTTGTTGCCTGTTGGGCTGCAGTTTACCATGTTATGATTTGAGCATATTTTCTATGCTAAATGCAGTACCTGGGGGGGGCAGCAGTAGCGCAGTCCGTAAGGACTTGGGTTAGGACGCGGAGGACGCCGGTTCAAATCCCCCATGGACCAAGACCAACTGGTTGCTGGAGAGGTGCCAGTTTACCTCTTGGGCACTGCCGAGGTGCCCCTGAGCAACGCACCGAACCCCCAACTGCTCTGGGCGCTTGTCAGGAGCAGCCCCCTCACTCTGACATCTCTCCATTGACGCATGTATATGTACTGTGTGAACAACAGAGTGTAAAACTGAATTTCCCCACTGTGGGACTAATAAAGGAATATCTTCTTCTTCTTCTTCTTCTTATACCAGGAATTCTGGACAACATTTGCTATTGTTTTGTGTTGTTAATTGATTTCCAATAATAAATGTATACATGCATTTGCATAAAGCAGCATATATTAGTATTGAGTATTAAATCCTTGACAAATCTCCCTTTAAGATACATTTTGAACAGATAAGAAATGTGTGATAATCCTGATTAACTATGGACAATCGTGCGATGAATCGCACTTAAATATCTATTGACAGCTGTAAAAATTACAGAACTATTTTGTTTGTAGACAATTTTTCAGACCAAAGACGAGTAAAAAATGTGATATCTTTACATGACTTAACATGTTTTACAGTAAAACAATCATGTATAGACTGTGTGGTTACGATATGTGTCAACGTTATTGATTATGGATGATAACTGGTTTTAATGGTTGTCTATAAACGAATTAGCCTATGGCCACACATGACAAAGTTCACCACTTTATCAAAATATGTGATATTACTTTACAACAGCAGCTTGTGCAGCCAAAAGGTCAACCAAAATACCCAGGCCATGTGTAGTGGGTTGAAATGTTATGTAATTTCTTACATGATTAAGACAATGTAAATAATCCATGTTTTGCATGTTGTATTTGACCTTAGCTGTCTTTTGCTTCTTATTGTGAGCCTCAGACACACCCAGATCTTTATTTTACCAAAGGTCAAACTGTAGAGAAACACATCTGGATTGTGACAGATATGTATTAAAGGCCAACAAGCCAATTGCAAATGCATCGGATATAGATAAAATGGAAAGGAATAACTAAAATCACATTAATTTGAAGGCTATTCAGCTCCATTTTATGGCAGCACAAACCCTTAAACACAGATTAGGTGTCTGGTGGACAAACAGTCATTTCAAAACCACAAATTGGTTTATGTGATGAAAGGTTAGCTAATGATTAAGTCAAAGCAACTTAAACAAGCTTAGTTAATCAGGGTGTGGCTGAGGTTAATACAAATTGTACTCAGACTTGAATCACCTGTAGCTCACTGCTGTGTGATTCACTGATGGAAAGTACTTTTTTGTTTGTCATTTATTAATGGCTGAATAACTAACAGGTCATTTTGCCTATTGAGCAGAGAATGACAGCACTTGTTTTACACATTATGATGCATCACTGAGGGTGTTGGAGTCAAGGTACAAACAACTCAGACGATATGCTTTAACGGTTCCAAACTGAAAAACTTAGAGCGTGTCTTGGCCCAGCAAATCTCAAGAAAACTGTTCTTATGCAACATGACAAAAATGTAAACAAAACAACTTGAGCATCAGAGCCGTTGCAAAATTCATTCACAACCCAGGTCGCTGGAGATCAGCAGCAAGACAAACATTTGGAGGATGATTCAACCGGAGCATTGTGGTTCCTAGAGTCACCTCAGCTGCTGTTCGCTGCTTTAGTACGAGGCTACACAAACGGTGAGATTCCTTACAGTGAACTTTCAGTATATTAAAGGAGCAGTGTGTGGCATTTAGGGGGATCTAGGGGTCCAGGGGATCTTGGCAGAGATTAAATATATTACGTAAATTATGTTTTCTTTAGTGTATAGTCACCTGAAAATAACAATCTTTGTGTTTTCTTTACTTAAGAATGAGCCAACATAGGTTGTGTATTCTCTCTACTCGGAGGCGGGCGCCATGTTACTGTAGCCCAGAATGGACCACCTGTTATCCCACCTGATATCACGCCAGACCTGTACCCATGTAACAGACCCACCAGTCCACCAGAGGATGGTGTGTCAGTGTCACCTTTTGCCTTGCTGAGGTGTGAATATCACACGCATATATGAAGGTGCAGTACCAGCAGTGGGCGACAAAACCCCTTAGTTAGGTTTAGGAAAACCCTCATGGTTAGCCTCAAAGTAAGTATGTAAACTAAGTACAATAAGGATGTAACATAAGAACAGAAAACACGTCACTAACGTAACTGACAAAATAAAACACTGGGTTCCTTGTTGAAAGTGGTTTGTTTGATGGACCCATCCACCTCACCTCCCTCCTGCAATAAATCATAAATGTCACTAGCTCTGACCGTAGCATATTTACGCTGATGCATTTATGCTGCAGTCAGTACAGACTACATGCCATGAACATTACACCCTGAAAGCAAGAACACCGTTCTTATTATGTACTTTTTGCCTTGTGCATTGTCATATCATCTGCATGCCTTTTCATGCAACTGAGCTGTTTCATTACGTGTTAATGTCACGTGATGACAACTGAGCAAACTCCCACCACTGATGATGACCATGACTAAACTGACCTAGACTTTTTTTTAATTAGGAGTGTTTTTTTAAGTAGTTACTAGTCCAAAACTGCTTGGTGAGAAAGAGTTTGCCATTGCTGTCATGACCAAAAGAAGCCAGCGTGTTGCTGTTAGAAAACATGACACAAACCACGGTCACTTTTTATTCCTTCATGAGCCTGTTTTTCCCACTCTTCCCAATGTTTTTCATTTCTATTCAGCTCCTGAGTTTAGTTCTTGAGGCCCATAAATTCTGGGATAAATTGACTGAACAAGCCCAAAATAAACGTTAAATGTATAGCCAGGTGATTTGTTATCTACACAGATACTGTAGTTACTACATGCTATTCAAATGATATTTGAATTTTTAAGGTTTGGTTGTGTGAAAATTATCCATGTAACTTTTCCTTTATAAATGTTTTTTAATTGTATTTTTTGACATGGATTAAGGTTGAGGTTCTGGGTGCTGTGTCACTGGGCTCACAGTTTTCCTTTAACGTCTTGTTGAGCTGTTTTGATGCTGCTCACAACAATGAGTCAATCAGGTACTTAAATCAGTTAGTTGACTTAGCTGACACAAGTGCGTTTCAAACATTTGTCTTTCCACGCTGTTGTCTGGGAGGTGGATTAATGAGGCTGGGATACTCCCAGGTTTCACAATGCCTGGCTAGATATTGAATATGAAGAAAACACACTGTAAGCATCCAGCTGCGGCCAAGCTGTATGAGTCACCGAACCCAGGAACTTTTCTGAGACTCAGCAGCTCGACACAAACATGGGCGGTGGGTTGAGCGGTTGCACACACTCCATCTGTCGGCCTGGCGCTGTCTGTGACAGCCTGCAGTGTGACTGGACGTAGAGAGCCCGGGCTTCTCGGGTCAGCTCAGAGGAAAGGTTTTTTTTTTTTTAGATATCTGTCTCTGAGATTTCTGCCTTCATCCCACAACAATGGAAAGTAATTTCGCTTGTGGTGCTCACAGCACTGATTTTTGTTTTTTTCCCCTCAGAAAAAAGTGTCCTTGTTAATCCGCAGAACACGCTGTTGACACTTTAAAGGGGCCCTGTGGAGTTTTCTGGTAAACAAACAAGTCATGTTTATATTCAGTGTTTCTTACTAGAGCACATTGTATCCTTGAGGTCTAGCAAATGAGTGTGAATGCATTCGCTCTCTCATAAAGCATTCGCAGAGCAGATGTTTTGAATATTTTAAATACTGCATTACTAACATCAAATCAGTAAAAAGAATCCATGTTTGGGTTGTGTCTAGAAGGTAACCCACAAGTTGCGAAAACGTAAGAGTTTCGCATATGGACTACCTTCTGGACATGACCCCATATTTGTGAGCGTGCAGTCTTCTTCCTTGTCTTTGTTGGTGTATTGTTTTGCGTCTTTGAGCTTAACTTCCACCAACTGTCAATCAGTGGAACAGCATGAAACCTGCAGGACTGTATATTGTCTCACACATATGCAAGTGTGTCCCTGTGCATGTGCATTAAGGTTGGGCGATATTGAAATTTCTCTGGTGATGATATGGCTTGAAGAAAAAAGATCATATACAATATTATTGTGCAAAAAAGCTGAAGAGAGATGCACGTAGATAGATAACTATGGACTGGAGACACATACATTGCAATACGTAAGTGGCCACAATGTATAGACAGTCAGTGCTATTTTACACAATGACAGTTAGATCAATCAGCTGGTGACTATTAACTGTCCTCGTGCAGTCTCATCGCCATTTATATTTCATTACCTTTGATTGAGGGCTGATTCCTCGCTGTGGGAGGAGTTTTGTTCCAGCTGCTCTTTGTGGAGGCTGCTCTTTGTGGCAGACTACATCCTGGATGGTGAGTTTGAAGACGGAAGTGGAGATTTGTGGCGTTTCCATCTTTAGTCCCTACTTGCTTCTGGCACAGTTTACAGATCCCTTTGTTGATGTTCTCTGACTCTTCTCTTTAGTTTGGTTTAAAACCAAAGAATCCCCATTGACCCCCTTCTCCCCTCAAACAAGCGTGCAAGAGACCAGAGAGAAAGACATTGTGTGCTCAACTTTCACTACTTTTGAAGCTTCTAACCTCAGTGTTTGTACTTTCAGATATCTGTCTTATTTTACTGTTTCTCTTTTCCAGCTGCATAGGAGTTGTGTTAAGTTGCTGCTGATGAAAACACATTTCCTGATTTAGCTGCTTCATGATAAAATCTTTTAAATAACAAAATAATGGGGGATTTTATTGTGGAGAAAATAGGAAATGAAATGTTTATCACTGTTTTACACAAGCCCCCAGGAAGAGCACTGGTCGTTGATCCCAACGTGGTCGTAGTGGCGAACAGTGGTACTGCAACTTCAGTGTCCGTTACCTGATGTCATTGGACCCAAAAACACTTTTTCTCATAGACTTAAATTGAGAAAGAGACATCTGTAACTCAGCAGATAATTTTTTTTTTGAGAGCGAATCAACTTGCCAGTATGAACATGTTAATACCCCTTAGTTAATGTTGATGTAAGTAGGAGACGAAGCGAATATTCACAGAATGTGCCGTGAGGGCGAGTGTGTAGGATCTGGTGGGATCTAGCAGTGAGGTTGCAGATTACAACTTCTGCCGTGTGCCAAGCATGTAGGATTGCTACAGTGGCCGACATGAAAACATGAATGGTCCTCTCTAGAGCCTGCTTTTGTAAGAGTAGAGTGGGTCTGTACGTGGGAAGTGAGAGACGGGAGCGAGTAGCGTCATCGACTCTGGCCCAAGCAGGAAATGTTAATAGTGTTTGGCTTTTCCATTCTATCTACTGTAGAAACATGGCGGTGCAACATGGCAGACTCCATGGAGAGGACCTGCTCCCTGTGTTGATATAGATGAGGAATTGTAAGTTAACAAAAACACAGCGATTCTCATTATCAGGTGATTATACACTATAGAAAACATCCTTATAAATAATTATATTCCTTTTCTGCCAATAGAGCCCCCTAAATGTTACACACTAGTCCTTTAAGGCCCATTTTGTTGCTCATTAGTCACCAGCTTCTCTCTCTCTCTCTCTCTCTCGCGCTCTCGATCAAAAGCCTTTCTTCTGTGTGATGTCTCTGTTTTAGCAGATCATAATAGTATAATAATAATAAATTACATTTACCTCTTTTATGTGAACATCCAAAAATGATTCCTCATTTTTCATATGTTTTGTGGTTTTTGACCTGCCCATCCACCCTGACCTCCTCTCAATACAGTGTTTGTTGCTCTTTATAATTTCTGGTTAATGATTATGTGGATTACATATGAATTAATTTCGTAGAATATATTCAAATTACAGTGCATTACTTTCGTTGGTTAGCTATGAACAGTGTCTGAGACCAGCTTGTTTGTATTCGGGTGGGCGCACAAATCTTAGTGACTGATATCTCAAAAACTGGACAAAAAAATCCCTACCATTCGCCTGGTTAGACCACTAGAAGTAAATGAGAAAATATCATTTTGTAATGTGGCTGAGCCAACTCTTTAAATCTTATTGATTCCCAACCACCAACGAGGGCATAAATAGAAACAGAAAAGGATTTATAAACTTTGTAACATGAGATTCGAAACATATAAAGGATGCAACTTAACATCAACAAGATGTTTCCAGTATGTAGCATCTTCAGTGTGTACACAACTGCAAATAGTAGTTTTTGTTGTTGGAGCACAACAAAGCGCTCAGTCATTATAAGAAGGATGAAACTTTAATGATCCCCATGGGGAAATCGTATTGTCAATATGAAAGGATGTTTTTCCGAGTTTATGAGGGCTGCATCACGGCAACAACATAAAGAGCAAGTTTCCAGCCTTTGTCATTTTAATATGGCGGTGCGTATATAGGGGTTTGGAGTCTTAGACCAAATTTCACTCCTTGTCGTCGCTGTTGTCTGTTTCCCCTCTCGCTGCTCCGTCGCCACTGACTTCTGTTTATGCAGAACGTGGCGGCTCGGCTTCATCTGCCCCTCACAAAGGAGAGCAGCTTGTATCGCTCTCTATGTTAATGGCTCTCCCTTTGTGCGTGTGCTGCACATGTCGATAACTCCCGGCTTTAATCCAAGGCCTGTGTCTTGGGAGTAGCACATTCTAGGTGGCGTGCGTGCAAGGATTAGCCGCAAGGGTCGCTGTAACGGTGTCTAATCTACAGCAGGCCTGTTCTTCAGCAACTCGCTGCCTTGAATGCATCTGTACAGCAAACACAATAAGGGTGCGAGACATCCCCGCTCTGCATATGCACGGCTTTATTACCTCTCACAATGAGAGGCAGGTTTTTGAGTGGCATGGAGCTTGTCATGCTTTCCCAAAAACCAGCAGTTATTTGCATGTCTCTCGCACTGTTAGCTGCAGGTGCTTTCTGGACTGCTGAGAATGAGATATCAAACAAGAAGGCTGTTTATCTGCGCAAACAATCCTTTCGTGACTGGAGTCGGTGATATCATGCATGAACACATGCACATTCTCCCACTAACAACAGCTAAGGTCAGCCCTCTTGTGTTAGCAGCGGCACGCAGGCCTGAGTAATAACTGCAGATACACTTCATGTAATCTGTGGGTGTTACCTCCAGCCTTTGTTTACCCAGTCACTCAAACACTTGCAGGTTAAGTGGAGGTACATGTTGGTTTTTTGTGCCCTGATCTCCCCCCTCTTCTTGACTGATCGACCCAGGACCAGGAGTTCACAGCTCCCCTGTCCTGCAGGTGAACCATGAGAGCTGCTCTCGCATGAGGGTGTTTTACATTGTAGAGATATTAGGTGTGTCTGAGGGCATCTGGAGTGCGAAAACCTCAGACTGACAGACGAAGAAAGACAATATGAGAGAACACGGCGTACCAGCCCTTGTTTAGCTCGCTAGTTCAGCAGGTTCACCCTTTTCCCTCAGGCCCAGAGACTATGGAGACTGAGGTCAAGAAAGAGCAGAGCATGAAGGACACATTTAAATTTAAATTTTATGTCCTCCTAACACATGATGAATCATTTATGGAATTAGTAGTCTCCTCAAGTCCTTTTATTTCCCAGTGACAGTAGCAAGATTACTGTAGGAAAATACCCACAGTGATCACATATGACTAAGCACATTTACTCAAGTTCTATAAATGAACTGAGTATTTTCACTTTTATGTACTTTGTACTTACTTTGCTATATTTAAGAGGGTAATATTGTACTTTTTGGTCAACTATGTTTGTTTTACATGTAGTGTCCCTGGTTGCTTTGCAGATTATAATTTTTCAGACAAAATTTATGGACATGATGTATTGTTATGGATTACCCAATAGCATATGGATTATTTAAAAGTAGCCCCCTGTAAACTAGCTACAACATTAGAATACAGCTGACATATATCCCCTGCATAAGCAGTGCTTTCACCTTTGACAAGTGATGTATATTTTGCTTATAACAGTTACATACTTTTACATAAGTGATATTCTGAATGTTAGACTTTTACTTATAATGAACTATTTTAATTTGTGCTGTAACCACAAATTATTTCCATTAGCAGTTAATCTGTAGATAATTTCCTTGGTTAATAGATTAATTATTTTATTAAAAAAGGCCAGAGAACATCCTGCAACCAAACTTGACATCTTGCTTGTTTACTTGACGTCTTATGAAGTAGTCAAAAACCAAAGATGTTCAGTTTGCCATCATTTAAGTCTAAAGACTAATAGCAAATCTTCAAATTTGAGATATGTGATTTGTAATACTTTAACTTAAGTAAAGGATCTATTTTTCCACCACTGAATACTACAGTATATGTACAGTATAATCAAGTGTTTGTTGTAAAGTAGGCCAACTTATTGTGAACGAGTAGAGTTTAGTTTTGCTATAACACACAAAAAAAAATGTATTTATAGCTTTGTGGGAGTTGTCTGCGTTTAGATCAGCTGATGATGAAAACTCACAAACAAAATAAGGAAAAATAAGATGCGAGTAAAGAACTTATCTAATATTGAATGTAAAACTTGAAAATAAATCTGTCAGATAAATGTAGTAAAGAACACAATGTTCACTCAGAAATGAAGTGGATTAAAAGCAGAAAAACTGAAATGTTCAAGTAAAGTTATTCTACCTTAAGTTTGTATTTACACACAATATATGAATGGAACAGATATGTATTGTCGTGACAAGGTGTCTCTTTCTGATGGAGATTGAAAATTGAAGCAGGGAGGTAAACAGTGAAGGAGAATAGCTGGAGGGCAGTGACAGAGTAAAAGCGAGCAGAGAGAGGTTTTCAACACCTCTATAGCAGCTGGCTCTGCCAGACACGCCATCCTGCGTGGGTTCACTGACAGGCATTACTTCACCTGCCCTGTGGTTACCCAGCAAGAGACCAATTACACTCACATACTGTACACACAGTCTTCATACCATGTAATACTATCACATGTACAGTCCAGGAGATTCACTACTGCTCCTCATAAAGCTGCCCTCACAACGCTATCTGGATTTCATGCAGCAGTCTGTGATTGTAAATCTTGCTTTTTTTTCACATTTTGGTGCAGATTTTCTGACAAACTTAAATGCCCTCCAGAAGTAAAATAGATTTATTGCTAGTTATATTAAATGAAGCTTGAAAACACTAATAAAAATTAGAGCATTAATATTCTTATAATTCTTAATCTAGAAATGAACATGGTTCTAGTTGTGTAATGAATTCATTAGGGATGCACTGATACCGATACCGGATCAAATATCTTGTTGATACTGGCTCAAATAGCGTGTATAGAGTAGGGCCAGATCTATTAAATTCAGTTCTACGTTTGTATACAACATACATTTTATACTGGTATTTTTAAGTTTTGACAAATATGTTGCTGCATTAAAAAGGTTTACAATTAAATTGCAATTCCTGTTAATTTTGAAGATTTTTTTTACCAAGTCACTGGTGTACAATTTTATTATTTTAATACAGTTCAGTAACATTTTCTTTGTGTATTTATGTGTTACATTTTGTTTTACAAAGTTAGGAAATCAGTGTTTAAGTCAGGATCGGTATTGGCTGACTGCCACACTTCAGGTATCACTAGTGATGTCGAGACTGAAAAAGTTGGATCGGGGCATCCCTAGAATTCATTGCAAACGCACAACACGTGAACGGCTAGTTGATACTAAAAAATCAAACATTTTTTGCAAACATGCCCATTTTTGTATTTTTATTTCCAAAAATCACTTATGTTTTTGTCAGTTTGCCACCATACCTGCCATAACCACACAGACAAAATGTATGCAAATAACACACACATGAAAAAAAAAATCTGATGAACTTACTGATTAAAATGTTTATTGGCTGATTTATTTTATTGACATGCATTGAACCTGAACACACTCCTGGATGTAAACCCAAACACATCACATTTCTTTTTTTTTTTTTTTTTTTTTTTTTGTTACATAATACCTGTTGGGTTTGTGGAAAAAGTGACAAAAATAGAAATGATTTTTTCATAGGCGAAGGCCTCGGGACATGTGGCAGCGTTACACAATATGCAGTCATACACACTTTCAGGAGACATTAGAAACACAAGCAGGCTCTGGGAACATGACAGTTATACAATCCAGCTTCTGAGTGACTTCTGAGGTGGCTGTGTTATGTGTCACAGTTATATAAATCATACCCATCACATAACAAAACAACAAATGTGAGATGGGACCCCATCATCCATATTGGCGTATCACTAACATGCTGACTTACATAAATGTGAGTCAGCCAACTCAAGTGGACTCCCGGGGGAATCAGTGAGGCGTCGTCAGAGCGGTCGGGCAGTATCATGTTCAGGCTGTTCACATTTGTACCACAATCACAGCATTATACTGTATGGGTTAGATGTCAGTCATCTGAAGATCTGTTTCCAATTGCATGTTAACAGCACAAACTGTGATGTAACTGTACACAATACTGACTTCACACCTTTGCACACTTCTTTCAGAAAATGTTGTTTTTATGCTCCACCTCTGAAGGAGTCATCCATCATGAAAAGTTTCAGAATCTAAAGGTGATGAAGAGGTCAGGACTGAAAGCTATTGTTTCTCCAAAGCAACAAGCTGTAGATTGGCTTGTGTGTCTGTTATAATTCCTGCTGCTGTTTTGGATCAACTGAGTAGAAGTCTGGTTCTTTTTGATTTGACATTTCGGCATTTTCAGTCATGTATCAAACAACCTGATCTCATTGGAATCCGTATCAATACATTGTAATGAGAACATATTTTAGCCTTTTCTCGTGTCATTTTTACACCACGCAACAAAACTGTGGTAATGTTCACAGTTAGGTTTACGGCTCACACACAGCAACCCAACATCCAAGAAGCAGCGCCGATGAAGGCCGACTGTTGCGTCGCTTCACGGCACCGACAAGTTGTACTTTATCACACTGCAAAGTCTACAGCCAACAGCTAGTTAGTATGGACGCTCTGCACCTGTGTGAGAGGAAATAACGCTCCATACCTGCAGGCGGCAGTAGTCTGTATTCGTCATTCAAAAAGGGAAACCAGAAGACAGAGGACGGCAGATGTACAAGCATGAAACAAAGCAGCGTTTGCCAACTATTTTCACAAAAACTCTTACTCACTACTTGGAATAATCAAGCCTTCTGTGTTTTTCCTCTTGATTTTACACATTGGCTTACTTTTCTTAAGTTTCTTTTTTTGTGCACTGATTTGTTAAAGTTGAACAGCCAATCAGAGTGACTGCTCTCTCCGTCGGGCTCCGCCGTCAATTCAACATGATGAATCGGCCGGTAAAACTCTCAAAACAGGCAGACTAGAGCCGACAGTGCAGGACACACCCCCTTGGTGTGTCAGGGCCTTAATCACGTAGTTAGGTTTAGAAAAACATCATGGTTGGGCTTAAAATTAGTACGTAAACTAAGCAAAATAAGTACGGAAACATTGTAAAATAAGAACAGAAGACACATCACAAACATCACTAAAAAACACGTCACAAATGTCACTAACATAGCTTATAAATGACTCAACAACACTTTGGGTCTCAAACACTGGCCTCCTGGTTGAAAGTCCTGTGTTTGTTGGACCAGTCCATTTCCTCTTCCACCCACTATAAGCAGCCTTTATCAAGTTTTATTCTGCATCACTAGCCCTGAGCATTGCATATTTCCGTGGATGCGTTTATACAGACTCAGTACAGACTTTATTGTGTACAACTGAAGAGAACGGCTTTCTAATTACACGTGTAATGACTTGTGAACTACAGCGTCATGTCTGATGGCTGCATTTGAATTTTTGTGAGGAATGTTTGCATTAGATTCATTATTCAAGGTTTCCCCCCATAAAGACGTAGTTGGTGATACAGTAGGCCAAGTGTTTACAGGAGCATGCTTCTTAGTTTCATGACCTTTCTACCTTGAATGCAACCGGATGTCTTGCATGATAATATGAGATGACTAGTTCTTATATCTACAGATGGCCCTCTGTCCTCAAATGCACTTCCAGTGTGTGTAAATATGTGGCATCGAGGTGTAAACCAGTAAATGGACATGGCTTCAACAGATATGTTTTGGACTGGGTGTGTGGCCTTAGGGTTAGGCAGTGAACTGTATGAAAAAGACACAGCCGTTAGTGTGTAGGTTACCCACACCTAAATGCTGATGTGTATACAATGAGTGTCTCTATCTGATAAGTACCAGGGTATGCAAACCTACAGTAACCACCTGTTGATGCAGATAAATTGAGCAGTTATGCACATGCTGTAGGCAGAGTGGTACACTTCTCCCAATGACATTTCACCCAGAACAGGAACACATTTGGGTTACAGTGTTAAAATATGATCTTTAGGATTGATGCAACACAGTTTGTGGTATGATGGATATTTAGATTTTGCTTAAGCACACCTTAAATGGAAAATTGGTATATCTAAAAGTATATTTATAATACTGCATGTGTGTCAAGTGTATTGAGTGTACTAAGTGAGTTTTACTTTGGCAGTCAGTAAGCATTGTTTTATATTAATGCAGAATAGACATACTTTGATTTCACTCTACTAGTTGCACTATACTATCCTAAATGTAAGTGCCCTTCTAAATGTGCTTAGGTGAGTTCAAATACTAGATCTAGAGATTTAAAAGTTGAACCCACAGCCTTTTAAATAAACTGAGCTTTTTTTCAGGTGACTTTTAACTTCCTACTACCTGCTTATTCTGTGTATGATCACACTTGGTTTGAGCGAGGTGTAGTACACCCTGGAAAGGTCACAAGTCTCTAGCAGAGTGCCTTTTAATTAAATTAAGTGGATTACTCAAACATCTTATCAAAAATGTATGGGGGGTGTCAATAAAGTAAAGCTAAGGCAAAAATATGACCAATACATAAGATGCACATAACCAAACATTTTTTTCAAACAATTACAACAAAAGCACACTTATACAAGATGTTGTTTGTATTCATTCAATGAAATCTGGCTTTATTTCAAATTTTGGAACAATTTTTTTAACAAATTTAAGAGCCTTTCAGAAGAGCAGATTTATTTCAAGTTATAGTAAAAGAGGTTTGAAAACACAACTTACAAATCAGACAAATCACATTAAATTAGGACATTAACTTCTAGAAATGAACATCCTTCTTGCTGAGTAATGAATTCACTGAGTAGTTAATACACCTTAATGTAACACTCTAAATACATTAAAGGTATCCTTAGCAAGCACTAATTGTACCTTCAGAAAATACATGGCTGTACTTTTTAGGCATCATGTTAATGCTACAACATTAAGGACATATTACAGTAGTAATGTCATTAAAATCTAATAAAAAAACTAATTTATTCTTCAAATATTATTTCTTGGTCTAACGTGATCATTACTGCTTCTTTAAAATCCTCATTCCTGGTAATTATTTCCAGGTTTATAGAAACAAAGACAAATTGAAAGTGATTTGAAACTGAATGGAGACAGCTGAAGGATGTTATTCAACGTTTTTTCCGGATAGCGTGACTACAGACTACACAAGGGCTCTGACTGTAAACTGAGGTCATCCTCTGCATTCAAAGAACTGGGCCCTTCGCCAAGTAGTAGAAGATTCGGCAATACCCATGGCCAATGGCGTTTGGGGCCATTAGCGCAGGGCGTGTCTGCATACTGTCCAATTTTCTGCTTTGTGTGAATGACTAAGCATTCTCATTAACCCAAATGAGATGACAGCTTTATGGATGTTGAATCGAGAGTAAAACATTGATGCAACGTGGCCAACAGGCAGCTCTCAAGTACGGGAGCGACTCGGGTGAAATGGCAGCGAGCAGACGTTTCAAAGATCACCTTTTTGTTTGTTTGAACTGAGCAAAGTGTGAAGCTCCACAAAGAGTTACATTGCACAACAGTCCGATACTGAAACTGTATATGTATTTCAGTGAGGATTTGGTTCGAGATTACTCAAGTTTCCGCCAATCTCTTGGAACACAATGCAGGAAATAGTTTATACGCAGCCATAGTTTGAGAGAACAATGGCAACTAAGCTTTGGAGCAGTGTTGTTTCTTGTTTCTAGGTGTGAACACGCCTGCCTCTCGACAATCACAACTGTTTAAACGAGATAAAGCGAGTCCATTACCAGTTCAGGTGTGTGACCATTCAGAATCAAGGCTTTCGAGTCAACATGTGTAACACCTGTACTGATAAGTACCTCAAAAGTTTACCTAATAAAATCATCAGACAAAGACGGGGAGATGCATATGGTACTCTTATCAGCATGTGAAATGACAGCCATTTTATCCCAGAAGCAGTTGATACAGCCTTTTCAATACAAGCAGCATTCTTTAAACAACCCTTTGGCCTTACTGCAGCACAGTTTTATCATTGCTTTGTTCCTACTGCACATTTAAAAGCTATTTACATTCCTTCCCTTTTACCTGACGTGTAGGTGCATAACAGTGCGTGCTATAGATGGATAGACGGATTCCTCAAATGAGGATGTATCCATCTAGGAATGATGTCTGCATATTTGTCTGTTCCCCCAAGACCAAAACAGTTTTAAGTAGCTGTCAGGACCGTCACTAATTACACCACACATGTCATCTCGTCAATCAACTGTTAGTTTCATTAACTCTGCGAGTTCGTCTACGCCGAGCTGAGTGTTTTTACCAGACAGTTGGTCGCGGTAAGCGGATGATTGCTCATTTGTATACGACGCATCACTATTCATGTCAGACATGCCATTATCAGCACGACACATCTTCACCTGTACATTTAAATACATGTGTAACTGCTTGTTTCAGCCTGCAGCATTCAGACGACCACATGGGCCAGCCCACCATTCCTGGACCTTTCCATCCATTTCCAAGGCTGTAGCGGGTTTATGTTTGGTGATGTGAAGAGATGATTGTGTGGACAAATGATTTCTGAAATATGGAGAAATATCAAGGAAAGACAGCTAAAGAGGAGGTGTGTTCGGTGAAAAAGAGGCATGGATTCTTTCAGAAGAGAAACCGAAAAAGAAGAGCTCGTCGGGGTGTTCAGCTCGCTGCTGTGAGTTTGCATACATTGTACTGAGAGACAACAGAGTGTGCCCGTGCATGCTTGTACTATATGAGCCACTGTATTGGAATGCTGGCCTCGGGCACTCAGCAGCTCACAGCTTTAACTTCTGTAAACAAACTAATAGCAGGAGACTGAGGGACCACACAGCCTCTCTGGTGAATCTGCAGCTTGTAGTCCCACACTACCACGACCACTGCTGCTGCTGCTGCTGCTGGGGACACAGAGTCTGGTCTTCAGGAGGCCTTGAGTGCTGGCTTTAAATATTATCTATACTTAAGTTCAATACTTCTAATTTAATGCCCATTATAAACACTAAAGGCAAAATCCACTCATTGCTTTATGCTCCCCTAGTAACTTACAGTATTGGGGCGGCAGTAGCTCAGTCTGGGGGGGGAGTAGCTCAGTCTGGGGGGGGAGTAGCTCAGTCTGTAGGGGGTTGGCTTGGGAACGGGAGGGTCACCGGTTCAAGTCCCGACATGGACCAAAAAGTGAGTGTGAACTGGGAGGGGGGGAGGTGCCAGTTTACCTCTTGGGGGGTGCCGGGGGGCCCGGGGGAAGGGACCAAAACCCCAAAAGGGGGGGGGGGGGGAGGGGAGGAGCCCCCACTCTAACATCTCTTCATTGATGAATGGGGATGTGTGTGTTTTGGGTGGGCGTGTAGAATAGAAAATATAAAAAAAAGAAGAGAAAAAGAAAATTCCCTCTCGGGGGAAAAAAAAAAGTATATTTTTTTTTTTTCTTATTTATGCTTTCTTCTACGTTCAATCATGAATATTTGTCAGACAGAAAGTAAGACAAAGACTTTAAAGTCAAACTGCAATGAAAAATACCTTTTTAACCCTTTTATTGTAGATCACATCCCCAGTCATATTGTGTACCTATTTAACAATAAATGCCAAACAATTTACAAAACAGCACTTCAAAAATCCAATAAATATTTTCTTCCTATAAATATAACGCATGCTAATTCAAGCTAGCACCAGCATCCACCCATCAATCAATCTGCAACTTTATGCGCCGCCTGTAGCTATAGACATTCAAATCAGAGCTACGATCTGTCTTTTGTTAGCTAGCTAACACAACGGTATGTCGATGTGTGTTTTTGGCTCTTCGCCACTGTGCCAGCGCCAGATTATGCGCAGGGCATTTTACTGCGGACTGCTTCAGCAACCGCATGCAGCATGCGATATGCTTTGTCTTTCCCTCCCTGATGGATACTGCTTTCCAGTCGATGTACACCGTTGGGGCCTTTCCTGCTTTGAAGTAAATAAGTCAGCACTTTTAGGCTAACTTAAAAATAATGCACTTCCATGCAGTATTTAATGGTTTTGTTGTTATAACGTTAACAATAACGTTACATTATCCATCAGCCACTGACACATGTATGCTGCCAATATGCTCTGTGTATTCCATGTCCAATTAAATTCCTCCCAACGTTATGTCCCACTTGTCTCTCCTGTTTCACTCGGAAATATGTCACAATATGGAAGCTAGATACTTAAAATGCTGTTTCAGCTTAACTTTAAACAAGTCCATTCCCACAGAGTGGGTCTGAGGATGCGTGTACTCATATATATAGTCTGATGCCTGACCTATGGAACTGAGTGTTCTTATGTACTTGTAGAGGTGATAAAGTCCCCATGGGGTCAATGCTTGTCAGGCGTTGTTGTTGGGACAAAAACAAATCCAAACCCTGCATGTATTTAGTGAACTGAAGACTGTCTTCCAAGATTGCACTTCAGTCAATCCAATGAAAGTGGCTCATCGGCTGCATCTCTTTGGCCCATAGAGCGCGAGCATCAGAGCCCTTCTCTGGCTGAGCTGGCTGCTTTCCTGCTGGCCCCCCTGCACAGATAAACAGCACTAAATTTCTTACTGATATGGCTCCTAGAAACTTTTCAGTGTTTGAGGTGACAGAAAGATTAATTGATGGATTTATGGACGATAATTTTGTAGGCTAATGATTTTATTTAGGGGAAAAATCTTCAGAGCCAGTTGGGATTTCTACAGCCAAATCAAGTCAGCCTTTTCTTGTTTCATACTATGGCATCTCTATTTTCAGTGTCTAGGCTGCAGCTCATGCTTGAGATGACACAATATAAAGTAAGAGAGAGATAAGATAAGATGAACCTTTATTAATCCCTGTAGGGAAATTCATTTTTTTCACTCTGTTGTTAATTTCACACAGTACACATACATGCATTAATGGAGAGATGTCAGAGTGACAAGCGCCCCGAGCAGTTGGGGGTTTTGTGCCTTGCTCAGGGACACCTCGGCAGTGCCCAAGAGGTAAACTGGCACCTCTCCAGCAACCAGTTGGTCTTGGTCCATGTTGGGACTTGAACCGGTGACCCTCCGATTCCTAAACCAACTCCCTACGGACTGAACTACTGCTGCCCCCTATAAAATATAAAACAGCAAAGGCTGAACTTAGGAAAGGGTCGCTTGCAGCAGTTCTCATTTTCAGAGGACATTGGAAAAATCATTAGCCACAAGGAGTGGAAAATGGTACACAAAATACACAGTGAATGTTAAAGTGCAACCTTGTTTTGAACCATCATAAGGTAAATCCATCTATCATCTGCAACTGCTTATCCTGTTAGGGGTCGCGGGGGGGCTGGAGCCGATCCCAGCTGGCATTGGGTGAAGGCGGGGTTCACCCTGGACAGGTCGCCAGTCTATCACAGGGCTGACATGCTGAGAGAGACAACCAGTCACGCTCACATTCACACCTATGGGCAATTTAGCGTCATCAATTAACCTACATGTATTTGGACTGTGAGAGGAAGCCGGACAACCCGGAGAAAACACCACTAACACAAGGAGAACATGCAGCATCATGCAGCCGATCAGGTAAATCCCTTGGGTAAATTTTATGAAAAAGTGTCAATGAAATACGTTAAATATATTTATGTTCATATGATTTTGGAGGGGGGCCTGAAGGGCTGTAGTGTTCCGATTGGTGATTGGTGACTTTCTCACTAGATGTGGCTTTTGGAGCTAGTCAGCTGCTAATGCTGCCAGTGCTTTCATTGGAAAAGAGTTGGCAACACTGGGCTCTTTTTTCAGTTGGGTCATTTTTAAAATCTAGTTTACGCTTGCTAGTTTCTCAAGATTACGACCTTCCCTTTAACAACAACCTCCAAAACACATACAGTTGGAGGAATATACTGGAACAAATGAAAGATGATCCTACCAGACAACAAACAAAAAAGTTTCAGTTTTTATTACCATAATTTCATGTTGGAACTGCTCAAGTTCCTGTCACTATGGACATGACACAGCAGCATGCAGGTGTTTACATGCAGTATGTGTTGTACCTGTGGAGGTGGTGTTTCGCAGCAGCAAGATAAAGAAAACAGTAGGAATGATCATGTGAAAACTTTAGTGTCAGGTATTTTAGATAAATGTGCCAATGAAAACAGTCCACTGAAAATGTTTTTAGAACATTGGTGATATGATAATGATGATAGTGATGTCAATTTTCCATTATTTTATTAAAACATTTAATACTGGTTTAAAGTATCTTATTTCAGTAACAATATCATTAAGATTCTGTGTGTCTAAATCACTTTGGAGATAAGATCATCACATCATAAAAGGCACATATTGGTACATGCCTATCAGCCACAAGATATTTATAGTAGTATTGTATGGCTGTTTTTCTTTTATGGCTAGTTTTATTATAGTATTTATAGTATTTCACAGACTGTGTGTGTTTGATGTTGCTCTTAAAGTTGGGCTGATCCCGTCAGTGAGCAGCCCACTGAGGTGTCAGTCTGTCTCAGTCCTGCCTTTGTTTGGTGCCCTGATAACGATCCAACTGTCACCTCATAATGAGCTGGAACTGGTTGGATGACATGTTAAACATTCAAAAACCTCCCTGTGCACTCGCTCTCTACACAGCAGTCACACGCGATGGGTAACCCTTGGGTGTGGAAAGATCACAACACGGCTCTGCGTCACTGTGTGTGTGTGTGTGTGTGTGTGTGTGTGTTTGTGTAAACCAAATGACCGTTACGCAAATCTAGGGAATTCTCTGTCCCAGTGTCTATGAGCCACCATAACATACCGAATTTGATAATGTGTACGTAGAGCAGGGGCATTGTAGGCTTCGTAGACCCATGATGGATGTGCGTTCAGGAAAGCATTCATCTTTAATGATACTCTGATTGTTGCGCTTATGAAATGTATTAACCTACGCAAATAACCACATTCCATTTCCTGCTTCACACAAGTGGGCTGTGTGGGAGCTGGAGGTAATTAAATATGGAGTGGGAGATTGATTTTGGAGTTTGCTACCTTTCCTGTCCCATCTTATGGACATTTACACAGTTCTCAGGGCCTCGTTGGGCTCTGCACACATAGCGAGTCATCTCAGGAGAGGAGGCTGCAAGTAACTGAGCACATTTACTGAAGGAATGTACTTCTATAATACTGAAGTACTTGTATTTTAGCACTGTTTACATGCTACTTTGCACTTCTATTACACTACATTTCACAGGGGAATTTTGTACTTTTTACTCCACTGCACTTATTTGTCAGCTGTGTAAGTAATCATCCTGCCTGTTCTCATTCCCAGAGTGTAAATTACCAGCTCTTTGTCACGCCCATTGGCGTGTGATACCAACACACAAGGCACCCTTTACCACCAGTATAAAATGTACCAAACATTCAATTAACTACAATGTAAACCTAAAAATACTCGGGGGAAGTGCGCCTGGAGTGTGGTGAAGTAGTTTAGGTGGTGGTGGGTGGGTTTGTGTCCCGTGCATTACATTTCACTTTAACGGTACAACCAGCTATTCATTCATGTTCCGCGTTTACAATGTCAAGTCACATTTTCACTGTACAAATGTAGTAATCTTAAACCCAACTATTACATTTTTTCCAAAACCTAAGCAAGTGGTTTTGTTTCCTTAACCTAAGTAAGTTATTTTTTTTTTGTTTTTGTTTTTTGTTTTTTTTTTTTTTTTTTTTTAAAAGAAAAGGGAAAGGGAGAGGGGGGGAGTGAAAAAAAAAAAAAAAAAAAAGGGGGGGGGGGGGGGGGGGGGAAAAAAAAAAAAAAAAATTGAAATTAAAATGGAATTTTGTTTTAAAAAAAAAAGGTTTTCACAAATTGACAGTTTGTTTACGGTAAGAGGAGCAACTGTAAAGTGACTGCTACCTGACAAGCGATGTTAATTTCCACAGACACATAGACCTGAAATACATACATGCACAAACAGGGCCACCAAGCAGTTGCTGGAGACAGTGGGTGCTCTTGCAAGCCCTCGAGCAGTTGCACAGTTGCCTTGCTCAGAGGCCCTCGGCAGTGCCCAAGAGATAAACTGGCACCTCTCCAGCTACCAGTTCACACTCAGTTCTTGGTCCATGTTGGGACTTGAAGCGGTGACCCTCCGATTCCCAATCCAAGTCCCTACGGACTGAGCTACTGCCGCCCTCAATTAAATCAATTATCAACACAAAACAATGACAAATATTGTTCAGAAACCCTCACAGGTACTTAACTTTGCATAAAAAATCTGCTCAAATCATACAGACAACAACAGCTGTCATTGTGTCAGTGTGCTGACTTGACAACGACTTGCCCCAAACTGCATGTGATTATTATAAAGTGGGCATCTTGTCTGTAAAGAGGAGACTCAAACCCATTTTCATTCACATATCTGAAGGTCGGAGGTCAAGCGACATCTTTGAAAATGACCATGCCAGTTTTTCCTCACCACAAGCTAAATATCTCAAGTTGCATTAATGCGTTTAAAGAGGGTTAGGATTAGGGTTAGTAAAAAATGTCCAGTACAATTATTAAAAAAGCCCTTGTAGTCAAGATGTGACGCTCAGGCAAAGAGCTCAAAAGCTGAGGTGCCGGTCATCTGAGGTAATGTGGCATGTGCATATATGAAATGACCAGGTAACCTGATAATTTCATTATTTAATCCTGTGTTTTTCCAACTGTGACATATCAAAATGTCTACTGTGAAAAAAGGCCTATCAAGGTAATACTGCATGTTTGTTTTTCCAAGTATTTGAACAATGACATTTGAAGAAAATTGCTGTTGTCTAAATGAAAGAAAGATTTCAAGAGTTACTAGTTATAGTCACTTGTTACTTCGTAAATTGAGACTTAACATACAAAATGCATAATGTCCTTTTAAAATATGATACACTGTTGTAGATTTAAATGCCCAAACAGTGTACATATAAGATAAAGTTGTTAAAATGGTCTTATCCACCAGCTCACTCTCTGATGGGGCATTTCAGCATATTGAGTATGTGTAAAAATGTAAATGAAAATCAGATTTCATTGTCACACATTATGTTGGTACACAGCACATTACACAGTGAAATTTACTCTCTGCATTTAACCCATCCTAGTATATTAGGAGCAGTGGGTAGCTACTATATAGGGCCCAGGGAGCAGTTTTGGGGGTCCAGTGTCTTGCTCAAGGGCACCCCAGCAGTGCCCAGGAGGTGAACTGACACCTCTCCAGTAATCAATCCACACTCCGTACTCGGATCATGTGAGGATTTGAAACAGCGACCCTCCGGTTCCCAAGCCACTGAGTTACAGGCGCTCCTCATACTTTTGACTACTTTTGAGTCTTGAGTACATTTATATATAATTCATCTGAATTCAAGACTTTGTATTTCTACATTGATTTTGATTGTCTTACTTGAATAAAGGACCTTAATACTGCTAACACCAAACAATACCTGGCAACTTGCATGCACAACATGACAAACGCCTGTGAACAGCAACCCATTTGCTGTTAATTCCAGTCTTTAGCCGAGCACTACTCCATTACAGAGGAACCTGTTTCTCAGTTCACTGAATGAGGTGCTTTCCTGGCTGCGGAGAACTTGTCAGGGAAGATTAGTTTAGAGAGCCAGAGAGATCCCCGGCTGTTGGAACTTGTCTCATTATGCAAGCTGGTGATTCCAGCATGCTAAGAAACAAGACGGCTGAAGGGAAAGAAGGTCATTCGTCAGTTGTTTGTGTTGTCGTCGTCGTGTTTCTCCTCAGGGCACATTAGTGTTTGGGTGTGAGACGTCAACCTTCCCATCAATCAAGGCTGAGCTCCATATTAGTAACCTGGTAAACAGCTCTGGACTATAAATCTTTCGCTTTTGTTTGTCATAATTGGATTGTTCATGCTAACGTTAGTCATGCATTTTGATGGAGTTATTTTAAAATTGCATGTTTTATTTGCTTGTTTCTATGCTGTATGTGAATCATCATTACGTGGCAGATTAATATGGTTATATAACCAGGTAAAGTGACATCTGTTATATTATTTACAAAGAGATCCAAGGAGTGCAGCCTCTTCTCCAAGGCTCTGTCACAGAGTTTACTGATGTTAAGATGTGTTCCCACCATAGACTGCATATAGATGGACAACACGTCTCCGCTTCCTCTCATGGTACAAAAGTGAAGCCAAAATATCCTGTATATGGGGGCTGCCATGTTGAGATTTTGATGCCATTTGGAGCCAGAGGTCCAGTCACTATGTTCAAGCTCGCAGACTCACAGACTTTGAGGCGCATTCCCACAAAGTCTGAGAGTTAAGGGCTGTCCCACTGTCAAATCATCAAGTCCTTGAGGGTTCTCTCGCAGACTTTTTGAGCCCTTTATGAACACAAGTCCACATTTCTGCAGACTTTGCCTGAGGGAATTACCCACAATTCATAGTGTTGTGACGTTAAACACAGCGTTACCATGGTTTCCAGGGGGAAAAATAACAATAAACAAGTAGGGCAGAACATGGGAGTTCAGCCAGGCGTATTTAAATTCACACAGCACCATGAACATTAAGGATTTAAGATGGTACATGAGCACCTGGAATCAGAGGAATACAAGCATTAGATTATATTACACACCATGGTAGCTGTTAGGCTAGGAAGACACAACTAACCATAATACCTCTATAACTACATTAATTAATTAATTGATTAATTGGTCAAAATTAGACATGTTCTATTACACAGACTTGTGACGGTTATGGAAAGTTAAAGTTACATCTCATCTCTCGCCTGCTTCACTCAGAGCAGCCGTCTAGCATGACATCTCATCCTCTTTTTATAGCTTCAAATAACTAATTAAATCTAAACTTAGCAGAAATATGAATACTTGAGCATACATCAGCATGATAATAACTACCTAAAATGACAGAAACCATTTTTGGGAAAAATGTATTTGCCATTATATTTTGACTTTTTAGTTTGGCTCACGTCCCATCTACTAACACTTTCTGACCTATACTACAGCCAACCACCAGGGGGCAATGGAGATGCTTTGGCTTCACTTTTAGGGAGTTGTCATGTTGTCCATCTTTATATACAGTCTTTGGTTCCCACACACAGGGTGAAAGGGTTCAGGCTTAATGGTGCCAGGTCAGCTCAGTTAAATGTCACATCAAAATTTTGTAGCTCCATTTTATTTCAGACATCATTTGCATCCTCCCACTTCTGACCTCCACGCTAGCACGTACACTTCCCAAACTGTCCTAAAATGTTACTGTAGGTCTCCTTTTTATTCTGTTCATGATGAATTGACCTCAACTGTCCGAACTCTTTTCCCAAATGACTGTTTTCCTGGTTTCCTCATTTACAAACTCTACTCTGACAAGAATAAATAAATAAAGAACATACAGGACATTTACGTTCTACTGGTCCGACGTCAAACACAGGAAAGTGGCCCTCTATTAATCCTCTTTGTTCCCGAGCTCTATTGTATATGAACTAATCGGTCCATCCTGTCATTTATGTTCCATAGGTTGTCTGTTCTTTCCAGCGTGAAGAAACACTTTGAAGTATTTCAGCCTCAGAGCAGAAAGGTGACGACAAAGACAGAACACAAAAAGAGAAATGATGACATGTAGAAGGAGGAAAAGGTAAAAGCTGGACAGTTTGTCACAATTTGGTTCTTATTTTCATGGTTTTGGCCACCATTTCTATTCACATTCATTATAACATTTCATCCAGAAAGTTAAAGGTACCCAGTGGAGTTTGTGACATGCACACAAGAGGAGCCAATGGTTTTACATTATTCCAGTGATTGACAGTTGAGGGCGGTAATAAGCCTAGTAATGCAGCAACAAAGCAGGCTGTTCTTATTTACTGTTTGTAGTTATATCTATGAAAAGTAATGGTCTGTTATTCATATATATATCCCACAAAATCAATTTGTATGAAATCCACATAATTGTGAACTAGGAAGTGTAAAAAGCGACAAACAGTGAATGGAGGAGGTCAGAGTGGATGGATGGGTCAGATCACACCAGCCTTTCGCCCAGAGTGGTGTTCATGTTTCATGTGAAACCAGAAGTCATTGTTGTGTCACTTTATTTGTCATGTAACAGTCATACTTAATTAATGCCACTTCTGGAGGTATTTTAAGCCAAATCACGATCTTTTCCTATTGTTGTTGCTTAAACCAAATCAAGTTGTTTCCTGTGAAGGCGGAAGTTTATTTTGAAAAGACTGTATGCATGTACCAAGCAGAAATTGATACTTGCGTCATGTGATGCTGGACATTTGTAGGAAAACACATGAAAAGATGAGGAATCATTTTTCATAAGTTATTATATAAACTGTTGTATGAGGAAATGGTAAAGCAGACGACTGCAAGTGAGCAAACATAGATGCAAACAATTCATCATTTAAAGGTGCTATTGATAGCATTGATAACGTTCAGCTTGGCTGCTATTTATAGGGCTCTATTGTCATAAAAGTCCTGTACTGAGGTCATTGTTAAAGTCTTTTTCAAATGAAGCTTCATTTTGGTTTTGTGTGTATTGTCTCTGCTCATTGAACTACAGTAAGTTTGCAAGAACAGTTTAGGAACTGATATCTGTTTCCTCATCCAAAGAAGATCAGCTAAACTCTGTTTGTCTACGACTACTGTAGTCTGATTATGTGACTGTTTCTTTCCAGTTTGGTCTTTGGTGCACTGATGTCCCCATGTTCGCTGATCTCTGAATTGCCTTTGGTGAGTACAGTGTTCTTGTAACTGATAGAAATGATGCTCAAAACCACAACCTAATTTGCAATCAACTGCAATCAACCAGATTTCCCATAAGCGATGATAGTCCCGCTGCCTGGCTGGAAGCTGCTGCATTCAACTGTTGCACCCACATAATGTTCACATACACCGTTTAAGACACATTAGTGGCACAGTGAATCAAGTCTAAACACCGTAATCCCATTAAATCATTATTTTCTGATCGCATGCACAGTGATTGGCATGAACTGGGATACTTTTGCACCACAAGGCCCTTCACACACGCAAACAGCAGATTGCTCCGGGCTTCAGGTCTGCTGTCTGACAGGCCGTGGGAGGATCAAAGTTCAGATTTTGAATGCAGTGTAAAGGAAAAGAACAGAAGAGAGTGAGTCTGGGAAGAGCAGATAGAAAGACAAAGCATTGATAAAGCCCATCAGGATTTATATTAACAGGATAAAGAAGGGGGTCAGTTGCAGAAAGGTGTGGGCGATTTTGGACGCAAGTTAGTTTGACGAGAGGCAAGACTGATGAAAATAAAAGATAATCGGTGTAATAGAGGAAACGGTTTGTGCTGCATCGAGCCATATCTGTCAGGTAGAACTGAGTCCCCCCCACCACTCGCCTCCCTTTCCTCCCTCCTTGGCGAGGGAAGCAGGATGTCTTTCATCCAGTTCAGCTGAGGGATCAAAGCTAAAAGGCTACTCGGCTGAAACTGACCTCAATTTGCACCGCTGCGCACTCCGCACCTCTCCAACATACACAATCCTATAGTTCTCCTCACATCCCATCCGCCGCCTCCCACATGCTATTTCCCTTCCTGTATGCCACACTACCTCATCCACTTAACACGGGAAATCTCTCGCCGCCTCCAGCCCATTAATAGTGCAATTTATAGCATCCATGACATATAACATTAATCTGCACTATTTATACAATCCATCACATATTATCAGATGTAGAGATGATCAGATGTTTTCTAGACGAACACATAACTTGTGTTTGTGTTGGTTAAATAATCTGCTTCACAATAGCATTACCCTGCTCTGTACTTCAAAGAGCAGCCTGTGTTTAGCTTCCTCTGTCTTCTTTCTCACTGTTTTCACTACAAACAGCCTCTCTGCTTCAACTCCCCCCACACACACTGTAATGTACACACACACAGTATTTGTGTACACATATAGACATACGTACTCTGGACCATTTGCATTTAGGTCCTGCAAAAAAAAAAAAAAAAAAGTTTTGTGCTAATTTAAAGGCATGTGATTGGTTGATCACACCTGTCATTTTTGTTTGATGTGCTGTGCAAATATTCAGCTCTTCATGCACACCTTTTATAAAATGTGCACAGACTCTGAAGCCAAAATATAGGCACCTGCCTACTTCATGCACCTGTCTGGTTACGTGACCAGCTCCTATTATATGGTACATCTTTTACATTACATCACATGTAACATAATCTATTAATGCAAGGAATGGAAGAAACAACATTTTGATATTATTGTTTTTTTTTATTGTCAATACAAATTAAATTTGTATTTTACTTTGAGCTTCCTGCTTGAAAAGTGCTTTATACTGTAAATAACTTTATTTATTTGTGTTTTTAATGTATTTATCCATCTATTTATTTATAATAAGAATCAGAATAGTATTAATTTTATTACTGCAAAGGCTGAATATTAAAGCTCAAGGCTTTTGGGACCAAAATGTGTTTAAATACTGAAAGCTCTATGTGTGGTCACATTTGTAAACTTGATTATTTGTTCTTTCATCAGACAGTTGCTGACTGATACAAACTCTTAACATCTCACAATATTAGTTTCTTTGTTAAATGAATGGAAAGGGTTTTGTAGAGAAACATTTACATTTCTCAGTGTTAGGGAGGTATAAAAAAAGAGTTTTGGTATCAAGCCAAACTGCGAAATTGCAAAACTAAATGGTAATTTTCAGGGATGTGTCAGGTGCTGTTGTTCCCTGCATTTTGCTGTAAGGTGTTCAGTATATTTTCAGTCACCAATCCCTCATTCACTTTCATAATCTGTGAACTTTTTGTTTGTCTCATCTGCTGTACATCTTTAGCTCTCCTCCTCCGCAAACAAGACCACAGAGAGGAGGCCAAGTTCATAAATGACATTCTTGGGCGCCCCCTTCTGGACTGTAGCCACAATGATTTTATGTTTTTTTCTGAAATGATTTAGTGCTGCACAAAAACAGGGAAAATCATGAGGACACAGTGAGGCCTGAATCCTTACTGTCATTGATTTACCAACGGAAATGAAGATATGTTTGCGAGCCGATATGATGCACATTAAGTCCAGTTAATATTCACTGAGCTCCTCCTGAGTATTTTATGTCCTAACAGGCTGATCCATGGGATAGAAAACCCATGTGCAGCATTAGAGGGCTCATTCAAGTTAAGACCCTCTCTTCCTTTCACACAGTGGAAAATAAGATCATCATCATTTAAGTTTGTGTCATGTGGTATTTTGAATCCATGATGTCTCTTTAATCCCTTAATTTTATTGTTTTTCCAGCTATACTGTATACTGCATTGTTTACTTTAAGTTTCTCATCACGTCTTAGCGCTTTGAAATTTTTTAATAAAAAATATTATTGTTGTTATTATTATTTTTTTCCCTCTGTCAGCATTCAGTTTGCATTTAGGTCAAATAAAACATAGTTCCTTAAAAGGGAAATATGCGTCTTATCTTTTGTTTTACTGTAAAAAGAAAACCATAAAAATAAAAAAAACTATAAAATCATGTAAGATTGGCAGTAAAAACAATCGGGTTGGTGTGAAATTAAAGCCACTCATTTTTGCACCATTTTGTTTTTATTTTAGCATATTAAGTTTATGGTTAAATTAAATTAAGTGATATACCGTGAGAATATCTCAACAAAACGATATACTCTTACTAATAAAAATATGGCAGCATCAAACCAATAAAAAAAATCTAAACATCTGACCAATGACGACAGAAAACCTGCTGAGCGTTTAACATCAGCCGAGTGAGTGTATGATATTATTATGCTTCCCTCCTGATTGCGATTGGCTCAGACCCATGCATCCAGAACACAAATAACCTCCAGCTGTAACCAAGTCCACCTGTTTATAAACACAAACAGTTATGAACACACTCCGATCTGTCACATCTCATCACAGACGGAGCACACACCCCGACATGCATCGATGGCTTCAGCTGGCCCCCGTGGATGAAAGCTGTTTCCTCTCAATGTTATGTTACTCAATCAAGGAGGGATGTAACAGTAAAATATGAGGCTCAACTCCGCAACAACCTATATGGAAGACAGCATGTGTCAGAGGATTTCGTTTTACTTTCTAGACGTTTTCCCAGAGAGTGGTCCTCCACGGTTCTCAGGGCTGATCCAGTCTGCGCCTCCTGAGACACAGTAGCCTGTTGTCTGGCCTGGGGGGGGGCGAAGGAGTGCTGTTATGAGAAGGCAGGAACATGTTATGTTAACCTGGGTGGTAAAAGCCCGAACATATTTGGGAAAATGCCCCTTTATACCCTCTCACACCCACTCGCTTTCTTCGGATTCTTCCACTCAGCTGCAGGAATTCTCCTCATCCTCCTCATCCACACAGCTTTTAGAAAGGTGCCGAATAAAAGCTATTATTACTGTGAATTAATCATTTCTAAAAGGTCCAAAATTGATGTTTTCTTTGTCTCTGAAGATATCTGACATTTAGGTCTGACTTATTACAAGGCGTGTGTGCCAATAGTAAAACGACGTTAGAATCACGTGGTTTCTCTGGGTCGTCAGTTAGTGTGGAAAAAAAAAAATAATAAATGGCTGCGATTGACGGTAAGTGCCTGGCAATGACTTGTTGTGAAGTAAATGCATTGGAACGTGACATCTAGTGGCTGGATGTTATGAATAACACCTTTAAATAGATTTGGTTTCATTTGGTGAATGGGTTTTTGTTTGTTGTGCTCAAAACATTGAAGAATGATAGTTTTAAAAAATTCAACAGAAAAGCGTGTCTCCCAAAACGTCTGTTATATATGTGGACAGGGACGAGGATATAACATGACTTTAGAACTGCTGAGGTCATAAAACTGAGTCTAAATCCTCCCAACTGCACCCATAGCCCCCAAAAGTAAATTTCCATTAGTCATCAAAAGCATCATCAATAAGTATGTGTCCACATACAAGGAAATTGACACTGTTTTTTGCATTGCTGTCAATATACACAGAGATAGAAATGACAGCTAGGAGTAAGGACAACAAAGCTGGATAAACAAACGTAGCAGACAGAACTGTTATGTAGGCTACACAAGTAGGTGTAACCTATATATCAATCAATCAATCAATCAATCAATCAATCAATCTATATATATATATACGTGTGTATATATATATATATACATATATATATATATATATATGTATATTTATATATACGTGTATATATATATATGACAGATGACATGTTCAAAACTGGTGCATTAAAACTGTAAAATTGTGATCTATAATGGGAGCAGTGGATGTTTTGGCATTGGAGGGTTATTGACAGTGTATGACTGATGTTAACTGTTCATCAGAGTGACGGCCTGAGGGTAGAAACTTGTGTCTGGTTGTTTGGCGTACGGTGTTCTGTAGCGTATTCCAGAGGGGAGAAGTTGGAACAGGTTGTGTCCAGAGTGTGAAGGGTCTGCAGTGATGTTACAGCTCTGTTTCCTGACACTGGTGGAGTATAATTATCCTAAATGGAGGGTAGGCAGGTACCAATATTTATTTTATTTTCAAAGCACCACTATGCCTAAATACACATAGCCGCGAGAGTGGTTGTAGACCAACTTACCATTGGAGGTAAGTGAAACAGCATTAAATATTATTTATCTTTTTATGTGGTTGAACTAAATCTTAAAAATACAATGTGTAGGATTTGGTGTCATCTAGTGATGTGTTTGCAGACTGCAACCAACTGAGTACACCTCCGCCCACTCCTCTCTTTCCAAGACTGCAGTAACGTGAAACGCCAAGTGCAAAGTCGCGGTGACACCGTTGACTTCGCCCAGAGGCCATCCTCACCATGATAACACAACTTTAGGAGCAACTGAAGTCAGATGGCTGCTGGTGGTACCACGGTTTCACACTCTGTGGTTAACGTTACTGTAGTTTCACAAGTGTGATAGAGAACTATGGTGGCCTTCAGGTAACGTAAAAACATGAAAGTCTCTCTTTAGAGTCAGTTTGTCCTTTGTCCTTTCTGGGCCACCCTGGTTTGTCCTTTCTGGGCCACTGTATAGACATGTAGGAGCAACATGGTGGACTCCATGAAGAGGTGAAGAGGACCTGCTCCCTATGTAGATATGAAGGGCTCATTCTAAGCTAACGAAAACACAAGGATTCTTAGTTTTACATTAATCATAACATATTATATTACATTTCTGCTAATAGATCCCCAGAAATGTTACACACTGTTCCTTTAAGGTCATGGGAGAGATATGATCAGAGGTACTGTATATTAGATTATTTTTCTCCACCTTTTTGTAAAATCATTCCTATACCCCCCCTTCATCCCGCCATCCATTATTGGTTGTGTTATCCAGCCACTGTGTCAAGCAATGTGTCAGCACTCAGACTGAAAGGCTCTCTGTTCCCCTTGACTTTCCCTCTTCCATTGTGTTCATCTGTATGCTTTTCCAAGCTAAGCCTGGCACAGGCCTGAATTTCCGGAGCCCAAAATGTGAGTCCAGGGAACTGGACTCCTCCGGGAGAGGGGAGCAGCGGGAGATGGAGCGCCACTCGGAAGCAAAACAAACCCAAATATCATGGGTTTATTTAAAATCTCCCCGTCTTATATTAACAGCAGTGCTACAGGCTAGTGGTTAGCTACACAGGGGTCAAAGGTTGCTAAGCCTCACTTAATTTTCCATGGAATCTATATTTTATGAGATTCAAAATGCAGGCAGGGATCAGATTCATGTTCAGCCATTAATAAGATATTATTCCTCATTTATCAGTTACAGAGACCGGCTAAAGTGCAGCAATGGAACATGTGTGGTTACCATTATTTTAACAAGAGAACAAGGACATGTACGGCCCAGTCTTCTTGATAAATTGCAGCTTTATGATGGCACGTATGTAGATGTTACGCTATCTGATGTGCTTCACAAAGAGACGAGACCTACCCAGCTTATTGTAATGTCAACACTGAGCATATGATCTCACCGGAGCGATCTTTGACATTGAGGGATTCATACTTGTTTGATGTCTTACAGTTGAAAATGCCCTGCGCAGGAAGGAAGTGCTCACCCACTGGTCGCCTGTTCCATCTTCAGGAGCTCTATGGGAGGGAGGGAGGATTTCAGTGCAATATTTACAGTGACCTTTTCCTCTCACTGGCCAGGGGCCCATGGGAAAAAACTGGAGAGGACAAACAATGAACAATGGGGTTCAGGGATGAGCAATGGTGCCAGCGCAGCATGTGCCATTACGGGATGTGGGTTGCAGAGGGTTTGGGGGGTCACAGCAAGGATCAAGGCACCAGCGGCGTCCCTCAGGAGCACACGTGAGACACCTGCTCAGAAAGCTATTTAAAAACACAACATACAATGGCATGCCCCACGCTAAATAACAGTATTATTAGCAGTAGGTTTAGTTGTTGAAAGGAGAAGTTTATTTATTTATTATATATTTATATATTTATTTATTTTTGTGAAATGCTTATATGCTTTCTTGCCAAGATACCGCTGTCATAACTGTCCGTTATAGCCATCAGCTGGTAAGCATAATTAGGCATTAAGACTGATGCTGGCTTATAGCCAAGAACTTGTGCAGCACATAACCCCAAGTGCAACTACACAGCCCGTTATCAGGCCATTAAATAGGCATCATCAGTCGCTAAAAGCACCATGGATGTGGGTCAGAAGGGGCCTACTACTCCCTTGCTCCTGAAGGCTGTGCCATTGGTGTGTGAATGAGTATTTAGATTGGCACGTTTCATGGCGGCCTCTGCCATCAGTGTATGAATGTGTGTGTGAATGGGTGAATGCTGACATGTAAAGCACACTGAGTGCTCAGAAGACTAGAACGATGAAGAAAATGCAAGTCCACTTACCATAAAAACTGTTACATGTTAGAATATGTGACCTTTTAGTTTCACCTTCATTTTTTCATTTGACATGTGCCAAATAAGCCATTGATTTGTCGATTCACCAGTTGGTATGTATGATATGGGACTGATGTTCTTGTTCAATGGCAAAGGCTGTACCACTGAGACTAAGATCAAAATCTTCCAACGTCATTGCTGTAAGTTAATATTTATGTAGACAAACAGCCCCGGTGTTGCATCAGCATCTGTACAAACTCCCAAGTCACAGTTTGATCCCTCAATTATCAGATTAGCCCGTCTAATTGGACAATATGGTTTCCCCGGGGACTGGGCCTTGCCTTATCACAGAAATTCTTTCTGCCCTGCACAATTTGGTGAGATAAATGTAATGGTATCAGTGTTCAAGTGTGTGCCTGGGTGGTCTCAGTTGCATTTCTAATGATGCTGCGCCTTTCCCAGAACAAGTGGAAATACCTCAGTGATGCACCGTGAAAAGAGAGACGAGGAAAGAAGGAAAACTCCCACTGGGCCTCAGAATTCTCACACAAAGGACATCCAACACTTCAGAGGAGCAGGCAGCCTAATAACGCTGTTTCTGCTGCATTTAAACTTACATCCACTCTGACCACAAACCAGATGACCCATAGATCCAACCAACTGGTCATTAGATGTTGTTACAGCACATCAATTCTTAAAAAGGACCTTCAAGACAGAGTTGCACAACCAACATCCCATTAAACATGTCAGTATAATGTCAAAGACAAACTTTTAAAAAGGTAAAATTTGAGAAATTCAGCCAAACCAACAATACTACAATTTAAAAACAATGTCACAAGCAAAGGTCCAGCATTCATGGATTCATGAAAGTTTCACCCAATAAACTTACAACAGTATTATCTGCAAAATGCACTTGCAGAATGAAAAGTACCCTCATGCAGAATGGTGCCTTTTGGCATGTCCTATATTAATAATTATACTATTGGGTTATTATTATTATTGATGCATTAACATATAAACAAGATATTAATGTTACTGCTTGAGGTAAAGATAATTTTAACTGCTTTTCATGCTTTACTATTGGATAGTTTTATCTATGACAATACATCAAACAACTGTCAGATAATTGTAGTGGAGTAAATAGTATACTATTTACTGCTGAAATGTAGTGGAGTAAAAGTGTACAGTACTCAACAAAACTGTACTTGAGTACATTAGTTGAGTAAATGTACTTTCAAGCTTTCCAGTACTGCTGGGCTGTATACTGCACAGACTAAAATGTAGAGAATGCGAAAAAGGAAGCACATGTAAGTTACTTTTTCTTTAATAAATGCTGGCATCATAATTTACACCTTGCTTTTTTCTTTCAGAAATGTATTTTAAGTCATGATGTCTGGACACAGAATATGCAACAATAATAAAATAAATGCATATTCAGTATACTGCCATGGTATTTGTCATTTTACTTTGAAGGCTGTTCCTGAGAACGGAAAGCCGGAAGTAGTCACATGATACCGGATACGGTCGCTGCAGTACAACCGCTGTAAACTGTAAGCTCCTTTTTTCTTAAACATATTTTTCTCCTAAATGCTCGAGGTACAGTCAGACGTTGTTGTGGTAGGAAATGTGATAATATAAGCGGGTTGTAATATTACGGCGAACGCAAATGACAGCCACTGCTAACCCTTCCGCTACAGCGAATAGCTTGCTAGCGAGCACAGGTTAGCTGAAGCTAACGTTAGATGTTAAATTTGTCAACAAATGGTGGTTCTCCTTCCTCTAAAATCACCGGTGGGTTGTTTGGTATGTTGCACCGGGCGTCTGTGATAGCAGAAACGGCTAACAGATGTGGCTGCTGTGGTCTTGCACCGTCTTGACGGCAGTATGATGAGCTGAACCACACTGCATTGAAACATCTGACAATGTTTACAAGGTGCTGTTGTGTTGTTTGTGTCGGAGAACATGTCTCAAGGCTTTTTGATTACATTAACGCATTCTAGTAAATTCGACATGTTAGTACTTCACCCAGCTGTACTCGTTGTCTTATTAAGCTCTGATCACTGGTATTATAACTGCTTTATCTTTCAAACCTATCATGTATAGATCTCGCGCCATCTTTCTGTCTTTTTACTCTGCCTTTTGCTTGTCTTCAAGTAGTGATTCGTGCAGAGTTTATTCATACAGTTAATATAATATTAAGAAAGTCGTTTGTGATGTTTATAGCGCTAAAAAAATCCCTGCAAATATACAAAATATATACCAAGTTTAAATCAATAGGAGCAGTATCCCCTTTCCTCCTCAAACACCTCCCTCTTTAACCCCTCCATCCTATCCTCCAACCAGCACTGGTCATCACTCACATTAAGTAAAGTAGTGATGATGGTGTGATTGTGATAGCTTGAAAAATCAGTTAGGGAGTGTTTTATGTATGAGAGAACCTACAGTGGCTACTCATTGCCAGGTGGCATGATTTATCTCCAAGCCTCTATAATCATGGTGCAGTCCATTCCAATGTAAATAGATTAAGTAACTGCCTTTTAACACAGAAATAATGGTTGCCTATTACAGGGTCTATAAAAACAAAGAATGATGAATGAATGTATTGCATTTAACACCTTGCTTATACTTGGGAAATGATTCATGTTTACAGATGGGAATGAGCCAAAAGAAAGAAATGATCACACCAAATGACCTCATGTGACTCAGAAGGGCAGACGTCCATTGATTGAGGACACTTTGATGAGAATAAACATTAGAAAGCTGTAAATGAGGTTATAATGCATCACTACTTCATTGATTATAGATGGCAAATTATTGGTTAACATTCCATTAAGCAGCTTGATTACAAGTAAAATAGTTTTCAACCTTGTCTCAATGCTGTGTCAAAGATAGATTATCTGTACTGAACAAAATTATTTGTTTGCCATTAGCAACAATTTGTTGGTTTGTTTTGCAAACTGCATCTCAGCCCTCCTCTTCAGGAATGATGATATCATTTTTGTAAGTATAACATATGTTAAGATGGGAATGACATCCCCTCTCCCCTCTGTCTCCCACACATTGTGCTCATCTCCATGAGTTCATGTGTATTTTTCGCACTGTAAGGTGCACCAGATTATAAGGTGTACTATCAATGCACGTGTCTATTTTCATACATAAGGTGCACCAGGGGCTGCACGGTGGTGCAGTGGTTAGCGCTGTCTCCTCACAGCAAGAGGGTCGCAGGTTCGAATCCGGGCTTGGGACTCTTCTGTGTGGAGTTTGCATGTTCTCCCTGTGTAAGCGTGGGTTTTCTCCGGGTACTCCGGCTTCCTCCCACCGTCCAAAGACATGCTGTTTAGGTTAATTGATGACTCTAAATTGCCCATAGGTGTGGATGTGAGCGTGAATGGTTGTCTGTCTCTATGTTGTCTGTCTCTATGTGTCCTGCGATGGACTGGCGACCTGTCCAGGGTGAACCCCGCCTTCGCCCAATGCCAGCTGGGATCGGCTCCAGCCCCCCCGCGACCCCTAACGGGATAAGTGGTTGACGATGGATGGATGGAAGGTGCACCAGATTATAAGGCGCAATATCAATGAACATGTCTATTTTCATACATAAGACGCTCTTGTCATTAGCTGAGCCAGTCTCGTTGCTGTTAGTCAGTGATGATTTCGGCTTTTGTGAAAGCTCGGACGACATCTTACGCTGATATCTTGGCCCAGGCACCCACGAGCCATTGGCAGATAGTGGAGTATCAATATCTAGTGGTTGGAGTTCTTTAGTTAATCCACCCGGAATGATGGAAAGCTCCGAATTAGTTTTCTTCACTTGGGCTTTGACAGTGTCGGTGAGTGCCGTAATGCCCCAACAATCCATCCAACGGTGCAGCTTTGTAGCTTACCAAAGTTGTAATAAAACATTTTGACAGATTTTTGAGCACCCTGTACCACATAAAATTGGTTCGAGGTCACTAAGCACAACCAGAATTGATACATAATGTGCGCCAGATTATAAACCGCACTGTCGATTTTTGAGAAAATTAAAGGATTTTAAGTGTGCCTTATAGTGCGAAAAATGCTGTAAGTTTGGGGCATAACTACATGCAAATACAGTCCCCTCCAAAACTATTGGAACAGTGAGGCCAATTCCTTTATGTTTGCTGTACACTGAAAATATATATCAAAACTAATCAAAGATGAATATGAGACACGAGATCAGCATTTCAGCTTCTATTTCCAGGTATTTACATCTTGATCTGTTACACAACTTAGAAGACAGCATCGTTTGTAACAAACACCAAATTTTTAGGTGAGCCAAAGTACAGGAACTGATAGACTTTAAATAGATTAAAACGAATAATACTTAATATTATGGGGTCAAATCCTTTGTTTGCAATAACTTCATCAAGCCTGCGACCCACTGACATCACCAAACTTTTACATTCTTCTTTTGTGATGCTTTTCCAGGCTTTCACCGTAGCCTCTTTCAGTTGTTTGTTTTTGTCTCATCTTTAGCAGGTAAAATGCTGCTCAATAGCGTTTAAGTCTGGAGATTGACTTGGTCGGTCTAAAACCTTCCACTTCTTTCCCCTGATGAACTCCTTCATTGTTCTGACAGTGTGTTTTGGGTTGTTGTCTTGCTGCATGATGAAGGATCTCCTGATCAGTTTGGTTGCATCTAAATTGTCAGACTAAATGTTTTTGTAGACATCTGAGTTCATTTTGCTGCTGCCAACATGTGTTACATCATCAACTGCTGATGTTTTCATTGGTCTACCAGTTCAACGTCTGTTGATCAGTACACCGCTGGCTTCTTTCCTCTTCAGGAAGATCCAAATGGTTGTACTGGCTATGGCCAGTGTTTGTGCAACGGCTCTGATTCATTTTCTCATCTTCTCTCAGCTTTTAAGTTGCTTGCTTTTCTCCAGTCTTCATATTGGTTACACCATTTTAACTGAGTGCAGTCTGCACAGGCAAAACGCAAAGCTGAAACTGGGAGTAGACATTCAGCGCTAATTATGAATCATGAAAAAATTGGACGTTTAGAAATAGACACTGTAATAACAATAATCTCTTTAGTTTTTATGTTAAGCTGCTATTAATTCAGATTTAAGCTTGAATTAATTGCTGCATCTGTAAGACTTATCAAGAGTTGGAGTTGGTGCTATAAGACTGCAACTAATTCAGATTTTCATTATTATTTATTATTAATCAGCTGATTATTTTCTTGTTTAATCGGTTGATTGCTTTGCCTTACGAATGTCAGAAAATAGTGAAAAATGCCTGTATTAATTCCCCACAACTCAAGGAGATGTAGTGGAAGTGCTTGTTTTATTCAACCAACAGTCGAAACTCCAAAGGCATTTTCATTTATGACAAAAAGGCATCAAATCTTTATCATTATCATTAGATATTGTGCCGTCCTTGTTGCAACATGTGTGAAAATTGCGAATAGAAATAGGGTTTTAAGTAGAGCTGCAACAATTCAACAATTAGTTAAACTATTAAATTATTATTATTATTATATAAATTATTTTGATAATCAATTAATCGGTTTGACTAATTTTGTAAGAAAATAAGTCAAAGTTCTCTGATTCCAGCTTCTTGAATATGAATATTAGACTCCCCATGTGCCAAGTCCTTGCTGCAGCGGCCCCGGGTTCGAATCCTGCCCAGAGCCCTTTGCTGCACGTCATCTCCTCTGTTGCTATCAATAAATGAAAAAAAAAACCCTCTCCAAAAAATAATACTTAAAAAAATATGAATATTTGCTGGCTTCATTACTCCTCTATGACTGTAAACTGAGTATTTTTCAGTTATAGACAAAACAAGACATTTGAAGATGTCATTTTTTGGCTTTGGGAAACACTGATCTGCATTTTTCACCATTTTCTGACATTTTATTGACAAAACAACTAATGGATTAATTGAGAAAATAATCAACAGATTAATGGACAATGAAAATAACTGTTAGTTGCAGCCCTAGTTTTAGACACCCAGCCTACATCGAACTGTGATCAGATGAGTCAGGTTTGGTATTTGGGCCTTAAAGATTTTGTTTTATAAAAACAAATTTAGTTGCAGTGATGATGTGAGCTCAGCTTATTTTGTTTTAGAAAAGTCAGATAAAGCCAGTGTTACTTTGAAATCAAGAAAGCACTGTTTCAGCTGTGGTTGCACTTACAGTTGTTTTCTAGTAGGTCTTAAGGGTTACTTAAAAAACTTCCCTGTCCTCCAACAGACACCTCACAACCTCATTAAGTGAAGTGTTTTCAAACAGAACTGAGTCTAACCCTCTATAGTCTCTGCGCTTGTGTACTTTTGTCAAATATTGTCATAACGTACCTTCTTGAAATAGTTTTTTTCAGGGGAAACAGTACCTTGCCATGTGTGTTTGTTCCTCTGATTGATTATATGAGAGAGTGAATGAGAGTTATTGATTGACAGGTCGGTTGCAGACAGGCGCCACGTCGCAGGAATAAGTTGTCATTGAGCTCCTCCATCATTTGTGTCGACGTCCATGCTAACAAGTCCTCAGCCCACAGAGCTCTGTGTACCTCCTCTTCCCCAAAGTCAGCACTGCTTGGTTGGGGGATGGCGGGGGCAATGCTACTCTGATCCATTTCCTGCCCCCCTCTTGGGGCTCTAATTGAAAAATTTGGGTGGCCCTGCTTGTTTGTTTTGGTGGAATGTGGTGGGTTGTGTTTTTTTGAGGCTTTTCCTCAGTGCTGCTGCTCCGTAGACCTCGGGGTGAATCTAGCGACGGGGGTCAGGCCGAGCCTTGTTTATGAAGCGGCACTTCTCCCTCACCCCTGTCTGCTCTCTGTGGTTCGCCCCACCTGGTAGCCTCCTCCCTGCTGACAGGCTTGCTGGGTCCACTGGTTTTCACAGTATGGTTTCTGTGACCCAGTCAGACCTGGACAGACAGACAAGAGCAGCTTTGGGCTGGAAAACAGGTCACAGAACAGCTCAAAGAGACAAGCTCGATACTAATGGAGTGAGTCCCCGTATTTAGTGTAGATTCAGACTCATGGAAACAAGTAGTTGATAATAGCGTGACAGAATTTGACACAAAACGAATTTATAATTGCTGTGTTATGTGACAGTAAACTGAATATTTAGGGTTTTAGCTGGTTATTCAGACAAAACAATTTTAAGATATTGCATTAGGCTGCACTACAGATCTTTTCAATATGTTATGTGTTAATTGCAGCCGTAATTGACTATGTAATTACTCAATTTACAGAGCAGTAATCAACATCCATTTTGATAAGTGATTAAGCTTTGTGGTTTTGAATTATTGACAATTTAATATTTACTGTTTCCAGCTTTGAAAATCTGTGTGTATAAAAGATATCACTTTTCTGCTATTATTAGGTAACTTACTATTTTTGACCCCTATTAATTGATTCATTTTTTAAAAAAATGTTTTGCAATGATTTTTTAGCATTCTATTATATTATGAATTGAATATTTAATCATTTAGAATATGAGTTCAGGCATTGATCTTTGGGCCAGACAGAAAAAAACTTTTGAAGACATCAGTTTGGGTTTTGAGAAATCATGATGGTAGATGAGTATTTTACTGAACAAACAAACAATGATTTATCCACAGTGTAACTGACAGATTTGTTGCAGCCCTATGAACAATTAACTAATTAATTGAAAAATATGTTAATTCATGACAATATTAATAAGTAGTTGCAAGTCTTAGTAAAATGGTTGATTTGTATTGCTTGTATAATTCATGGTAGTATGTGACTGAAGATGGTTCTCACGCTGATGGTGTGTTTTTTATGTAAAGCAGCAGAGTTTTAGCTCATGAAGGTTCAAATCTCTCCATTTCCCCATGTCATTGGGCAAAGCCGCCTGTCTCCAGTCTCTTAATCCTCTGAAAACATCTTCCTTCATCTGCAGGCCCGTACTTCATATTTCTGTTTATTGTTCCAGGATTTTTATATGGGAAATTGGGGACTTCACTTCGTTAGGCCTGACTCAGAAAAGCACTTGAGACTGACAAACAAACAAACAGACAGCCCTAAAGATAACAAAGCTTGCGGGCAGACATCATGATGGTCGGATAGCGAGCCAGAGGCGCACATCTGATCGCTCTGTCCTCTTTCTCTGTCACGAAAGACTCTCCTTGAACGCCGGGCCCACATGCACTGGGGCTGCTGACTCATTGTGGAAGAATGATGACTGGACAGTGGTCGCAGGCAGCATCTGTTTCAAACAGAACCTGCGCAGTTCATGTTATCCATTTATGTGAAATGCGATACAGTTGACACACATTATGGTCAATTTGTCTACGTTGCCCTCTCCACATCTTAGAGGCCCGGGTGTGAGCGAACACTGTGGGGGATTGTTCAAAGCTTCGCCCAGGCTGTGTGATCAGACCAGTCATCTCAGGCTGGGTGATGTTTGGTCCGCTCTGTCCATTCAGAGGAGACGGGAGGGGGATCTTTGATGGAATCTGGTGTTTGTGTAATGTTGGGGAGCACAGAGTGAAATGGTGTGTGTGTGTGTGTGTGTGTGTGTGTGTGTGTGTGTGTGTGTGTGTGTGTGTGTGTGTGTGTGTGTGTGTGTGTGTGTGTGTGTGTGTGTGTAGAGTGCGTTAGCTGCTCTCATGGAGACGGAGGGGGTGAGGGTGATGAGCTGTCTAAATGGGTCTCTTTGTGCCCCCTAACCCATCACACTCTCTCTCTCCACACACACACACACACACACACACACACACACACACACATACACACACTTGCCAATCACTGCCATATGTGAGTCACCTTTGAGCTCTGAGCAGTATAGGATCTAAGGTATGAACGCCTTATTCATGAGATCATGCAGACGGCATGTGTGTGTTGATGCCGTGGATCAGGTAGATGGATCCTCATGTCCGTGGTGCTGCAAAGATTTTGTCATGTTTTGAGGTTGTTGAAATGGTAAGGTCACAGTTTGGAGGAGGACTTGTGTGTTTAAATCCCTGGTCATTTATTTTGTTGCATCATTAAGATTTTTGTTATCCAGATGTTTGTCTTAGGTATACCTTCGTCCCTTTATTTGATAGCACAGCGTGGAGACAGACAAATGGGGAGAGAACAAGGGGGGTATGACATCCAACAAAGCTCCCTGTTTGAACCAGGGACATTACAATTACATCGCTAATATTAGTTATTATAATTAAGTCTGAGTCATTATGGTAGATCCACAACTAACAAATGTTTTAGTTTTGTGAAAAATATGATGCTTTTTTAAAATTTATCATTTAAGTGATGTACAAAATGATGTCTCACATGTCTAAAACCCCAAAATCCCCTATTTGCAATGATGTACAGCTAACAAAAAGCAGAAAATCCTCACCTTGGAGAAGCTGGAATCAGTAAATGATTGTGATTTTTGTCTTATGTCTATTAAATAATTCATAATGATTAATCAACTAATTACCATATTCATAAATTCAAAGTAATTGTATGTTAATATCTACTTTCAATTGACAAGATTGTCTCTGGATAATTTTGTCCAGTCCAAGAGTCCAAGCATATTATGATTAGTTAATTCTTCTGTATGTACTGAAAGACAGTTACAGCAATGGGCATAAATTGTATCATTTTATATATTTTTTACATTATTTATTTATTTTGATATTAGAAATGTTTTCTTTATATTGTGATATAAATTTTAAAAATAAAAGTAATTGTAATTGCTGTTTTATTTTTATTATTTTTTAGCACTATTTATCCCAAACCATTTTTTTTCTCTTTTTTGTATTTGGTATTTATTATTTTAGTGTATGTAAAATATAGTTCTCTTATTAGTGTGAATGCTCTTCCCTGCAGGCCAGTTTGAAACAAACAGTTGTGATGGGTCAGACAGTTTACCGGTGAATGAGGAACTCTTGCTTTCATGCACCAGAGCGTGTAGTTGAAATGCAATGCATCAATAACATGATTAATTGTATAAGCTAAAATCATGATTGTGATCACGAAATGATTTTCTATTAGCCTTCCTTTTATGTCTTCCTTTTTCATAAAAAAAAAAAGAAATCCATTGCTGCCATCTATAGCCCAAACCATTGAGCACAGCATGTTGTGCTGTACTGCGTGTGGCATGTTGGAAATTAAATGGTTTCATGTGACAAAGAGATTTGTTTAGAGCTTTAATGAAAAGTCTTTCCTATGTGTCTGCATGCTCCAGCACAAGGCCAAGGAAGGGCTGTCACTTGTTAGCAGCGCTGCAAGAAGATCCCAAGCCTCAGACTTCCACAGCTACCACACAGATTAGAGCCAACCCTGCTGTTTGTAAGTCAGCCTCCAAGGAAAACAAACCTGCCTTTTTAGCCCTATTACCAGAGAGAGAGGTTGGGGTTGGGGCCGGGGGGCTAAGAGCATCATGGTTGGAAGAGAAGCGAGCGAGAGGAGAGGGGCTAAATCTGGTTGTGTGTTGTCATTGATTAAATTTAGCCTTCACAGTAGGACATGGTTTGACACATGTTGGAAAAGAGAGGGGTATTACTCTTGTGGGGATCCTCTGATGCCCCCTAGAGGTTAATACCTTTATCCTGCTTGTGGAAAATGCCGCCCACCTCATAAGTTTCCAGTTGGAGCTTCAGAAACCTTTTCTTTTGTTTCCCTCTTCATGCTACTTTAAGGAAAAAATTCACTGTTTGTCTCCGGCCTGTATAAAGTTATACTTTCTATTGCCTAGTTTACAGGGTGTTTGTGGTGGTGTGTGACACTAGACTTGTGAAAGAGTCTGCTTGGTTTCTGCGTGACTTATTGCGTGTGTGCGCGGGCATGCATGTGCACGTGCACGCCGGTGTTATAGAGAGGGGTCTGGGCAGTGTTCCCGTGTCCATGCACAGCCCCCAGAGTAAAGTAAACACAGCGGCTCTTTTCTCATCCCAGCCGTCAGCAGGCTCTCCCCAGGCCCGCGCCAGAGACCACACACCCAGACCACACACACACACACACACACACACACACACACACACACACACACACACACACACACACACACACACACACACACACACACACACACACACTGCCCAGGCCTCTCCGCAGATCCTTCCACATACTCGCATACGCACAGACCACACAACACTCAGCTCGGGCCCCTCGCACGCAACCTAGCTGAGCTGTCATTCTGCCCAGTGTGTGTGAGTGTGTGTTTGTGTGTGTAAGTGTGCGTGTGCGTGCTGGCTATCTGTGTGTTTGTGCACGTGTATTTCTAAGATGGGCGGGCGGGAATCTAGAAACACTCCTGGAAGCAGAATCTGAATTGTACAAAATAAAGATCCCAGCCCCTGGCCGCTCCCACTCTAAACATATGGGATTGATGAAGGGTACACCGAGCTCTTGTTTTAGGCCTGTTAACCTCTTATCTTCTTCATGTCAGATCCACAGCCCCTCCATTTCCTCTGACAAGAGAAGGGCAGCAGCAACAACATGAGCTAAATCCCATTGGAGTTTTCTAGTTAACTCTAGGATGTCAGGGCGACTGGGGGGGGGTTGGTTCCCAGAAAGGTTCCTACTCTTGGAGGTTTCTAGGTCAGTTCATATGCTGCTGTCCCACTGTAGCTTTTTATACATCAGTGTTATTGTTGGGCTGTACTTTTCCTTACATATATGTAAATGTGAATGAAATATGAAATTGTGAATTTCTCCACTGTGGGACCAATAAAGGAATATCTTATCTTATCTTATATATTCTAACAAGTCTTGTGATCTTCACTTCGTGCCCCAAGCCAAGTATTCAGCAATTGATAGATTGTAAGCCGGTGAGACTTCCGTATTAAGTAGAGATGCACCGATCTGAGTTTTTCAGTCTCGATAGTGATACCTGGGCTTTGGGTATCGGGCGATACCAAGTACCGATCTGACACCACTGTTTAATTAATAATCTGTATGCCTCACTGTGTGGAAGTAACTGGGATCATTCTTTCATGTCAGGCATCATCACGCTTGTCTTAAACTTTGCTTTCCTAGCATTGTAAAACAAATTGTGACCAGTAAATATGTAGATAGAAATCTATTTATTTGTAATTTATTATTAAAATAATAAGAGAAGATATGCCTTTATTAGCTTCACAGTGGGAAAATTTGCAGTACAAAGGGCTTGTCTGGGATTTAAACCCGGGACTTCTCACACCCAGAGAAAGAATGCAGCAACATATTGGTCAAAACTTTAACAGGAATTAAAATTCCAGTATATAATGTATACTGTATAGTATAGAAACTTAGAATTGTATTGAATACGTTGGCACCATTGTCATCAATACCCGATCCAGCTATCTGAGCCTGTATCGGCCTGATATCCAATCTGGCATCGGTATCGGTGCATCCCTAGTGTTGAGGAGGATTTCACACGATCAGTCTCATAACTCATTTCTCAAAGTCATTGGTGGGAAGTAATTAGTTTGGTACCTGATAAATCAAGGCAGGATCCCAACATTTAATTTTTGTGACCCCAACCATTTAAAATTAAGGTATGTCCTTGTTATTGGATATTTAAAAAAAAAATACAGCCAGGTATTTTAATGATTATTTATTAAATTGGCTAACGTTTTATTGATCACTAGTAGAGATACACTAGTATGTTATTATGCACACCTATCCTGTACAAGCTCAGCTCTGCCATAAATTCTAACTTTATTTTAATTTTTGGTGAAATTGTCAAAAATATGTGATTTGAATAACATATTTATTACTGATGCCATAGTCAAAGGTGGTATTGTACTGGGCTGCTTTTTATTTTATTTGAATTTATTTTATTGAAAGGTGTTTCTAATGTTTTGTACTTTATTTACATACATGGCAGGGGAAGGATATTAGAAACACATGTGAACTGTACATAATAAAGTGGTCACTGAATATAAAGCACAATATCTGGACAACTTACCATGTCTGATGAGACAGTTGTGCACTCACATGCCGCTGCAGCATGAAGTCTGTTGAATGCCAAGTTGCATCAGGTTGCAGTTCTGTCACGTAGGGTTGCATCTAATTTTCATTATACAATAAGGAATGACTTGACCAATGAATTAATAATTTGGTGTAAAATCTAGGAAAATAGTGAAAGATCATGAGGTCCACTGGTCAAGGGTGATTGTTTCAGCTTTATGGTAAAGGTGAAGGGTCATGCAACATACATCATTCAAGCAAACATGGTTTTTTTTGTTTTGGGATTGAACTAAAAAAACTAATTTAATTTAAACTTTACTAACTTAATGCACTATTACTATACTAAAAATATATTTTATTTATTTATTTTTATCATGTGACCCTGTTTGGGTTAGAAAGAATTGTATAAGTCATTTATCAAGCTACAATGCCAAACACTGCTTGTCCCAGCTTCTCCATTGAGAGGTTTATCTGTTTTTCTGTTTTTATCACTGTAAACTTGAATATGTTTTAGCCACGGCTGGCCTCACCAAACTAGCAATATGAAGATGAATTAGTCTCTGTGAGAGTGTGATTTACATATTATTTATTTATTTATTTTTAGGGCTCAAATACCAGTTTTTGGGCTTTGAATCTTCGGTGAGAAATATTTGAAGGTGTTTGCGGCTCAGCGGGCTGACATGTTCTTCTGTCTGGCTCTCTCCATCTCCCCCGTTTCAGTGCACGAGACACTGCTGCTGCTGCACGACTGTTCTCACATGCACCTCTACAAAAAACAAACAGTGATCTGACAATAACTAACAATATTCCTTATTTCATGAGCTATTTTGTATTTATACATTATTATTACATAGTTATGTATAGATAGTGAAAAAAATATTTGAATGAAACATTCAAATAGTTATTTGAATGTTGATTGCCATGGCAGTGGTCAAAGCTTTGAAGCGTATATGATTAATATTATTTAATGATATGTCTAATAATAGATTAAAATATTCAGATGTTGCAGCCCTGGTTTATGGCTCCTGATGCATGTACTAGCTGCTACAAGTAGACTAATCAGTGTCATGCCCTGTCAGTTTCGATGTCGTTTGATAATGGCGCCCCCGTTGGCTTTTGGAAGTCTTCTTGCACCTACAGCTAGTTAGTGACCCTGTAACTGTATAAAGGGTTACCACCGTGAACTTGTTGCAGGTCCGCTCCATGTGAACTTCTGCATTGTTTATGGGGAATGTGTGTTGGCTGCCGAGCAAAAGGGCGGAAGCCTCGTTCACGCTGCTCCAGAGAGTCCAGATTGGTCAGCCTCTTTGAGACCTGGCAGTAATTTATTAGCAAACATCTGTGCTGCTGAAATACATCCCTTCATATTTTCATGTGGAATCTTTCCCTGTCTTCCTTTTGCTCAGCCACGACATGAACTGATTTGCATGGGTGCTTCTTCGTTGGTACCATAATCTGTACTGTATTGTGTGGGCTTATGTGGAATGATTGGGGAGGCCAGGTTTATTTATCCTTCGTTTTGTGGTTTACATTCTTCCTTTCCTCCCTGCTCTCTGTCTGCTCCTTCATTCTTGGCTCCCTTCTCTATTTTTCTTATTATCTGAGAGATAACTGCTGCAATGCATACATTGTTTGGAGACCTGCAGGGTGGGAAATTAACACTAGCTGACAACCAAACGTTGTTAAAAAAAAATCTAAATATCTGGGTGCCTGGTAATTTAGTCAAAGCGACTGGTGAATTAAAAAAAATAATTTAGCAAATTTGTTATTGTCAGGAGAGGTTTGTTCACCAGCAACAGTTCGAAGTTGACATAAATGTTATTTTTTATCCCCCTTTTAACACCTGCTGGTATTGTTTATTGCAGAAATTTCTAGTATCGTTTAGGGTGGTTTTTGTGGTCGTTTGACAATGATTTGTCCATTTTTACAGCAATAATTTGGCTATGTTATATCTACCTAAGCTATTTCAGCTTCCAGCATTATAACTATAGATTATTATTGGATTTTTTTTTTATTTTTTAGATAATACATTTTGTTGATGCTCTGATTATTTTATTATGAAGTTTGTTGAGTTTTGTGTTACTCACCTCTTATGCATGCCTCCCTCTGCCTGTCTTTTTCCATGTCCAGGTGCTGATTGACCCAGTGTTCCTGTCTGCCTCAGGCCACCATGTCTCGTGCCCGTCAGCCCCCGCTGGTCACGGGCATCTCGCCCAAGGAGGGTGCGGCTTGGACCAAAGTCACCATCCGTGGAGAAAACCTGGGCACGGGCCCAGCCGACCTCATCGGTAAAGCATTTATAGCAACACGACTAACCACACATGCAGCTCTGTTTTACTAAACTGTTGCCGATTCTATATTTGTTTAATTTTTTTTTAATTAAGTTATGTTTAGCAATATTGATTTTCATGGGAAATGAAGACATCCATATTCATCCTTTACATTCTTCCACTTAATATTTTTTCTTTAGTCTACTTAATAAAGTAGAAATATAACTGAATATGTCAAGATAAACATACAGTCTGTATATATTTCTTAAATCATGACATGAATATATAATGTCAACACATTATGTAATTAACATTTATTTGTTTTATGGTAAATGATAGTTCTTGGGTGATTATTTTACTGTTTCTGTATCTGTTAGTTGTTTTTGTTGAAAAAGAGGAACGCTGATGTTGAGTAAATATAGCTGCTTTAGTTTTATCATCTAATTTCTGCTCTGGTATGTAGAGTATTTTGTATTAACTGATTTTATTAACTTATCCATCAACAAACCACAGCGGCCCCCTTTTTTAAACAAGCTGGTGTAAAGTTTGTTTTTGTTTATATGATACGTAAGTGGACAGGACGCCTGATTGTTTCCCCCCTCTGGAATAAGAATTTCATCAGTTTTTATTGTTAGAATTAGATTTGTCATAGACATACATACAGTGCTTTTCACTATTTAGGTTTTACTTTAATGTCAATTTGATAAGTTGAGTAGTTAAAGGAAAACGTCTAAACTTCATCAAGTGGCAAGCATTTTTGTAGGAAAAAAAGTTTTTGTTTTTTTTGTTTTTTTTTTACATTTCATGGACATACAAACATAACTATAATTAACTGTTAATTTAAACTGGCTTCATACACACATATTTAACATATTTAAATGTTTGTTGCACAATAAGTATTTTCTAAATAGAGGCAGTTTAGTTCTTACTAAAAATTTTGTTGACAAAGTGAAAGAAAATTAATCTGAAAATTTAAATCTGTTGCAATTACAATATGAGATACATCTTTTGTGAATTTATTCTACATGTAAAAATATTTAATTTGAAGTGTTCTTTGAAAAAATGTCCAGCAACTTTAGTCGAGAAAACAAACTTAACAAAAAACTCCCGCAGACCAACCAAATAAAAATATTTAGATACTGCTATGTAATTCAGTTTTGCTTCTTTTGCGACAACTCTGCCAACTCTTTCTGCAACATTTTTGTTTGTGTAAATATTTAGATGCTGTATGCCTAGTTTGAGAAACTCAAGAGATTATTAACATGCGATAATGTGAAAATAGAATTGTATTTTTTTCTGATTTTCAAGAGCCACACACACAGATAGACCACCTCCATCTTGTTCTCATTATGTGTTAGAACGTCACAGTTTTTCTGTGCCGATATTTTCCCTTACATTCGCCAATTCCTCCTCTACCCTACTTCTTTGGTTTGAGCGGCAGTGGGGAAGGGGGGCAGTCCACTCACTGCTCCATGCTTGAAAAGCCGTGCTCTGGCCAGTGATAAGGCTCTGTTTCTGACCATGAATGTCCCTGGGGCCTGGAATTAGACAATTAGATATGCACAAATGTGTGTGAGTGCTTATGTGTTCAAACAAAGTGGCCAGCAGAGAACAGAGGCAGGAAATGGGGCTCTAATTGGCATATTATTCACGGTTTTATGGGCTATTTGGTAATCAGCTTTCGCAGGCTTTTATGACATACACACGTGAAGCTTCCTGAATCCCCTCGGCTGGAACTGTCAAAGTAATCTTCGTGTCTGTCTTCTGGTGTCCAAATAGTTTTCAAGAGGATTTAAAAAGAGGACGACAGATGTAGGGGCAGAGTGCACATTGTGCCTGTAATGGGCCACTTAGCACTGAAGTGACACACATTCGCTTAAAGGAGCTCAGTGAGAGGAAGGAAGGTCATGGCCACCCACGCCCACCGTGACCTCAACTTGAACTCTGACCCCCTGGTGACAGTTTGACTAAACATGCTGATATGCCTATTCTGTCGGAGTGAGCTCTTCTTGTTATAGATAGTCTGTCTGTGTGTGTCGGTGCTACACGTTGTTTATTTGTGCTGTCACTTTGTGGCTGTATCTCTCAACCTTATCACCTTTTCCCCTCTGTCTCTTCCGTTTCAGGTCTGTCGATCTGCGGCCATAACTGTCTGCTGACAGCCGAGTGGATGTCAGCCAGCAAGATAGTGTGTCATGTGGGTCCTGCCAAAGACGACAAGGGAGAGATCATTGTCACCACCAAATCAGGGGGTCTCGGCACGTCCACGGTCTCATTCAAGCTGCTCAGGCCAGAGAGGATTGGTAAGACTTCCTAGCCTGGACGATAAAAGCTGCAACCAGGGCTACAGCTGATGATTATTTGCATTAGTGATTAAACTGTCTGACTCTGAACACTCTTTTTTAATGAACTGCTAAACTGTTTAGTTTATAAAATGTCAGAAAATATTGAAAGGTGCAAATCACAAGTTCTGAGAACTTTTAGCAAATCCTCAATTTTAAGGGGCTGAAACCTGCATTTTTGCTTGATAAACAATGAATTAATTGGTTTAATTTTAAAAAGAGCTGCTGATAAATGCTCCCAAAATTGCATGTTTATCCCAGTGGACCTAACAGCTTGTATGACACCCTCTCTGCTTGCAACCTTGATTTGGATAAAGACATTTTTAAAAAAATTTCACAAAAACCTCATCAGGAAAAAAAACAAAATGGTAGAATCCACTGGAAGAGGATCAGAGGAGGGGTCCTACAGTGGGCCTCATTTTTATCAAAAAAAAAAAAAAAAAGACATTCAAATTGACAAAACACAAGTACATAAAAAATAGTTTAGTACTTTGGTGACACATAATTGCTGATTTAAAAAAAAAAAAAAAAAAAAAAAAAACAGCAGAAAAAATAAATACAACACAAGCAAATTGAAAAATAAGCTGATGAACACACCTGCTCGTGTGACTTGTGTGTTGTGATTTGCTGAAGTCAACCACGCGATTGAGCTTTCATTTATTTTAATATTATCAATCTGGTTCCAGTATTTTGGGAGATACTGACTATACACTGCATTAGCCTTCACTGATGATGTGTCTCCTGTAAATGTCAGTTCCTGTGTATAACTTGAAGTATTTCTGTTTTTGCAGCACATTTCTTAATGCCCTGTATGTGTTGTTAAATTGTTTGTTTTATTTATTTGCAGCTTTTATTAAATGTATTGCAGTGTGTTGAGCTATTTTGGCCACTGTAGAGGACCTACAAACGTGTATAATGTGCCGTATGTGCAGGGTAGAGTAGACAGACTTTGCACTAGTTTAATTACAATAAAGAGAAACATAGTTAAAATATTAAGTAAATAAACATTAAAATATATGTGGCTCTGCATAAATGTGCATGTTTGTATGTTTGAGAGAGTGTACGTCTGTGTGTTTGTGTGTGTGAGTGCACATCTGGGACGTGTTGTTGAGTTCATTGACGCGTGTCTCTCCTCTCCTGTCCTGCCCTGTCCTGCAGGTATCCTGGATCAGTCCGCTGTGTGGGTGGATGAGATGAACTACTACGACATGAGGACCGACCGCAACAAAGGCATCTCCCCCCTCTCCCTGCGACCCAGCAATCCACTGGGCATCGAGATAGACAAGTACGGATGGAGAACACACAAACGTACGCACACAAGCACCGCTCGGCACAATCACACCGTCATAAACACACTCGCTCTAGTCATTGAGTCATGGTTTACATCCCTAAACAGAGACAAACTCTCCCCATATGCTGGCGTTTGAAATATTATGCCAACACAGCAATGGCTGAGCGGCCTCTAACCGCCGCTCGCAGGGAGTGGAAACAGAATAATTGTGTATAAAGCAGAGAGGATGGCGATAGAAAGGGATTTGGAAAGAACTAAGGCAGCGACCCACACACACATGTTTGTGTACCGCCTCGGAGCAGGCAGCGTGGTGCTGCCTCCCACGCGCCTGGCAGGGAGTGCAGCAGTTGTAATATATAGTTTGTGTTGTCAGGTTCTGGCATTTCTGGGTTAGTGTTTGTTTGGTTTAGAGGGGCCGGGGGCAAGTGACCGCTCGTGGCCAGAGACGAGACCCCCATAAACAGGCTGTACCATTCACTCGTCTCCCAGGGTTGCGTTAAATATCCAGTATAAAACTAGGCTACACAATTTTCTTTGACAGTAATATGATGATCTGATAAAGGGAGAATAAAACACTCGTTAACCTCTGTGTTGTGTCTCAAGGGTCAAAAGTGACACGCCACTATGTTTTATAGCAGTGAAAACACCCTAAATGATCAACTTGAAATTCAGAGATTTTTCCTAAAGTTTTCCTAAATACTTAAATCCAGTTAGGATACGGTGTTTAAAAAAAAAAAAGAGAGAAAGTGAAAAATGAAAAAATTAAACATTGCGTTTGTTAATATTTCCATGAAATCTGTACTTCACCAAAGTACAAAGATTGTCAAAGGGTCATTTTTGACCCATCAGTTACCATTTCTCAGGCTAGCCCCCTCGACGGTCCCACACATGACTCAAGTTCACAAAAAATAAAGGACTAGAAAGAAAGATATTCCTTTATTAGTCCCACAGTGGGGAAATTCAGTTTTACACTCTGTTGTTCACAGTACACAGTACATAGTACATATACATGTCAATGGAGAGATGTCAGAGTGAGGGGGCTGCTCCTGACAAGCGCCCAGAGCAGTTGGGGGTTTGGTGCCTTGCTCAGGGGCACCTCGGCAGTGCCCAAGAGGTAAACTGGCACCTCTCCAGCAACCAGTTGGTCTTGGTCCATGGGGGTTTTGAACCCGGGTCCTCCACATCCTAACCCAAGTCCTTACGGACTGAGCTACTGCCGCCCCCCACTATAAAACAAATGAGAAATATTTCTGTAAAGTCCATGCACACAGACTTGCATCCTGCCCTACATGTGCTAATTAATTAACTAACTAGCTAACTAACTTTATTGATTTGTGTTCCTCCCATTTTTTTTTTTTGTTTTGAAGATTTTATTGTTGTTTATACACTTTGTGGTGGGAGCAGCAGTTACAAAATTGGAGAAGACTAGTATTTTGTAGTTGGATGCCTCATTGTACAGTATATAACAATATAAATGTTTTTATTTCCTTTCAGTCTTTCTGAACTGCGAAGAGAGAAAACACGGATAATCACAAAGTTTGTGATGTATGATGGTTGTTTCTTCATGCATAATAGATTTGGGTTATACTGTATATTACAGTTAAGATGCTTTGTTTTAGAGATTTAGCAAAGGCACATCATTTTTGACCCTTAGGACAAGAGGAGTATACAGATGTTAAGACATCACAAGGGTTAAAGCATTAAATCGGAAGAGCAGTTTGTTAGTAAAAGAGCATCACTCTTGCGTGCATCTTAGTATGGTGATGTCACTGAATGGTTATTCAGCTGTAGCTGTTTGCACCAGCTGTTTATAGCGTCATACTTGACCTAGTTATAACGTAATAAGTGGAGATTGAAAAGTCACGAGATTAAAACAGATTGCACCACACAAACTATTCTGTATGTTGTTAGTAAATATCTCCACATGCTAAACTACAAAATTATAACAATAGTGATGCATGATAAGGTCTTTTAGGTAGGGTAATTGGATTTTTCCTTCACTCTGAACTATACAATATAACCAAGTAATACTGGCCATTGCAAATAACTTCAATATATTGCTTGCTGCAGTATCTTCAGAGATTATATTGTTGATTGCTGTGTGATTATACAGCTGTACAGATGTTTCCCAGCAACTGATTTAAATATGACGAAGAGCTTTTTTAGGGCTTTTCTAGCCAAGACATTCATTAAATTTTAACTGCAACCAAATTTAGTGAAACACAGCTATAAGTTACTAAGAAAGTAGTTAAGGACTTAAAACTTCAACTGTGTGATGCATTTATTGTTAGATATTTATTACCAATCTATGATTGGAAACTCTGTCTCATCTGGTCAAAGAATTGGATTCTCGTCATTTGGTACACAAGCCAGTCTCTCTCAGAGGTGTAATACTTGGATAATGCCAGCTAAAGCTAAAAGCTACGAACTTGTCTATTTAGTGTCTTCTGCAAACTGAACATGTGAGAGCTTACGGTGGCAGTTGAATGCTATCGGGAAGCTGGAGAGTGCCCTCAGTGAACCTTGTTTACTTTCATTCTAATACACTATTTGAAGGTACAGAAAAGGGCTCCAGTGGTCATTAAATGTAAGATTAGAGAGCAATAGTTGCACAGCAGTTGTATTGGACTGTCTTCAGTAAGTATCTTAGTCTGGTGTCTCCTGAGCTAAACTGAAAACAATGAGCATTATGAAGGGAATGAGACATTTTGTTTTGTCCTGTATTCCCTCAATTACATTCATTTCTTGTGTATTTATTTATTTCTTGAGTGTGAATTGCATCACACAGAAAAACACTGAAGGGGTTAAAACACATAACACTTAACTGATCTTTCCTACAGATACTTTATAACTTGAAGCTTATAATATGTAATATTATGTCATACATGACTGTATAGATTTTCTGTTTCACAGACCGTAGACCTTACTGTACTGTCTGTGTGTCAGTTTTTCTACATATGTGTGTGTGTGACTACAGAGTGGGTGGTGGTGGTGGTGGGGGGTTTGGTTTGTGTAGGCCACGGGTCATTAGTAGAGATCAAGCTTCCCTAATGAGTGCTGGGTCCTCCAGGGGCACCCAGGCGTCACACACTGCACTTCCCACGCCAAGCTCTCTCAGCCTGGGTACTTTTTGGCGCCACACTGCCCCCTGCTGGAGAAAGTAACTCCAACATCACATTAAAGAAAATGTCCCACAATTACAGAATTATATTGCCAATCCCTTCTCACTCATATTGCAGTACTATACTGTACTATACTGCACATCTGATCTTTTAATACAGTTGATTTCTGCTTTGTTTTGCCTTTCTTCTGTGATCATCTCTGTGTATCTGTCTTTTCTCAGAGGCAAAATCCCACAGAAAGACATGGAGCTGACTTTTCCAGGAATGAGTGGAGACTTCACCAGTGAGAACTTTTCTGCCACCTGGTACCTCATAGAAAACCACACAGGCTCCAGGTAGGTCCTTTGTTATCACCAGTCTTTGGCTACCATCTGTCATAACTACTAATATGAAAGGGGAAAAGACACCCTTTGACTGGACTGAAGCTCTCCAGAATGCAATGCAAGTTTTTAATGTACTGGGGACTCACCAGATGTTGGCTTATATCATACTTATGTCCTCCGTTGACGTAACTAGACACGAGACACAAGGATGCAGCAGAGGGAAAAACTAAAGGTCTAGGATTAATTCCTTGTAGCTTGGCTGCGTACACTGATGAACTAAGGTAGGAGTCAAAGGGCTCTCCGGTAGCTCACCTGGTAGAGTGGGCATCCCATGTACCAAGGCAGAGTATTTGCCATGGCCCAGGCTTCCAGCCAGACCTGCGGCCTTTTGCTGCATGTCATCCCTCTCTTGCTCCCCCCTTCATAACTGTCATTGTCTCTATCAAATTAAGGCAAAAAAGCCCAAAAAAAAAAATCTTTAAAACAGTGTGAATCTGACACGTCCTTGTCACTATGCTAGCATTTCCTACTGGTTGGTTCTAGTGGTACTCCTTGCTGGCAGGTGAAATCAGTGGCAGGTAAATCCACGGGTTGGCAAAGAGGTATTACCCCTATTCCCTCACTAAGCCGAACAGATGAATATGGTACAGCAGAGCTGCAGTTAGTTGATTAATTGATTAGTCAATTGAATATGACTTGTTAATAACAAATCTGCAACAGTTTTAGTAATGGACTAGTTAAACACTCAGGTTCCAGCTTCTCATATGTAGATATGTAGATATTTTCTGTTTCTTGTACTCTTCTATGATAGGGGGAGGGGGCAGATCATTTATTATGCTTGGTTTTATGACATTCATTTTGAGGTTAGTGTCTTGGCTGAATGTTTACATTTGGGTCTTCAGAGAGCAGTTTCGTATGTAGACGCGGCAGTCCGCTGACCCAAAAGCCCTGAGTCCAGTTGACTGTCACATCAGGACAGAGGAGAGTTATTTTGGACTCTCTTGGCTTCCTCTCCTCCTGCTTAGCCTTCCAGTAACCCAGACCCCAGGATCCAGCATGACCAGGGGCCTCTGTTTGGACCTGGCTGGGTGACTGTTTCTTCCTGCAGAGGAAACCTCACTCGGGATGCTCACACAGACACACACACACACACACACACACACACACACACTGTCTGAAAATTAGAGTGCTGCTGAGTTTCTGAGATACATGCCTTTGGTTTTGGCTCTTTAAACACGACTATTTGCTGCTTTTCTCCATTTAACATGGGAAATTGGAGCACTTGAAAGACGTCTCGATCTGTTGTCATGGGTATTTTTTTTAAATGTTGACATATCTTAGGCTAAACACTTAATCGATTAACTAAACAAAGTAATGAAATTAATGACAGGAATCACAAGTTGCAGGCCTTAATATAATGCCATGATCATTTGTTTTTGTTTCCTCAGTTTTGAGCAGTTGAAGATTGCGGCCAATAATCTGAAGAAGCAGGCCACTAAGAAGAATGAGGGGAGTCTGGCTTACGTAAAAGGAGGCCTCAGTACGTTCTTTGAGGCCCAGGACGCTCTGGCAGGTGAGAGGGATTAACGCATTTTTTGTGTGCTATGGAATCGAACCAAGTGGTCTACAATTAATACACAAACTTCCAAATCATCACTCTTCATCTCTGCTCAGAAAAGAGCTTTTGATTTTTGGAAAGCATGCAAGAGTTGGGTTTTTTCCTCCTCTACATGCGGTTTAGCAGCGGTTGATTAAAGAGGCTCATTTGGACGCTGTGTGAAAACCCTCCACAGTTACACTAGCCAACCACAACACGGCTAATTCACCTTCATCAAAATGAGATCAGCTCTCACCTGTCACACACAGTCTCACTTGAGTCTCCCAAGAGTCTCCCAAGAGCCTCGAAATGGACCTTCAGATGCCAAAATGATTTCAAGGTAGCAGCGACTGACTGACTGCTGTCACTCTGCCAGGTACTTCAAATCAATTGTTCGCTTCATCATTCATACTTTTGTCTGTTTACTCTCTCTTCCCGCCGTAGCCACTCAGTTACTTCCCCTTACTATTTATACGTACACTTTTCTGCCTCCATCATTATTATTATTGCTTTCCGTGTGTTTGTACCCCGGTTGGGAGAGAGGCAATGTTTTCATTGTTAGAGGCTGAATCTAAATAAACGTAGCAGCCCAACACAATGCAGGCCAGAATATTAGGACTGATAGTGCTGATAGCAGACCCAATATGACCAATGGGAACAATGCATGGTCATTCTCACGTTCAGACTGAGCGTGCCTACTGTGTGCCCACTACCCCTATGGGAATCGTACAGTCTCCACAGATGGAGGAAGCAATACACTATGGATGCACTTAAGTGATCTGTGAACAAGGAGGGCATAATGATGCTTTATGACCTGTGTGACAGGATGAGATTCACTGTGTGGGCCTGAATATAGGACTGCTCTGATTATAAAATGCCCCACTCGCTTTGCAACACCTGATTTGGGATTATGAACACTTTGAATTGAACAAGGTTGGCAGACAGATACCATGCTTAACACATTTATGAAAAAAAAACAATAAATAATTTAAAACAAAATAACCAACGAACATAACAATGGGTGATATTTTTCATCCTGTTGTATCAGTTCAAGGAGATGTCCGATTGATTGATTCACTTTCTTTTAGTTAAGTTTAGGGTTGTCAGTTGATTAAATATATAATCACAATTAATTGCATGATTGTCCATAGTTAATTGCAACTAATTAGAAATTAATCACACATTTTTTATCTGTTCAAAATGTATTGTAAAGGTTAAGTTTTTAATACTTGTATCAACATGGTCGTGGGCAAATATGCTGCTTTATGCAAATGTATGTATGTACCATGCCAGTTTTTCCTTGCCAACATTTTGCAGTTTGGAGTTTTATTTTGTCTCCTTATCGACAAGCTAGTATTACATGGTTGGTACCAATATATTCCTTAGTTTCTATAGTTTCATATGATGCCAGCATGTTCAAATTAATAGCTCATCACTCACTCATCTTCAACCGCTCATCTGGGGTCGGGTTGCGGGGGCAACAGCTCCAGCAGGGGACCCCAAACTTCCCTTTCCCGGGCCACATTAACCAGCTCTGACTGGGGAATCCTGAGGTGTTCCTAGACCAGTGTGGAGATATAATCTCTCCACCTAGTCCTGGGTCTTCCCCGGTGCCTCCTCCCAGCTGGTCGTGCCTGGAACACCTCCCTAGGGTGGCGCCCAGGGGGCATCCTTACCAGACTGGCTCCTTTCAATGCAAAGGAGCAGCGTCTCTACTCCGAGTCCCTCACGGATGGCTGAGCTTCTCACCTTATCTCTAAGGGAGACGCCAGCCACCCTCCTGAGAAAACCCATTTTGAATACTTGTACCTGCAATCTAGTTCTTTGGGTCATGACCCAGCCCTCATGACCATAGGTGAGAGTAGGAACAAAGATTGACTGGTAGATCAAGAGCTTTGCCTTCTGGCTCAACTCTTTCTTCGTCACAATGTGCGGTAAAGCGACTGCATTATCCCGTCCGCAGCTCCGATTCTCTGGCCAACCTCACGTTCCATTGTTCCGTCACTTGCAAACAAGACCCTGAGGTACTTGAACTCCTTCGCTTGGGGTAAAGACTCATTCCCTGCCCGGAGTAGACAATCCATCAGTTTCCTGTTCAAATTAGTAGCGTTAAAATTAATTTGCATTAAAACGTTATTACTGTGTTTACCTCGACAAACCCTAGCTTGTTTCCTTCATGGTAACCAAACATAATGGACAAGAGCCATTTAGGGCTGACTAACATCATTAAGGAGCAGCTTCACTCTACAACATAAAAACAGGTACTCACTTTATCCTAAAATATCATACAACTTCCCACAAATTTCCTCAAAAAACAAAAAAAAAAACAAAAAAACAATCTCCCATTTAGACCAGCAACTTCATGTTCATTTTTAAACTCTCTGACTCCTGCGTCTCATCATGAATCATTACAGCACTACAACATCCTTTCTCAGCCAAGATTTGGCTCTCATTAAAAAACAAAGTGGTAGCCCAGAATGGATAGCTCAAGTGGAGATATTCTGTATACTGAGTACGGTCAGCCAAACCGACATACCAGCCGACATGCTGCTTGCAGCCAGCGAGCTCGAGACAGCTCTGCAGCAGCTCACTGCCAGGCCTAGTTAGCACAGCTGTCTGAGCAACTGTGAATCCTTTCTTTGTCTCTCAGCGCCGTTTGGCAGGTCTCTGTTGTTCTTTGTCGTTCCAAATGAACCTCACCTGAGTTGTAGCTGTGAACATTTAAAGAAATTAGTTGTAGGGAAAAAAAGAAATTAACAAGGTGCTTGTGTGTTCTCTCCTTGTTCAGAATCTGCTGTGTTAAAAGTCGCTGTAGTGCTTCCAGCCCTCTCAATCACCATCAAGACATTTTAGTCTCCTCCCCTGTTTATTTTCCTCTGCCTGCATGTGAGATTTTTATTGATGACTTTAATAGAAGTCTGGACTTTTCATTTTAATGCAAGTCTACTGCTGCCGGCAAGGTGGAAACAGGGAAGTGAAGCCAAATCTGGGAAATGCAATGAGGCGCATAGAAAATATTTAGAGCAAACAGCAGGACTCTGACTTCAACATCCGTGGGGTTTCTCTCCCTCCCTTTCTTTCTTGTCCCCACTGATTGCTTCTTAAATGTTCTCCAGTATAGTTAACCATATAACCAACAGCGATAGCAAACAAAATCCCCTGTCTCTTTTTAATGAACTATGAACTCATATATTTTAGACTTTTGCATCTGCAAGCTGCAAATCTTAATTACCGTATGTTTCGCACTATAAGGCGCACTTAAAATCACCCAACTGTTTAACTCAGACACTGATGATGAAGGATTTGATGGATTTGAGGAATGAACTGAAAAGTTAGTGTATTGTTTTGTATTTCATGTGTTACAACTGAAACATATTGAGAGTTATTGAAGTTATTGAGTTATTATTATTATTATTGAATAAAGTTTGACTTATCTGACCGTTTTGTTTCACATAAAGCACCTTATAATCCGGTGCGCCTTATAGTGCGAAAAATACGGTACAGTGCTGTTTGGGTTAGTTAGCTAATGTCAGCTTTTGGCAAATGGGGAGACAAGACTGGGAGCTCCGGCCAGCTTTTTATGTTAGGGTTGTAATTCTTAGAGCTTTCAAAGGGCCAATCAGAATTGTATGATCAAGTTGCTTGCCTTAAAATATTTGCACGGTTTAAGGAATGAGCTGCACCCAGATCACTATCCATTATTTTAGCAGAAACGTCTATTCAAATAGCACTACTGGTGGTGCTTTTTTTTTTTTTTTTTTTTTTTTTTTTTTTTTGACGCAAGGGATCCCAATTCAACCACTAGATCGATACCGAGGCTGATACTGACCTTATTAAGATGATCTGTTATCCACCAGATTGACTAATCCAGTGTCAGTGTTTCTGCTGTATTTACTAAAGGGATGGTGTTTAGGATTTGTTGGCATCTAGTGGTGTGGTTGTAGATTACCAACTTAGTACCCCTCCGCTCACTCCTCCCTTTCAAGACTGCAGTAACGTGAGCTGCCGAGAGCGTGGTAAGGCTTTTCGCCCCTCTCAGAAGTCATCCTACCATAATAACACTTCAGGAGCAACAGAAGTCAGATGGCAGCTGGCAGTACCATGGTTGTGCTCTCTCTACGACTCAAGTTACTATGACTATGGTGGCCTTTAGGTAACGTAAAAATGTGAAAGTCTTTCTCTAGAGCCAGTGTTTGGTTTGCCCGTTCTACGCTACTGTAGAAACATGCCAGAGCAATATGGCGGACTCCGTGAAGAGTAGCTATGAATATTATATTCCATTTCTGCTAATAGATTCCCCCAAAATGTTAATGTTCCTTAAAGTTACAGTGATCTTCTGACCAAGTAATTTTTAGCCTCATGTTACTTTACATAGAAGTGATAGGTGGTATATTGATTTAAAACTTGGGTAAAATAGACTGTTGGGATTGGATTGGGAATCTCTATTAGGAGATTCAGAGTTGTAGGATCATAATTGGTATCAAGAGAAATAAGTTGGATGGGTGCATCCCAGATTACAAGGAATAAACATTTTAAAATGTCAAGGCCATATCTCACATTGTGTAGCAACTTTTATGTAAACAAACACCTGGTGAAGTTATGCAGCATCACTCACAGGGTCTCAGGGTCAGACGGGGTTGTCAATTGATTATATTTGATTACGATTGATAGCATGATTGTCCATAGTTAATTGCACATATTTTATCTGTTCAAAATGTACCTTAAAGGGAGATTTGTGAGGTATTTAATACTCTTATTAAGATGGCAATGGACAAAAATGCTGCTTTATGCAAATGTAAGGGTGGAACACTTCATAAAAATTCATGGTTCAGTTCATATCACAGTTTAGGGGTCACGGTTTTCGGTTCTGTTCGCTACAGTTATGGTACAGCAAGGAGGCCAATTTCCAATTTCAGTTTGAACATGCTTTTCATTTATTTGGCAAAATAAGTCAACAACTTTTTTTTTTTTTGAGTACTTTCCTTTGTGTTTACCTTACCTCAATTGTGAACCTGCTTACTTATTATTGTTTGTTGTTATTGTCTGCGTTCCCTCTGTGTGCCTGGGTGTGAATGTGTTGTCTTTGTGTTGTCTTTCTGTGGGTTCCTCTCTGTTTTGGGTGGGTGAATTTAGGGTGTTCTGGTGGGTGGGAATTAAGCTGGAACCTTCCTTCAGTACTCTGTTACTGTTGCTATACCTCATCTATGCACCTGAATGCACCACGGGACCACTCCAGTGTTAAAATCAATAAAGAAATGTTAGAAAGAAAATAAGTCAACAACTATTTGCCCTAACAAATGTAGGCTAACATAGGAACAAAACACTTCTTCATTGACAGTGTTAAGTTTGGAGCAATATTTAGCCTCTGTCCCGACAGGCTTGTATTACATGGTTGTTACCAATGGATTTCTAGTTTCATATGATGCCAGCATCTTCCCTCTAACTCTGAGCCTGAGTCTGAAGTATCATGGCTTCGGCTTCAAGTTACTCTTACTCGTTTTGTAGTGGTCTGATTTTTATGCCAGTTTCGAGAAATCCATGATTTTTGCTTACCCCATGAGCAGATTTCTTGTTTGATATAATATTTTAGTTGTTTGCAGAAGGGATTTTCTTTCTGCAGTGAATAAACAAGTGGCTCTGTAAACACTCCATGTGAACCACCACAGACTGGTGAAAGAAATGGCGACTGTTTGGTCATGGAGTCTCTGTGACAAATTGAGCCGTGCATCTGAGACCGAGCCGCTCCATCTGATTGACTGACAGTCTGTCAGGGAGGCCAGGGTTGTTTCTACTAAAATGTTGAAATTTGAGGTTTTTCATTGTTGTGTGAACAGGAAGCCTCCCAGTGATGCAGGAAACGGAACGGCTACCGTGTTCCAAAAATGCCAGATTCCCAGGGCCTATTCCCCGAGCCCCCGGCCCCGACAGGAGTCAAAACATCTCCAGCTTTAGAATCCAGGGACACTGTATTTTTATTCTTATTCATTTTTTTCTTCCCTCAACGGTTCCAGGAAGTGAAGCGGGAGCCGCAGCTCTTCCTCAGGTCCTGGCTGCGTGTGTTATCCGGACTCTGACCTGATGTTTAGGTTAGCCGTGACGTCATCAGCCCTTCACTGTGTGACAGATGCAGAGGACACACAGCTGTGGCAGTAGGGCAAGGGGGGAGAGTGAAGACGTAAAGCAGACCTGCAGAGAGGGAGAGAGAGAGAGAGAATGTGTGTGTGTGTGTGTGTGTGTGTGTGTGTGTTTGTGTGTGTGTCCCTGTCTTAGTCTTCCTGTGTGTTCAGCCCTATCAATCCTGTGCTGTCCTGTATACACTCCCATGTCTACGTGCCTTTGTCCTAACCTGCATCTGGCTGCATTTTCTGCCGGTCGGCGAGCAGCGAGAGGTCCACGAAAGGGCCAGCGACGTCCGTACCGATTAGGCAATGGCATGTTTGAACAGTGGGCTTTAGGAATACCTCGGTCTCTGCCTTGAGGCTTCTGTCTGTCAGAATGGACCCACATATTTATTTACAGAACTCTCCCCCCTTCACTTTGCCTCCCACTCCTACTGCTTTGTCCAAGCTCTGCTAACAGCGAGCATTTGTAATTGTGGGATAAGGAGGAAGTGGAGAGAAGAGAAATGAGGGGATCGCTATAGTTTTTTTTTTTTTTTTTTCATGTTTCTGTCTCATTCTTGAGATGTCTGCCCATTGCATATTTGAATCGCTCCCCAAGTATGTATGAGAAGGTCTGCTAAGCCTTCTCCACCTCTCCACTCTGTCAATAAACCCACACTGCAGCTCTCAGCGCCCAGCTGCCCACTACTGCACACCATTTATTTATTCACTGGGGCAGCCACACCACTCGCTCTGCCTCTTTTGCTCTCTCTGTTTTCTCCCCTCATTCCCTCTTTTCAAATTCCCTCTCCCGCGTAAAGCTCTTCATGCTAAGTGATGGATACAAGCCATCAGAGAGTTCCTCCCACCACCCCCCCTAAGCAACAGTCATTTTTTTGGCATCCAGACCTCCAGCTCCGCTCTCCCAAATGTTATTATTCAGAGAAAAAACATTTTAGATTCACATTACCTCCAGGTCAAAGGGCTCCAAATGTCCCAAGACCACAAAATGGTGCTGTTAATGGCTTTGGTTAGGTGAATTGATCCAGTACAGTCACTGCTGGGACGAGGTCACATCGCTTGTTGCGTGGGAACATGCGCAAGGGGAGTGGGGGGTGGGTGGCGGTTCAATAGCAGCATCTGTGGGCGGAGAACCGGCGAGGTTATCTCCCATCTATCACTGGGGTAGGGCCTGTTTATTGTTTTACCTTTGGTTCCTGAAATTGAAAATGTTCCTGTCTCCAAGGATTGCACGTCAGTTACTCTACAGTGTAGAGAACTGTTTTTCTTTTTCCACATTTATTTTGTGATCCATGTTAACATTTATTATTTCCCTGATTTTTACTTCAGTGGATTTCGCTGTATTTTGCCCATCACAGACAATACAAATTAATGCTGACCTCTGTGTTTCAGCAATCCACCAGAGGCTGGAGTCGGATGGCACAGAGAGAGTGGAGGGATCGATGACCCAGCGACTAGAAAACATCCTCAACAGTAAGCATCTTTTCAGTCAGAGTCCAGCCCAAAACACATCCTCTTAACACACAAAGGTCCCGTTTCATGTGTCATTTAATGCACTGAAAGCTGATGACAATGAGATGTTTATTTTAAGCCGGTTCAATTCAATTCAATTCAATTCATTTGTATAGCCCTAAATCACAATTTTGCCTCAGGAGGCTTTACAATTTGTACAGGATGCGACACCTTCTGTCCTTTACAGAACAACCCTCACATTGGAAACTCCCCAACCAACCAAAAAAGAAACCAAAAACCTTTTAATAGGGAAAAAAGAAAAAAATTAGTAAATCAAATCTGAATTGAGATGAGATTCCACCATCTTTTTAATTGTGAGAAAGCTGTCCATTCAGCTTGAGATGCATGAAGAAACAAAGTCATTCTTCATTGATGAGAACAAATCTATTGATATAATTAACAAAGTAAATTATTTTGTGGACAATCAATTTCTGGACACCTTTTATCATAATTTGATTTAGCTTTGTGAGTTTGATTTTCAGCAACCCTTCAGAAAACGTTTCTCCTCCCAACCACTTAAAACCTTCACACCCTTTTAGCTCCTTTTTTCCAAAACTTCAGTTGCTACTGTGGATGGGCAGTGTATTGTTATTCAGTCAGAGAGGGAAATATTCCAGGTCATTAATTCAAACAACTACAAAGGTGCACATTTTGATAATTTTCAATAGGATAACAGGGCTTTTATGTGTGGCAAAATAATCTTAACTCAAGACGTAGTTACTTGGTTTTGTCAGCAATAAAACTGCATCTCAAAGTCTGGCCCATGTGATATCATCATCTCTGTTAAAAGATCAGTTCAGGTGTTAGAAGTAAGGCTGCATACTTAATCAAAATTTTAACAACACTGCAATACAGCGACTGCGAAATTTACAGGATGAGGATATTTATTGTTGAAATATGTGCCAAAATCCGATTTTAAATTCTATTATATTTTAACTATGTCCTGGCCTTTACATCATATTCTACTCTACAGACTTAAGAAAATGTCTTTGTTTGATACAGATCACAAATCACACCATAATCATTCTGATATGTTTTTCAATGAAAATGAGAATAATGACGTAAAGATCATCATTACGTATCGCAAATCATGTTGCAATTTCAATACAAGTCAAAATAATTGCAGCTAGATATGTTTTCAGAATCATTCATCCCTAGTCAGAAGTGAATGGCATTGATCTTTCTCCCAATATGACTCGATTCGCTGACGGTTGAAAACACTAGTAAGCTAGCCTTGTTTAGTCGCACATACTGAAGATCAAGAATGAAGTCCTACTCACATATCCTACGATACATATTAAATAATAACTTTCAACTCAGTTTTATCTATTTTTTTATTGCTTTCTTGTGAATGAAGTGCCCTTTTGGGGTTCTTCGTCCTCTCCCTGCACATTACAGTATGTCCTTGAGTTGATTTTTAACATTTCCAAATAAAACTCAGAGTAAAAGGGTCAAAGTGATTGTGAGAAGAGACAGTCTGATGCGCTGTGCTGCCAAACTTATCACTTACTGATATGCCGTCCATTAACTGAACACATGTACGCTGTATGTGTATGTTCAGTGGCCTTTGTAGATCTCCCACTTTTTAACAAGCAGATCCCTCGGCAGATCCTGTGTTCCCACCCTCTCATCTCATACATGATAATGTGACTCCTCTAATGGAGGGTCAATAAGCAGGTCCTTTTCCCGGAGTCTAGAGTAAATAAACGTCCAAGCCGGACGTAGCTTTCATCCCCACAACCCCAAACTTGTGAGCCTGTGGCCCAGTGGGCCTAGGCCACCGTTTGCCCCCAAAAAATCATGCGTCATAACACATAGCACCAATCAGCCAATCATAAAATAGGAGCATTAGTTTCATGACAACTCAGTTGGCGAGTGAAAAATGTGAAATATTCCTCTGTTCGGTCCCATGCTGTTTTTCCTTCAGGGATTTTGTTTTGGGGGTGGGATTTTGTTTTGATTAGAGCTTGTTTTTTTTTTTTTTTTTTCTATTTGACGGCACATCTGAGGCCACCCACGTAGCCAGCTCGTCATGTAAAGGTTCCACTAAGCTGTCTGACTAATAGATAGCTGTCACTTTCTTCTGAGCAGCTCAGCTTCTACTGTGTCAGATAGCACACAGAGCAGGAAGAAAACCAGAGGTCGACATTAAAAGGGAAATGTGGTATCAACATTTATTTTTATAGTATCCCAGTGTCTCATTTGCTCCTGCCGCGTTCGCTCACCCTCACACTCTCGCTTTCTCTCTGTGTTTCTCGTAGGAGCGAGTGATACAGCAGATACTCTTTTCCAGGAGGTCTTGGGGCGGAAAGACAAAGCCGACTCCACACGCAATGCACTCAACGTCCTGCAGCGTTTCAAGTTTCTCTTCAACCTGCCACTCAACATTGAACGCAATATCCAAAAGGTACTTCCTACACAGTAAACGTATGTGCAGAAACACCAGCACATGTAGAGTACAATGTTAATATTAAGTGCCAAATGCAAAATAAACACCACACAGCGGCACAGCTTCCTGTTGCCTCCTCACTAGTACACTTGTAAATGTTGCCGTTTGAGTAGTGTATACTGAGACATTCGATCATTCATTACGAGTGGTGGAGGTGAGTATCTATTTTACAGTCTGCACTCTCAGGACTTTTCTTTATGTACTGTTTATGTCTTTATTTATGGGGCTATTGTTTTCATTATGAAACCAATCTTGAGTTAATTTAGTTAACTCTTAGTCATAACGGCACATTGGGCCTCATCCACCAACTGTTCTTTCTTCTTAAAATCCACTTGCACAGTTTTCACAATACGTAGATATAACCAGTGTTTTCTTATTTGTTCTGAGGTAAGAACAGAATCTACACACACTCAAGAGCACACTTGTGCACTTTTTAGTACTGTTTGTGCACAATAATTGTTTGTTGCATTTTCTTCAGTTCTACAGTTGTAAAATCTAGGATTCAAGTTATAATAATTTTTTAACATTTTTAATATTTTATACTAGTTATTTTCATTATTTTATAAATCATTATAGTCTTATAAAATAATTAAACACTACTCTAACATTTCAACTCTGAACAAGTAATAGCATCCCATGCATCTTTTTTTTCTGTTACTTTATATCTGCTACTGACGCTATTAAATATGACTGCTAATTTGGCATTCAGTACCTCCACTTCAGATATATTAAAGGTTTTTTTTATGTTTGGAGTAGTGGCAGTAGTAGGAGTAATATAATAATGTATAATGTTTTTTACAATTTTCCTAAAACAGTGCACATAAAAATAAATCAATAACAATAAGGCATTAAATTAAAGGGAAAACAAAAAAGTGCTGACTGAAAAGGCTGAAGCTTAAGCTCATTATACCTAATGCCAGTGGACCTTAAGTCTTTCACCACTAGTGTAACAGAAACAAAGTTACAAACATGTCTTATAAGATAATAATCATACCACAGTTTTATACAAAGCAAACTACCCATTTTGAATTCCTTGTTTTAATCATACATATTCCTCTAAATTCATCCTGGCTCTCTCTAATTTGTGACAACCTCTGAACATCGTTGAAAAGTAGATTATTTTGTGCTTTGTATATAATCAATGCACTTTTTAAATCGAGATAACAAAATTTTAAAGCATGTAAGGTCATAAATAGTGTGTTGGTTGGTTCATAATAATCTAATCAATTTACTACCCTTATAGCTCCCTGATGTAGCATGAAAATTGGATTAATGTTTTTTTTTTTTTATGTGTTTCCCTCCACACAGTAGGTAATGTATGGAACTATGAAAGAACAATATAGTATATGTAAATATACTGTATCTTCAGTTGTATATGATATTGCAATGGTTTTAGAAGTTTTTACATTATATATTGTATGTGAGGTTTCCAACATAATTTATCTCCATACTCTATTTCACCATTCATCATAATTTTTACAGGATTATTATGAATTAATTCTCTTAACTTTTCTCCTCAATTTGTGTGTGTGCTGACAGTCCTGCAGTCTCAAACCTTTTTATGGGGATTAGTGGGGCCTTTACCTACTGTACGCTAAAATCAATCGACACGCCTTCAATACGGGGACGATGGGATTCATCATTATAAGAACACAGGTGTAAGAACACAACGTGAATCAGATGTCAACTTGTCTTCGGACCTTTCTTAAGAAAAAACTTCGGAAGATATTGGCGGATGAGGCTTATTGTTATATAATATAATATATATATATATATATATATATATATATATATATATATATATATATATATAAATAAACATTACCCAAAAGCTCACAATGTACAGTTTTTGGAAAATGCGTTGATTTAATTCTGTGGTAATTGCTGAGGCAGTAGTGTTTGAGCAGTTATTATGTTTAGCAAATGTCGTAATTTTCAAAACAGTTTTATTTAGTTTTTTTTAAACGTGATTTTGAGTCAGTTTTTTTCAACTCCTAGTTGTCTCAACCTGCTTTGAGAACTCCCACAGCTCCACAAGAAAAATACATTCAACATTTTGATTCTTGTGAAGCTGCCCTTTTAATTATTAATTGTTACTTCCCCAGTATGTATATTTGTTTTAGGTGCAGTTTGGATGGCTGTCATCCAGAGGGTGGAGCTAGAGAGGCTTAAATCCAGTGTGTGTGTGTGTCACGATTGATGAGTCGAGCTGCATTATTCACTGAACTGACCTTTTCTCTCTCAGGGTGATTACGATGTGGTGATCAATGACTATGAGAAAGCCAAATCTCTCTTTGGTAATACTGAAGTCCCGGTTTTCAAAAAAGGTAAACACTTCTTCTCCCCCACCCCTTTTCGTTTTTTTTTTTTTTTTTTTTTTTTTTGTCCTCATCAAGTGAATGAAAAAAAATGTACTCTTTTTCATCTGTTCTCTCTATTTTTTATTTTTTTTCCTGTTACTCTACTCCAGTGTATGCTGAGGTTGAGACGAGGATCGGAGCTCTGAGGAGTCTCTTGTTGGACAAACTGCTGCAGACCCCATCGACGCTGCACGACCAGAAGAGATACATCAGGTCCTTTTTATGTTTTCATAATCCTGTAATGGCTATTTCATACCATCTGTCTGTATTCCTCCCTGTCGTCAGGTTTTATATACATCTCGTACTCTTTTTGTTTTTATTGGAGCTGTCGATTAAAATATTAAATCGCAAATTATTCTCATTTTATTCATCTGTTCAAAATGTACCTCAAAGGGAGATTTGTCAAGTATTTATTAACATGGGAGTGGACAAATATGATTGCTTTATGCAAATGTATGTATATATCTATTATTGTAAATCAGTTAACAGCATAAAACAGCAGCCCAACAGGCAACAACAGCTGTCAGTGTGTCAGTGTGCTGACTTGACTATGACTGGCCCCAGACTGCATGTGATTATCATGAAGTGGTCGTCTGTAAAGGGGAGACTCGTAGATACCCGTAGAAGTCATTTTCATTCACATATCTTGAGGTCAGAGGTCAAGGAACCCCTTTGAAAATGGCCATGCCAGTTTTTCCTCACCAAAAGTTAGTGCAAGTTTAGAGTGATATTTAGCCTCACATGTAACACAATCTCCACACAATCTCCACACAATGCGAACAGTCCGTGTACATGACATATCTCTTATGCTCTTTCATTACACTCTTTTTGATTTATATTTTTACATCTGTCTGTCATCGTTTATCAGAACTTCATCCTGTATCCACCTTCCTCTGTCGGCCTCTCACTTTTCTCTGAATGTTCGCTGATCCTCAGCTTTCTGTTGTCTCGACATCTTGTTTCTGTTTCTATTTTTCCCCTCCATCCTCCTGCCCGTTCATACTTGTGGTCTTCCCAGATTTATTATTGTTCAGACCGACCTGTCAGGATCACAGAGACCAGTTCTCAACCGCACGGCAACATCTTTCATCCTGCCTGCATTAGGCAGGGCTCTGAACGCCCACTCGGCTCCTGCTTAGTCTTGTCTAGGACGGTGGGAGCTGCATGCGTGCATGTGTGTGTTTTTTGCCATGCTCAGTCTTTTGAAAGATGCCACCTAATGAGAAACAAATGAGCAGTTTGGTTCATAGGATGACAGTAGAGGGAGCCAGGCCACAGCTCAGTGAGTCATCCCACAGGTCGCTGAGTGATACCCAGGAAATCAACTCCTGGGAGATGGATGTATATGCGTAGAGAGATGGATACGATATGCTTGTGGATAAAATTAATAGAATTTATTGTGATTGATGTTTTGCTCTCTCCTCCTTCCTCTGATGTCTATTGTTCATGTTTTTTTTTCTGTAAAGTTTTTCACACCTGTGTTTGTGCATGTGCAGGTACCTGTCTGACCTGCACGCTTCAGGCGACCCAGCATGGCAGTGCATCTATGCTCAGCACAAGTGGATCCTGCAGCTGATGCAAGACTGCAGAGACGAGTTCATTGGTGGCCAGAGAGGTGAATAACTCGCACACACACACGTCTGAAATGACTCGTTTTACACATGATGAAGTGAAAGCTCCTATTGAGCGTTTCCCAATCAAGGGGCTGGTGGATGCCATGTGAGTCTGAAGGTAGCTGAGAGAAGGCCAGCTGCCTCTTCGTCGTACCAGTTCCCTGCTTGCATTCCCTTCTCCGTCACCGCCCTCCCCTGCTCCGCTCGAGGCCCGCATGTTTATTTTTTCATGAATGTATGAATAAGATGAAAGCGAGGGAGCATTGGCTTTGGATTCGGGTTTCAGGGCTCGACATGTTGCTGCACACGCACGCACACATAACTCTCTTTCTCGCTCACACACAGCTTCACAGATGGATTGGAACAATTAACCCCAATTAAGCCGTTCCTCTGTTAAATCAGCCAGCAAGAAAAAAATGTGAATGTGAAACCATCCGCTCAGAAAGAACAGCGATTCGACAGCCACGCTTCGACACACACACACACACACACACACACGCTCCTACACCCACACTCACACAAAGGCACCCATACAAATACATTGTGAGTGGATGGCTGCTTCACATAGTGCAGCTGGAACATAAACATGTCTAATGCTAAGGGTAACAGTGGTTTCCGGGGCTCAGGCTTGATGGATCTGGGGGTTGTTGCTCCCTGCCTCTGCACAACTAAATATCGTCTCGATTATCATGTCAGGGATGGCCCCTTTTTCTGTCCATGCACGCATACCACAGCAGAGCAACATATGGCAGGGAGTGAATCTGAAATTGCATTGCAAATCAAGTGCAACCCAACTATTCTCAAAATTGCTGGTTTGTGAAAATGCACATTTACATTTAGTTTATTTACTCTAGTGTAACAGTAAAAGACAGGCAATAAACTGTGATTCAAGAGAAATTATATCCAAACAATATTCTCTATAAATTACAGTTCTGACACATTTACTTTACACAAGTCCTCTTACCTGGGTGTTTCCTGATCTGCCACATCTATGGTGAAGCTCTGTTTCATTAAGGCAACTGAAGCCACATGGTTAAGGTTAGAAAAAAAATCACCTTTACGTTCAAGAGAAAGCAAACTCAACTGTTTCCACTGTTTTCGACTGTTGAGTTGTGGTCATGACTGTCAAGGTCATGTGATTTGTAAATCCACTTTGGCCTCATTGCCAAGACTTTTCTGCAGTGGTATGAATAATGTCACACTACCTCCGCCTCTGCCACTGAGAGAGGTCAGTCATTATTCGCACAATCACAGGAGGCCACGAAATGTAAACGTTGGTCATTTTTAAAGGTACCCTGTGAAATTTTCTCATGAATAAATACAATTCTGTTTAAATACTGTGTTTCTTTTGAAAATATTTGCCAACTCAAATTTTGGAATAGTTTGACCTGTATTGTTAACATTTATTATTATTATTTCAAGAATTATTCAAAATGTTATTGAATTCACAATAAGGTGCAGTGAAATTTGAATTTCCCCTCGTGGGACTAATAAAGGTAATAATAAAGGTAATATCTTCTTCTTCTTCTTCTTCTTCTGATTGGTAAAGGCAGAATGTGTCTCAAACTACCATTTTAAATGAAATGTTGTGGTGCTGCAGAGATGTCCTGGTCTACACATCATGTTCTGCAGAGGTACAGATCACTGCAAAAATTATACCATATTCATTTTAATATGTTTGTCAATGAATGTGAGAATAATGATGTACGAGTGATCATTCCCTCTAACATTACAAATCATGCCCCAATAGCAGTATCAGTCAAAACAATCGCAATTTAACATTTTTTTAAATTGTTCAGTCATTGTTAGCATCCATGTTAGCAGTCCTGTTGTTTCCTGTCTTTTGCTGGGGCATTGCCATTTTCTTCATTTGTTAACCCCAATAATTGTCAATCAGTCTATTAATGTATAACCATCTGCAAGAAGGTGTATTGTGTCGCCCATGTGCTTGTACACAGACATGTGCATGCTTGTTTGGATCTGGATTTATTAAGAGAATTAGACATCATGTTCCAAGATGACAGTAGCTGCTCACTGTGAACATACACCAAAACCGTTTTTCAGCTTTCCAACTTTTTGGGCACATAGAGCAGGCTCAGTAGAGTCCTTCTGTGGTTGAAACTTTTTAATTTTATTTGTAAAACCCTTCTGATAACACAAAAGTCATGTGGAAGTGTTGGTGATGCTCGTCGTTCCTGGGGGGCCTGATTTGGGTGCATGGGGCACACAATACAAACATTTGTCACAATATAATCTTACTGCAATTTTAAACATTTTACAATTTTAAACATTTTGCAATATGTTGACTTTGAATATTGTGATATATTGCATATTTTTTTAACCTTTTTCCAACTGTAAGTCTCAGTTTTCATTCACATATCTTGGGGTCAGAGGTCAAGAAACCGCTTTGAAAATGGCCATGCTGGTGTTTCCTCATCAAAATTTAGCACAAGTTTGAAGCATTATTTGTCCTCCTAGTATGACATGATTAGTACCAGTCGATTCCTTAGGTTTTCTAGTTTGATATGATGCCAGTATATTTGCTAGCTTTAAAACTGAAGTACCAGTATCACTCTAGCTTCACGACTGAACCCGCTACAACCTCTGAAAGACAGAATAGCAGATTAGTTTAATTAATAGTTTATTTAATAGTTATGTTTTATAAAAAGGTTGATACCTGACATCCGTGTATCGATACGCTATTGGCATGCATAATATTGCGATACTATGCCCTACTAGTCCCCAAACCAAGTCCCCATACACAGAGAGAAAGGTGAGCACAATCTGTTTTTCTGTCAGTTCTACTTGTGTAGTTTGCCGCAGCCAGCTGCCTCCTGTCCCCTCTGCTGTCACACTTTACAGAGAGTCCCTCTATCTCCACCGCTTCCCCTTCCCCTCACACACACCTGGTAGCTATTTACCATCCCCACTCTTTGCCGCTCACCTCTCGCCCAAGTACAAAACCCGTGCCTCTTGAAACATCCCTCCACCCAGGCATCCCTTAAACAGCCACCATCATAAAACCACATCCACTACATTCCCCCGACCTCACTCTCCCTCCCACCCGTACCCCTCCTTTCAAATAGCCAGAGTCTCCCCTTACCGGTACCTCACAGCCTACCCCTCTGCTGGCGGCCTCCTCTTCCTTCTCATATCACATTTACAAGCTCACTGTATTTCTAAGCCATCTTTTTATGCTATTGTCAGCATCACACGTGGCAGGGATTAGTCTTCTGTGATGGATCAGCCAAGTCCGCCATAACTGATGTCATTTTCTCTGTCTCCTGTGTTTCCGAGTCCAGCATATGAGGTCAGAGGCCGTTCTGGTGGAGTTATGATTCCATTAATTACCCTATAAATTGCCATAAATGTGAAATAGACCCATCCATCTCTGTTGAAACAAAAGCCCGACGTTCCAGTTCTCTTGCGAGGAAGCATAGCAGCGCAAGTTGCTTCCGTATGTCTAAACACTCCCATCGTGCCCCGCCGTTGCAATCTGACTCTGCCTGATTCAATTATACACTGCAGTATTCTTATTTCCTGAACAGCGCTTCTTCTGCCAATATCAATACAATTAGCAGGAAATTTGGTGGTAGGAAAATAGGTTTGTCAGTGAACAGTTAGAGGGATTCTAGTGTTCGTACGTTTGGCTCGGAAACATGCGGCTGTGATTTTAGACTCCACTCTAGAGGAAACGTGTTAATTATTACACTTCAATTAGCATGTATACATGTGTATCAGTGCAGGGTGGTGCATTATTGAGGTTCAATTTTGTATTTTATCCCCCAGGAAATCCAGTAACTTACCAGTTTATTTTCATTCTGTTTATCTGTTTAATCTGAAAAAGCCGGTGAAACTTGGGTAACAAAAATGTGAAATAAGACACATAAAACAAGCTGAAAATCAAAACTGAAAAATGCAGTTTGCAGGGTAAATGCTGGTAGTTTTAACATTTGTTGCATTATTAGAGTTTTGGAAGGATTCTGGAGCTCATTTTTACTTCTTCCCAATTTTTATCTTTACTTTTGGTCATCAGAAGCATCTTCTCAAGTGCCAACACCTCAAAAGAACTTTGTTTACTGTAAAATATGGTGGTCAGTGTGAAGCTTAACAACTATTGAGTACATAAAATATGGCTAAAATCTGGACTGTCAAAGTTAATGCCATAATATCGCGTTAACACAAATTTGTTTTAACGCCACTAATTTCTTTAACGCATTAACACAACTTGCGTTTTTAGGTTGTAGCAGTTTAAAAGCTAGAATGAAGATACTGGTATCATATGAAACTAGAGAGCCACCAGCATGTCTTATGAGCTTGTCACAAAAGGAGGCTAAATATTGCTCCAAACTTATGCTAAATTTTGGCGAGGAAAAACTGGCATGGCCATTTTCAAAGGGCTCTCTTGACCACTGACCTCAAGATATGTGAATGAAAATGGGTTCTACACAAGTCTCCCCTTTACAGACATACCCACTTTATAATAATCACATGCAGGTTGGGGCAGATGTTGTTGCCTGTTAAGCTTGAGTTTGCCATTTTATGCCAGTTTATGATTTTAGCATATTTTTATGCTTTTTTTATGCTTTTTATGCTGCTAAATGCAGTACCTGTGAGGGTTTCTGGATATTTGTCATTGTTTTGTTGATAATTGATTTCCAATAATAAATACATACATACATTTGCATAAAGCAGCATATTTGCCTACTCCCATGTTGATTAGAGCATGAAATACTTGACAAATCTCCCTTTAAGGGACATTTTGAACATATAAAAATGTGCGATTAATCACAGTTAACGATTGACAGTAGCTCCAGTAAAAAGCAAAAAATTGTAGTTTTTGGGTGCAAAATGGTGAAAAATATGAGTCATGTATTCTGTCGCATGGCAAATAAACTACATTGAAGTGTGTGTGTGGAGAAAAAGCAGGTGTGTGTGTGTGGTCGGGGTCAGTGACCCCTTGGGGGATACAGGAACTCATCCAACCTGATGAGGAAGTGAGCAGCAGAGGCACATTGTCTCAACGTCTTCAACACACATACACACAGCGGTTCCTATATTTTAACCTTCAGACTTTTAGCAAGAAATAGCCTAAAGAAGTCAATAGTTTGAGCGCTTAAAGCAGCCCCCCTGCACACATGCACACTCACACCTAAACTGTCTCACACACACATTGCATTCTGAGGACCCCGGGGGTTCGGCCAACACCTGGATCAACAGCAGCTCTCATCCCTGTTAAAAGAGAGAAAACATCACAGAGACGGACTCTGCACAGCTCCATATGGGCTATGTGTCAACGTGGTGTGTGTGTGATGTGAGAAAGCTTTGTGTGTTTATAGATAATCTGACTCAATTGAGAATTTCCTTACATTTTCTAGACTGGATGGCTGTGATGTGTGCACGGCCGGCTCAACCGCATTTGCTCCTTCGCTCGGGGATTTCTCAATAGTTGCTTACACATCGCGTCCCGCAGCCTGTGACTCACCAGTACACTTTTCTCTGTGTGTGTCAGACACATGTTTTGGAAATGTGGCCATCCGTCTCCCTTCGTTTAGACAAACTACACGTAGGCGTATTTCAGCGTTGCACGAACTTGGTCTTTTAAAGTTTCATTTTCTTTGTAGTAAGTCTGATCCCCTCTCAGCACTACAGTGTTTCACTTTCAGTCCTGTTTGTCAACATTTATTCTGCTATCCTACAGTTATCTCATAAATTCATTGCACTAAAGTTATCTCACTAGCCAAGATCCGAGTGTGTGCTTGCAAAAGGACTTTCTCACTCGTTGCTACTGCAAAGCTCCCTGTTGCCATCTAGTGGAGCTTTGTTGCTTAAATAAGGACCAGACGTAACTGAGCCCAGTGTGGCCGATGTAAACCCACTTCACCCCAGTGCTCTCAAAGTCCACAGCTCTGTTTCCTCACCCTGGAAACACAAGGTTACATTCTCTCAGCTGTGGGCCACGGCAGAGATGGATCAGAACACAAATAAAGAAAGGCTGAGAGGGGCGAGAGAGGATTGTTTGGTGTGAAAGCCTGCTCAGCTTATTGAGGAATGTGGAATTATGAAAATGGCTTATTTGATTATTTGATATCTGGAGTATGTGTTTCTTTTCCCTCTGAGTTCATTTCTCATCTCTTGCCCCCTCCTCTCCTCCTTTCGTTATGTCTGTCAGTGGGTGTCGGAGCTTTAGACCCGGAGGGAGACACCCGTCCGGCGGCCCTCGGCCGGCTCAGCCATACTGCGTCTCTGAAGAGAGGGGGCAGCCTGCGAACACCACGACCCAGCAGTGAGTACCACAGTCATATTACAACTCACCCACACACTCGGTGCTTTGGAGGGGCTTCCCTGTCTGAGGCAAACTCTGAGTGTGCATTTGTTTGTTTGTTTTTTTTGGCCTTGTACAGTGCTTCGGGGAATCACAGTATGTAAGAGTCATGCATAAGGAAACTGTAGTGTGTCTCCTTACATGAGACAGTACAGTAAAAGTACAAACAACTGGTGTGCCTGGAAGTTAAAGATGACTTGATTCCTTGAATTACCAAAGCACTCTTACATTTTCAAGTCAGCCAGTGCAGCGGAGATAAGTATTGCGTGTTGGTGGGTTTGTGTAATACTGTATGTATGTGTATGCCTTTGTTCCAGCCTGGCGGTTTGAAACCCCACAGCAGGTGCAGTTCGTGGAGAAGCTGTCCGATGTGGTGATCGGTCAGTTGCCCAACTTCTGGAAGCTCTGGATCTCTTACGTTAATGGAAGTCTTTTCAGTGAGGTAAATACTGTATACAACACAACGGATGGTTTCACCCTAATCACAAACATTTGTCCCGCTTACCTCTTGTGCTATCTTGCCATTCAGGTATTTTGATATCCTTCTCTGAAATTTCTCCCTCCACCCTCAAAACAATGGAGGTGATTGGAAGCTCAGAGTATCTTTTAACACATCTTTCAAGAGGTGTCCATAATACTCTGGATAATCCACAGAGAACACTGTTAAAAGAAGTATTACCTATGGAAGAAAGTAGAAAATATATTTTTGGATGGACTTGACCTTTTAATATTATGGTAAAAAACTAGGGCTGCCAATCGATTAAAATCATGATTAATCAGATGATTGTCCATAGTTAAACTAATTGTGAATTTATTATTTGTTCAAAATGTACCTTAATGGCAGTATGTGTCCAATTGTGTCCGACAGCCCGTCAGCCAAATACGCACTCTCCCTACAACAAACAGAAGCACAGCGCTAACTATTTTTCATAATGGCATCATCGTACCTTCCCAAAAAAATTTATGCCTGAAATCTCCTCAGGTTTAGGCAAGGAAAGTACTTGGTTTGGTTTAAGAAAAGTGAAGGGAAAAAATCAGAAAACAGGATCTGCACACTGCATTGGTAGCTCCCAGCAATTTTAATAAAACAACGTTTTGAGCTAACAGAGGTCTTCGTCTGGCGTTGTCAAATTTGGCAGGGTATTTTTTTCCTTCAGTTTGCCTTGTGTTGATCCAGCACCTGAATAACCTTTTGGATGTGTGTGCCCCACAACATTTTTGTCTTAGGTTTAGGAAAAGATCATGGTTGGGGTTAAAATAGACCCTCTCTGGCAGAAATGAATTTCTCCCATAAACAACAAATATTGCTAGTGAAGGTCTGGTGACATTCTGCATAATAATTAACCATGTGCTTCTGTTTAGTTGTGTTTTCAGAGCAATGGGCCATCAGAGAAGTAGATGTTTGTTTTTGGGACAACGGGCTGTTGGACATATTGGCTTTTGGTCCAATGGGACATTTTTTGAGCTATTGGGGTTTTAGAATAATGAGCCGTCGGAACAATGGCATGGCACCCCGAGATGTCCTTCGTCCATTTAACAGCGTCTGAGAAACTCAGATTTTTAAAGTGAAACTATTTTATTTAGTGTCTCTACCGGTTTTCATCACTTGATCTATTTGCTTTGGGGAGGAGGAGACCTCTGTGGATAATCTGGCTCCTGATTAAACCTTCTGAACAATTAACACTGAAGGAATCCAAACTGGGAGAAGCTGACTGTAATGACAATAATGATGAACTCCCATGATCCCACACTACTTCTAGATGTCACTAAACCTAATGTCTTTTGTTATTGTTTAGAATTTAAAAGTCATTGACACATGGATGACCTGTTTCAGTGTGCAGATGATATTTTACGTTATTGCTTCTTGTGTTTTTTCTTTCTATAGACGGGAGAGAAATCTGGGCAGGTGGAAAAGTCCAAGAAGAATGCCAGACAGCGACAGAATGACTTTAAAGTATGTTTCGTTGTTGTTATTATTATTTTTAAATTGTTATTTAAATTATTTTGAGATTCCTACTCACTTCAGCTTTTTTTTTTTTTTTTTTTTTTTTTTTCTTTTTAATAAATGCCTCCTAAACCTTTTCGTATATCTCACTGGTGTCTGATAGAAAATGATCGAGGAGATGACCACCCGGCTGGTGAAACTTGTTCGGGGGGCTCTTCTTCCCACCACCCTGCCACAGGGAGAGCTGAGGTTTTACGGAGGCTGGGAGAACAAGACGGAGCTCACGGGAGCCTGGCTTACACAAATCATACACACCGTCAGGTTTGATTATGAGTCTCATTGATTATGTTCTGACATCCAGGGATTTTAAACTTCATACCTGCCTTACAGTACCATTTAATGCCCCCCCTCTCTGTCTGTGTTGCCTCTCTTGTCTCTCATCCAGGGCTTGCCATGAGGCTCTGTCTGCTCTGGAGATCCCAAATGACTTGGTGCAGGTGATCCAGGATCTGCTGCTGGAGCTGAGAGTTCACTGCCTCATGGTGACTCTGCTGCACACTACAGAAGGTGAGGGAGGACTCAGTGAGCAGGAACAGTGATAGATGGAAGGGGTTTATCAGTAAAGCTTGGTTAGAAGTTGAAGCTGACATTCAGGAATCCTGTAGGTCACACAGATGGGCAGTGGCAATTTGTTTTGTTGAAGCATGTTTTGTGCAGTAGGTCTAATAGTAGATCGTGTTTGATTGTGTAAGGGACAGATTAAACCTGACTTAAACCAAATATTCACTGATTCACTGAGCTATCAGCATCTCTGAAACTGCTCATTTTGCAGTCAAACATGTCCAGCAACAAAACATACAAAAGTTTAAAAGGCAGTAAAATCAGTCGCTCCCAACCTCAAACAAAAAGCCACATAAGTCAACAATGCAGTGGTAGTTCATTCAAAGCCTAGTCCATCCATCCATCCATCCATTGTCAACCGCTTATCCCGTTAGGGGTCGTGGGGGGGCTGGAGCCGATCCCAGCTGGCATTGGGTGAAGGCAGGGTTCACCCTGGACAGGTCGCCAGTCCATCACAGGGCACATAGAGACAGACAACATAGGGACAGACAACCATTCACACTCACATCCACACCTACGGGCAATTTAGAGTCATCAATTAACCTTCTTTGGACTGTGGGAGGAAGCCGGAGTACCCGGAGAAAACCCACGCTTACACTGGGAGAACATGCAAATCCCACACAGAAGAGTCCCAAGCCGGAATCGAACTTGCGACCCTCTTGTTGTGAGGCAACAGCGCAACAGCGCTAACCACTGCACCACCGTGCAGCCCTCAAAGCTTAGTGCCAGTGTCAAATTTAACGCAATAATTTAGATACATTTTGAAAATATATTAAAAAATGCAAATTAACACACATGATTTAATGTTTTGGCTAAATTTTAGGCTAAGTGCTAGGTTTATGTTCACTGAAAAATAGCTGAATAGGCCTGTTTGGGAATACAACGATATATTCATTTTTTTAATGCCACTTTTGGTGTTGCTATTCAATGCTTTACTTTTGTGCCACAACAATGTTTTGAGTTAAAATATCTTCATTTGGGGGGCTGTTCCAGACAAATATTGATTTTAGTGATTGTTTGCAATTAATCAGCATATATACTGTATATTTTAGGGTTGTCAAAAGTTAACGTGATAACTCATTCAACGCAAATTCATTTTAACACCTCTAATTTCTTTGATGCGTTAAGACAACTATTTAGGTACCAACATTTTTCATACTAGCTTGTCAGGAAGGAGGCTAAATAACGCTCTAAACTTATGCACAATTTTGGCAAGAAAGAACTGGCATGATGATTTTCAAAGGGGTCCATTGACCTCTGACCTCAAGATATGTGAATGAAAATGGGTTCTATGGGCACCCACTCATGTTGTTGTTAATTGATTTCCATATATACAGTACATTAATTTGTATAAAGCAAGCATAATTGTCCACTCCGATGTTGATAAGATTATTAAATACTACATAAATCTCCCTTTAAGGTACATTTTGAACAGAAACAAAACCGGTGTTTAATTTGCCATCAATTGGACAGCCTTAGTTATGTTATGTTATATTACAGTATGTTATGTTATGTTATATTACAGTATGTTATGTTATGTTATATTACAGTATGTTATGTTATGTGCAAAATGGAAACAAGCTGCTGATTATGCACCAAAGTCATCTTTGTTGGTGAAAAATACTACACACTAAATTTGTGCAGCACATTTTTTTCATAATCTCATCTTCACCTGGATTTTGGTATATTAAATTTTTTCATACATTTTTTTTTTCAGTTTTGTTTTGTCTCCAAACAAAGTAAAAATTATAGAACTACTTTTTGCTGCATTCCTCCATTGATTATTTGGCGGTCAGTGTCCTTCACTGTCTTTTACCTCATACAGCTTCCAGGGTAGTAATGAAGAAAGTGTTACGAGACTAGATCCAGACATGCTCGGTTTCACTTGTGGTTAGGCATGGTCATTTTGAGAAAAGTGACTGGTTTTCACGTAACTTTCCCCCAAATTGTGGTCTCGTCAGTAAGAGTTTGATTTCTATTTCATCATGTGGTTTTCCTTCAAACTCTTCATTTAGTTAATAGTTAAATAAATTGACCTCCCTTCAGATATAGAAAGGCTTTTTTTTTTTTGTCTGTGAGTTCAATAAACTGTGGAGAGGTCTCCAGTAATTGCCCTTTTCGATTCATGTTTGTGCTTTTTGTACATTCAGATGTCAAAAGGCTTGCTGAGAAGGAGGACTGGGTCGTGGATAATGAGGGAATCACCAGCCTGGTAAGGATGTGTTTTTGCATCAAGCACTACATCATATTATAATGACAAAAGATACACTCCAGCAAACTGTCACACATCAGATATTACATACCTATCACTTTAAATTAAGGGATATCTTCTCTTTCAAGTTGGCAGCATCATTAGTCCTTATTGTGTTGTTCAAAAACAGGAAATAAATTGTCTTTTAACAACATACAATTAACATTTGTGTTTATTTTCTGTGTAGTAGAGCATTCCCTTTGACCATTAAAGATAACGCGTCTTTATTTATTTTCTTCACCCACAATGTGTTTGCATCCCTGCTGAGAATGCAGATAAAAATTGTGGCCTAATTTCAGGAGCCAGATTTTGTAATGTATGTGCCATCGTATTGTTTTTGCAGCCTTCACAGTTTGAACAGTGCATGGTCCAGATGCTGCAGTCACTCAGAGAGCCCCTGGAGATCAAACCTGGAGAAATCAATGTGAGATAATCACCTGCAATCTTCAAAGCAAATACGTTAGAGTAGCAGAAGTAGTCATATGGTAATTGTAACTACAACTTTGGCTTCCTCAGTTAAACTATTGGTTACTTGTTTGGCCAGTCAGAAACATTTGTTTCCAACAGACTGCACCGTTGCTGCACTTCCTCCACATAAGGTGGATCAAAGTAGAGGATGAGTAACTGTACTAAACAAAACAATAATGTGTAGTCAAATCGATCTTACTATCTTATAAATACTTTATATTAATCATCATCAGTTGCAGCTGTAGTTAAAGGTTGTACTGGTAACAATTTTATGTAGATCCAGCCATAGAGCTTTTAGAAAGATGCTGAATAAAAGTATGACTTGTCCTAATTATTATTATTGTGACTTAATCATTAAAAAGACAGGTCCTGTGTGAGTGTTTTCTTTATCTCTGTGGAAGAAATCAGACATTTGGTTCCCACTTCTAACAAGGCTTATGAGCCAACAGTGTATCAACGTTGGTATCACATAGTATCTCTGTATCATCAGCCATCAAGTTGCCAGATAATGTGAAAAAGTGCCTGGCGGTCACTTGTTACGAAGGGAAAGCAATGGAAGGAGGGAGGGATAATGTGACTTCAAGTGGCTGACTGTTATCAGTAGCACCTTTAAGAACATTGTCACTGCAAAGGAGAGAGTGTTTTGTAATTGCTCACACAAGACATATAGTAACATAATTTTAATTTTTAAGTAATTTAAATAGTATATGAGGATTTTTTTCTGATGTGTTTCATTGTCTTTTCTTCAGGTGCTGCAATTAGACCAGGTCCAAGACCAGGCCACGGAGCTCAGTGTCGGCATCATGAAGGTACGACCCTGTCACAGATACGGTTACGTGTTATGTTTTTTGGCCAATACACAAAAATCATATAAAGCACTATTTAATTCACTGGACCTATAAATGAACCCTGAAATTCTGAAGACATCTCCAACCCATTTAACATGCAGTCAATCCCCAATTTTAGCTCCTAATCTATTTGGCACATACTTTAGTCTTTAGTCGTCAATCAAAAACACTAGTCCCAGACCACACGGTGACCCAAGTCCACCGCGTGCAGATTTAGCTTAGGCACTCAAAACCACAGGTGAGGGCATGGTCCACTGACACCTAGATAAATTTTAGGTAAAACACAAGTATAACAGCTTGCAAAAATAGCAGGAGCACTTTAGAATAACAAATGTGCAACTTTATTCCTGAGTGTCCAGTTTAGAGCTTTGACATTCAAAGACAGGCTGCATCCAATTTTATTTTAGGACCAAACTCCACCAATGTGACTGTTTTGCTACTTTATAAAAACATAACTGCAGCTCGAGCTGATGATTCTGCTCATATCAGTATTTTGTAGCGCTAAACCAATATCATACCGATTGTCACCATGATTTTATTTACATGCAGTGAACTTGAAAGAGAGTAATTGCATGATTTTTAGTTAAGTTCACAAGTAATCTCAATGTGGTTGTACAGTTGTATATATAAATATGTATATAATAACCCTCACAGGTACTGCATTTAGCATAAAGATATGCTCAAATCATAACATGGCAAACTGCAGCCCAACAGGCATCAACATATTTATAGTAAAGGAAAATAAACAGACTTAACATAAAAACAGGAGTAGGATGCTGTAGTTAACGTATACCATCAGCTGAAGCACCCACCTTGTTTTGGCATATCTAAGATCTAACTCTGTCGTGAGGTGAGATATGAGTGTGGTGTATGTTTTTGCACACCATGCCTAACAAATGTGTTCATATTTTCAATACAGGTTTTCATAAGCTGCTTGGAGCAGCTGAGCACTAAAACGGATGGAGACATTGAAACATCTCAGTAAGTATTTGGATGACATTTTCATGTCTTTGTTTATAGCGTTCTCGACTCTGTTAACATATTAAAATCTCTCCTGTGTCTGCAGCAACGTCTCAGTAGACCTGTCCTCTCCAGATCGGTTTACTGGAGTTCATGAGGGCTTCACACCAACATCTGTAAGCGTGATGCTTTTTTGTTATTATGATTTCCTTTCAAACTGTTTGTGGTTAATACACCTGAAATCCCACATCTGGCAGCGTCACCAAAGCGTGGGCTCTCTTCTTTACACAACAGGACAAACGCGTGTCTCACTCGTTCAAACCACAAAATGTTATCAGACTGTTTCCTGGTTGTGCACAAGACGCAGATACGTCCTCATTTCCTGTAAGTTTTTAGTGAAGGGGGTTAAGTGCAGGAGATGAGGAGGAGGAGGAGGAGGAGGAGGAGGAGGAAGAGTATGGCGTAGAGTGCTTCTGGTAAAGGGAAATGGAGCAAGGTGCAGACGGGGTTTCCCCAGCCCAAGTATGCGTCGCAGGGGTGAGGCAGCCATGAGTTGAGTGCAGCTGACCAGAGTTAAAATGGTGTCACTCATGATATGAAATCTAGTGTTTGGCAAGCTGGCAAAGTAGAAACCACCACATACAAACGAGGACAGTAGCTGGCTGCCATTACTAGATAAGTATCACGTTACATCAGCCCACTTCAGTCTCCTATCATGTCTGTAGGTCTGCAGTTACGATTAGATCAAGTGTGAAAAACGAATTGCTGCTCAATGACGACATCATTTGTGGTTGTTAGATTTTAACCAGTCCAGTCCAGTCCAGTCCAGTCAGTCATGATCCCTCCTGTCAGTGTTTGTATGCTTGTGTTCAATTTGTGGGCATTATTGTGTGTTTGTAATTATTTGTGAGTGAGGACATTTGAGCAAAGCAAAGACAGTTTTGGAAAGTGAGGACAAGTGTGAAACGTAAGAACACTTTTGGGAAGGCAGAACATTATAGGAGATTAAGATCTTTGGGGGGAAATTAGCATTTTAGGGGGGACATTTTAGCAAAGAAAGGAGATGTTAGGAATTGAATAGATTTTTGAAAAGTGAGAACATTTGTGCAAAGAGAAATTTACATTTTAGCTAGTGAGGACATTTTAGAAATGTGACAATATTTTTGCAAAATAAGGACATTTTAGATGGCTAAGGACTCTTAGAAAAGTGAGGACTTTTTAAATGGATATCAAATTTTGTTTAAGTGGGCTTGTATGAGGTACCCATCCTTAGTTGGTGTATTATCTACAGTAGCCCCCAGTTTGGAGAAGCAGGCAGGAGTGCTGGCACAGGTGCAAAGCAATGTAGTGCTGCTCACCTTTCCGATGGGGGCGCTGAAGCCGTTATCTCTGCTCACTTCAAAGCCACAAGACTGCGTTGACAGAAACAGTAATTTTACCTCACCAAGGCTCTAGAGTGCGACCATTTTAGTCTTATTTGCAAACCGCGCCCTGTAACCTCCTCCTCCTCGAGCACCATCACAACCATAGAACATAACAGTAATTCAAAATGAAGAGAGCTAGTGATTGTTTTTCATCAAGACAAATGCTGTGGTTTCCGTGACACCTGTCCCGGGCCCTGAACGTCTCAGCCCAGACCGGCATCACCAGCAGAGGTAACCGCTCCACCACCTGTCTCTCCGCTCCCCATAAGATGCCTAAACCTGAACATGGTGCTGGATTCATTTCACAAGTGGGGAGAGCAGAATGTGTTAGTGTGTATATGTGACATTACTCTACATTTAATGACATGAGAGAACTTAACCGCTAATTTCTTGTCCGCTTCGATGATCGCAAACAGCTGATCTGCTCAGAGCACATCTCTCTCTGTCACTCGCTACGCAGACATTACCTCATGCTGCTCTTATACCAACTTAATATGGAAACATGTGGATACCTGACAGTACTGTAGGTAGTCTGTTAAACTCACTATTGATGCATCCAGGGGTCCCACCCTATTTTTTCCAGATCATGCTGCATCATGAACAAAAAAATCTGTGCTGGTATCAGCAGGACCAGAGCTTAATGGGAGGAGCTATTGATTTAAAGTTATGACGCGTTCAGGCTCTATGATTAGTATTGGACAATGGTAAATTCTAACATTACATCTTGTTAAATGTAGTTTTTGATACTTGAATAAATCCAGTTATTTAAAGGAGATTTTTTTTCACACCCATAAAAAATAGATAATAGAGAGGGAATTATGATGTGCTTAACTTCCTAACAAAAAAACAGTAAACGAAAACGGTAATAAAGGAGTAGATGTTGAAGTGCATGGGATTTATTATTATTATTATTTATCACTTTTGCTTTTTATGTGGTATCAAATTGGTATCGAGAATTGTTGAATATCACTGGTATTGGTATCAACTACTAAATTTCTGGTATTGTGACATCCCTAGTGTAGTCCTATGGGAACTGACAAAATGCTTAAAATTTATTGTTTCAGAGTCAGAAGGTGTGGTGAAAAATTGTGGGTGCACCTAAATTATGAGCTGGTGCTCCTAAATGGAAAAAGTTAGGCCAGTGCATCCAATGTAAAAAGTTAGTCTGGAGCCCTGCTCACAGAACACAGGCGTTGTTTTACCGCCTCGATCGGTTAGTTTGTTTGAACTAACCATTTAAAACACCAAAATACCTCATACAGCCCCCTTAAAAAACCTAACCAAACTATCACTTTAAGGATACTTTGAAAAGTTAGGACATTTTTAGAAAATGAAGACATTTTAGATAAGTGGGGACATTTGGAAAAAAATAGTGCATATTTCAAAAAAAGGAGGACATTTTAGAAACATTATTCCACTTTTGTTCAGTCTTCACTTCTACCGAGGGCTGTTCAGGGTTTAAGACTTTGTTTAAGGGTTAAGGTTAATCCTAGATTAAAGTTAGGACTTAAAGGATAAGGGTTGGAGTTAGGTATGTGGTTGTGATGGTTAAGGTCAGGGGGTAGCTAATGCATTATGTCTCTTAGAGTCCTCGCAAATATAAAAGTATAAATGTGTTTTTGTGTGTACAGGAGCAGCGTCTACTGATCATCCTCAGTAACTGCCAATATCTGGAGAGACACACCTTCCTGAACCTGGCCAACCACTTTGAGAAACATGGCCTCACAGGCACAGAGAAGATCTCACGGGTCAGTTTAAGACTTCAGTGTTTACCAAAGGACTACTCTGCTCTGTCATACTGCTGATGAGAAGTGTGTTGTGTTGTTATAAACAAGAAGAAGAAGAAGATATTCCTTTATTCGTCCCACAATGGGGAAATTCAATTTTTACACTCTGTTGTTTTACTTATACACGGTACATGCAGACCCGAGACACACACATGCACAAACAGGACCCATATACATGCAACAATGGAGAGATGTCAGAGTGGGGGGGCTGCTCCTGACAAGCGCCCCGAGCAGTTGGGGGTTTGGTGCCTTGCTCAGGGGCACCTCGGCAGTGCCCAAGAGGTAAACTGGCGCCTCTCCAGCTACCAGTTCACACTCAGTTCTTGGTCATGTCGGGACTTCAACCGGTGACCCTCCGGTTCCCAAGCCAACTCCCTACAGACTGAGCTACTGCCGCCCCCAACAAAGCTGATCAGAGAGACACTCAGGATATGACTCTTTCTTTAAAAAAAAAAAAAAAAGTAAATGTCATTGTCTTGGAAGTTCAGCTTTACTTTTTCACTCCTTTCTCTTCTTCACACACTCACACACTCTCACTTACAATGACTAATGGCTGATTCACAAAGCAAAGAAGTGTTCGGTTGCTTTTCCAGTAAAAACCGGTGACCATCATTTTCTTTGAAAGATCGATTTAGACTTTAGACTAGAAGAGAGAGAGATGGGTGACCGTTTATATAGATTTTAATCTGAGTAACTTTCGAGCATTTGAAAAATAAGAATTCCCCCATCATGCATCTACCACACAACTGCCTCACAGTGTGGCACAGCTGTGCCATGAACACAAAAATCAAATTCCCCGCACCCTTCCACTGAAGCTGTTCAATGTTAAAAACAACATCTCACGCTGCATACATAAATGGCTTAATATTATAATTTATTTATCATTTCTTTTTTTGTACAGTATTACAGCCTGCTCGGACTTAGGGCCCTTACACGCTGTGGGCTTTTCTTCAAGCCATTAATTTACACGCCAGTATATTTTTTCAATCTGTTGTTTTTAATACGTTCCCACAGAATGTGAATATTACACGTTGAAAAACAAGCTTGATATTACGGAGCTTTTGCACTGCGAATAAAGTCATCAACCAATCACACTGTGCGCAACAGGTTGAGTTGCTTCTATATTTACAAGGATTGTAAAAGTCTGACACCAAGACGGCAAACTTTATTACTCTTTTCAACCTTGACAAAGGCAGTGCAAACCAGATCCACTCCTGTGCTTAACTTTCACAATAAAAACCCGAGATGTATAATATTTGCAGACGAGTACTTCACATTCTTGTGTTACATCCCCATTGTGTAAAAACCTTCTAGAAGTGACAATAAAAAATCTATTGTGCACTGAATGTATTTAGCCGTGGTAACATTATGTGTCCTTCACTGGTCAGGTGAGTGTGGACGCTGTACGAGAGCTGGATAGAAAGCTCTTTGAGGCCTACATTGAGAGACGAGCTGACCCGATTGCAGGCTCTCTGGAGCCTGGCATCTACGCTGGATACTTTGACTGGAGAGACTGCCAAACACCTACAGGTACTGTTCTGCACAGCCTCACTGGAAGCATGCTCAGTGAAAAGCTCTCTGTCTGTATGTCTGAGACAACGGGGGACAGGATTTCCATCACAAAAGTTGTTAGGCCCAGCAGCCAAGAGGCTAGTCGCTAAATTGAGAATAGCTGGTCCACCTTAAAGTTCAGCCCACCTTAAATGAGCCTGAACCAAAGTTAATGTTAACTTCAGGGCTAACCCCCTACACTTTAATCAGCAGGTGGTAAACAAGATACAAGAACTTGGCTTGGGTCTTGAGGAGTTGTCGCATTTATTCACCAACAAATAAACTGTAAAAACACGGCAGTGCTGCATTCACAGCTATAACGTTACTTCTAACCTCATACCAGGCTGCACCCTCCGATTCCTAAAAGTGAAGCCAATGCGGAAGTGCTGTACACTTTCATTCTTCCTAATAACCAGCATTTGACCAGTTCATTTAGTGAAGTATGGTCCCATTTAGAGTCAGATAATCCGTAAAGCAGGTATGCTTTGGAGCGTGGCTACGTTGTGATTGACAGCTCGCTACCACGGTGTTTCCATTCTGAGTATCGTCTGTGTTTTCGTCTTACAAATTCAGCCCTTTCACAGTGTGTTTTCTATTCATCTCCACCCTCTCCTGTCACTTCTGGTACCAAAAACGCAAGATGGCGACAGCCAAAATGCAGAACTTAAGGCTTCAAAACCGTAGTCCACAAACTAGTCGGTGACGTCATGGTGACTTCTTATATACAGTCTGTTTTGTACTCACATCACACACACTATCTCGTCACTGCTCACTCACTAATTGTACACACATAACCTCCGCACTGACAGTTTGCTACTTCTATAACACATTTTATTCTTAAAAACGTCTAAAAATACATTTTATAAAGTTCACCAATGCTTAGGTCCAGCGGGCCGCCAGGCTTTCAATACGCTAACGGAAACCCTGGGGGAAATCTAACCCTGACTAACTGACCCCGCTGATATCAGAAATTAGCCTCTAACACTCCTGTGGGATGAGAACTTGACATCTCTGTTTAGATCTGTGTTGTTGTGGTTCTTATATGTCATGTGAAAAGTACGGCTCTTTGATGGCTTACTGTAAACACCACTGAGATCTCCCTATTGGTCCCCCTAAAAGTCTCATGGCCTTTGTGTTTAGCTGTGGGTGTGCAACAGTGTGTGCACAAGTTTAGTTTGACTTGTTGCTCACCAGAAGCACCAAACCCAGGTGAAACTTAAATGCGTATATGTGGTTTACCTTAGCAAAGGATGTGAGGCAGAGTGTGTGTTAGAGCTCTGGGTGCATTTTCAGGTGGGCAGCAGCTCATGACAGTTTTTAAAAAGCAGTATTGATCGAAAGTTGGTTGGTTCCTGCTGGAGTGACTTTGTGTGTCTGGGCTGCATGTGAAAGAGGAACATTTTGGACACTAAACCACAGTTCTGGGATATGATACTTTCACTTGTTTCTCTTTTTACATGGGACTTGTGTTGGCGTGAGGGTGCTGCAAGGCATTAAAAATCCAGTTTCAGTACTTTTATTCTCTGGTTGTTTCACTGTCAGAGTTTATTCAATGTTAAATTTTAAACTTACAAATTATCTATGGTCTCTCCTGTCTCTCTTTCTCCTCACAGAACAGTGTAAACCAAAAATAATACACTTTCAGCTCCATGTATTTGCATTATTTTGATCTTCACATGCAACTTATTACTCTTTTTAGAGTCAGACATATGAAGCAATATTGACCATTGAATAATGAAGTCCTCTCACTTAGTCATATTCCTCGACAAATGAGGTTGGTAAACTGCTGTCTAGTTGATTAAAACACAATGACACAACAGTCTGGTTTTGGCAGAGCTTTGCCTCTTAAGACCTACTGTATAAAACCTTTGCATTAGTTACCTTCAGTGTGGACAGCTACTTCTCCATCGATCAAATCATCATCATGAAAAATTAAAGATTAAAAAGAGCCTCTTTTTTTGCCCAGTGACTAAAAGCTAATCGTATTTTGCTTTTGGGTTCTTTGGCAAACAAGCGTTGGATACTTACATGTTGTGTTCAGCAAGATAATCTTCACAAATGAATACCACTTTCATGATTTTTGATGTGTGTTTGCAATCGCTAGAAGTAAAAAGCTAACAGGCTATAAACAAAGTACACCACATTCACCTGAGTACACGTATAAGCAACGAGGCGGACAAGTCGGAGTGATGACATTATGTAGTCTCATTTAGCCACTTGTTAGCAACCGCCTGTTGTAAAAAGCTTCATAATTCAAGAGTGGAATATTTACTGACATTTTATATCGTAGAACAAAAAGTTAAAATCTCTTAATCTTGTGTTAACCACAGACCTTATTACAGACATCTAACTAAAAACCCGTTGAGATGAGGGAACCAGACAAAAATGTTCCTTTCTTTGATACCTTACTTTTAGAGATATAAAAATGTCCATCAGCAAATGTAACGTAAGGACAGAAGTTATGTCGTTAATACACAGCTAGAAATTATCCTTAAAGAGCAACACACATGGGCAGGTAATGATGCACTGCATATGCCTCTGACCTGTTTGATATTACATTCAGTCCCCCGATTGGGGGCATCCATTGTGTGCTATGGGCATCAATCAGGGCCGACCCCAACCAATTTGGTGCCCCTTATCTGGTCCCCCTTGCATCGAAGCCAGTTCCACCACCAATCATTGTGTTCACACAGAAACATGCATATCTTTGTGTCTTGAGATTAAGCAATGCAAATCACACTGTATTTCTCAGTATTATGTTATATTATTTTATTTTATATTATATTATATTATATTATATTATATTATATTATTATGTTATAGGTTATTCCCCAAACACCTGATTTGTCTTTCCAACTTTCCCTAATAAATTAAAGGTTGTCCAACCAGCCCATTCTCGTGAATGCAGTATCTCAGGAACATCTGGATAGAAGAGTATTACATCTGGCACAAGCATTCGCATTAACTCAATGATGAACTGATGAGAATTTGCTTGTCAAAGGTCACTGTGATGTGACAACAGATGTTTTTGGCTATAACTCAGTGATTCATATGACAGTTTCACACAATGTCTAACAGGATAAAATGAAGAAGTGATGACGTTTTGGACAGAAAGGGATATAAACTGCAACTTGACTGGTTGGCGAAGGCAATATTTCAACCATTCGTATTAGAATAGTATTAGTAAAATTAGTAAAAGTTATAAATTTATAGGGTTTTTTTCTTCCCTCATTTCGGGCGACCCAATGGATGAATGTCACCCCTAGCATTTGCCTATACCGCCTATGCCAAGGGCTGGCTCTGGCATCAATACACACATGTCAAATGATGCAACACTTTGCCATGTAGCTGGTATGTGTTGCACTTTTTTTTTAGTCACACCTGCCTGTAGCTCCTCGTGCTTTCTGTTATTTCATGTTCTCTGACAACAGTTTTATGTATCTGCATGGTGAAACTTTGAAATTATTTTTTCCCATTCATGTTCATGTTGTGCCTTCTTCTTTCTCAGGTGTAAGGAACTACCTGAAGGAAGCTCTGGTCGCCATCATCACAGTTCATGCCGAGGTGCCAACAGCGTACATACTTCATACACACCACATACCAACACTTGTTGTTCTTTGTCCTTTTTAATCAAACTCTATATTGACCAGGTGTTTTTGTCTTCTCACCATCTGTTTTATGCTCTCATCACCAATTTTGTCCATCTCAGGTCTTCACAGTGTCTAAAGACCTGGTTCGTCGGGTTTTGTCTAAAATTGTTGAGTCAGTTGCCGACGAGATGTGTCGTCTTATGCAGTGTGTGTCCTCCTTCAGCAAAAATGGAGCCCTGCAGGTACACACTAACACATACTCACATATAGCAGTTTATCACTCATAGTAAGACCCTGACTCATAAGTGGACCCTCACACTTGTTGGGGGACTTACCTGTCATTTCTGATAATGCCATATTTTAGTTGAAACTGCCTACTGCTGACAGTTGTTCATTTGATTTCATCATTTATTTGACACCCCCCCCCAATCCTCAGGCTCGACTTGAACTCTGTGCTCTGAGAGACGCCATAGCCGCATACCTAAACTCTGAAAGCAAGTAAGTGCAGCACACACATTCACGTAGTGGCACAGAACGGGAACTCACGTATGTGCCCAGTGATTTATGGTAGCGAATGTCACAAACATAAATCTTCACAGTCGCACATCCCTCACTACAATCCCTATTTATGTTACTTGGTGGGTTCTGGAAGGAAGTGAAAGTAATCTGGTTCTGCTGTGTGCAAGCACTGTGGTGTGCATGTGTGCATGTGTGTGTGTAACTGTATGTGTTCATGAGTGGAGGTCAGTGAGCATGCTCAGACTTATTCTGAACTGTATTATCTGGTTTCCAGTTATATATATATATATATATATATATATATATATATATATATATATATATATTATATATGTATGTATGTATGTATGTATGTATATATGTATATATGTATGTATGAATGAAATATATTCCTTTATTAGTCCCACAGTGGGGAAATTAGTTATATACTCTGTTATATAGTATATAGTATATATATATATAAATGGAGAGATGTCAGAGTGGGAGGGGGGGGGGGGGGAGGGAAAGGGGGTATATATATATATATATATATATATATATATATATATATATATATATATATATATATATATATATATATATATATATATATATATATATATATATATATATATATATATATATATATATATATATATATATATGTATATATATATATATATATATATATATATATATATATATATATATATATATATGTATATATATATATATATATATATATATGTTTGTTTGGTTTTTAGTAAAGTTTTAACTGAGCATCTTGTTTCTAGTGCCAGCTTCAAACTGGCTTTGGACGCCCTTCCTCAGCTACACAGCGGAGCTGATAAGAAGTGAGTCTCATACTGGTTACTAATAAAATTTATGTGTTTTTTTTCTTTCCGTAAGATTAATTTTACAATTTTTGTTTCCTCTGCCAGGTTATTGGAAGAGCTGTTGAACAAGTTTAAAAGCAGCATGCAGCTCCAGCTCACCTGCTTCCAGCCCTCCTGCATCCAGCCTGTTAAGAGATAAACTCAGTCCACCCTATCGACGACTGTACTGCACTTTTTGTTTCTTATCAATGTGCACTCAGCTAATGAACTTTAACCTTATCTTTACACTTATCACTTCACTTGTCTGCTCATTTTCACTTTCAACTTCTGCTTCATCTAATCTCAAAGACACAAAATGAGTTGATTTCATTTGTTACTGTGCGGGACAGTCCCAGTCATGTTGGTTATGCTAATCACATGCGGCCACTCGGGCAGCGTGCAAGTCTGTTAACAGGCTTGTTTCAAGAAAGCTCTGGGTCAGCAGTGGGATGTAGGCTATAACCAGGCCAGAGTTGACCCTATTTATCCTGATCAAGATTTAAAGTTGGTGTTGATGTTTTATACTGTGCCATCGAACCAAGGAAGAGTAGCTGATGTCATGGCATCAGCTAATGGGGATCCTAATAAACTAAACTAATCTCTACTGCCTAATAAAATAAGAAAACCTACTGTTAAAGTCATGTTTTCATGTGGATGTTTTGTCAAAATAACAATTTCAACTCTAGGTCCACTTACTTGTTTGCTCAGGTGCTTCTGACCATCTCACACAGTCTTCACCAGCAGCGTCAATCAAGTTTGCCTAGCTGCCATGAAACTGTAAGTGAATCTTTCCATTATCCTGGGGACATTTTAGGACGTCTGTGTGTTTTGCTTTAAAAGTTGAGCTGGACAGCTCATTTTTGATTTGATGTGTTTTTAGCAGTGATTAGTGGCTTAGACTCGCTGCACTGTACAGAAATGGTTCAGGTTTCATGGCTACTTCATTTACAGTAGCCCCTGAGCTAGGGATGTGTAGCAGATTAAATATATCATATTTATTAGATTCATTTTCAAGGTGTGGTGTGAGAGATGCTCTTTTTCTTTTCTAGTTAGAAAACGCTACCTCTGACAAAGGCCTCACCAGCCACAGCGCATGGACCGAGATCTGCATCAAAATGCACATGGTGTTCAGTCGTACAAGTTTTACCACAGAGGAATAAAAACAGCCACATGGTAGTGCTACCCACACCAACAACAAATCACTTGTTCTTGGCCCAGATTTGTTTGCTAACATCCGTTAAGTCGTTAGTCGTATCCTGCTAACTGTGATCTTTTAGTCTCTCCTCCCTATTCCAGGACACTCTGTTTCCTTTCTACACAAATGCTACAGTTTTGCATTAATGTGTTATTTTTTGGGACTATATGATTTAAGTATGTCTTGCGTTACGGTACTTTTCCAAGCCTAAAATGTCATCAAATGCTGCCTTGAATAGAGTGATACAGGTATGAGTCCTAAAACCCATAAAACAAGTTAGTATTTTAACATCTGGCTTCCTTCATCTGGAAGTCAATGGCTTTATTGAATGAGTTTTAGTTATAATCCTGAAATAAGGTCTGTGGTTAACACAAGCTGAAGAGATTTTAATGTTTTGTTCTACAATATAAAATGTGTTGGTAAATACCTCACTCATGACTTCTGAAGCTTTTATGTTAGCGGTTGCTAACTAAGTGATCGTGGTCTAGTTCGCTCATAGCTTTTTATTCATGGCAATTGCATTTACAAAAGTGGTCTTTGTAGAGATGATTTTGCTGAACAAAGCGTGTAAATATCATAAACGTGTTCGCCACAGAGCGTAATTTTTGCAGTACTCCAAAACCCAACAGAACAATCCCATTGGCTTTTTGTCGAAGGAACCAGAGTGACGATAACTTTCTGGTTGGCCTACAAAAATACATCATCCCTGGACCACTATAAGGTGCTGGCAGTAAATTAGAATATATAAAAGTTGAATTTTTCAGTAATTCCATTAAAAGTGAAACTTGTAAAATATATTCATGCAATGCACACAGACCGATGTTTTCCAATGTTTTTTCTTTTAATTTTGATATTTATAAGTGACAACTAATGAAAACTAAATTTGGTATCTAAAAAATTAGAATATTGAAAAGGCCAATGAAAAAAAAATGTTTTAGAAATGTTGGCCAACTGAAAAGAATGAACATGAAAAGCATGCACATGTATAGCACTCAATACTTAGTCGGGGCTCCTTTTGCCTAATCACTGCATTAATGCAGCGTGGCATGGACTCGATCAGTCTGTGGCACTGCTCAGGTGTTATGAGAGCCCAGGTTGCTCTGATAGTCGTCTTCAGCTCCTCTGCATTGTTGGGTCTAGCGTATTGCATCTTCCGCTTCACAATACCCCATAGATTTTCTATGGGGTTAAGGTCAGGCGAGTTTGCTGGCCAATCAAGGAAGGGATACCATGGTCATTGAACCAGGTACTGGTGGTTTTGGCACTGTGTGCAGGTGCCAAGTCCTGTTGAAAAGTGAAATCTGCATCTCCATAAAGTTGGTCAGCAGCAGGAAGCATGAAGTGCTCTAACACTTCCTGGTAGACGGCTGCATTGACCTTGGACCTCAGGAAACAGAGTGGGCCAACACCGGCAGATGACATGGCACCCCACACCATCACTGACGGTGGAAACTTTACACTGGACCTCATGCAACGTGGATTCTGTGCTTCTCCGCTGTTCCTCCAGACTCTGGGTCCTTGATTTCCAAAGGAAATGCAAAATTTGCTTTCATCAGAAAACATAACTTTGGACCACTCAGCAGCAGTCCAGTCCTTTTGTCCTTGGCCCAGGCGAGACGCTTCTTACGCTGTTTCTTGTTCAAGAGTGGCTTGACACACGGAATGCGACAGCTGAATCCCATGTCTTTCATGCGTCTCTTCGTGGTGGTTCTTGAAGCGCTGACTCCAGCTGCAGTCCACTCTTTGTGGATCTCCCCACATTTTTGAATGGGTTTGTCGTCACAATTCTCTGCAGGGTGCGGTTATCCCTAGAGCTTGTACACTTTTTTCTACCACATTTTTTCCGTCCTTTCGCCTGTCTGTTAATGTGCTTGGACACAGAGCTCTGTGAACAGCCAGCTTCTTTAGCAATCACCTTTTGTGTCTTGCCCTCCTTGTACAAGATGTCAATGGTCGTTTTTGGACAACTGTTAAGTCAGAAGTCTTCCCCATGATTGTGGAGCCTTAGAACACGACTGAGGGGCCTTTTAAAGGCCTTTGCAGGTGTTTTGAGTTAATCAGCTGATTAGTGTGGCACCAGGTGTCTTCTATATTGATCCTTTTCAGAATATTCTAATTTTCTGAGATATGAATTTGGTGTTTTCATTAGCTGTCAGTTATAATAATAAAAATGAAAATGAATAAACACTTGAAATATACACTATGTGTGGAAGGAAAGTATACAGTATACAAGTTTCACTTTTTGAATGGAATTACTGAAATAATTCAACTTTTTGATGATATTCTAATTTACTGGCCAGCACCTGTATTAGCATTTACAGCATGTCAAATAAATTCAGCTCCATAGTTATTTGAAGGGCTACTATGCCCATTCTCAAAATTCATACTTTATTCCTAATGTCTGAGTTAGTCCAAAAAACATTAGTAAATATGAACAACTCTCTCCCAAATTCAAAAACTGGGGCGCTAAAACTTAAATTTGTGATGCATCAGGTATAAAGTGTAGCGGTCCTCCATAGACTATAAATAAGGAGAGATGTTATAGATGACACTGAAAGCAGCCAGAGGAATGTCCTGAGTAGATGTAAACCGAATAACTATTTTAATTATAATTATTATTTGACTTTTTCCCATAATCAATCGGTGTCTGAGCATATTGAGCCGATTATCAAGCAGGTACATAAATGATGCTAAGTGCACTAAAACTTTATTTTTTCATCCAAAATTTATTTGACAGAGTTTATTTTATTTGGATTACAAATAGGAAATATATTTTATTAAAATATATCAGTGCACTGCAGTGCAGACACAAAATGTAGATTGGAGAGACAGACCATAGGTGGTGTTCAGTAAATGTTTACTGAAGTTGAGAAATTTTGCGAAACATTTGTTATTAAAGCTCTTATATTTTATCAGATGGAGTAAAAATAAAAGAAATCTGCATCATATATCGGCCATCAGCTGTCCTGATTCTCCAATAAATCGGCATCGGCCATAAAAAAAACAAATCGGTCGACCTCTAGTTCTGAGTATATGGGAACATTTACTGTTTCACAACTGACAACAAATTTCTCCACTGTGGGACTAATAAAGGAATATCTTATCTTATCTTATCTACTACAATAGAATAAAGCTCATATGGGTATCAAAAGAAAACCACACAAAATCAGTCTCCCATTCATTGTCTATGGAGCAGCTCCACACTTTATACCCTATGACATCACCAGTTTGAGACGTACTACTCTGGTTTCCGGCTTTGACAGAGAGGAGCTCATGTTCACAAATACTGACTGAACTTTACTAGGCCATAGAAATAACTTACTGAAATTCTTAGTTTGGGTGGTATTCCCCTCTAAAGGTGTACCATGTGGTGTTCTTGGATTGGATTAGATTGTATTGTGACATTTACTTTAAATATACTTGTCCTTGTCGTCCAGATTTGTTGTCAATCATCTGCATACAAGTATACACTTCAGCAAAATTCTTCTCTCTGAGGTCAAGGAGCAAAAAAAGTATAACCTACATGTTATTCCATAAATTAATACTCCCTGCATGCACCTCTTTGTACAAACATAGGTTAACAATATGTTAATGACCTGCAAAATGATCACTTGTCTTGTGTTTACACGTAAAGGTCCATTCGTCACACCCAAGTGAACCATTTTGCAGTAGTGCATATGTGCAGGCGGTTGGTGTGTCTGCACCGCAGTCCAAACCAGCAGGTTTAAGCCATTCATCTGTGGAGCTCCAGCTCACCAGTTCACTCATACTGTCTGGCATGTCAACGTCTCTGTGAGAGGAGTGAGCGCGGGGCGTGTGCAGTGTGGGGAGCGGTGTTGGCCGTTATTCAGGGCAGCAAACCGAACAGAACAGGCTGTAATTGGATCCCGGAAGAAGATGATGACAACAGAAAGTGTGATTAAGGTCGTGGGTGTAGGGACTCACAAAGCAAGCGGTACGGTTGTGGTAGGTCTCGTCACCCAGGCAGAGGAGACAGGCAGCGACGCGCCCACAGCTCACATGAGAAAGTTTGACAAAGACACAGGGAGGTTGTCTGAGGACAAGGTGGACTCGCTATTGTGCTGGAGCAGGAGTTGACCCACTCAGTCTCCACATTTGAATGCACAAGCTCTACCTGTGCATTTCAGTCAACTTTGTGCTCCAACTCTGTCTCTCTTATTGTCTACATTCATGTCCCTCAGACCTTTTCTCTGTTTTGGTTTCCCCATCTACATTTAGGGGAAAGCCATGCAGGGCAGGCAGCAGTTGTTTTGATTCTCTGAGTTCTAAACTTAGCTCTCTGCCCTCCCACAGATTCATTCACAAAATAAGTTCAAAGCCTAAACCCTTATCCGCTCTCTGTTTACAGTAACAGAGGTGAGAGGGGGAGTTTTGTCATTTATTTTTACATTCACCACTACGTCGTTCCATTCAGGAGACAAGATGACGAGACCTGCAAAACACTTAGACTTTGATCTGACTTCGCCACGAGTGGGTAATTAAAAGGAATGGAGGAATCTGACACATCAGAGGAAATTTAGATCGAGCTCACCTCGACTGTTTTTATAATAGCTGAACTTACAAAAACACAGCAGCAATGAACAACATCTGCAAGTTTACAGCACTATATTTCACTCTTTATCCGTTCACACATCAGCCTCCATACTTTAACTCCCATAGGTGGAGTTAAAGTTGTCGACAACTACATTAATAAACACTTGAATCTTATTCCAACTACATTATAGTTTGTTATAACCAGTTTTTAAATGTGTAGATAGTGCTTAGAAATGCTAGTTTGCCATCAGGCAATAATTATTGAATATCTTATTGGTATAGTGACAACAAAATTATATATATATATATATATATATATATATATATATATAAAATTTCAGGCAGTGAAAGTGTAATCATTTTTATTTTTAGTATTATTGATTAATTCTGAGTGGATGAAGTTAATATCTGATTTTGTGCACGTCTCTTTTTGAAATGCACAAAAACATGTTTTCAGTTACAGTGTAACAGGTGACGTTCAAGGATCCACCTGCTGCCGAAAAACTGAGGTGTTTGGTATTGTTCTGACGGGAAATGTGGCATGTTTTCTACATTTGAGTTGAAGTAGTTTGAGTCCTCTCCTTCAGTGAGTGCAGGTTCGTTAAATGATGTAATGATCAACAAATGATCAGGACAGTGTTTTTTCAGACATCTGCAAGCATCACCGTTTGTTTATTATAATGTTTATTGGCAAAATGTCTTCATTGTCTCAAATTGTTTGTACATAAAGGACACGAATGGCAATATTTTGCATACTTTTTAAAGGACCAGTGTGTAATAATTAGGGAGATCCATTGACAGAAATGTGAAATATTAATAACGGTTTTCTTTAGTGAATAATCACCTGAAAATATTAAATTGTGTATTCGTTACCTTAGAATGAGCCGTTTATATCTACATATGGAGCGGGTCCTCTTCACAGTCGCCATGTTACTACAGTAGCCTTATGGCTCGGGCTAGAGTTGATAACATTACTCGCTCCCGTCGCCGGCTCTCTCTCTTGCTTCACCACTCACTTCCCTCGTACACACACGTAGTCTAAGCACTGGCTCCTCTCCAGATTACTAACTCTACTCGTACAGCGACTGGCTCTAGCCAGCTCTCCTACCCGCTTGGCACATGGGAGAGGTTTCAGTTGGTTGCAATTTCAACCTCACTGCTATATACCACCAGATCCTACACACTTTAAGGCACGGTCATACAGGTGCAAAATTAACATTCACTGACCATTCACTCACATTCTGTGTGAGCAAAACAAATTTGCCTATTTGCATTCGAGTGTAGTTCAACTTTAGTGAACTTTTGGTCAGTAAATCTCCTCAGCAGGCGATGGTCAGTTGCCCGCGGTACTACCTGCCTAATGTCTTTGAGTTTTTGTCATTTTAGGCACTGGGAAATTGTGATTCTTTTTGATATTTTTTTTTACATTTTATTGACTTAATTAATCTGTCAGTTCAAACCATTATGAACACATTAATCAGTTATGAAAATGCAGTAATCAGTCGTAGCTCTGTTAGGGGTTATTAAAGCTCTGCTTGCTGAATAGGCAGCGCTTAGTGGCTTTCAAGGTAAAAAGTCTCAGTTGGTTTTCTGTTAATCTTATCAAGTGATGACATCTTCCTTGCTCTTCTTGTAAATCATTTCGTGGCAGTGACAAATGCATTATGTGGGTTTTGGTGACTGTTTTCCATGGAAGTGGAAACAGACTGTAATCTGTGAGCAGAAGCCAGGAAGGCTTTCTCTGCAGCGCAGGACGGAAAGCATGGCCAACCTCCTCCTCTCTCTCCTCCCCTCGTGATGTCATCACATTTGTTTGTGATAGCGAAGTGTTTGATTAACCAGCCTCATCCTGCATCTGAGCGCTTCCTGTTCAGACACAGCACGCATTGTACTGACGTTACCGGAAGAGCTCACACACTTCTGAACAGAGGTCGCCACTCTTTGCACTTCAGCCATTTATTGTAATTGAAAAAAGAAATGAGCTCCTTCAAGGTCATAAAAGCTCAAAACCTTCACTCCAACTCTTTCTCAGATTTGATGTGTGACACTTAAATTTAAAATATCATGTAACTGAAATATTTGACACAAAATTGAGTTGAATGAGTTTATCTAAAATCCCTGAGAGTTTGTCACACAAACACAGCCAAGCAGAAGACTTGATTCATAATTTACTAAATGGTGGTGATAGTGTCTCCTAGCAATAAAAAAATGATTGAGAAGAGGAGTTGAACGAGAAAATCGATACCACTCTCATGTCTGTACATCAGATATGAAGTTACTGCCAGAAAAAGATCAGCTTAGCATGGCATAAAGGAAACCTCAGAAAACAGCTAGTCTGGCTCAGTCCAGAGGTAAATAATCTGCCTCCGGGTCTCTTGAAAGCTCCCATATAACACGTTATATCTATTTAGGTGTTTTTTACGGGTTAAACAAAAAGAAAAAAATGGCCATAGTCTGGCTCATAACCCCCATAAAATAGGAAATTTGATGTTTTTACACTTTTTGTACAGATTTAACAAGCCTATCATAATATGTTAAATCACTAGTTTTGAGGCCTTTAGAGGTGATGGTAGGTGGATTTTGTTTGACAGAGCCAGGCTAGCTGTTTCCAGTCTGTGCTAAGCTAAGCTAACCAGCTGCTGGCTCCAGTTTCATCTTGACTGTACAGGGTCAAGAGTGGTATCGATTTTCTCATCTAACTCAGCATGAAAGTGAAAAAGCATATTTCCCAAAGTGTCTATCACCTTAAGGCACTAAAGCTCACCACACAGAGTACAATCACCTAAGCTGTCAGTTTTCTTTGTATAGTCAGTATGGAAATTATCCATGGTGCCATAAAAATACAGAAAAAAATAACACTGCAACTTTTGATCCAGCCACACACACTAACAAACACACAGAACCGTACAGAGAAAACAGGCACTAAATGTCCATAATCTTCATGTATAACACTGTCCAAGTTTGTCCTCTTGTCTCAGAGTTTCCTCGTCTCCTGTCAAAGGTCACTGCTGCTTCCTGAAGTTTCCAACAGTCACTTGAACCTACAGAGATCACTCCTGCAGGCTGCTGCTGTGGTGATGTGTGATGGTCCTCTGGTAGTCCTCGGAGGTGTTTATGTGGTCCGTGACTCCCGGGTGCTCGTAGCTGCGGTAGTAGTGGCCGCCCATCTGCTGGGCGTAGTACAGGAACTGCCTGGCAAACAGCGGCTCCACCTGAAACCCAGGAAGGTCAGACAAGTCAGTGAAAGACACCTTTTCCCATTGCAGATAGTTTCTGTTTGCTCAGATCAGTGTGAAAAAAGCAAAACTAAGTAAGTAGTTTTGCTAAGCTAAGTTTTGAAAGTTAAAGCTATGGTTTGAGAAGTGAAAAATAGGATTTGAAAGTGTAAAAATAGCACAAGAAAGTCTATTAGTTCTGTGTTATTGTCTTACATGTTTAAAGGTGCAATGTGTAAAATAGGGGGCAGCATTTCACCTCTACTACTGGGTCCATACAATCTAGATCTGTCTGGCATCTGTTATAAAACAAAAGGCCACTACAAACTAACTGCAGAGCAAGAATACAAAAAATTCAACCAAACAGCTGAAACTCTGAGAGCCGGTCAAAATAACATTGTCTTATTCTTCATGTGTGGCGTCGGCCTATAGTTTTACTGTGCCACCAACGGTCCCTGTATGGCAGAAATATTTTCATTTCATACTCTGCTGCATGTCAGCTGCATCTCATCCAGAGATTTAAAACCTCTCCTCTCCAGTGGAAGTGATCATTTGACTGTATATTGACATCATGTCAGCAACATTACTACAGTTTCAAAATCTAGACATCTGTAGAAAACGTCACAGACATGAAAAAAGGCTAAAATGTGTTTTTAAATCAACACTTCCTGCTTTCATTTCAAAAATAAAACCCCCCAAATGTTTTTTTTTCCCCTGTGGACAGAACTTTTTCACTTGTTAACACAAGGCTTTTATTCTGAAATATGTGCAGGACAGTGTTTTAGAAAATGCAGTGACCTGCAGGGCTCTATGAATGACTATAGTATGGGACTTATATGTGGATTTCTGTCTAAAATAAATATAAATGAAATTTATGACATGAAATGGTCATTGTAAAAGTCAAACTGTAGAAGAGCAGCAGCAGCAGAGGAAACACAGCTGACACACAGCTGGTGTGAACAACGGATGCATGAATCACGCAGCTGCCATATTCTCCTCACATCTGGTCAGTCTGATTATCAGGCTGTAACAATACAGGCTGGTCCCATACACTGTTCAATGCTATACACACACACAGAGATACACTGTAATTTGTGTATATCCCATGAAGTAAATTTGTAATTGTGAACCAGGAAATATAAAAATAGACTAAAGCCACGTAGAGAGGAGGTTTGGGGTGGATTGAGTGGGTCAAAAAATACTGGACCTTTACCCAGGAGACCAGCGTTTGTCTCCTGTGTGAAACCAGAATTCAGTTGATGTATTTGTCAGGTAACTTACGTACTGAAGTAACGCTACCTCTGGAATTATTTTAACCCAAACCATGACTTTTTCCTAAACCTAAAGTAAATAGTTTGTTTGCCCAAACCTAAGTCTGTTGTTCCCTCTTAAGACTGAAGTTTATTTTGAAAAGATTTTATGCATGTAACAAGCGAAAGTTGACTCATGTTTGAGAATATACTGAACAGTAACACATAACAGCCAGGAAGGGCTGGAGCACAAGTGGTCTGAACCTCCACTTCTGGGGTTTGTTTCTGGGGTTTTTTCTGAGTCTCAGATCGTTCCAAGTTGAAACAGTGTCAGAAATCCCATCATCCAAAGCTTGAAATAGCAGATTTGATTCTTTCAAAGGTTAAATTTGACTGATAATTGGACTGAATTTTCACTTTAAATCACTGAAAAGCAAAAATCACAGATGTGGGATGTGATTCAGGGGTCTGGAACCAGGCTGGCGCTGAATCTCTGGAAGACTCGTTCAGAAACTGAATTTAAAGTTTTGAAACTTTCTGACTATGAAGGCTTACAGACTGTAAAATCTTCAGTTTTAACTTTCATATCCTATTTATTACTTTTCAAACCACATTTTACCTTTTTTTTTTGACAAAAATGAAAGTAATCTGAATGTGCATGGAAGTACTGTGAGGAGATATGAGGCAAGGGTTAATTAAACAGTACTTATGTGTAGAGCAGCTAGTATTACAGTATGGACCGTTACCTGGACTGTAAGGGTCCGCCTTTGTCTCTGCGGATCCAGACATTCGTCTCCAAAACTCAGCAGGACCTGGAAACGAGGCAGCGGCCGACCGTGGAGCCCGTAACTCTGGATCTCTGATAGCCATCAAAGAGATGAGATCAAGTTATTGTGAAAATTAATATCCAAAATACATCTGAACGGGTAGATTCAAATGAATTCAGGAGAATTTCTCTTAGTAGCATGACCTTTGGGGTGATTTGAACGGAAAGTCCTGGTTACACCAAATATGCAAATACATTAGCTGTCAAACTTTTACACAGCTGGATCTGGTTTAGCATGTGGGCGGGAATGATGTGGCTGTGAAGAAATTGTGACTGCCACCTTATCATGAATTACTACTTTAAAGAGTTTATCTACCACCTGTTGTGTACTCAGTGATCATGACTTTTGGGGGGATTTGTATGTCTTTTGTTCTTAGATGGCATTTATCCAAAGTGACCTATAGCTGTAGTTTCTCTCAAAGATGATTCAGACACTGCTGCAAACACAAACTTGACTTTTGAAGAATCCAATAGTGAGTTTAGCGTCAGCCCCAGTTTGTGCCTCTTATGCACTGGCTTTACATTCAAGTCACCAAGCATCCAATCTCCCAAAAAAATAAATACATAATAAAATCTGAAAAAACTAGAAAATCGATTTCCAAAAAAAAAAAAAAATAATAAGTTTCTAAAGTTGCTACTGTATTTCCTCCAGTGAGGATCTATTTTTGTAAAAATGTTTTATATTAGTTATATCGGTATATATTAACGTTTCATCTGATACAAAACAACACGCTCATATTTTGCCTGTTTTTTCTAAAAAAGACATGTATGCCAGTAACTTACTACATGCCTTAAAAATCTTTTTCATTGTGCAACGTGAAATATTTTTTCATCCAGATGGTTAAAAGAGTCTTTGAGGCGACTGAAACTACTTTCAGAACAGCCATCAGTGTTATTATACAAGTATTACACAAACTGGCGCTAGCTTTGCATGAGCTTCAACGTTAGCTTGTTGTTTTCTGTGTTCTTGTTTACTGCTAAGACATTTAGTTGATTGACCAGTTGGGCAAACAAATTTTTGCGAGTCAATAAAAATTAAAATATGTCTCACACCTTTTCGGTACACCATGCTTACGAGGACGAGATGGACAAAAACATTCAGTGATTATAGCACACGGTAGTGGAGAGGAGTTGAACATACTTTAATTTTGAAGAAAACTAATCAACAAACATGATATTGTTTATCTTTTATAAAATCAATATGCTAAATATATGCTGCTTCCAGCTTGTTAAATGTGAGTATTTGGTGTTTAACCTTGTTGTAAATTGGTGTATCTTTAGACGTGGACTGTTGAATTGAAGATGTCACCTTTATGGCATGGATGAAACTGTAATTGCATTTTTTGACACTTTTTTTTTCCATAAACTAGATTATAGACAAAAACAAATCTTCAGATTAAATGGTGATGAAATTAGTTGCAGCCTTTTCCTGCTGTCTCACCTGTCAGGTAGTCCTGTGTGTGGAGGAGTTTACAGGTGACCTCTCTCTCCAGCTTGTTGGGCTTGTCTCCGTACTGGGACACTCCTCCCTGCCAGTACACCCTGCCCTGACACAGCCTCCGAGCATAGAGTCCATCTGGGCCCATCCACAGTAACACTCCCCTCTCCAGGGTGGACGGGGGGCTTGGGGGACACTCCTCTGCCCTCCTCTGGGTTGAGAGACTGTCCACAGGCAGAGGGACAACCTCAGGACATCCGGGCGGCGGGTAGTGCTTCTCCTCTGGGGAGCAGGGAGTGATGTGGCACCCCTCCGGACTGGAGGTGGTCACCTCCTTTACCAGAGTGTCCCGGAAATATACCGACACATGCAGGCGGAAATCTGATTGGAGGTGAAGATAATCTGTCATTCGGCAAGCAAAAATGAGAAACTTTTGCTGGTTCAAACTTCTCTATTTTAAGGATTTGGTCCAAACCTGTTGAAATCCAATGTGATTTTGTGTAATGACTCTAGCGTCTAACTACAAATATGGATGCTGTAGTGTCACATTTTTATCACACATGGCATGCATGGTGTTGATGTTGCATGAAAGATGTAAATGGAGATGGAGGTTGGAAAGTTTTCTCTGTAGTCTTGAAGCTAATGGTGCTAATGGTGCTAACGGTGAAAACAAAGGAAACAGTGCTGACAGTGTTCTGCTACGTTCACACCAAGAGCAACAAACTGCCAGTGTGGCCAGCTACATTGTCAATGAGTCACTGCTGAAGTTTTGCCCAAGCACTTATTGACATAGTTATCATTAGAGTTGAGTTCAACCAAAGTACACATGGTGCTTGTTTGAAAGAGTAACGGTTTAGGTGAGTTTTATATTGTTTCTGTCCAGTTTGAATGAAGTGTTTTACAATACTCCGCTACGTACAGCTGATCTCAACATAAACAAAAAAAATGGATGACGGCACAGGCTGAATGGAGGGGAGGGGGCAATCGAATGCCTTTCTAGTGTTAATAGCACTGGTGACTGGCTAACTAAAACACGATGGGTTAACGTTTTACGGCATTATTGGAGTGCTGAAAAAAGCTCAACTTTATTTCAAGTGTGTCACAAACGTGTCAGGCGTCTGTTTGTCACTGGCTTCCATTGAAAATGACTTTCAGAATGTTGCGGTGTCGCTCGTAGTGTGAACCCAGCATTGACCTGAGGGGTTGAACCGGAGGGTGGATGCTACTTCTGCTATGACACCGTCAGTCAGGACGGTGTTGTGAGCTGTAACCACCGTATGAGAGCGGTGAAGAGCAGCAGGTTTGAGCTAGCCACTGTGGCATGCTCACATGCACTAAAAGGCACGCGAGGCCGGCCTGACGATGTCAACAAAACACGGAGAAGCTTAAGTTACAACACACACAGGGAGAGAGACTTCATTCTCTGCTCAGGTGGACAACCTTTAATGCTGTGTAAATTAATTTCTTTAATTTATTTCTAGCCACTAGGGGGCAGACAGACAGCTCCACAGCCATGGTTGTAGTGCTGGACAGGTAGCATAGAGTAACATCAACCCATGCAGTTGATGCGAATGGTGATATTGAACCATATCGTAAATGTAAGAATCAAAAATATTTTACATTTTTTTTTAACTTTAATTATAGAATCCTCATTAGGCCAATCAATGTATTCTTTAGGCTTAGAGACAAAAAAGTTCAGTTGCATTAACCAATATCAGAGCAGTGCTGTCTACATGCTTTCTGCAGCTTTGCTTTGATTATCCTTTTTAAATGACTAAATGGATGTAGGTTAAAATTAGGCTGCATAGTTTAAACTCATATAGATGTCTGCGTCTTTAGCTATGTGTCTGTGTGACCATAAACAGAAAATTGTCTTGTACATATGTTGCATATTAAGATTTTTCCAGGGGTTTATATATTATGTAAAATATGTATTCACTGCTTGGTATTTTAGTTTAAAATATTCTAGGAGAGGCTCAAGAAGCTCACTGAATCACATTTAATGCTCAGTTGAGGAAGTCACCCCCCCCCCCCCCCCCCGAATATCACAGCATACAGAGGAAAAAAAAAGTGAAATGAAACTGTCTTTACCTGAGAGCGCCTCTGCTGATCTGATGCCGGCGTCCAGCGTGAAAGGCGAGGGCTGGCTGTCAGCAGGACCGTACGAGTATATAGAGGCTCTGAGCTGGTATCCTGCACACACCGAGGAACAGACAAGAGCTCAACGTGAGCACAAAAAGGCACCGCCTAGGATGCAAATGCTTATATCTGAACGTTGAGCGCTGTACCGTTCTCCATGGATGGGCCCTGCCATGGCAGGCTGCGGGGGGGACAGGGACACTGAGTGAAGGGCAGCTCAGGCAGGGAGGCCTGCTCCTGACAGTAATCTCTCCAGCCACACTCTGGTGTGGGAACGTACTGTGGCATCTGCAGACAGACACAATCAGATGATTGTTCAGCAATTTTATTTATTTCATTCTCAGGACTCCAGCAACTGGAGAGACTGTGCTGTCATGTAAAGTCATCCTTCTAATGAGCATTAAGGGAGCTCCACAGCAGGATCAAATGGTAGGCATACATTTTATAATGTATTAAATATCTTTGTTAGTAATTAGTATAGTTAGTAGTTTACACTCTACAATTACACACAGTGTCCTTTTAATATCTTTCAAGACACTACATTAAAATTGGACAAATAATTAAGAAAAAAATAATAAAATTAAATGACGGTATTTATTATTTACAAGCATTAAATTACTGAGTGTGCAGTGTGAAAACTTTAATACTGTAGGGGGCTAAAATATACAAAAATATTATTTAACAGTTAAATGTATAAATATTGATGTGATGATTTTTTTTCACAGTTGCATCAGTAAGACTTTGGGATGCAACTCAGAAACCTGTGACCTGTCATCTGGTGCAAACAAGGTCATTCATGCATGCACAGTATGCTTTCTCATCCACTGTTTCTGTTGCACATCCTCTCTCTCTCTCTCTCTCTCTCTCTCTCTCTCTCTCTCTCTCTCTCTCTCTCTCTCTCTCTCTCAAGCCCACTCATGTGTATGGAAATCACCTGAGTCTGCAGGGCAGGGTAGGGGGAGTGCACCTGATAGCTCATTGGACTCAGAGGACTGTCCTCCTGTCGGGGTCCTAAACAGAAGACCGACAAGAAAAGAAATCCAAACACATTCAGAACTCAGTGCAGAAAAAGGCCACATCTGTTGACATCATGCAGCGTGACCTTCACTTGTGGTTTTGGCTTCTGGACTCTTCAAAAGCTTCAAACTGCACTGAGATGTCAGTGACCTTTACCAATCACTGATGAGAATTTACAGCTTTGGTACAGCAAACTAATCATAACCACATTAAAACATACATTCACCCAGTTTGGTTAAATTCAACTCTGTAAATATTTATGCTGCATTGTCATTTAACTCATGCTGTGCCAAAAGTCAACAGTTTAAAAGCGCTATAGTTTGTGAGGTGTTTGAGGTGGGACTGACTTTTCTTGGCACCCTCGGGGATGATGCGGTACACTTTGTACGGGTCTGAGATGTCCAGCTGGCTCCTCTCCACAAGCTCCTCAAAGTCATTGCTCTTGTTGAGGGCGCAGCGGAGACGAGTCTTCCAGGTCGGCGGGTCTGGCTTGTCGATCCCTTCCCGAAACTTGCCTTTAAACAGGGCCCAGGCCTACAGACAGGTCACCGGTGAAAACTTTCAAAAAACCTCAACTAAAGGTTAGCCTGAGAGGATGGGACAAACCAGTTTTCCAAACTCAACTGAAGCAGAGCCAAAAGACATCCTCTCAAGAAAAGCAAAGTTTATATAGAGAGTTAAAATAAGGAATCAATAAGTTGCGTCGTCCATCACCATCCAGTGTCTCAGATGTGAATAATTGTAAACTTATCTTTTGCTTTAGATATGATGCATTTTTTCAGTCATATTTGTCTCTGTGAACTTGTGTGGCATTTTTAGTAGCATTTTCAAAACTATTTTTGACATTTAGCCTAAAATATTAATCAACAAATTAATGGGTATACTAATAATAATGATGAATCGTTCAGCTCTACTGAAATTGCACGTTTTCACATCCAAAGACACTGTAAAGCCGCCACAGAATATCCAATTTAAAAACATTAAATGTGACATAAGACGTGATGATAAACCATATATCAGCAGGCTATATTTCTGTCATAGTTTCCCTTTATATCACTTTGAAGACTTTAAAAACATTTTGAACGATGTGTTTGGTCAGTTTCTACGCTTATTTTCCTACCTTTATTCTGAAAGTCTGACAGCGGAGGATGCGGGTCTCTCACCTTGAAAAGCGCGGCATCCTCATCGCGGTTGTAGTCCTGTTTCCCGGCGTGTTTCCACGGTATCCTGAAGATGCTCTTCTCGTCGTTCTCCCACACCAGACCGGGATATTTGCCACAGTCCACCTGCTCGATGAGCCACTGGCGCAGCTTTCCGTTGCCGCTGCTCCCGGAGCCTCCGTAATCCACCTCTGCGTTCATCTCGGTCCAAACACGCACGCACAAGAAGTCGGCCCCTGTAACGCAGCGCAGTGTGCTGATTTGTGTTTTGAAAGTTTAGCAGAGGATGAGTCTGTGCACGTTCTGTAAAACTCACTAAAGATTAACCGCCCCGATCTCCCACGCAGACTGACTTGGACTAAATGTGCGCGTACGGAGCTGCTCTTACCTGTGAAACTCGAAACCCGTCAAGTTTTGAAATCAATCAGTCTCAGAGAGCCCTCATCATTACGGCGGGCCCGCTTAAATCCTACAGCCTATAGCGAGCAGGGGGCGGAGACACGGAGCCGGGGATGCTGAGGAGGACGCACCTGCTGCTGCCTGCCCGCCTCGCTCTCTCCTGCGAAGCTTATCTGCGCGCACACAGCGGCCCATCTCCAGTAAGACACCGGGGGAAACCCTGCTGGTGTCACTCTGAAGTGTCACACACGTGGAAAATCATGGGACGGAGACAAAAACAATTCTTTGAAATGATGAAGCTTTACGAAAAGTAACCATAGAGTGGTGCTGCAGCAGAAGTGATGCGTAAAAGCACCAGTTTTGTTGCCACTGGAAGATTATATAAAACAAGTGTGATGACACCGCAGACAATTAGACAAGAAATGCCCACAGATAAGATTATTATAAACTGTGTCATATTTTTGTAGAATATACACAGAAACAAATATATAAAACACGTTATTTAGTGAGCATTGGGATTAAGTAAGCGAGTTCCCACAGCAGAAGAAATATAGGACTTTTAAAAGTCCCATATAAAATACAAATATAACATACAAAACATAAAAAAAAAATCAATGTAATGCTCGGAGATTCACAACCTTTCTGGAGATTTCACTCAGAATATAAAAATACTCAAGTCCTGCATTCAAAAGCACACTAATAGTACAAAAAGTAAATTACACTCAGAGTTTCAAAAGTAAAAGTATTCATTCTACAGTATGCTCCTGTCAGTGTTGTAATAATGAATAGGCTATATAATTATATAATACAAAACATATATTTGATTATCATTGTCATGTAAACCTATAAGAAACATTGTAATAGTGTAGCTGGTCAAGGTGGTGCCAACTATTTAATACACTACACAGTTTAATTATAACAATGCTTCATATTTTTATAAACTCAGCAATGTTCATATTACAAAATCTATTTTTTTAAAGTAATAAGTAACTATAGCTGTCCGATGTAAGCATACAAAGAATACAGAAGTAGCATATAATATTTCCCTTTTAGAAGTAGTGAAATATAAAACACAATTTAGTACAAAGTACCATAAAATAGAAGTCTTCAAAGTAAAGTACAGGTACCTCAAAAGTAAATGTACTTAGTTACTATTGTACCACTGCCTTTTGGCTTCAGGTTTTGAACAGGTTAGTCATATTTGTAGTAGCGCCTTTAATGCCGAGATGTAGCACACATGGCTTCATGAGGAAACAAGATTTAAAAAATAAAGAGAGAACTATAAAAAAAGCAAAAATGAATAAATAACAATAACTAACAATAACCTAAACATGAACAATCACAAAAAAGTTACGAATAAGAATTAATCTACTACTTTATACTTTAATAAATACTCTCTGAGGGAAATATTGTACATTTGACTGCACTACATTGATTTAAAAGTTTTATTAATGATCATCTCATTAAATGGTTAATTATTATCTAGTAAATTATCCAGCAGCATATAAAGTACTAAAAATTATACTTTAACCTACATTAAAGTTCTGCTCATACATAATTGCATCAGGTCATTAAACAGCATTTTTATATTTTTGCCTCATAATTTGTTCACTTAAGTAAATACTTCATCCACCACTGAGCCGTTGTGAGCAGTCCCACCAGTCTTGTTTTGTTTAAATATTTCATAAAAGGCCCGGAACGCCTAAAATTATACTTTAATTCACAATAAAAATCAAAGTGTACTGATATTTTGTATAGAAGTAATGCATTTATTTCTGCCTTTCCGGTCCTTACTGGTGTCCCATTCCCCAAATTAACAACAACTGCTAAATAGATTCACATGACGAACTGAATCTCATGTATATGGATATTTAATTAAAGGCAAATTTCCATGTTTAATTTACTATAGTCTGGAGCAGACAGGTAGGAGTGACTCATAACCTCCACAAGCTGTTGACATCAAATGTAATATAGGCTTTTTATGTTATTTATGCCAAACAAAAATTTTATATTACAAAGAAAACAATACAAACATTGATTAAGGAATCAAACTGCTACAGGTAAAAAAATACTGCTTCTGATACTGTTTTACTGAAAGACAGTATTCAGCCTCCACGATGTCTATAGAAAGTTGGACTCATATTTTAAGTAGGACACAGCATAGTGTAACTAACGGGGGAGGGAACGCTGCTAAATGCGTGTTCACACTGTGGACTGTATGTACATACAGTATTTCGTTGGTGTCGTGCTTGACTGCCCTTGCATGTTGTTTTGACAGTTGGAGGCCAGGTCATGACATGAGGAGGGGGACTGAGATAATGACATAAAAATCCCCCCCCCCTCACATGAGTCCTTAGCCATTCTGCAACCACGATGTACCTGTGGTAGCGTTTCCCTGCAGGATCGATGAGGAAGGCAAACAGTAGGTCTTAGTGGCTTTACAGTTGTTTTAATGATTGCCAACAAGCGTTTATGTAAACTTGAGAACACAGCATCACAGCTGCATCACGCAATTAGACACAATAGTTAATTTTCTGTTCAAAACCATATTTTGTTCATTAAATACCAACTCTACATTCAGCTAATTTGAATGTTGTCTGACTATTAAATAGGAGTTATCAGTCGCTACAAGCCCCATAGATAGACCTACCCACGAGTAGGTTTTATCATCTAGTCACATGGTAGATCACTGAAAGAAGGTATAAAAGAACACGACAAGTCAGGTGCTGTAATGTAGACAGTGTGAAACTCCATTAAGGGTGGAGGTTTTCACCCAGGAGACTGGAGTTTGCAACCTGTGTGAAACAAACAATGTGTTTTTGTATTCATATTATTTTAACCCAAAACACATGTTTTTTCCCTAAACTTAACCACATGCTATATTTACCTAAAGCTAAAAAAGTTGTAGCTTTATTACCTAAACCTAACTCTTTATTTTTCCTAAACCTAAATATGTTGTAGTTTTATTTCCTAAATGAAAAGAAGTTGTAGGACTTGTTTTTATCTACACCTGTTTATTTTTTGCTTGAACCTAAAGAAGTTGTTGGGGGGTTTTTTACCTACACATAACTGTTTATTTTTTGCCTAAACCTAAAGAAGTTGTAATATTATTGCTTAAACCTAAAGAAGTTGTAGTTTTATTTCCTAAACCTAACTGTTTTTCGCCTAAACCTAAAGAAATTGTAGTTTTATTGCCTAACCTAAAGAAGTTGTAGGATTGTTTTACTTACACCTGTTTATTTATTGCATAAACCTAAAGAAGTTCTAGTTTTATTGCCTAAACCTTAAGAAGTTGTTGGATTTATTTTACCTACACCTAACTGTTTATTTTTTGCCTAAACCTAAAGAAGCTGTAGTATTTTTGCCTAAACCTTAAAAAGTTGTAGTTTTATTACCTAAACCTAAATGTTTATATTTTGCCTAAAGCTAAAGAAGTTGTAGATTTATTACCTAAACCTAACTGTTTATTTTTTGCCTAAACCTAAGGAAGTTGTAGTTTTGTTGCCTAAACCTAAATAACTCTTTGTTTGTGTTCACAATGTGATGTTTCATTCAGTTTTACAGCGAGTTAGAACTTTTTAGAGCTTTTAATTTTCACTTTCAGTTTTACAAAGTAGTAGGCGTAGTTGACCCCTAATGACCCACATCTATACTTATGGCGAATGATAACGGCTACTTAATGGCCTGATAACAGCTGAATCAGGTGCTGTCAAAACACGACAAACCAGACTCTATATCAAATCACTCTTTCAAAACACTAGCACATTTTCTATCAAACATGAACATACTGTATAGTCAATCATAGCACAACTTTCAAAACACTAACAGTTGATTACATTACATAAACTGTAGTACTTTTCATGTTTCAAGTCCACCTGCATACAGTAGACCATATGAAATCCATTGTTTTTATAATTCAGCTTCCTTTTACGATAAACCACCCTACAGTTTGTGGTTGAATGTTCAAGTGAATGAGCTACTTTACTTTACAGCAGAAATTAAAATAGTGACAGTGCTGCAGTTAAGTTGTATTAAAGCAGCAACATGAAATCACTGTCAGTGATCAACAAATAAATCCAGCATACATGGATACATACTGCACATACTTTGGATCCAAATATGTACAAATACAGTACACGGATACAAGGGGAAATAAACACGAAAATGCACAGTCCTATTCCAGCCTATATAATCTCCAGGATTTGGCCATGTTCTTGTCCATATTCACATTTTACTGTATGTCATCTCTTGTTATGCACTTTGGATAGAAACATTTGGCATGGCATGCCTTATCCGTCTCTGTCGGCCTATTTTACACATTTTATAGTAAATGAAATTTCTCAGCATTTCAATGTTGTGTTCATTGAGAAATGCTCATCAGTTGCTTCAGTGTAGCTGTTGAGCTGCTCTTGTTGCAGTAGTAGTAACTTTATACTATAGTATATAAGGTTTTGAACATTAGGTTTTAATTTCTGGCATGCTATGTGCAAGCAAAATAAGACATAATTTTGTTACTGGGTAAGCTTGTATGTAAAGAATATTTAAGCATTTTAGAAATGTGTTAATTGACTGCATATTCTGTGAAAACACCATTAATTGTGTTAATGGTACGGTCCACAGCAGACTGATGTGCTAAGTGTTTAGCGTTTGGAAAATGTGATTGGACAAAAGCATAATGGCGATTGTCAAAAAAAAAAAACTGTAATGGTCCGAGCAGAAGTCCACCAGTCCCTCAGCTGCTTGAGCTCAGGAAAAATGAGACTGTCAGAAGACATTTTTTATGTCCCACTTGTGCCCAGTGCAGGAGTGATGCTCGTTGTTATGGTATTGCTGCTGTTGCTGCTAGACTTCAGAGTTAAAAGGGTTTCCATCTCCTCATCATCGTTGAACGACTTCTTCCCGTATCGGTCCTTCCACCAGGCCCGGTACTGGAGGGGGAGAGTAGAGGGAGTGTACAAGTGAGTCAGATGAACAAGTCAGAATCAAAGCGATGGAGGTTGTTTGACACTGAGGGGAAAAACATCAGAGGAGGCTAAAGTTAAAGTTGACCAGCAAGTGTGTTGTATGGGGTTTGTACACAGCAACATCAGCAGTGTTAATTCAACTCCTACAGAGTGAAATCCAACACTTTGAAAGTGTCTATATTGATCCACACTGCATAGAGTTACAACTGCGCTTTTAAAAGTGTTAAATACTACACTATGAAAGAGATGCCAGTGTTGAGTTTACACAACGCTAATGTGTAGAGTCAAAAGTTAACACCAGGGTTTTTTTTTTCCCCAAAAATAGAGTTGTTGCCATATTAACATTGTTGAGGATGTAAAATTTAACTTATTATTAGAGTTTATTTGTATTTTAAAAACACTGTAGGAGTTAATTGATTGGAGTCAATTTATAATCTCCGATTCCACTCGCACACAGGACAATATTATACCACAATAAAAAAAACACACCAATACAAAGAGCTTTGTAGTTCAAGAGGAACTGTATTTTGAACTAACACATAAGTCAGCACTACAATAGCATGCTGTCCTACAGGCTTAAAATGACATGTTTGTCAAATCCTTGAAAAGTATCTGAAACTCCCAACACACTTTTCAGATTTCTGAAATAGCAGGTCTGCGTCCGACAATTTAAAAACATATATATAACCATGCCCACTTTACACAGTGACTGACAAGTTGTCTTGTGTGTTAACGGGTGTAACACCATGAATGGTGGAGGAGATACTGTCCAGAAGTGTGTATTGCCATTTGAATGACCATCACATCTCATCCCACTTCAAGCGTGACCCTTTAGAACAGGTCTGAGATCAGTTTCAGGCATACCCGGGCTTTTTTATTGTACAGTTGCCAGTGTTTGGTTCAAAATGACTTATTATCCACTAGGGGCAGGAGAAACGCCTTAAAGAGCAGCCTAACACCCCCCTGAAAATCTCCAGTGTTTTAGCCTTTCACCTTGCTGCAGTGATGTAGTATGTACTGACATCACAGAGTCAGGTGTGGTTACATGTGCAACAACACACACCTCTGATCACAACCAGTTGTGTGTGATCAGAAGTGTGTGGGTCACCTGTCAGAAGTGAAACAGGCTGGAGCGCTCTTTTAGCCCAATGGTTACAGCTCATTCCACATACTGTAGCTGTTCAATTCAACTTATTTTTATATACAGAAGTTATCTGGAGACGTATGTATATGTATGCACGTATATACAGTATGTATAGAAAGAAAGAGAGAGAAAGAAATAGAGGTAATTACAGAAATACATTGAATGGCTACTCCCAAAAAAAAAAAGAGTAATCAAATTTGCCGGTTTATATTATGAAATGTTAGGATCAGTCAGCGGAGTGTTACTCACTTCTGTCAGCTCTGTGTTTTCAAACTCCTCCAGCTGCCGGAGGAAGCCCAGGTTGGGCCCCGCACACGGCCGAGCCGCCCTCACCGCCGCCAGAGACTCCACCCAGCCACGCCCCGTCACCGTCATGATGTAAGCCACCACCAGGGTCACACTGCGGGACACTCCCGCCACACTGAGAGCACACAGCTTCACATTATTCATTATTATTCATATTCTCTTCTTTAGTGTACAAAGAGGTGAAACTCCTTTTTTTCCTAAAGCTGCGGTTAAATGCTTGGTTTTGTCCTGTTTGATATGAGAAAAGATGAAAGGTGATGGCATTTACAATGAAAGCGTTCACCAAAATGTGGTTGAAAATGAAAATTAGTTTAATGCAATATGACAGTCAGTAAGCACCTTGAGGTAGATAATCACCATTCATCTCTCTCTATACACAAAAATCTCCTAAATCTGAATATTCAACAACCTCATATACAAATGACACCACATTCCTACCAAGTACTCTGATGCACCGTGTATTATCACTTAGTGGTCCTTATATGAAAAACATGAACAATAATACTGTAGGCCTACTATGCTGTAAATAATTAAGCACAGTTAAAACAGGACATACAATGAATATACTGTTTTGAATGATAAGACTGAAAACCCCTTTACTGCTCAAGTCACGTTTGATCACTCAGATTGAAGTTTTAGCATGTGATTTTAAGATTATGTACAATTAATACACAAATAGCTAAAAGCATGTTTATGATTTTTTTTCCCACTCACCAGTGAACAAGGCAGCCCTCTCCTCTCAGTCGGGACTCGTGGATGAACATGATACTGTCTCTGAAGTACTGAATCCTGGTAGAATGATCACATTGAACATTAATTCATAATAACATTACAATCGGCTTAATAATACAGACTTGAAAATAATAGATTTAACCACCACATTTTAAATATCTGTATATTTTTATAACAGTATTTCTTAAACCCCTCATTAATCAATCGATTCCTCTTTTCTTCCGCTATTCTGCAGTTTTTATTCCATCAGATATTGAGCGCTGAAACCGCCTTCCAACCAGAAGACACTGTGAATTGTACGATTTATCGATAGTTGTAATCTTTTACTTTACAGTTCTGTTATTCTTTTCAAAAAGATGTCCCGATTAACAATACTTTTCTATAAAACAATTTCATAAGTAAAACATGTTCGTTATGATATCAAAAAGTTGATTTCATTAAAAGATTATGTATCGTTAAATTGTGAAGTTAAAATTGTTTTACCTGTTTTCTTGCTATTATGCTTGCCACAGATCACCGGATGGTCGATAAATCAGATCCAATACTGAAGACCTTTAGTGAACTTCATATATGTACGTACTGTATATCATGTAAGTACTGGTACTCACAGGTTTTGCTTTGAGTGGTCAGCAGCAGATATACACAGGTACGTCATGTCCTGCAGCGTGAAGGGGGGTGGAGAAGTTTAGACTCAAACAACACGATAAAGTACAGCATTTAACAAAGTATAAGGTCATCAGGTCAGGTCATCTGTTTGAACACCGGGTCCAACACACTTCCTGTTTCTTGGTGTATAGGACCGCCCCTGAAACTCTGCCCCTCTGACCTTGTGTATGTGTGTGTGTGTGTGTGTGTGTGTGTGTGTGTGTGTGTTTGTACTGTGCACCTGGCAGCTGATGGTACATACAGTGGACAGAAACTACCTTGTCCCGTTATGACTGCACCGCTGCAAAACCCCCTGAGCCCTCTGGGACACACTGAGCTCTGGAGGTGCTCCAGACAGGTTAGCTCGCACACACACCAACCACAGTCTCATGCAGTACTCATGCACACACGTACACACACACCCACCCACACACACACACTCATAAATATCACATAATTGACAGTGCTTGTAACTGTTATACTGTTACATACTTGTAACTGTCATACTGGACTGTCATACTGGTGATATTATATCTTCTGTACTGTGTAAATATATATATATATCCATCCTTTATCCAGATGAAAAACTTAATGAGATTAAAATCTCTTTTCTATAAGTGACCTGGCCAAGAGGGCAGCACATACATTGTTACAACAATAAAAACAAACAATACAAGCAGACAAATACAGCAGTCACACACCACGAATGAACAAGCCTGATATGCATTTTGTATGCAACACAAAAACAGCTATCATGCACAAACAGGTCTGTATCACTTGAAGCTCACGTTATAATTATTGACAGTAAAAGTCAGGTTATGCAAACAAATGAAAGTGCACCATCCCTGTTTTTGTAAAACCTAACCCAGACAGAATAAACTCCCAATGTTCATGCAAATGGTGTATAAGTGTAGAAAATTAATTTTCAGATTTTGTTCCATAAAACTGGCCTCATCCGTTTATTTTGCGGTATGCTATTTAGAGCCATGTACTGTACAGTAAAGGGCACGTCTGACCTCAGAGACTTGGTGGTTGCAAATTATACCTTCCTCTCTCAGGAACCATCATGCTGTCTTCCAAGAAATCAATCAGTCAGCAGTTTGACTGTTAGGTATGCAAATACACCATCCCATCTGGCCATTTGGGCTACACTGGTAAAACAGACCTGAGTCATCATTACGACACAGAACTCAAAAAGCTGAGTCATTCTTATGAATGCGAGAACAACCCAACGATCAAGACGAAAGATTTGTACGGCAGCTGGGATTAATGAGTTGTTGAATGAAGGGCAGCACAGTTCAGAGACTATAATTTCAAGCCCAAAACCTTTTTAACAGTTTTGGTGGTTGACCAGTTTGGGTAGTGATACTGTAATACAAGTTGCTGTTTCTCTTCAGAGTTCAATGAAACATACTAGCATGGATGGAGAAAGTGTACAGAAATCTCAGAGCACTTTTCATGCTCGCTTTCAACAAGAAAAGATGAAAGTTGTGAAAGCGGACAGTGAAGATCAAGATTTTCAAACACGAGTCAAATGTAAACGGAGAGAGGAAAATTTCATTTCAATAAAATGACAACAGAATAGCCTCTAAATTAAACTTTATTCCTCCAAGATCAGATTTTGCAGTGGTACAGATGACATATGCTTGCATCTGTTACCGAGTGGAAATCAATGAGAGCAAATTTCTACTTTCATCCTACCAGGTCCTCACAGTAGAATCATCTCTTTTTCTCCCTCTCGCACTCATTCGCTCATGTACACTCAAGAAAAACACCTTTCTCTCCCTTTCACACACAGATCGCCACGTCTAAATGCAGCTGTGAAAAGCCAGAAACCTTTTTTTTTTTAATGCAGTTCCACTTTCAAGACTTTATGGACTTCAAGCTGCTGAGCTAAAAGCATCTTGTGTGAAAAAAGTCTTACAGTTTGATGCCTTGCATCTGCATCACAGCTGCATCACAGACTGAAAACAGCATACAAATTTTATTCCCTGAGATCCCACATCATATTGTAGACACACTGCTTATTTCTTGAAACCTGGTGAATTGCGGGTCTTCTGACTGATATAGGACAAAAAGACTTTCCATGCAAAATTGAAAATAAGAGCATCTGCCTTTGACACCAGTTGAATGGGTCTATTTCAACAGTGTTTGATAAAATCTGACTTTTGCATGTAAGATATTACTTTGCACCATTTTTTTTTCTCTTATTTCTCCTTTTAAGATGCATAAATAGATTGTTATAGGTAATACCTGGAAGGATAATGAGGGTATAGCGAAGATCTGAAGCTAAAGATGAATAATTTCATCACTTAGTCAATCTCGATATATGATTTATTATTTAAGTCAGGTGTCAGGTGTAAAATGCTGGAAATTTGCTGGTTCAAGCTTCACATACGTGTAAAGACACTTCAGGTTTTGGGGAATTTTGATGGAAATTTTTTCAAATGTTTTTCAGTTACATGGAAGATCAGTCAACAGATTAACTGATAACGAAAATATTTGTGAGAGCTGCAGCCCTGATAATAATTTAATTGTAATTGATATATTAAGTTAAAAAAAAAAAAGACAGAGTGACACCGCAGGTCTGCTGCCAACATTTAACACTTTCAGAACGAGTCGCTGGCTACTGAGGGGGGAAAACGGTTGGGTTGTGGGGTTGGAGGTTGGGTACTTTATGGGTTGATTAATGTTGAGGTCAGAGGGTCACACAGGCCGATATCAGACAAGACGGCTCACCTCCAGGATGGGTGCAGCTGTGTCATGAATGGACAGGATGTGGGTGATGTTGTGCTGCGCCAGCAGCTCCCTGTCTCGTGCATCTGCGGATAGCAAAGAAAATCAGTCATCTCAAATATTCCTTCCATCCAATCAAAAATCACCCCATGTAAGGTCTAACCTAAATTAAGCATTTTCTACCCAACAACCTCCCACCCCCCTCACCCTGTCTCCCAAGCAAATGTGGCCTTAAAAGTTTTGATCTTGTTTTGAACTGAAAGAAAAACCGGAAAACCAGTGTTTCTAAAACAGTCCAACAGCTTGGCTCAGAAGCAAGAAACAGTAATTGTTCTAATCAAATTTTGTTCTTTAAAAGGAAGCCAAATACTTTCTGCCTTAGACAGATGTGTCTTGAGCATGTTTTTCTCGTAGTCTGCAGGATGCTGATGCCACCTATACAAGACCAAGATGAGTCTGTACTGAACCTTCCTGCCAGCCAAATCAGTTCAGTGAACCAGAATTTCACATCATGACAGTTTGTATAAACTGCAAGACTAAACACTAACTAATATAATATAAATTTGAAAAATATATAGATATATTAGAAGGCCTACTTAATATAAATCCTTAACATAGGTGCAGAGGAAACACAATCTATGTAACTTAAACCTTAAACCAGTGACTAGTCCACACCTGGGACCTATGGCCACAGCTACTGTAAACTAAATTTCCTTATTGATATTTTATTAAATGGTTTATTATTACTTACTAGATGGATTAATTCCACCATTACACAGATTAGCTAACACTAAACTGGTGCTAACAATAAACTTCTGCTAAAGCTAATACAACTCATTTACCAAAGAACCTGTGATTCCCATCTCAGCTTTAACTAGAGTTTATGTATAGATGTAAATTTGTTTGAATGCCATCAAGTTCTTTAATGCATTAACACAACTAATATTTTTGAAGTTGTAGCAGACAGATTTAAAGCTAGAGTGATGATACTGGTATGATATCAAACTAGAAAACCTACAGAATCCACTGGTACCAACCACATCATACCAGCTTGTCGCAAAGGAGGCGAAATAATGCTCCAAAATATTGGTGAGGAAAAACTTTCATGGCCACATTCAAAGGGGTCCCTTGACCTCTGACCTCCACATATGTGAATGTAAATGGGTTCTCTGGGTACCCACACGTCTCCCCTTTACAGACATGCCCACGTCATGATAATCACATGCAGTTTGGGGCAAGTCATAGTCAAGTCAACACACTGACACACTGACAGCTGTTGATGCCTGCTGGGCTGCAGTTTGCCATGTTATGATTAAAGCATTAAAGCAACCTGTGAGGGTTTCTGGACACATTGTTTTGTGTTATTAATTGATAATTCCATATTTGTATGCATATTTGTCCACACCCATACACTCATGTTGATATGAGTATGAAATACTTCAAGGTATGCAAATAAATACTTAAGTCAATATGCTTGTGTGTGTGTGTGTGTGTGTGTGTGTGTGTGTGTGTGTGTGTGTGTGTATAACTATATATAAATATATCAGTTAAAGTATTTATTGCATTATTTGCAAATATATGGAATAGTGAAATAGCTAGTTTAATATTTTAGCAGTTTATTGTGCAAAAAAAGAAGAGATACATTTTTTTTTTTAATTTTCCTTCCATTATCTGAAGACTGCAGGCCCTGTATTACTTTCTATGACAGTTAATTGTTGTTTTTTTGGTAATCAGCCTAAAAGGCATAACATAAGATATTCTTTTATTAGTCCCACAGTGGAGAAATTCACATATTACAGCAGCAAACATGAAGGCATCATTCAGTTTACTGGCCAGCCTTAAAAAAACCCTTAAACTCTTTCTTCTCAACTTGACTGTTCTCAACTTGACTCTCCCTCATACTTGCTCACACCTGTTGCTGTAAGTATATAAGGTGTCACATGTTGGAAGAATATGCCAAGCAAAATGGATTAAAGAAGATCAATAGTCTGGATAGCGTATCAGATTTCCTATTTAACAGTAGTCCTTGAACATGTCATGTTTACAAAAAGTGATCCATATTTTTAACACATTTCCTGTGCACATTTTTTATATATATGATCATATTTGCTGCTTTGTGGAAAGATGTGGAATACAGTTCACACCGGGGACACCCCCACACCACGGGGCATCCCCTCCCACACCAACCCTTACGCACTCGGCAGCCCTCAAAAATAAGTTTTTTTTTTTTCCCACATCAAAATAGACTACTTCAATCACTCTGCTCTACACTGTGACCTCTCCTTTCTATAGAAACTGAGCTCAATTTAGCATATCACCACATGCCCCTCTGTATGAGGAACTGAAACACACTCGACTACATTATCCTGAAAATAAGTTAATTCTTCACTCAAATGACAAGAGGCAGGACATCTTACCTTTGATATTTCCGAGATACAGATCAGGCAGGACCTAAAGACAGTTAGAAATTGAGTCACAAGGAGGAAGAAGAGGCTAGTTTCGTAGCCTCTACTAGCCTGCAACAAGGTGATCAAGGTCTGAATGTGTCTGAATCCTTACCATGTAGAGATCTGATACTGTACCTTATTTATTCCATTACCCATGTCAGCCAAAATTCTCAAGAAAAGCACATCAAGTTTAGGACACAATTTGGATGTTTTTTTCCACCAGGTTTTTAAAGTTGAGTATCACCTAATGATAGAAGAAGAAGTGTAACTCTGTCAAGCCGTCTCACTAGCTCATTTTCAAACCACCCTCGATGACTTTTTTGTGACCCAGGATATCATAAAGCCTTCAACGCCTCCACAGCTCATGCCCCGAATGCTACTTGATTGAGAATGTGCTACTTGGGATGACGTAATGTGACCTTAGCAGTGCTACATGGATATTTATATTTAGACCAGTAGTTGGGTCATGGGACTGTGGGCAGGCACATACCAGCCAGACAAAGATGGTTGAGGGCCAGAGGGCAGAGGAGAGCAGATGCCACAGTGGATCACACCTTGATATCACTATCTGCTGAGGTCTACCGTACAAGGAGCACTTCTGAATGAGCCTCAAAATACATGCCACGGCAGGCGAGCTGTCTTCGAACTATAGGAATTCCCCCATTGAGCTTAACCCTCATTCCACTAACCTGTTTAACATACAAGGACTTCTGACTGGTGATGTAATTGATGTGATCCAAAAGTAAAAATGCAAAATGGTGATGATGATTTTTTGTACAGTTACAGTTAATTTACATATTGTGTAAAATGAAAATAGAAAGAGCACATGAAGAAATCTGTCTGTCTCCTTCAAAATCATGCCCCTACCCCCTGATAATGTGTGATACTTTAATTAAATCAGGATCCATGGCAAACATTTTATCAATCTGGTCTATTTTATCTATTAAAACTACATAGGCTGCAAGCAGGTGCTTTTGACTGGGATCCCCTAAGACCCCAATTCATTGGTCTTTTTGAAAAGCACTAATTAAAACAGAAAACTATGATATGAAGTTATTAGTATTGGGGTCTTTGGGGACCCCAGTCGATAGGATGAAAGTTAAATACCCAGAGATACATTTTTGCTTATAAAGCTTCTTAGTGTGATCGATAGTGTCGTATACAAACACAAAGCTTTCTGCAAGCAGTTTCTGTTATTTCACACGGCAGATTTTCTATATTTTTCATTTTGTCTGTGCTCTTTTTGCTGGTTTACAGTGGGAGGGAAGATGTTGGAAGAAGGTTGTGGGGAGGCCACAGTCAATCACATCATCACAGTAAATGAAAACACACTTATATACATAATCTACAGTATCTCTGATTGGTGATGAATGTACATTTATACAGTATCACCCTCCCAGATAAATATCATAGTGTGTTGATAAGGAGTTTGAACTGTCTGGGGTCACGTCACTGTGTAGGACAGCACTGTACATTTGTCTGTGAAGGACAAAATCAATATATTTAAAGTCATGCATAGCCCATATAAAGTAAAACTTTATATTATCAATAAATTAATTTTAATTATTTGCCCATGTAGCCTACAGTATAGGTCTTCTTTTCAGTGCACAGCCGATCAGCAAACATGCAAAATGTGTCTCCAGGCTAACAAACAACTCGGAGTCCATGAATATTTTCAAAGTTTAACTAATTAGGTTTAAACTTTACCCACAGGGAAACTCTATTAACCATACCAACCAATAATATGCAACTGCCTGCAGGTATTTGAGATTTATATGATCCTCTGTCAGAAGTTGACTTTGTTCAGACTTAAACACCTTTAAGAGGAAGGCTGCAGCAGAGAAGTGCTCGGTCTGCGACTGAAGAATATCATCGTTTTTACTCGGAGGACGTTTCTTAAACTGCAGAACTGACATTAAGAGACGATGACCGCGATCCAGCCGGACTGGTAACTGTTTTCTGTTTGATATTTGCATGTATAGACAACGCACATTCAAATGTGGACTTTAACTTCGACTACAGCGCTGAGAAAACAGGAGGTTTGTCCGGCTGACGGCAACATGATCGTCCTGTTTGCAGAGTTTCCTGAAGCCTTGTTTGATGTAAAGCCACTAGATGGAGTAGAAAGTCCAGGTCCTGCACTATATACAGTATGCACGAACTAATACTGCGGAAAAGGCCCGTTTTAAGAACCACTGTAGATATATTTATTCTAATCTATTAGGCTAATAGTATCTTATTGATGATATTGGTATTGTGATGTTATTTTCTTTAGCATCCCAACAATGATTGCATATTTTCAATTAAAAATGAATAAAAAATGTTATTTTAAAATATCCTATTATTAGATAGTCATGTGGAGATGTTGAAATCTTCCAGATATGGAAGAAAATAGTGCAAAAATATTCGAAAAAAATACTGCTTTGTTCTAATAATAAAAAACTGTGATAACTGTGATATAAAGGAATATCTTATCTTATCTTATCTTATCATGTACAGCCTAGTCTTAAATGTTACTGAGCTTTCCCTTCCAAAATAAAACAAACAAACAAAAAAAATACACCTCTTAGAATAATTATTATTACTGTTATATGTTTTCTTTGCTCTAGAAAACGGGTTCTCATACTTTTTACTCTACACAGAACTATTGTATTTTTATCTATCACCACCATCATTACTGCCACAGTCTACTTGTCTCTGTCCCTGCAGCTCTTCAGTGGTGTCAGGAAGGAAGCATGTTAATGGAGTGGATCTGTACTACGAGCAGACAGGCAGAGGGAAACACGCTGTACTGTTGCTTCCTGGTGCTTTGGGTAAAAAAAAATAAAACTTTCTGGCAAGATTTCTCACACACATGGTGTATCTCTGCTTCGTGTGATCGTCTCTAATCTTGTCTAAACCTTTTTTTGTGTGTCTCTTCCACCACAGGGTGCACTCGGACGGATTTTGGACCTCAGCTGAAATCACTGAGTAAAGAACGCTTTACTCTAGTGGGCTGGGATCCCCGTGGTTATGGACAGTCCCGTCCCCCAGTCAGAGACTTCCCCCCTGACTTCTATGAGAGGGATGCAAAGGACGCAGTGGATCTGATGAAGGTCTCACCAGTTTGTTGATCACCCAAGGGTGATAAAAATTTCCAATCCACATAGTATAGTTCACTAAGAAGCCCCCCGTGGGGATGATATGGTGGGAAGGAACCCATCAGTGTGTTATTTTTCTTTAGTGGTCAAAGGTCGTGGTCGTGTGACCTAACAAAACACGTTTTTTACCATAATTCAATAATCCATGTGCTAATTAAAATAATTTCACACAGATGTCTAATAGGATAAAATTATGATCACATTTTGGACAGACATGGATGTAAACTGCAACTTGACTTGACGCATACAACTGTGAGGCAGTATATCTAGTTTACCACACAGTATGTAATTCAACATCTAGCAAGTATGTGCTTTTATCACCTAATGAGAAGAATGGATGCTAATTGTATGTTCATTATTTAGTGTATGTGTTGCATATGAGACAATAGAGACTGTTTGTGATAGTGATGTTGTGAATTATTTGATATAAGTACTTAAGAATAGGCAGTTTATATTTAATTTAGTTGAGGATTAAATTGGGGTGCATTATTTATAGTTTATTTACACTATTTTCAATTGTTTGTATTTGTTTACATTGAAGTGTATAGAGGAAATGGGATATGACATGAGAAATCTGGTAATGATAATTATACAGTGTTCTAGGGAGAATACGCTGAATGATGCTTGTTAAAGCTATATAATGAGATGCTTTTATTTTGAAGATTGTAATGTCACTAGAGGCAAGTGGCGCTTTTTTTCCTCTTGTTTGAATTAAAGCTTAAGGAAAATAAATGTTCCGTTCGAAGTACACGCGAATTGTTCATTTGATAAGAAGCTTCAACAAGTATAGTGATGATAGTGTATGTGTTGCATATGAGACAATAGACTCTTTGTTGATGTTGATAGTGTTCATCTCTTTGACAGGCATTGGGCTTTGACAAGTTCTCTCTGCTGGGTTGGAGTGACGGAGGACTCACTGCCCTGATTGTAGCAGCGAAGAACCCAGACCTGATTAAACAGATGGTTGTATGGGGATCCAATGCTTTTGTTACCCAGCAGGACCTCAAACATTACAATGGTAATCTGCCAGTGTGATCCCAAACAGTGTGAACTGTGCATGGTGTAATCTGTTTTAACTGTGTATTGTGTGTCCTTGTCCTTGTGTGTGCATGGCTTTCTGTGGGAACACATAGACATGCGTGATGTCTCTAAGTGGAATGACAGGATAAGGAAGCCATTGGAAAGGCTGTATGGAGAAGACGGCCTTGTTAAAACCTGGGGGGCTTTGGTGGATGCTGTCACACACTATGCAGAAAGACCAGAAGGTACTGAATCCTTGTTGTTACTGAATCATTACATAAGTGAAGCTGAAACTAATAAACATTAGAAATAATACAATCAAACGATGGAGGAAATGCTATGCAGTTGTTTTGCAGTTATAAAGGAAGTTGTTGTACTGATTTGTGTATAGTATCTAATTACTGTGATTTTGCTGTTTAACATAGTGTGTAGTGGGAAACACAGAACTGACCGAATTTATTTCTGCCACAAAATCTCTACTACTTTTATACACAAGGAACAGAGAAAAAATTTGAGATGCTCCTTAATTTTTTATTTTAATAAATGTCTGAAAAGAGTAAAGACAAAATGTTAACTTAAATTTGCGATTGATATTATTGATAACGTTGAGCCACTAGATGTTGCACTCTCTCTCCCCTGTTCCATTGCATTTGCTGCGCAACAAGTGGTTGCCACTTCGTTGCGCAACCTGCATATTTTATGGTCGAGTGGAGTGAGACTCAGACAGACCTGTCGAGTGATGAATGTTTTGTGATAAAGGAATGAAGTCATTTTGCACTTGTGTGTGCTTAAATATGCAAATTATACTTGTTGTTTGTACAATTAAGCTAAGACAGCCAGTATATGCTACTGTCAGTTGTCACTTGTTGCCACAGTAAATATTTATATGTACCAAGGGCCTTGGGCCAAGGCGGTGATGTTTTCACATTGTTGGTTCGTTGGTTTGTCTGTTTGTTAGCAGGATTACTTCGAAAGTGGGGAATTTGAATGAAATTTTTTGGAGGGGTGGGGTCAGTTTGGTGTTGTTCTGGGTCATGATCCAAATTCAGGAGTCTTTTTAAAGGATTACGATCCGCCATAACATGAAGACCACTGAGTATAACACATGTGCACGACATGCTGACGATGTTTGGAGTGGGAGGGTGTGTCTACGCTCTCTGAGTGCCATTCTAGTCACATATTCTGAAAGTCTGATCTTCCACAGAGGTAATCAAAACACTCATTTAGGACCCATCAAAAATGTTTTAGATGATTAATTCACAAGCATCATGTTTTGTTTTGTTTTTCAGAAAAAGTCATGCTTTTATTTGACACCTTTCTAAAGGCTCTCTGGAAGTACTCTTTTTTATAAAAAAAATATTAATCTACGTAAAAATGTTATCAGTAAGACCTTTAAATGTCCTCTGGTCAGGGAGTATCTGCCTGGAGCTTCTGCCTCTTATCAGCTGTCCAACCCTCATCATCCATGGAGAGAAAGACTCCATGTTGCCCAGCTTCCACGCACACTTCCTCCTCGAGCACATTAAGGGATCACGGTGAGAACACACACACAACACACACACACACACATTTACACAACAATATTACTGTAGCCGATTGCGATACCCAGGGTTCATCTCAGCACACAAGGGAGGTGGCTTCCAGCTTTCGTGCTCTTTATTACACACAATCTACAGTTTTAACACGGGCACGGTGCACACTGGTTGCATACACCAAAATACACAAACTGCAATAGAGGTCATGCTCTTCTCTACCTTCTACCTTCAGGAAATGACACGACAGGTGCATAACCCCTATTTTTGTCCCACATCTAGATTACACCTGATGCCAGAGGGTCAACACGATCTCCACCTGAAGTATACTGATGAATTCAACAAACTGGTGGAAGACTTTCTGAAAGACTGAACAGTTAATTAACACTGAAATAATGTCTGATCATTTAGTGGAGAAGAATGCATTGCATTGCACTGCATTTACACAATGTCTTAATTTTGTTATTTATCATGATGCATCAGCTGTTAAATGCTGTATATTTTACTTTAAAATGTCAAAATTCATTTATCAAGCAAGTAGAGATGACTTATTTCCAATATTATGTGACTCTGTAACATTTGCTATAATTGTGGCTAATACAAGGAATTAGCCGTAGAAAACATCCACGACTATAAAGCTAAAATATACGGCAGTATCAATAGCTGTAACCTTGCAAAACTGAAATGAAGATATTGTAAAATGTTAATGACATTAGTTGCTTATTTTATCATCAACATTAGTAACATTAGCTGGTAACTTTGGTGATTACAAGACTCATGTTAATTGTGTCACTTTTAAAATGATTTATTGGCATTAATAAAAAAAAATACTTACAATTTATAAGCCTTTGTTAAAGTGGTACCTAAGTTATAACATGCTGATTTATGTTTAATGTTTAATTTACACAGTAAGCAGTGGTGTAATGTAACCAAGTATATTTTTTCAAGTACTTGATTATAATTTTGAGATACTGGTAATTTATTTGATTATTTCCATTTTCAATCACTTTATACTTCACTACATTTATTTGACAACTGCAGTTACGGATTATTAATACACAATATAAATGTACTAAAACATTATGATGCATTATTACGGATTAAGCTACCCAGCAGTAGCCTACAATATATAAAGTGGATTTAATTAGCTCCTGCAACATTGATGTGATAAAGGCATTAATGCTGATTATAATCCAATTATATTATTCTTAAGCAATTGCAAGACATTTTTCATTATGAGTACTTTTAGTGCTTTAAGTATATTTCATTGCTAATACTTTTGTATTTTAACTTATATCATTTGAATGCATGACTTTAACTTGAAGTTATTTGTACACTGTGGTAAAAAGAGTACTTCTTCGACCACTGACAGTAAGTATGGTTCTTATGGTCAAGATCAGTTATGTTAGTGCTGCACATTGGACCATAGATGGTGGTTGTTTTGGGCTGCCATTTTTCTTTCACCAATAAGTGGTTGACTGTGACTGAATGGGAGTCGAGTCTAGATTAATCCCCCGGATTGCCAACGCGCCGAGCCGGCTCTAAGAGCCGAATCTCTGTAGTGAACGAAAAGAGCCGACTCCCGTCGAGGAGAGCCGAATCTTCAGCCGCTCCTGCTCGACAATCTATGCAGGCAGGGGCGGGACTTTATTGTGATGGGCCAATCACATGCGTGGACAGACTAGGATCATACCATTAGGTGAAAGAAGGAAGGGGGCAGACTCTCCAGAGATAGTGAGTGTAGTGGTACAGGCCAGGTCCAAACAGGGGAAAAAGTGAAGAAAGGCCGCATCTGGCTGCATTTCAGTGATATTAGAGACTGCAAAGCTGAGTGCAAAATGTGGGAAATGAAAATATCCGTCAGCACAGGGTCAACAACAAACCTGCACAGAAGACTGGCCTTTCTTTATTTGATCTGTTTGCAGTGGTTCTGTTCATTTAAAGGTTTTAAAATGTTAAACAAAAGTAACAGTAAGTAGTAGTAGTAAAAAGTAGTAAAAATGCATAAAAAATGGGCATTTATGAAAACACTAACTGAAAATATGCTTACTAAAGCACAAACCATTCATAAATGCTAAATGGAGAGCCATTAAGGGGGCCGTTGGGGAGCTGTAAGATCCGGATCTTCTAAGGGAGCCGAGTCTTTGAAAAGAGCCGGACATCCCATCACTACCAGGTACCGGTCACTGATCCCACCGAACATTTCGGTTCGTTTTCACACTTTCGCTTTAAATGACGTAAAATTAGCAGCCCACGGTGCGGCAGCAGTCTGTCAATAAAATCAACGTGGGCAGTGTCCAACTGCCTGCAGGCAGTAGAGGATTACATGATCCGCTGTCAGAAGTTGACTTCGATCAATATTTAACCGCCTAAAGAAAACTAAGCTGCAGCAGAGAAGTGCTCGGTCTGGGTGGGCGACTGGGAAATGTCGTTTTTACTCGGAGGACGTTTCTTAAACTGCAGAACTGACATCAGGAGAGTCATGACCGCGATCCAGCCGTACTGGTAACTGTTTTCTGTTTGATATTTGCATGTACAGACAACGCACATTCAAATGTGGACTTTAACCACGACTACAGCACTGAGAAAACAGGAAATGCCTGTCCGGCTGACGGCAACATGATCGTCCTGTTTGCAGAGTTTCCTGAAGCCTTGTTTGATGTAAAGCCACTAGATGGAGTAGAAAGTCCAGGTCCTGCACTATATACAGTATGCACGAACTAATACTGCGGAAAAGGCCCGTTTTAAGAACCACTGTAGATATATTTAATCGAATCTATTAGGCTAATAGTATCTTATTGATGATGTTGGTATTATGATGTTATTTTCTTTAGCATCCCAACAATGATTGCATATTTTCAATTAAAAATGAATAAAAATGTTATTTAAAAAATCATATTATTAGATAGTCATGTGGAGATGTTGAAATCTTCCAGATATGTAAGAAAAATGGTGCAAAAATCTTTGAAAATACAAAAACTAAAAAAAATAATGTGATAACTGAAAATGCACAGCCTAGTCTTAAATGTTAATGGGCTTTTCTCTCCAAAATAAAACAAACAAAAGATACACCTCTAATAATTGTAATTATTTATATTTTCTTTGTTGTAGAAAAGGGGCTCTCAAACTTTTTACTCAAAGATCCACGTGTGATTTTTGTTCAGGGTCAGAGGTCAAACGATTGCTGATAATTCATAACAGGAGTAGCGAGGGATGATTTTATGCATAGTCGATTACTTTTATGATACTCCTTCTTGGCTTTTTTTTTCATCAATATGCTCATTGTTCTGTTTTTTTCATTAAGCATATTAAATAATAGCTTTTTAATATATTAAAAACATAAATTCAGAACGGGATTAGAATTTATTTATATTTTAAATATAACTACATATTGTTTCAAGGGCCTAATCAATAATATTTACAGCAAAGTCTTAAATGAAAAAAATAAACAAATGTAAAATAATCAATAGTCAATAAAATTGATGATATTCTACAGTGAATTTCCTAAAGAATAAAGAAAACAGATATCAGTTGGTTTCAGGGTCAGTTTTCTCAGTCAGCAGCTAAGTTTGCAGGAATCTGCCACTTTTTCAGATAAGTGGCAAACTAAGATAAACAGACTACATTCAGACAGCTTTTCTTAAACTTGTTTGTAACAGTTTGCTAGCCGAGTTAGCGTGTTATCCTTTCTTGTGTAAAACGTAGCGGCGGCGGATGAGAGACTGAGGACAGAGCAGATTAATATATGGCTTTTCTACATGTTTACATCATGTTTTTGCTTGTTGAACAGGTATTGATAAATCACTGGCTTGTCATAGTTTTCTTCCCTTTGTCTAGTTCACTTTGCTGTCTCCGCCGCCGCCTCTCTGCTCTGCTGTCCACTGACTTCGCTGTGTGAGTGTCTGTGTGTATAGCTGAAGAAGCTCAGCCCCAACACAGAAACCAGAGGAGATAGCATGATAATAAATGACACCAAACTGTAAAGTACAGATAAAAAACACTAGTGCCAGAGCTTATCAATACAGACTTTAATAATTTAGCACTAGCGCCCGTGTAGGTATGGGCTAGGTGTGGATTGACTAGCCGTTCCAACACGCTCACATCCCAAGTTGTCACATACTGCCACTTTGTCACTTATTTTTGGCATCAAAACCACCGCTGCAGGTGCACTTTCTCGGAGCGTTTGCTGTTGCGGTGCTTGGATTTACATTACAGTTAATGAGATGCCCGGTGTGTTTCGTACTCAAGGGTGCCTTCTGCAGCGTTACCAAATGCCAACGGTGTAACAAAGCCTCTGTATTTAAAATCCCGGGAATAAGAACGGGCTGGCCGTTTGGTCTGGATGTGGGCCTTGGTCCGAAGTTTGAGAAGCCCCGAAATGATCACCATGTCATTTATATAATATAAATCGCTCTCTTTTCAATGTTTAAACAGTGCTGTAAATTGGTTGATTTGATTTTTCAACCTCAACCAAATAACATCCAGTTTGATCAGTGATGAATTAACAGCTTTTGCTATGCGGGAAAGATGTCTTGCCAAAATCCTACAAGATCTTATCCATCAGGACACTTAGACACAATATCTGCACAAGTTTAAAGAGTAAAGCAGTCATTGTCATTGCAGCTTTGTTTTATTAAAGTATCCTTGCTGGCATGTTCGGGTCAGGGGCCCTCCTCACAGCATGAGTCATGTTTAACAGCAGGTCACAGTCACCTGGTGGTGCAAACTGAGAAACAAGGATCAAACATAGCAGCAGAGCTGTAACAATGCACAACCTAGAACAGAGAACAATAACACAACAATGTCTCATTCATCAAGATTAAGTCAAAATTACATTACAAGAAAGTTTAAAACAGGAGCTGTCATTGAGGGTAACGGGGAACATGGTGTTGAGCATGTATCACAACCACTGATCAAATATTTTCAAGGCCAGTTTATTCTATTCTTATCTATCACCACCATCATTACTGCCACAGTCTACTTGTCTTTGTCCCTGCAGCTCTTCGGTGGTGTCAGGCAGGAAGCATGTTAATGGAGTGGATCTGTACTATGAGCAGGCAGGCAGAGGGAAACACGCTGTACTGTTACTTCCTGGTGCTCTGGGTAAATAACACAGCTCTTTTAGGTTTTCTGACAAGATCTTTCACGCAATACTGTATCTCTGCTTCAAGTCTTTTATGTGTTCGTCCTCTAATCTTGTCTAAACCTTTTTTTGTGTGTCTGTTCCACCACAGGGTGCACTCGGACGGATTTTGGACCTCAGCTGAAATCGCTGAGTAAAGAACGCTTTACTCTAGTGGGCTGGGATCCCCGTGGTTATGGACAGTCCCGTCCCCCAGTCAGAGACTTCCCCCCTGACTTCTATGAGAGGGATGCAAAGGACGCAGTGGATCTGATGAAGGTCTCACCAGCTTTGTTAATCACCCAAGGGTGACAATTATTTCTAATCCAAATAGTATAGTTGGGAACACACATTTTATAAATCCATGACCTCTGTTTAGCAATCTTTGCACACAAATGTTTACATCACTGTTTTTTTTTTTTTTTTTATGCCTCCACACTGATTTTAGTGGTCAAAGGTCAAGGTCATTGTGACCTCACAAAACACATCTTTGACCGTAATTCAATAATTCATATGTTAATTACATGAATTGCCCTGGTTCACAGCCAAGCTCAAACAGCTTTGTTTAGTCAAGGACGAAGCATTTAGGAATGGTGACAGAGAGGTATTTAAGGTGGCTAAATATGCATTTGGCAAGGTGGTAAGGGATGCCAAACCGCAGTTTTCTGAAAAACTGAAAAGTCTGGAAAGGGCTGTGGCAGATCACAAGCTATAGGCGCAAACCATCCCACTCCACAACCTCAGACCTGCAAACGAGCTGAATAAGTATTACTGTATATCTGATGGACAGAGTGCCATCCAGATTGCATCTCTCTCTCTCTCTCTCTCTCTCTCTCTCTCTCTCTCTCTCTCTCTTCTCTCTTTCTCTCTGTTTCTCTCTCTCACACACACACACACCACACACACACACACACCTACACACACTTCAGACTACTATATTAAGATAAGATAAGATAAGATATTCCTTTATTAGTCCCACAGTGGGGAAATTCACACATTACAGCAGCAAGTGGATAGTGCAATAAAAGACAAGAAGCATAGATGTAAAAACAGTATTAATACAAATAAAATAAAATAAATTAATATATACAATATATTATATTATTATATATAATATATTGTTCCTCTTTTTAATTTTACTGCTTATTGGCACAAACAAACCAAAGTAAATTCTTAGTGTATACCTGATACAGCAGGCAATAAATAAATATAGATTATGATCCTGACTAAGTACAGTATTTTTCATCTCTTTGACAGGCATTGGGCTTTCACAAGTTCTCTCTGCTGGGTTGGAGTGACGGAGGAATCACTGCTCTGATTGCAGCAGCGAAGAACCCAGACCTGATTAACCAGATGGTTGTATGGGGATCCAATGCTTTTGTTACCCAGCAGGACCTCAAACTTTACAAAGGTAATCTGCCAGTGTGATCCCAAACAGTGTGAACTGTGCATGGTGTAATCTGTTTTAACTGTGTATTGTGTGTCCTTGTGTGTGCATGGCTTTCTGTGGGAACACATAGCGGTCCGTGATGTCTCCCAGTGGAGTGAGAGGATGAGGAAGCCAATGGAGGAGCTGTACGGAGCTGAAATCTTTGCTACAACCTGGCGGGCCTGGGTGGATGAGATTGCACAGTTTGCAAAAAGACCAGAAGGTACTGAATCCATGTTGTTACTGACTCATTACATAAGTGAAGAAGTGAGGAAATGCTTTGCAGTGCAATTATAAAGGAAGTTGTCGTACTGATGTGTGTATAGTATCAGTAGTAGAGGTAAGATCTTAAGCCCGAGCCCGAGTCCGAGCTCGACCCGGCCCGAAATGTCAATTATTACGTTCGGGTCGGGCCCGGGCTTCTCTCTCGCTAACTTTTTTTCAATAAATATATATTTATATATTATGTATACTAAAACAATGTATGGATATTAAACTAAGGAATACTTGTTATAAAATAAATAATTTGGATAAAACAGAGAAGGTGCTGTGTGGTAAGATATAAATGTTTATTGAATATGCATCTTACAGTCTTGTTTAACTGGGAGAATTCGTTACAAAAGACAGGCTTTAATTTGTTATCATTATGCTCAGGCATCGTCACAAATGTGATCACACAAATCGCAACCAGTCCCTTTTCCCGGAGCAGTGCTCTGTCCGGGTCTGACTGACGCGTCCCCTCCCTTTCCTCCTCCTCCTGAGTCCTCACAAATAAAATATAAAATTTCGGGTTTGTTTCGGGCTCGGGCCTGCAAATCAAGTTAATTGATCGGGCTCGGGCCGGGTCGGGCTTTAATACCCGCGGGCCTGGGTCGGGTCGGGCTGGATTTTTTAGGCCCAATCTTACCTCTAATCAGTAGTACATAAATACTGTGATTTGGCAGTGTTTAACATAATTGATGTGTAGTAGGAAACAGAACTGACTGAATATTGGAGGGAAGATATTTATATCTGCCACAAAATCTCTACTACTTTTATACACAAGGAACATATGGAGAATAAATTTGAGATGCTCCTTAATTTTGTTATTTTCTAATAAATATCTGAAAAGAGTAAAGACAAAATGTTAACTTAAATTTGCGATTGATATTATTGATAACTCGGTGAGTTAGGTTCGAACAAAGCACACTTGGTGATTGTTGGAAAGAGAAATGATGATGGTTTAGGTGAGTTTTATTTTGTTTCTGTCCATTTTGAATGAAGTGTTTTATGATGCTCCACTACATACCGCTGATCTCAATATTAACAAAATGTACTTGGATGATGGCACAAGATGGATGGAGGGAGGGGGCAATCACACTCTGGCACCTTGGTGGAGGTCTGAGCTCTCCGAGTGCCATTCTAGTCACATATTCTGCAGCCTGATAGAGACACTAGTGTCGGTGCAGCCAGGTTTGGCAGAGGCAGCCTACTTTTATCACTTATCGTAGAGTGAAGCCAGGCGCTTGCCGTAAAATTCAGCCATTTATCAGTTTTTTCCACATTAACTTGCAACGTGATCGCTGATGACACAGAGACACCAGTGACATGTGAAAATCTGATTTTCCTCAGAGGTAAACAAAACATTAATTTCGGACACTTCACAATTTTTCTAAATGATTAATTCACAAGCGTAATGTTTTTTTTTTTTTAAGAAAAAGTCAGACGTTTATTTGACATCTTTCTAAAGGCTCTCTGGAAGCATTGTTTTTTTTTATAAAACATTTTTATAAAAAATATTCATCTACATAAAAATGTTATCAGTAAGACCTTTAAATGTCCTCTGGTCAGGGAGTATCTGCCTGGAGCTTCTGCCTCTTATCAGCTGTCCAACCCTCATCATCCATGGAGAGAAAGACCCCATGGTGCCCAGCTTCCACGCACACTTCCTCCTCGAGCACATTAAGGGATCACGGTATGCACACACACACACACACACACACACACACACATTGACACAACAATATTACAATGACCTCAAATTCAGGAAACATGTATAACCCCATTTTTTTGTCCCAAATCTAGATTACACCTGATGCCAGAGGGTAAACACAATCTCCACCTGAAGTATGCTGATGAATTCAACAAACTGGTGGAAGACTTTCTGAAAGACTGAACAGTTAATTAACACTGAAATAATGTCGGATCAGTTAGTGGAGAATAACCAGGGTGACTGCAAAGATTGACACAGTCTTAATTTTGTTATTGATTACTACTCTGTTTTCATGAGGCATCAGTTGTTAAATATGGTATATGTATTTGTTTTATGACGAACATAGAGATGAGTTATTTCCCATATTATGTGACTCTGTAACATTTGCTTTAATTGCAGCTAATAAGATGTTAGAAAACATCCGCGACTATAAAGCTAAAATATACAGCTGTATCAATATCTGTAACCTTGCAAAACTGAAATTAAGATATTGTTAAATTTTAAATGACATTAGTTGCTTATTTTGTAAAGACTGATGTTAATGATGTCCTTTTTATCATGATTTATTGCCATTAATAAAAATACATTACTTCAAACTTATAAGCTTTTGTTAAAGGGGTACCTTTAGTTATATCATGTTGAGTTATATTTAATGTGTAATTTGCACAGTAAGCAGTGGTGTAATGAAACCAAGTACATTTACTCAAGTACTTTACTTGATTACAATTTTGAGGTACTGGTAATTTATATGATTCCATTTACAGTGACTTTATATTTCAGTACATTTATCTGACAACTTTAACAGAATACTTCCTCCATGACTGTTAATGAATGAACAAGTAGCTGGCACTAAGTTTACGTGTGGACTCTGTAGCCAGTCATCTTGATACACTGGTTGAAGGCCTAAATGCTTAGTTCACCCAGATCATCACAATAATGACAATTTTAAACTTTATTTGTTTAGCAACGTTCACACATGGGATGCAGATCGAAGTGCTTTCCATAAATTTGCCTTAAACATGTTTTAAATGAACAAACAAACTGATTCAAATGCAATTAAACATTGTGGAAATAAAAACACTTTAGTGGGATTAAAAAACAGGAACAGCAATAATATATTCAATAGCAAAGTTTTAAAAAATAATGTTAAAAAATAGTGTTTCTTAAAGAAATTTTCTGATGTTATTCATTGAATATTTGTGGGCAGACTGTTCCACAGTTTTAGTCCACACAATATTAAATAAAGACCCTCATTATTGGGACAATATGTCTTTTAATCATTATCCAACTTTATTGGGACTTTTCACTTCAATCGTAACTGCAAACAGACATGCTTTGAGATCTACGTTCCCTGAGCTGTGTGGATATGAGTAATGGATCTTCAAAGTAGAGATGACAAATAGTTGTTGTGCAGTAAACTGCTCTAAACTGCAGAAAATATGGATTGGAAATGTTAACATGCCTTTGCTAAAATCAGGAGATTATGGATCCAGACAAGCATTCTAGTCACACAGCGTTAGCAAAGCAGTGAGTGGTCATGGCAAGCTGTCATACTCCACAGATTGATAAAAATTAACTGGTCAGCAACAGAGTGATCGACACACAACTAACAACTATGCCTTAAAGCTTCAATAGGCATCAAGTTTTTGGCTTTCAGCAAATTATAATTCAAGTGTTCTGAGAGAAAACCACCACCGGCTTCTACGCTGCCTTATGTCTCTGTTTTCAGGCTTTAGATAATCTAGTCCGATATGGGAGACTTTGACCAAACACAAGTCATTGCAGTGTGTCATTGTTCCTATTGGCTGTGCTCCGGCTGGTGGGCGGTGCTTGGTATTTCATCAACTGATCTCAATATGGCTGCCAGGTCACAAACTTTCTTGTTTATTTTACAGTAACAGAATATTGATTCATATTTGATCAGCGCTGCCTAATTTGACCTTTTGATTGGACTTTGCGAGTGATTGGCAGGTGCTCAGGGATGGAAGATGGACGGCAGACTCCAGCTCGGCTCTGATTGGTTGTTTTCCTCCAGTCTGTGAACATCGGAGGATACACAGGGACATGATTTTTTGTCAGATTACTTGTCTCTACTGTGAGGATATTGTGTCCGTTTTATAAAATCGTATTTGCTCCATTTCTACCCACTGCAGCATTAAGACTTAAAGATTTCGTTACGGCTCTAAATTGCTGTAACATTACACAACTATGGCGGGGAAAAGTTCACTCCGGTATGCTGTAACGTTACATTTTGAAGGGAAGACGTCTGGTAGTCTACTGGGGCTGCTGCTCCTCCTCCCCCAGGGTCACAACAACAAGCGGCCATGGAAGCCAACATTTGCTAAAGCTGGTTTAAATTTGAATCGGACATATCAGCAATATTGTTTTTACTTTTGGCTTTACGTTTCTGACTGAGGGCTAACCGCTTGCAACCAACAACATGCTCTATAATAGAGAGCCGTCAGAGGTCTAATGTTAATGTTCACCTTCCCGACATACAGAGAGCTTCTGTGTGACAGGTTGTACTAAAAACAACACAAAAGCCAAGTATCCAGTTTTATATTAATGTTATACCTGTTTAGAAATTGTTAAGGTAAACTGTCTGGGGCAGCAACAACGGTCTCTATGCATACAAGAAAGATGTCCGTTGAAACCTGCAGAAGGTAAATAGCCTACAGCTGTGTGTTTGTTTGTTTTGCGTTATTAAGATGCACTGTGTTAAAATCAAACATTAACTTGTTTGTTTGTTGAGGAAACTTCCAAAGAAACTATCAAGTGTCTGGTGACCAGAGGCAAGACAAACTTCCTGTTGCTGCAGAACTTTACACAGGTTACATTACATTGAAATGACCATGTTCACTTAACAGTGCATTATGTGGTGTCAGGTAATGTTAAAATTAGGTGGTGGCAAAATCCCAGGTTCAGCAGCAATACGTTTTAACCAAAGTCTGCGTAGGTAGGAGGATAGATGGAGGAAGCTCAGGACTTTAACCAAGGAGACAAGGTGTTCATGTCCCGTGTAAAACAAAAAGTCAGTGTTAACTTATTTTGAATTACGTAGGCTGTGTAAGTCAAGTAACAAGATGTTTGTGAGAACATTTGAGGAGAGAAATAGTCATTACAGTAACAGAAAACTGATTCATATTTGATCAGCGCTGCCTAGTTTGACCGTTTGAGTTTGTGAGTAACTGACAGCTGCCTCCACTGAATGAACAGCCAATAGGAACACTCTCTGAAATGACCTTTGATTGGCCAAAGCCATGAGGAGATGCAAAAGTCTGTTTTTTTTCTCAGAACACTTGTATTACAATATGCTGAAATGATGCCACAAATATTCTGCTTGCTGCAGGTTTCTCTGGCTTAGTATACACAACCAAATTAAATGCCTAGAGCTTATTACACCTTTTTAATTATCATACTTTTTATGTCCATGCTCATCTTTTTTGGCTAATAGAGACATTTTGTGTTAATGGAGGGTCTCCCAAATAGAAATATTCATCAGCAGCTATCACATAGTCACGGATTGTGTTGTAACCTCAGTGATTTAAACAACTAGTTTTTGCTGCAGACAGTATGACTTGCTTTTATCAACATTTAAGATGTATAGCACAAATGACTACCCAGTGATTGTTGAAGTAAAACACTGTAATACTCCTGTTGTGCTGTGCTACTTTATCTGATATTTCTTACGAACTTCCAAGATGTAACTATGTTTATATTTAATGTGTGCTTTTGTTCACGGTTATGTTTAATGTTAACCTCAACTAATCCCCGCCAAAAAACCTGTGGAGTGAGATGTTTGACTCCACCTACAATGAGGCCTTTGTCAATAAAGACAACATTTAAAGTGACAAACTGACTGCAGGCAGTGCAGAATTGCACAATCCTCAGTCAGAAAGAGACTTTGTTCAGTCTTTAACCACCTAAAGAAGAAAATCTGCAGCAAGAACTGCCTGGTACGTGTAGATAACTGAGGGATGGCGCTGTTTTCACTTGGACGTTCCTTTAAATGCAGAGCTGGCATTAAGAGAGTCCTGACAGCGACCCAGTCATACTGGTAAGTGCTTTCTGTTTTATATTTGCATGTTCAAATCAATGGTGACAAAAAACAGTGTGGAGGACAGAAGGAAAAGCAACGCATACAGCATCACTACTTTATGTAGGGGCTCAGTGCTGCTTGATATACTGTATGTGCTAATTTTCAGGTGAATACTTGTATTTTGGGTGTCTACTAGAGCATGTTTATGTGCTTTAATGTTCAAAAACAATTTGTTTTTCTCATAACAGCTGTGCTGCAGCAGCCCCCAAAAGAAATAAGTTGGCCCATCGTTGTGATTAGTCAACCAAACCAAACCATTCGGACTCTAACCGCAGTAACTCGCTTTGCTTGAGGCCATGCCAAACAAACATTATGCTTCTTGTTACTTGGTGACATCACCGCATTATGGAAGAAAAGGCAGGACTTCAAGCATGGCAGTTCAGGTCTCATTTCCAGGGCATCAAATACAAATAAAAACCCATCAACGGCAACAATAAAAGCGCAGAGAAAGTGCTCCAGGAGTGACTGTGGTGATATACTTTAAACAGTGGAACGACCCACTAAGGGCAGGCGGTGGGCTGGTGGATGGGTCCAGCAAAATCAGGAGACCATTGTTTGTGTCCTGTGTGTTACGTTTCACTTTCACATTACAATCAGCTGTTCATTCATGTCCCATGTTTACAAGGTTTAGATTTATTTTCACTTTAAGGCCCAGCCATTTAGTTTTTTCCTCAACCTAACTAAGTGGTTTTGTTGCCTGAACCTAAAGTGACACCAAGGTGACAAAGCAGCTGTATGTGACGAGTTGGGATGAGACCATGTTGACTCTTGAAACTGAAAACATATGCCAACATCCAAACTACAATTAGGTAATTTTTTTTAGTTTTTACACGCTGAAATATTGAAAAGTGGTGCAAAAATCTTGGAAAGTACAACAACAACAAAAATACTACTGTTCTAGTAAGAATTGTGATAATTAAATAACAATACAAGAAGCTGCCTGCAGAGTGAAGCCGTCATTGAGGGTAATGGGGACTATGGTGTTGAGCATGTATCACAACCATTGATTATATTGATAGATGAGTGTTTGTCACACATCTATCACCACCATCATTACTGCCACAGTCTACTTGTCTCTTTCCCTGCAGCTCTTCAGTGGTTACAGACAGGATGCATATTAATGGAGTGGATCTGCACTACGAGCTGAGAGGCAGGGGGAAACACGCTTTGCTGTTTTTTCCTGGTGCTCTGGGTAAATAACACAGCTCTTCTTAGACTTTCTGGCAAGATCTCTCACCTCATGTCCTTTAACTTTTTTGTCTTTTCTACCACAGGGGGTGTGCACTCTGATTTTAAACCTCAGAGAGAGTTGCTGAATAAGGAACGCTTCACTCTAGTGACCTGGGATCCCCGTGGTTATGGAAAGTCCCGTCCCCCAGTCAGAGACTTCCCCCCTGACTTCTTTGAGAGGGATGCACAGGATGGAGTGGATCTGATGAAGGTCTCACCAGTTTGTTTATCACCCAAGGCTGATAATTATTACAACCTCAATTGTATTGTTTATTGAGAAGTCCTCCTGGGGGTGATATGGTGGAGAGGGGTGTAAATCTGAGAGTATGAATTGTTAAGTTATAGTTCAGTTTAGTAAAATGTAAAAAAAAAAAAAAAAAAAAAAAAAACAACAACAACTGAAGCAGGTTGCTGGAACATACGCCTGACATTCAGAATAAAAGTGGAAAATTATAATTGTAGGGAAAAAATGTAAGACAGTATTAAATTGTCATCAAGAAAAATATCAAGAAAATGAAAGCACAGGCTAATAAATGGTTTCAGAAAAATCGTGAAAAGACTATATTAACCTTTATGATGCAGTAATTAGATAAGATAAATGCTGAAGCACAAATAATAACTGTAATACCTCCTTAGATATGTGCTTCATCTTCAGATGAAGAAACAATGCCTTATCAAATATGACTTGAATAAATCTACTTATACGCTGCTCTGAATGGCTGATTTAAACAGGAAGCGTTCTCGCTGTTTTTCTGACACAGATGATAATCCTGATAGCTAAATCCAATACACAGTTTATTAATCTATGCCCTATGTTTAGCAATCTGTCACACAAATGTTCATGTCGGTATTTCTTTATTTCTATGCCCTAACCCGCCATCGAGCAAGTATGTGCTTTGATCACCTAACTGTGTGATGAGAAGAATGGATGCTAATTGCATGATCATTATTTAGTGCATTTGTTGTATATGAGACAATAGATACTTTGTTGATAGTATAGTATTCATCTCTTTGACAGGCATTGGGCTTTGACAAGTTCTCTCTGCTGGGTTGGAGTGCCGGAGGAATCACTGCTCTGTTTGCAGCAGCGAAGAACCCAGACCTGATTAAACAGATGGTTGTATGGGGAGCGGTTGCCACTGTTTCCCAGGAAGACATCAAAATTCACAATGGTAATCTGTCAGTGTAGTCCCAAACAGTGTGAACTGTGCATGGTGTAATCTTTCTTAACTGTGATTGTGTGTCCTTGTGTATACACGTCTGTCTGTGGGAACACACAGGGATGCGTGATCTCTCTAAGTGGAATGCGGAAATAAAGAAGCCAGGAGACGAGGCATATGGAGCAGAAGGCCATTCTAAAATCTGGGGGGAGTGGGTGGATGGGATCTTGCAATTTGCAGAAAGACCAGGAGGTACTGAATCCTTGTTGTTACTGACTCTTTACACAAGTGAAACTGAAACTGAAAACCATCAGATATAATGAAATCAACAGATGGAGGGGGAATGCTTGATGAAGATGAACCTTTATTAATCCCTGGAGGGAAAAAAACACAAGGAACATATGGAGAATAAATTTGATATGCTCTTTAATTTTGCTGTGTTCTAATAAATATCTGAAAAGAATAAAGACAAAATGTTAACTTAAATGTCCTCTGGTCAGGGAATATCTGCCTCGAGCTTCTGCCCCTGATCAGATGTCCAACCCTCATTGTCCATGGAGGGAACGATGCCTATGTGTCCTTCACCCATACATACAGCCTCCTCACACACATCAAGAAATCACAGTGAGAACACACACACACACATTCTCACATGTAAATAACAACAGTATTACAAGTACCTTAAATTCAGGAAATGACTTGTGACATGTAAACCCCCTGTTTTCTGCTCATTCTAGATTACGGCTGGTGCCAGAGGGTAAACACAGTCTCCACCTGAAGTATGCTGATGAATTCAACAAAATGGTGGAAGACTTTCTGAAAGATTGATGAATTAACACTGCGAAATAATGACGGATCATTTTGTGGAGAAGTACCAGGGTGTTACAATCCCGAAGTCATATAAACATGTTTTAGTGTACATGCTCTCAGTTCTCTGCTGCTGCGGTGCCTGTGTGTGATTGGCTGAGTAGTTGATTGCTCCGGGGAGCTGATTGGTTCCAGCCTCCAAGGTTGATGATTAAAAGGCCGGCTTCCCTCAGGCCCCGTGGACTCACTTCTCTCCTCTTTCAGTCAGGCTGCCAAAAAGGATGATCAGTGAACAATGCATTAAATCTGTCAAGTGATATAGGAACAGCCCAGGTCCAGCTGCTGTCTGTAAACTTTTGGTTAGCCCTCTTTTCCACTGTTTTCAATTAGAAGTTAGATTAGCATTTTGTCTGTTTTTTTTTTTTTTTATTGAAGTAGCTAAGCTTAGGTTGTCTAACTTTACTTTTGTTGATCGTTTTTCTGTTAGCCCATCCTGAAGTCATCCACAAATGTTAAGTAAACATTTAAAATGGTTTACCCCGGGGCCTGGTTGCTGAAACACACCCACCTAGCTCGAAGCTATCAAGCTAGCAAAAGCTTACAAGCTAAGCTAAGAAGCTGGGCTATATCACGGAAGAGAACAGGCTACAAGCTACATGCTATTCTGTGTAGCTGGCTAACGTTAACCTTGCAGCACCAGCAGTAATTGGTACCAGTGATAACATACAGTGTAATGTTCAATAAAATAATGCAAACATTAGAATTTCACTCACCGAAAAAACTGGTGCTCAGACTTCTACAATGCTGCAGGGTGGTGTAGTGGTTAGCACTCTCGCCTCACAGGGTCGCAAGTTCGAATCCGGCTTGGGACTCTTCTGTGTGGAGTTTGTAAGTTCTCCCCGTGTAAGCGTGGGTTTTCTCCGGGTACTCCGGCTTCCTCCCACAGACACAAAGACTGGGTTAGCCTAGGTTAAGTAACTGATGACTCTAAATTGTCCATAGGTGTGAATGTCAGTGTGAATGGTTGTCTGTCTCTATGTGCCCTGTGGTGGACTGGCGACCTGTCCAGGGTGTACCCCGCCTTCGCCCAATGTCAGCCACGACCCCTAACGGGATAAGCGGTTGAAGATGGATGGACGGAGACTTCTACAATCAATCAACCGATGTAGCTTTTATTTGTCACAGTAAATTGTACAAGCTAACATTACTGTAGGAGCCATCCATGTAAGTTTGTAAGTACATTTTGCTTGGCTCCAGTGTTTGTTGTTATTGGTACTTGGTGGTAGGAGCGTCACTATGAGTGTGTACTCCACAGTTGGCAAATAGAGGCACTCACCTGCACTCACAGGATCACTTTCCATCATGGGTTAGGGTGAGCATCGGGGTGTAACTTTCTGTTGACCGCACCTTTAGAATGCGCATTTAGAGAACATTTAGAGAGCGCATTTGCGATTATTTGTAGCACTGAGTGTCGATTGTTTGTGCAGCGTCGTGCACTAATAAAGGAGATCAATCAGAGCTGGAGGTGAAGTGGAGTCTTTTAGTGTGTGCGTCACCATTTTTCCCCTGTGTTTAGCCTACCGCGGCTGTTTCTTTGTGATCGCCAGTCAGCCACAATATTAGTCAACAGAAAGTATGAAGTGTTGATCCACGGATCGTTTCGTTGATGCTGGATTGCTGTGGTCATTTAACAACGCTTCAAACGCGGAAACGGAGCGCACGGATGACGCTGTCGGAGCTCATTCATCGCTAGTTTACTACGTTCATTCAGCCCGCGAACAGGTTCATTGATAAAAGTTGCTGGGTGAGAGGTATGGCAACACACACACACCACGGGTAGCTCTTTTGAGCTAAACTATTCCCCAGTCAGGTTTTAGCGATGCAACCATACAAGGTGGTTGTGTCGATTTGTTGTTTTGAGCCGTTTGTTATTTTCATGTCATCAAGCGGCTCTGGAGTACCGCCGTGGTGTTGTTTTAACCCTTTAATGTTCTGCTCAACTGTTTGGTAGACCACATTTTGAGTCACTATATCTTTTTGGAATACGTGTTGAGCTGAACTCAAATTGGGTCATCTCTACAACTTGGTTGAAGTATGCTATCCCTAAAACATCCACTAGAGGGCACTCTATTTTTTGACAGTAGGATTTTTCACTCATTCTGCCACCAGCAAATTGGAAACAGGAAATTCACTCCTGACGTGGACTATTTTTGGCTGCACTTTCAAAAATATTCTTATTTTTTCAACATATTATGTCATCTAACATGTTACTTAACAGAATTATGTAACTTGATGCAACACAAAAACATCTTATAAGGGTCAAATAATTTTTTTAAAAACCCGCTTGACCAGATAGGTGAGTCGTCACTTTATGGTAAACTTAAGCATGGAGAGACAACGAAACCGTTTGGTAACAGTTTTGTGAAATTATGCTAATCTCATTAAAATTGACTATTTTCTATAGAATAAAAACACTTCTCTTCATGCATTGTTGTCAATATGTTATATTTATAGTGTTATTATACTGAAATTGTTTAATATGAATGAGTTTTGTATTTATCTAACAAACATGCTGATGGTGCATCATTTTTCCCCTTCTGTTTCTGTGTTTTACAAATAAAAGATGGATGCTAAATCATTTTATGGTTCAAGGCCACAGAATTTTCTGGCCCTTGTACCAGAAGATCTTCAAGACTCTGAGGCTGATTTGAGTGATGATGATGATGACATAATAGGTGATCCTGATTATCTGCCCAAACAAGCAGAGGTGATCGGGGATCTTTCCACTGAATCTATGGATGAGGAGGAGATGCCCTCCACAAGCACATCTGCTAAGAGGAAGAAAAAAGGGAAAAACACCCTAAAAACAGTCATGGAAGAGCTGGATGATTCCCCAAGGTCACCCCCAGGCCCAAAGAAGAAAATGGCAGAAAAGAAAGAAAAAGAGGCCAGGAGAATCTGGAAGCATGTAGATATTGAGGAATTCCAGGTTCCTGATTCAAGTTTTGGACCCCCTGATGCTGTCAAAACACCCTTCCAGTACTTCAAAATGCTATTCACTGATGAGATGATTCAACATATTGCTCATCAAACCAATCTGTACTCTGCCCAGGAGTTGGGGGATCCAATCAAGACTAACCCTGGTGAGATTGAAGATTTCTTGGCTATGCTGCTTTTGATGGGTGTTTTCGACTTCCCGGCCATGGAGGACTACTGGCACCCTGGATCACGTTTCAACTTGATTGCTGTGTCACGCCCGTCAGCTCTTAAACTGAAATTATGTTGTGTTTTGTCTTATATGTATTTCCTGTTTTATTTTGAAGTCTAACTCTCCCTCTTGTTTCAGAGCATGTCACTTCCTGCCCTCCTGTTCTTGATAGTATTTAACGATTTGGATCTGTTTGCCTGTGTTTTGACTGCCTTTCCGTGTACCGAACCTTTTTGCCTAAGTAAAGACATTGTGAATTTTACCTGCCTGCTCTCCTGGTCGTGCTTTTGAGTCCTCACCCTGTTTGACCCTGTGTTATCACATGCTGAAATCATGCCGAAGAGGAGATTCATGCTGTTACACCGCCACATTCACTTCAATGATAATCAGCGGTGTGGTGGCAGCCTTGACCGATTTCACAAAATCCTGCCCCTTTTTGAGATGCTTCGTAAGCAGTGTCTCCTCATCCCATCCACTTACACCACAGTGTGGATGAAGTCATGGTGTCATATAAAGGCACCAGGGCTGGCACTCTCCGCCAATATATTGCCAATAAACCTGAAAAATGGGGCTTCAAGGTATTCTGCAGTGCCAGTTCATCTGGCATCATTCATGACCTACTGCTCTATCAAGGGCCATCCACATTCTTCAATGTTGATCTAAGTGAAGCAGAGCAGGAGCTACCTCTAGGGAGCAAAGTGGTGACAATGTTATGCAAAACCATAAGACAGCCACGGTTTTCAGTTGTCTTCTGTAACAACTACTTCACTAGTTTCGACCTGGTCCTGAGCCTGCATGCAAATCTGGGCATCAAGCGCATCGGCACAGTCTAATCAAACCGCATCGGTGGAGCTCACCTGATAGAAGACAAAGAGCTGATGGAGAGGGGATGCGGAGCTCTTGATTACAAGTCTGCTGAAGGGGTACTTGCAGTCAAATGGTATGACAACAAATGTGTCACCCTCCTGAGCAATGCCTGTGGGATTATGCCTCTTGCAAGTGTCCAACGGTGGAGCAAAGACGAGAAAGCGAAGATTGCGGTCCAATGCCCATCACTCATTTCTGCCTACAATCAGCACATGGTTGGCATTGAAATTTCTGACATGCTGGTTCACCTGTACAAGACCCCAACCAAGTCACGACGATGGTATTTCCCCCTGTTTGGCTATGCCCTTGACCTGTGCATCTCCAATTCGTGGCTGGTCTACAAGAGAGACTGTGGTCTACTGAAGGAAAAACCAATGCCTCTCAAAAGGTTTTGCCTGGCCGTGGCCCACAGTTTGAAACAAGTCAACAAGCCAGCACCCAGAGTTGGTCGACCATCCTATGCCACTCCACCACAGATGTCCTGTGAGAAGAAGCGCCTCCCCCCAAGACCCCCACGACCACAGCCAGATGTGCGCTCTGACAACTATGGACATTGGCCACTTCACACTGACAAGCAGGGGCGGTGCAGCCTCTGCCCAAAAGGTGTGTCAAGATGGAAATGTGGGAAGTGCAATGTTTTCCTGTGCTTGATTGGAGAGAGGGAATGCTTCGCAGCATACCATAAAAGATAAAGTGGCCAGGGTTCCCATGGGTCCTTATTTTGTTTGTGCATTTCATTTGATATATTTGTTTCATTTTTGAATTTGTTCAAAGCAAGAACAGAAACTATTGAGATTTTACACACCACAGCTGAGAAATTGGACATGCGCCCATGGGTCCTTTTTTGTTTGAAAAGGGGAAATACATAAAGGCCGCATATGTTTTTGAATGTTTGTTTAATTATCATTTAAAGTGTTTGAATTTTAAGCAGCATGAGTTGTTTCCTGGTAATTTTACATTTTCTACTGTCTTTTTTGTATTTGTAGTGGTATTAAATGATCATATAATTGATGTTTGATACATTTTATAACTATGCATTAGGTATTTTTACCATCGAGCAGCATCTCAACCATTTGGTAGAGGCCTATATTTAAAAAACGGGGGTCTATGAAATTTTTTTTTTTTTTTGTTATGAGTGCCCCAATAACTTAAAAAATACAAAAAAAAATTTACATTGTTTTTTTCTTTGAGTGAACATTAAAGGGATAAGACAGCCTGTCTGATTCAATACTGTCAGTATAAAGGTACATAAATACCCCTCGCTAGTATGCACAGAAGACTAGCGTGAAGTTAGTTTAGTTTTCTGTTAGGCAGTTTAGGGGGAATCTGATTTACCTGTCTGCCTGTTGTTTGGTCATTTTAAACTGTAAATTTCCCCACTGTGGGACTAATAAAGGAATATCTTATCTTATCTTATCTTATGAAACTTAAATGAAGCGTATGCCATATTTTCCTCATTAAACGATTAGTTAAGGAATTGTGTAAAATGATGATTTTGGTGTGGATGGATATGTATGATTTTTAATTATTCACAAATGAGAAATGGAGTCAAATGAATCAAACTCTTGTCCTGATGTCAGTGTTAAAGAGAAAAGAGATAGGAAAGCCACATCCAAAGCCATCCAAAATAAAAGGTGTTGTAAAAGTCATTAAAGGGCTTATGCAAACAGGAGATAATGCACCAATTATCCAGTCTCATCTTGAAAATGTATTTGTGTTGCGTGAGGATGCAAATCAGCTTCATGAAGCGCTGATTCAGCTGCTTCCTCAGGAGGAACAAGAAAGACAAAATGCTTGGTTTCTCAGTATATGTGAACATAATGCTGGGTTTATCAAATATGTAAAGAAATGGCTTTCCGACACTAATGGGAAAAGTAGCCAAGGTGCAGTTGGGACAAGCTCAGAAGGTCTTGTCATCGTACCTCAGTCACATTTACCTTGTGATGAGTTTCTGGATGCACAAAACAATGAAAATGATTCCTGTGCATCTGAATGTTATGAAAATGGTGCTGGAAATTCTGATACAGCAGATGATGTTGGGCCTAGTGACAGCATCTCTAATGTTGCAAGCAGAACATCAAGGAAAAGGAGCTCAGTTGGAAATAAGTCCACTGTGTCATCTACCTCATCAGCACGCATTAAAGCTGAAGCAGATATGGCTGCGCTCCTCGCTCGTCAAAGGCTGTTGAAGGAGAAGCACGCTCTGGATGAACAAGAGGAGAAGCTCCGGAGAAAGAAAGAGCAGCTGAACTTGGAGATGGAGATAGATGCATCAGTAGCAAACGTAAATGTGTTAAGAGCTTCTGCCTCTCAGGTGTCTAATGCTGTACCTGATAGATCAGATGGAATTAATTCATATTTTGATAGAGAACAAAATAGAGTTCAAACATTGAATGCTGATGCTGAAACATTTGTGTGTTGCTCAGTCATCTCAGCACATTTCTGTAGGTGATCCACTATATCTGCATACACTGGATGTAAAACCTAAGGTAAGGAATGTGGATATAAAGCCGAGAACCACATTTCCAAATCAGTTGGAGCCGATAACAGAACAAGGTGGCATACGGAGTGCTCAAGCACATCCTCTGTTCCAGTCTACCTGAACATTTCTGATCAGCGACACGTAGTATCTGTTATGGAAAAACAAAATGAAATTATATCCTTGCTTGTTGAGCAACAGTCTCTTTTCTTTCTGCCAAGACAAGATCTTCAGATTTTCGATAGAGATCCTTTACAGTACCAAAGCTTCATGAGGGCCCTTGAGCATATCATTGAGGAAAGGACTCACAGCTCTAAAGACTGTTTATATTTTCTGGAGCAGTACACCAGAGGGCAGTCTAGGGAACTCGTTAGAAGCTGTCAACATATGCCTCATGAATCTGGCTATGCTAAGGCCAAGTCTTTGCTTGAAGGACATTTTGGCAATTCACTGAAAATTGCTTCTGCCTATCTGGAGAAATTTTTCACATGGCCCGTAATAAAATCTGAGGATGTCAAAGCACTGCAGGCATATAGCTTCCTGTTGCGGGGATGCTGCAATGCTATTAAGTCCAGTCAGGAGTTGGACGTCCCCGGTAATATGCAGACAGTCATTAAAAAACCACCTCATAAGCTCAGGGATAGGTGGAGAGACGTTGCCCGTGATTTACAGGACAGGTTTCAACGCAGAGCCACTTTTCATGATATTGTTGAGTTTATTGAAAGGCAGGTGAAAATTGCAAGCTATCCACTGTTTGGGGATCTGCAGGAGCTACCAGCAGTTTTAAGAAGGGATGTGAGATGCTCTAAATCTCAGAGTTTCTCTAAGGCAAAGGGAAGTAGCTTTGCCACCACCGTTGCTACAGTGGACAAGAGGAGTGGATCTGGAGCCACCAGAGAAAAGGGCTCTCCTGTTCAAGTTTGCATGTTTTGTGGAGCTGGACATGCTTTGGATCTGTGTCTTCTATTGGAAAGGAAAACACATGGAGAAAAGATGACTGTTTCTGTAAGCTACTTGATATCTTTACACAGACATCCATGCCTGTCCAACAAGGCAATTTTCCTAGACAGGAAGATACTCAAAGATGGCCGCACCTTAATGGTGTAAAGATATCGGAGATTGACTCTGGGGTGGACCTGTTGATCGGCACCAATGTTCCCAAAGCCCTGGAGCCATGGGAAGTCGGTCGAAGTTTGGATGGCAGTGCTTATGCCGTAAAAACTATCTTGGGTTGGACTGTGAATGGTCCTCTTAAAGGAGACTGCAGTGGTCATTCTGCTTTTGTAAAGAGAGATGTCACTGTCAACAGGATTTCAGTTGCAAGGCTCGATGAACTGTGGAAACAACAAACCAAAGCAGATTTCCCTGAATGCATTCAGGATGAGCAGCTTGGTTTGTCGAGAGAGGATCAGCAGTTCATGGAGTCAGTCACTAAGTCAGCCAAACTGGTTGATGGTCTGGTTGATGGTCATTATTGGTTTACCATTGAGACAGAATGGTGTGAAAATGCCTAACAACAAGAAGGTTGCAGAGCAGTATACCCTAAATCTCAAAAGGAGGTTTATCAGGGACAAGTCGTTTCACGCTGACTATTCTAATGTCATGAATGATGTCATCTCCAAGGGCTATGCCTAGAGAGTGTCAGCTGAGGATCTGGGTCGCTGTGATGCTAGGGTGTGGTATATACCACACCATGGTGTGTATCACCCACAGAAGAGAAAGATTAGGGTGGTTTTCGATTGTGGGGCTACATTTCAAGGAACATCTCTGAATGCAGAGCTTTTACAGGGTCCAGATCACACTAGCTTGCCAGTCGGACTCAGACCTGTTAAGGTTTCTTTGGTGGCCAGATGGAGATCATGGCCAGCACCTGGTGGAGCATAGGATGGTTGCACATCTTTTTGGAGTCACATCTTCTCTGCTGAAAAAGCTGTGGGACTTTTGCCCTGAGAAAATGTGCACAAGATAATAAGGAGCAGCAGAAGTGGCAGAGCACCAGACGAAACTTTGTTCCTGGGGATATTGTCATCATCGTAGATGATTCTGCACCACGCAACTCATGGCTCACTGGAAGGATCGTGGAGGCTATCACAGATAAAGGAGGACTTGTGCAGCGAATTGGTCCATCACCAAGGTTGTTGTTATTGGTACTTGGTGGAAGGGGTGTCACTAAGGGTGTGTACTCCACAGTTAACAAATAGAGGCACTCACCTGCACTCACCTGATCACTTTCCATCATGGGGTAGGGTGAGCATTGGGGTGAAACTTTCTGTTGACCGCACTTTTAGACCGCATTTAGAGAGTGCATTTGCGATTATTTGTAGCATTAAGTGTCGATTGTTTGTGCAGTCGTACACTAATAAAGGAGATCAATCAGAGCTGGAGGTGAAGTGGAGTCTTTTAGTATGCGTGTCACCAATTTTTTTCCGTGTTTAGCCTACCGCGGCTGTTTCTCTGTGGTCACCAGTCAGCCGCAATAGCCAGTTTATTCTATTCTTATCTATCACCACCATCATTACTGCCACAGTCTACTTGTCTCTGTCCCTGTAGCTCTTCGGTGGTCTCAGGCAGGAAGCATGTTAATGGAGTGGATCTGTACTATGAGCAGGCAGGCAGAGGGAAACACGCTGTACTGTTACTTCCTGGTGCTTCCTGGTGCTCTGGGTAAATAACACAGCTTTTCTTAGGCTTTCTGGCAAGATCTTTCACACAATACTGTATATCTGCTTTAAGTCTTTTATGTGTTTGTCCTCTTATCTTGTCGAAACCTTTTTTTTTGTCTGTTCCACCACAGGGTGCACTCGGATAGATTTTGAACCTCAGATGAAGCTGCTGAATAAGGAACGCTTTACTCTAGTGGGCTGGGATCCCCGTGGCTATGGACAGTCCCGTCCCCCAGCCAGAGACTTCCCCCCTGACTTCTATGAGAGGGATGCAAAGGACGCAGTGGATCTGATGAAGGTCTCACCAGCTTTGTTGATCACCCAAGGGTGACAATTATTTCTAATCCAAATAGTATAGTTCACTAAGAAGCCTCCTTTGGGGATGATATGGTGGGATGGAACTTGGATTGGGAACACACATTTTATAAATCCATGACCTCTGGATAGCAATCGTTGCACACAAATGTTCACATCACTGTTTTTTTTTGTGGTTTTTTTATATGGGCTGTGGCAGATCACAAGCTATAGGTGTCTCTTTCAGACTGGCGAGAGGTTCAGGTCCATCAGGACTAAAACTTCACACACAACAGTTTTTTTCCCCATAGCCGTGAAGGTCGCCAACAGCCCCTCCGCCCCCCTGTGACACTCTCTCTCTCTGTCTCACACACACACACACACACACACACACACACACACACACACTTCAGACTACTATATTGTTCCTCTGTTTAATTTTACTGCTTATTGGCACAAACAAACCAAATTCTTAGTGTATATCTGATACAGCAGGCAATAAATAAATATAGATTATGATCCTGACTAAGTACAGTATTTTTCATCTCTTTGACAGGCATTGGGCTTTCACAAGTTCTCTCTGCTGGGTTGGAGTGACGGAGGAATCACTGCTCTGATTGCAGCAGCGAAGAACCCAGACCTGATTAACTAGATGGTTGTATGGGGATCCAATGCTTTTGTTACCCAGCAGGACCTCAAACTTTACAAAGGTAATCTGCCAGTGTGATCCCAAACAGTGTGAACTGTGCATGGTGTAATCTGTTTTAACTGTGTATTGTGCATCTGTGTATTGTGTACTGTGCATTGTGAAGTTGTCGTACTGATGTGTGTATAGTATCAGTAGTACATAAATACTGTGATTTGGCAGTGTTTAACATAATTGATGTGTAGTAGGAAACAGAACTGACTGAATATTGGAGGGAAGATATTTATATCTGCCACAAAATCTCTACTACTTTTATACACAAGGAACATATGGAGAATAAATTTGAGATGCTCCTTAATTTTGTTATTTTCTAATAAATATCTGAAAAGAGTAAAGACAAAATGTTAACTTAAATTTGCGATTGATATTATCGATAACTTGGTGAGTTAGGTTCGATCAAAGCACACTTGGTGATCGTTGGAAAGAGAAATGATGATGTATTAGGTGAGTTTTATTTTGTTTCTGTCCAATTTGAATGAAGCGTTTAATGATGCTCCACTACATACCGCTGATCTCAATATTAACAAAATGTACTTGGATGATGGCACAAGATGGATGGAGGGAGGGGGCAATCACACTCTGGCACCTTGGTGGAGGTCTGAGCTCTCCGAGTGCCATTCTAGTCACATATTCTGCAGCCTGATAGAGACACTAGTGTCAGTGCAGCCAGGTATGGCAGAGGCAGCCTACTTTTATCACTACTTTTATTTATACATTTATCTGACAACTTTACCAGAATACTTCCTCCATGACTGTTAATGAATGAACAAGTAGCTGGCACTAAGTTTACGTGTGGACTCTGTAGACAGTCATCTTGATACACTGGTTGAAGGCCTAAATGCTTAGTTCACCCAGATCATCACAATAATGACAATTTTAAACTTTATTTGTTTAGCAACGTTCACACATGGGATGCAGATCAAAGTGCTTTCCATAAATTTGCCTTAAACATGTTTTAAATGAACAAACAAACTGATTGAAATGCAATTAAACATTGTGGAAATAAAAACACTTTAGTGGGATTAAAAAACAGGAACAGCAATAAAATACTCAATAGCAAGGTTTTAAAAAATAATGTTAAAAAATAGTGTTTCTTAAAGAAATTTTCTGATGTTATTCATTGAATATTTGTGGGCAGACTGTTCCACAGTTTTAGTCCACACAATATTAAATAAAGACCCTCATTATTGGGACAATATGTCTTTTAATCATTATCCAACTTTATTGGGACTTTTCACTTCAATCGTAACTGCAAACAGACATGCTTTGAGATCTACGTTCCCTGAGCTGTGTGGATATGAGTAATGGATCTTCAAAGTAGAGATGACAAATAGTTGTTGTGCAGTAAACTTCTCTAAACTGCAGAAAATATGGATTGGAAATGTTAACATGCCTTTGCTAAAATCAGGAGATTATGGATCCAGACAAGCATTCTAGTCACACAGCGTTAGCAAAGCAGTGAGTGGTCATGGCAAGCTGTCATACTCCACAGATTGATAAAAAATTAACTGGTCAGCAACAGAGTGATCGACACACAACTAACAACTATGCCTTAAAGCTTCAATAGGCATCAAGTTTTTGGCTTTCAGCAAATTATAATTCAAGTGTTCTGAGAGAAAACCAGGCTTCTACGCTGCCTTATGGCTCTGTTTTCAGGCTTTAGATAATCTACTCCGATATGGGAGACTTTGACCAAACACAAGTCATTGCAGTGTGTCATTGTTCCTATTGGCTGTGCTCCGGCTGGTGGGCGGTGCTTGGTATTTCATCAACTGATCTCAATATGGCTGCCAGGTCACAAACTTTCTTGTTTATTTTACAGTAACAGAATATTGATTCATATTTGATCAGCGCTGCCTAATTTGACCATTTGATTGGACTTTGCGAGTGATTGGCAGGTGCTCAGGGATGGAAGATGGACGGCAGACTCCAGCTCGGCTCTGATTGGTTGTTTTCCTCCGGTCTGTGAACATCGGAGGATACACAGGGACATGATTTTTTGTCAGATTACTTGTCTCTACTGTGAGGATATTGTGTCCGTTTTATAAAATCGTATTTGCTCCATTTCTACCCACTGCAGCATTAAGACTTAAAGATTTCGTTACGGCTCTAAATTGCTGTAACATTACACAACTATGGCGGGGAAAAGTTCACTCCGGTATGCTTTAACGTTACATTTTGAAGGGAAGACGTCTGGTAGTCTACTGGGGCTGCTGCTCCTCCTCCCCCAGGGTCACAACAACAAGCGGCCATGGAAGCCAACATTTGCTAAAGTTGGTTTAAATTTGAATCGGACATATCAGCAATATTGTTTTTACTTTTGGCTTTACGTTTCTGACTGAGGGCTAACCGCTTGCAACCAACAACATGCTCTATAATAGAGAGCCGTCAGAGGTCTAATCTTAATGTTCACCTTCCCGACATACAGAGAGCTGCTGTGTGACAGGTTGTACTAAAAACAACACAAAAGCCAAGTATCCAGTTTTATATTAATGTTATACCTGAAACATGTCCGTTGAAACCTGCAGAAAGTAAATAGCCTACGGCTGTGTGTTTGTTTGTTTTGCGTTATTAAGATGCACTGTGTTAAAATCAAACATTAACTTGTTTGTTTGTTGAAGAAACTTCCAAAGAAACTGTCAAGTGTCTGGTGACCAGAGGCAAGACAAACATCCTGTTGCTGCCGAACTTTACACAGGTTACATTACATTGAAATGACCATGTTCACTTAACAGTGCATTATGTGGTGTCAGGTAATGTTAAAATTAGGTGGTGGCAAAATCCCAGGTTCAGCAGCAATACGTTTTAACCAAAGTCTGCGTAGGTAGGAGGATAGATGGAGGAAGCTCAGGACTTTAACCAAGGAGACAAGGTGTTCATGTCCCGTGTAAAACAAAAAGTCAGTGTTAACTTTTTTTGAATTACGTAGGCTGTGTAAGTCAAGTAACAAATATGCTTAACCCACACCATGATCTTTGTTTCCTAAGTTAGTAACATGGAACAAATAAATACTTATTTTACTAATTTGGTCTCTATATTCAGACAGTAGTGCATGAGACGTTCCACAACATTAACGGAAAACAACCAGTCAGAGTCTCTACAGCAGCTGTCAATCACTGTGAACTCTTATCAGACTGTTGGGTTTACATATTACTATTGTAGTGTACTGTTTAGCTCTAAAATGGCAGATTTTTCTCCAGCTGGTGGACGGTGCTAATGGCTACCAGGTCACAAACTTTCTCATTTTACAGCTAAACAGGAACTACAGGAAGTTTGTGAGAACATTTGAGGAGAGAAATAGTCATTACAGTAACAGAAAACTGATTCATATTTGATCAGCGCTGCCTAGTTTGACCGTTTGAGTTTGTGAGTAACTGACAGCTGCCTCCACTGAATGAACAGCCAATAGGAACACTCTCTGAAATGACCTTTGATTGGCCAAAGCCATGTGGAGATGCAAAAGTCTGCCACAAATATTCTGCTTGCTCCAGGTTTCTCTGGCTTAGTATACACAACCAAATTAAATGCCTAAAGCTTATTACACCTTTTTAATTATCATACTTTGTATGTCCGTGGTGTAGTGGTTCGCACTCTCGCCTCACAGCAAGAGGGTCGCAGGTTCGATTCCAGCTTGCGGCTCTTCTGTGTGGAGTTTGCATGTTCTCCCCGTGTAAGCGTGGGTTTTCTCCGGGTACTCCGGCTTCCTCCCACAGTCCAAAGACATGCTATTTAGGTTAATTGATGACTCTAAATTGCCCGTAGGTGTGGATGTGAGCGTGAATGCTTGTCTGTCTGTATGTTGTCTGTCTCTATGTGCCCTGCGATGGACTGGTGACCTGTCCAGGGTGAACCCCGCCTTCGCTCAATGCCAGCTGGGATCGGCTCCAGCCCCCCCGCGACCCCTAACGGGATAAGCGGTTGACGATGGATGGATGGATGTCCATGCTCATCTTTTTTGGCTAATAGAGACATTTTGTGTTAATGGAGGGACTCCCAAATAGAAATATTCATCAGCAGTAATCACATATTCACGGATTGTGTGCCAAAAAACCTGTGGAGTCAAATGTTTGACTCCACCTACAATGAGGCCTTTGTCAATAAAGACAACATTTAAAGTGACAAACTGACTGCAGGCAGTGCAGAATTGCACAATCCTCAGTCAGAAAGAGACTTTGTTCAGTCTTTAACCACCTAAAGAAGAAAATCTGCAGCAAGAACTGCCTGGTACGTGTAGATAACTGAGGGATGGCGCTGCTTTCACTTGGACGTTCCTTTAAATGCAGAGCTGGCATTAAGAGAGTCCTGACAGCGACCCAGTCATACTGGTAAGTGCTTTCTGTTTTATATTTGCATGTTCAAATCAATGGTGACAAAAAAGATGTGGAGGACAGAAGGAAAAGCAACCCATACAGCATCACTATTTTATGTAGGGGCTCAGTGCTGCTTGATATACTGTATGTGCTAATTTTCAGGTGAATACTTGTATTTAGGGTGTCTACTAGAGCATGTTTATGTGCTTTAATGTTCAAAAACACTTTGTTTTTCTCATAACAGCTGTGCTGCAGCAGCCCCCAAAAGAAATAAGATGGCCCATCGTTGTGATTGGTCAACCAAACCAAACCATTCTGACTCTAACCGCAGTAACTCGCTTTGCTTGAGGCCATGCCAAACAAACATTATGCTTCTTGTTACTTACTATCACCGCATTATGGAAGAAAAGGCAGGACTTCAAGCACGGCAGTTCAGGTCTCATTTCCAGGGCATCAAATACAAATAAAAACCCATCGACAACCACTGTAAAAGCACAGAGAAAGTGCTCCAGGAGTGACTGTGGTGATATACTTTAAACAGTGGAACGACCCACTAAGGGCAGGCGGTGGGCTGGTGGATGGGTCCAGCAAAATCAGGAGACCATTGTTTGTGTCCTGTGTGTTACGTTTCACTTTCACATTACAATCAGCTGTTCATTGATGTCCCATGTTTACAAGGTTTAGATTTATTTTCACTTTAAGGCCCAGCCATTTATTTTTTTTCCTTAACCTAACTAAGTGGTTTTGTTGCCTGAACCTAAAGTGACACCAAGGTGACAAAGCAGCTGTATGTGACGAGTTGGGATGAGACCATGTTGACTCTTGAAACTGAAAACATATGCCAACATCCAAACTACAATTAGGTAATTTTTTTTAGTTTTTACACGCTGAAATATTAAAAAGTGGTGCAAAAATCTTGGAAAGTACAACAACAACAAAAATACTACTGTTCTAGTAAGAATTGTGATAATTAAATAACAATACAAGAAGCTGACTGCAGAGTGAAGCCGTCATTGAGGGTAATGGGGACCATGGTGTTGAGCATGTATCACAACCATTGATTATATTGATAGATGAGTGTTTGTCACACATCTATCACCACCATCATTACTGCCACAGTCTACTTGTCTCTTTCCCTGCAGCTCTTCAGTGGTTACAGACAGGATGCATATTAATGGAGTGGATCTGCACTACGAGCTGAGAGGCAGGGGGAAACACGCTTTGCTGTGTTTTCCTGGTGCTCTGGGTAAATAACACAGCTCTTCTTAGACTTTCTGGCAAGATCTCTCACCTCATGTCCTTTAACTTTTTTGTCTTTTCTACCACAGGGGGTGTGCACTCTGATTTTAAACCTCAGAGAGAGTTGCTGAATAAGGAACGCTTCACTCTAGTGACCTGGGATCCCCGTGGTTATGGAAAGTCCCGTCCCCCAGTCAGAGACTTCCCCCCTGACTTCTTTGAGAGGGATGCACAGGATGGAGTGGATCTGATGAAGGTCTCACCAGTTTGTTAATCACCCAAGGCTGATAATTATTACAACCTCAATTGTATTGTTTATTGAGAAGTCCTCTTGGGGGTGATATGGTGGAGAGGGGTGTAAATCTGAGAGTATGAATTGATAAGTTATAGTTCAGTTTAGTAAAATGTAAAAAAAAAAAAAAAAAACAACAACTTTGAAGCAGGGGCTGCACGGTGGTGTCGCCTCACAGCAAGAGGGTCGCAGGTTCGATTCCGGCTTGCGGCTCTTCTGTGTGGAGTTTGCATGTTCTCCCCGTGTAAGCGTGGGTTTTCTCCGGGTACTCCGGCTTCCTCCCACTGTCCAAAAACATGCTGTTTAGGTTAATTGATGACTCTAAATTGCCCGTAGGTGTGGATGTGAGTGTGAATGGTTGTCTGTCTATATGTTGTCTGTCTCTATGTGCCCTGCGATGGACTGGCGACCTGTCCAGGGTGAACCCCGCCTTCACCCAATGCCAGCTGGGATCGGCTCCAGCCCCCCCGCGACCCCTAACGGGATAAGCGGTTGACGATGGATGAATGAATGAATGAACTTTGAAGCAGGTTGCTGGAACATACGCCTGACATTCAGAATAAAAGTGGAAAAGTAGGGAAAAAATGTAAGACAGTATTAAATTGTAACATCAAGAAAATGAAACACAGGCTAATAAATGGTTTCAGAAAAATTGTGAAAAGACTATATTAACCTTTATGATGCACTGATTAGATAAGATAAATGCTGAAGCACAAATCATAACTGTAATACCTCCTTAGATATGTGCTTCATCTTCAGATGAAGAAACGATGCCTTATCAAATATGACTTGAATAAATCTACTTATACGCTGCTCTGAATGGCTGATTTAAACAGGAAGCGTTCTCGCTGTTTTTCTGACACAGATGATAATCCTGATAGCTAAATCCAATACACAGTTTATTAATCTATGCCCTATGTTTAGCAATCTGTGCACACAAATGTTCATGTCGGTATTTCTTTATTTCTATGTAACCCGCCATCTAGCAAGTATGTGCTTTGATCACCTAACTGTGTGATGAGAAGAATGGATGCTAATTGCATGATCATTATTTAGTGCATTTGTTGTATATGAGACAATAGATACTTTGTTGATAGTATAGTATTCATCTCTTTGACAGGCATTGGGCTTTGACAAGTTCTCTCTGCTGGGTTGGTGTGCCGGAGGAACCACTGCTCTGTTTGCAGCAGCGAAGAACCCAGACCTGATTAAACAGATGGTTGTCTGGGGAGTACTTGTCACTGTTTCCCAGGAAGACATCAAAATTCACAATGGTAATCTGTCAGTGTAGTCCCAAACAGTGTGAACTGTGCATGGTGTAATCTTTCTTAACTGTGATTGTGTGTCCTTGTGTATACACGTCTGTCTGTGGAACACACAGGGAAGCGTGATGTCTCTAAGTGGAATGCGGAAATAAAGAAGATAGGAGACGAGGCATATGGAGCAGAAGGCCTTGCTAAAATCTGGGGGGACTGGACGGATGGGATCTTGCAATTTGCAGAAAGACCAGGAGGTACTGAATCCTTGTTGTTACTGACTCATTACACAAGTGAAACTGAAACTGAAAACCATGAGATATAATGAAATCGACAGATGGAGGGACAATGCTTGTACTGATGATGTTTGTATAGTATTAATAATATACTATAGTTACTGTGATTTTGCAGTGTTTAACATCGTGAATGTGTAGTAAGAAACAGAACTGACAGAATTTTGAAGGGAAGATATTTATTTCTGCGACAAAAACTCTACTACTTTTATAAGATAAGATAAGATAAAATAAGATAAGATGAACCTTTATTAATCCCTGGAGGGAAAAAACACAAGGAACATATGGAGAATAAATTTGAGATGCTCTTTAATTTTGCTGTGTTCTAATAAATATCTGAAAAGAATAAAGACAAAATGTTAACTTAAATGTCCTCTGGTCAGGGAGTATCTGCCTCGAGCTTCTGCCCCTGATCAGATGTCCAACCCTCATTGTCCATGGAGGGAACGACACCTATGCACACTTCACCCACCCATACAGCCTCCTCACACACATCAAGGAATCACAGTGAGAACACACAAACACACATTCTCACATATAAATAACAACAGTATTTACAAGTACCTTAAATTCAGGAAATGACTTGTGACATGTAAACCCCCTGTTTTCTGCTCATTCTAGATTACGGCTGGTGCCAGAGGGTAAACACAGTCTCCACCTGACGAATGCTGATGAATTCAACAAAATGGTGGAAGACTTTCTGAAAGATTGATGAATTAACACTGCGAAATAATGACGGATCGTTTTGTGGAGAAGTACCAGGGTGTTACAATCCCGAAGTCATATAAACATGTTTTAGTGTACATGCTCTCAGTTCTCTGCTGCTGCGGTGCCTGTGTGTGATTGGCTGAGTAGTTGATTGCTCCGGGGAGCTGATTGGTTCCAGCCTCCAAGGTTGATGATTAAAAGGCCGACTTCCCTCAGGCCCCGTGGACTCACTTCTCTCCTCTTTCAGTCAGGCTGCCGAAAAGGATGAACAATGCATTAAATCTGTCAAGTGATATAGGAACAGCCCAGGTCCAGCTGCTGTCTGTAAACTTTTGGTTAGCCCTCTTTTCCACTGTTTTCAATTAGAAGTTAGATTAGCATTTTGTCTTTATTTTTATTGGAGTAGCTAAGCTTAGGTTGTCTAACTTTACTTTTGTTGATCATTTTTCTGTTAGCCCATCCTGAAGTCATCCACAAATGTTAAGTAAACGTTTAAAAGCCACCACCCCTAACGGGATAAGCGGTTGAAGATGTATAGATGGAGACTTCTACAATTAATCAACCGATGTAGCTTTATTTGTTACATTAAATTGTACAAGCTAACATTACTGTTACAACTCCAGTGAAATGCAATCCCATCATCTCCTTCAATTTGTGCATTAATATAAATGTTATCCACCATAAAGCAAATGTCTCCTTTTTTCTTAGAGTCCCCTGTTCTGTCTGATCAGTAGATAGAAAAAGAGTCACAGTTGAAAGGTGTTGTCAAGTTTTATGAACGTTACAGTTTCCAATATCCCATTAGAAAATGAGGTCCACCAGCAGCAGCCCATCATCCAACACCCGCACACTGGCCAGCAGGATGTTTGTTGTACAATTAACCACACAACAAGCCAAGATATGATATACAAGATTTGTGTGTGAAAATATCTCCAAAAGGCACCAACGTCACAAACGCAACGCAGAGGCTAAGTTCAGTGAATTGGCTGAGGTGACATCTGGCAGATTTTTAGCAGCAGTGATGGCAAACATCTGTCACTCAAAATGGCCACACCCTTAATTACACATACCTTTAAGACTTGATATAATTTAAAAGGATGAGTTATATAAAAAGTCACTCCGTACAGTTGTCATTAAAGGGTAAATTAGCTCTGTTTTTTTTGTACACGAATGTTAACATGTTTATGTCTGCTGCAAAGTTCCCATTTTAACATGGAGTCTATGGGGATTGACTCCCAGCCGGTCTCAAGTATACATTTGATTAACTACAGGTTTTCCATATTGGCTTCACTGCTCAGCATGGAGGTTGTCACTTGGTTGGAGCAAAAGACAATGCAACTGTGGGTGTGAGCTGTGGAGCCTAAGCAGGCACCACCCTTGTCTCTGCCTCCACCGGGTAACATCACCTTCTCCTTCTTCTCAGGATAGTTTTGACATCAGTAGACACGTGGCATTTGTTCCTCCATTCAGAGATACAGGTTCACTCCTAATTTTGTGTATTTGAACGTATTGCATCTGCTTCACGCAGGCCAAAAGACTGTGGTATAGTGGAGGATATATGGAGGTACATGGGGTAGAGTATACCCACTTCCTTCTCAGAAACCTAACCATATCCCCAGTAGTTCCCCCCACATCATCAGCGACCACTACACCACTTCCAAAAGATGTGTGGTCAGTATTGTTAAAATGTAGACTAGTAGGTAAAATGCAGGAAGTGTGTAATAGTCTTTCCCCAGGACAGTGTTTAGATTATGAGATTGTGAAAACCACTGTTCTCTGTGCCTATGATGAATTAGTTACTGAGGCTTATTGCCAGAAATGTATGAATCATAAGAAAACTGTCAACCAGACACGAACCAGAGCTTTTGTTACTCAAGGAGTTAAAGAAAGGCCTGCCTTAAAATATTGTAATGTATTGGAATGGGCAAACAAGTTTAACAACATGACACTCCTTAAGGCTATCAACTGTGTTTACTGAAATCTGGTTTTGGGGGACAATCTAAACTCATTTTGTCTGTTTGGGAAATATTCTTGCAATAAACAGTGGTGACAGCTAGCCCTGTGTTTCAAGTGTAATGTTGTGTGAAGCTAATGATCAATTACAATTTTAGATTACGGTGTTATATTATTATTATTTTATAGTTGTTATTATCACATCATTTCAATAAATTCAGATCATAACTAATTAATATAGTAATATTTATTGTTACATTATTATTTACTGTTTGCCTGCTATTCTGATTGCTCTAATTAATATATCAATCAGGTGCCTGGAAATGAAATAGTAATTGCAGTAGCAGGGCTAGGGGTATCGACTGAAAGCATTATCACTAGAATGGAGGATGATATTTCATTGTACGTTACAGTATAGAGGGCCCTCTCTATAAGTATTAACCTAGGAACTGCTGACAGGGCTGGGGGTTGACTGGTGAGTGGATAGAGAGTGGCCTCTACTGGGGCGAGGGTAGACTGCAGACATAGAGGGAGCTCCAGCATACCAATTGAACAGTGGACCAGTAAAGTTGAGGACTGTGGGTTCTCCACCAGACGTGACGGGGGCCTGAGGGAAGGAGGTGAGGTGGACTTGATTACATTCACAACAATTACCAGAGAGGAGGAGCTGTAGGGGCTTGATGTGATGAGTGACCAGGGTGAGGAGTTTACTGTTCAGAGTGTGAGCATTAGGGGAGAAGCAAGAAGGGCTAGGTTAGCATCCAGAAAGATCTCATCTGCACCAGAATCTGTAAGGGTGGACAGGGACAGGGATTGTTGGTTCCAGCATAGCGTCGCCTCCAACTTCATTCTGGGTCAGGGGTTGAGAAAAGATGGTGCTTGGCTCGTCAGAACCCCCACACCTACTGGCGAGACTCTATTTTTGGTTGCTGGGGACAGGCAGTGTGGAAATGTCCAGTCTCAGAGTACATACACTCCCCAGCCCACGTCCCGCGGAGCCGTGCAGCTGGAGAGAGACGGGCCCAACCCAGTCGCATGGGCTCTTCTCCAGGAGAGGTGGAAGGATTGGGGAAGCCACGGGGAGCTGGGTTAGGAGCTATGTGTGCTCTAATGAGGAATGGGAAGATGGAATGAGAAGCAGACGAGGGAAACTGACAGCTAGCTCTCTCCCTATGCTGCTCACATTGGCGGTTGTCCAACCCGATGGCTAGAAATACAAGGGAGTCTAGACTAGAGGGATCATCACAGGCTGCTAATGAATAAAATATCCCCTGGAGAGTCTCATTATTCCACCCTGACTCTGTCGTTACTGTTCTAAACTCCACAGATTTCTGCCACACTGCGTACACCCTGTTGGAGAGAAAGGAGGTGCCTGGTAGCGTCCTTTCCCAGACCAGGTGATCAAACACTCCTCATTTCAAATACAAACTCTTTAAAGAACAAACTAAAACCTAGGTCCCAATCCGGTGGAAGCTGGCAGACCTATTCTGGAGCATCTCCACCAACTCCCGGAGAACGTGGTCATGCTGACCCACAAGGATGCCCTGGCAGGCAAGAGCAACCAGGGCATGCTGGGTGTGAGGTGTTTGTGTCTGCTGGATCCATGCTGGCCAAATTGTTGTGTTACAAACTGAGAGGTGGACCCAAATGTAGGACACAGACAAGTGGTTTCGTGGAAAATGTAGAGTTTTGCTGCTGCAGGGAATGGAATGAGGAGCCCGATGACGGGGTCGGGATCAGGCAGAAGGAGAGGGTGAGATGAGTGGAGAGACTGACGTGAGCAGAGGGAAAGCAGACTGGCAGGAATAGCTTGGATGGAGGGAATTGCATGGATGCGTAGACAGATTTCCTGTTCTCCCCAATTTTCACTAACTAGCACTGGTGGGAAGGAACATGGGTGGGTAAGCCCAAGAGCATGGTTTGATAAACTGTAATTCAGTTTAGTGTTTAGTAAAACGTAAAGGAAAACTTTGAAGCACGTTGCTGGAATATACATCTGGCATTCAGAATAAAAGTAGGAAATTATAATTTTGAGGAAAAAAATATTTGAAGTAAGACAGTGTTGAAGTCTGAACACAGAACTGACTGAATGGAAGATATTCATTTCTGTCATGAGATTTCTACTACTTTTATATGTTAGGAACATATATAAAGTAATATAATAATAATTTGAGATGCTGCTTAATTTTGTTATATTCGAATAAATGTAAAAAGGAGGGGAAATGACATGAGGACACTAGACAAGAGCTTTAACATGGCAAAAGCTCCTTCAATCAACAATGAATGAATCCCCCAATACATTTATCTGTGTACTCACATGATGAACATCCTTTATATTTGTGTTAAATCTGCTGTCAGTCTTTAATAAACTAGTCTTCATGTGAAGTTACAAGGTGTTTGTATTGATATTCAGCACATCTGGAGGAAACTGATCACATACTGAACATCTTAACCACAGTGTATTTGTTCTCATCTGTTCTGTCTAACCAATAATAAGCAGAATTAATCACATACTACAAGTATAAAGGGTCAATGATACAACTCATAGTCACATCTGATGTTACATCATAGTGGTATGGTAGAGCAGAAAAGTATTTTTTTAAAGGTTTCAGTGTCACAGTAATACTAATCTCTATTTGAAGTGGGTTTAAACAGTAAAGGTCTGTATGAAACTTCATGTATTGTTTGTCTGACACAGATTACTTCAAGCCTAAAACACTGAAGGTCTCTTATTAATAGCAATTTAACATTTTCTCATTCAGTTCGATGTACAAAAAAATCCCAACAGAACTGAACATTTAAACCACAACTTCTAATAATTCAGATACTGTAGTTCTGACAACTGTCGGGAAATCAGATATCAAAGGATTCACAGAAATGGCCATCAATTTGTTTTTAGTAATTTTTAAATTGTTAATAATTTAACAAATAGAAGGAAATCTCATTTTCAAGCAAAATTACAAGCAAAAACACACACATTATTGTCCCGGATGTTGCAGTAAATGGTTGGTGTAGGTGGGAGGTGACCAAATAGCATTAACAGATGAACCCTGTTTGATAAATTGTGAAAGAGTTAGTTGGGCTGAAAACACAATGAGAGCAAATTATTGTCAGTAGTAGCAGTGTTAAAATAATTTATGTGAGATATGAGAACAGTGAGATGTGAGGATCCAGATTTCCATTTATTTTTCATCCACTTTGGAGCCTATCCCAGCTCACACTGAGGTTACCTGTCCAGATTGCCGACCATCAGAGTGAGGATGTGTGTCAGCAGCACTACCATCATTTTACCAAAGATCTCCTCCTCTGTGAGTGAGAATTTAACAGGAGTATATTCCTAACCCTTTCTGGGGGAAAAACTACACTTGATCATAATGAGGTAGGCAATAAGGTCTTTTTGCTCTTACTGAACCAGTAACTTATGGAGACACAAGTGTCCTCCATATGTGTTATGTCTATTTATATTTCTGTCTGCTGATAGACCTAAAAGCACACTTTTAATACTTGTTGGTTGAGGCATACATTTCTTCCATTTTGACTGACCTCTATACATTTTTATGTAGTGCACATTCATGTCAAAATAAAAGTTGTCTGCAACTTGTTTTGTTTCAGTTAACTAGCCACCTGTTGCCATCAGCAGCAGGAATATAATATATGATTTGACACAGGCTCATACAACCTTCATTAAAGTGCTTAACACATTATTGCATCACTAATTATAATCCAATAGTATTATTCTGAAATGGGCTGTTATGCATAATGAGTCAGCTATTTTTACTTTTGCTACTTTAAATATATATTTTTTTATACTTTTGTACCATTTTGAATAGTGAATATTTCTACACTGTGGTAAAACTTCGAGTATTTCTTTCACCACTGACAGTAATATGGTGTCTATTTTTGTTAGGTGTTTTCATGGTCAAGATCAGTTGTGCTGGTGCTGCACATCGGAGAATTGACGATCGATTGCTTTGGGCTGCCATTTTTCTGTCACCAGGAAGTAGATGACTGGTTTCCGCCGAGCACGAGTTCAAATGGTAGCCAGTTGCAGGTAGTTTGAATAAAACCCCAAAAATGAGCGACACACAAAACGGAGAGGAGTTTGAGGCCATTACGGTACACAATTTTTCGGAGAGGATTTTGGAGCAAGTCATACACTTTCACGTGATGAAGCTCAGCGGAGGGTTCTTCCTGTGGGTCGGTTCGAGTCCGGTCCTGTCCAACTTGGCGGTCTCGATGAGCAGCAGATATGTGAGTAAACACAGCTTAATGAACTGTTGTGAAATGTAACTATTAACATTCACTGAAGCACTGCAGGCTACTTGTCCAAGCACAAATTTGAGGTTTAATTTAGTATTTTCTTTTCGTGCTTCTTATGCTTTCACATGTCAGAGGGAAATGTACTTTTTACTTGACTGCGTTAAAGTTGTCTGACAGCTTTAATTACTATACAAAGAGTGACGCCAGGATCGAAAAGTGGCTGATGGCGGTCCACCACCATAGTGAAGTTATTTTAAAGCTGGATATCCGACACGTAAAGCAGTAGATGTGATATGTTCAACTGACTTGCCATTACATTACCCTGTGGCGGCCATCTCACCCGCGTCCAGCTTTAAACTCGCTTTAATTAGATCCCATGGTGAAAGAGGCTTATGTTGTCCTTAAAATCCTTGTACATTTCGACCAATAAAGCAATACTGTTTTCGAATTTCCCCACTGTGGGACTAATAAAGGAATATCTTTCTTTTCTTTTTCTTTTATTCTAAGCAAGGGGAGTAAGACAACTGTGTCCAAAATTAACCAAATTATTATAGCTCCAAGGGAGCTGATCATGCTTTCAATCATGAAGACAATGTCACAATTTGGCATTTATGATACAGACAGTGATTACTTTTTCAATTTTGCCTCAACTTAGTATGCAAGTCTTTGGTATTCAAAATGGTTAATACTACATGTAAAAGATATTGTACAGTGAGTCTGTCATTATCGTGAAATAAACCCCAACTGAAGGGGTTTATTTCACAACGATCACTCACTCGCTGTACATAGTCCCTCTTATTACACAACTTATTACTTTACAAATCAATAATTTAAGACCAAAATGGTCCTCCAGAGTCCGACATCCAAACTGTGCCCACTGTTGTATGCAGCAACGGTATGTTGTAAAGAAATAACAGAATGCAGTGATTGACCAATCAAAGTTGAGTATTCTGCAAAGCCATGTAATATTAAACAATTTTTATTCTAAATAGATTCAGTATTATGGCCGAGAGGCAGTCAATTACCATCAGTCACTCCCTGTATTGCCGTTCTTTCCAGTCCATCATCATGGGTTTGTTTTGATGCTGAGAGGAGAGGTTGGAGAGCCTTGCTAATTTAAATGAGCAGTTGTTTTAGCTGATAGATGCTGAAGATTCGTTTGGAAAGGCTAAAGCCTCCAGTAGATCTCCTGATCAATTCTTCTCAGTTGTCTTTCATTTTCATCACAAGGCAGCATTATGGACATTAACGTTATGATGATTGTGCAGAGAAATTGTGGGAAATTTGCAAAATTGCAGGCTTGACCTAAATTCCTGAATTACAAATTTCCTTTAAGTGACTGGATTATTTAACATACCCGATCAAGATATGGATTATTTTTGATTTGCTTTACAGAATCAGAATCGCCTTTATTGTCATTGTATTGCATACAACAAATTTAGAGCGCAAAAGTGTAAAAGGCTAGAAAATATAGAAATGTAAACAAGAGATTATGTACAATTTAAATAAGAAATGTGTACATTACATTACATTACATGTACTTTACTGAAAGGAAACTGTGTAAAGGCATATGGTAAAGCTGACAGCAAGTGATGCTAATAGATGCTGACTGACTGCAGGATTCAAGATGGCTAATTCTGGGTTAGATGTGCCTTCCTGGATTTGTCTTCAGATGTTAAGAAATGGGATTCAGAACCAGCACTTCTTCTTGTCGTCGTCTTGTGTTCTTGTCAGTTGCTTAGCGGTCAAATATTATATTAAAAACTTTGTTATAATGTTTACATAACTAAACATTACCTTTGAGCCAAATTAGCAAGCAAACATTAAAATGTCGGTTTAGCTGCTCAATACTGTCCAGCGCTAGTAATCAGCAATATCAATCAGCAACAGCTTTGACAGAGATCTCAGCTGGTCCGTTGCTTAGTAGCTAACAGTAAAGTTAATTAGTTCACTAACTTTTTATAGCTTTAGTTGACCCATAAGTAAAAACTAAATCTCTTATCTACTCTATACTGACGTGTGGAACGTGATGCCAGCCTCTCGGGTAAGGTGGCGGACGATTATCCTATTAGTTATGATGTAATGTTTCATCAACTGTTTTTTATCAACGATTTGACAGACATTCACCCCGGATCAGCCACGTCTTCTCTTACTGTTTCATACACTGTTGGTAGCAGGAGGACGTTTAGCTCACCTTGCAGCCCTTACACATAACCGGCAGAGACTGACTGACCATCAATAAATTACTCTTTAATTAACACAAAACTGATGTTTTTCAATACCTTCATGATGCCCATATTTGTGAAAATTAAAATAAAAAATTCTAATAAATTGGGCTCATGTTGGACACTTATTTTGATTGCTAATGTGTAATTGATTAAATTTATATAAATGTTTTAATGATATAATAATATTTTCAATTACTTCCGTGTCATGTGATTCAAAATCAACGTCAGAAATTAATCATGTACAGGCCACATGGGACATACCTCGTTGTATTGGATTTTAGTGCTTCTTCTATTTTATGTTAATATTGTTACTGAAGATTTTCTGTAGCTTCCATGTCATGTGACCTACTGTCTCCTAATCAATATAAGAAATCAATAGTTTGTTGACAAATAGGAGGACGCAGAGGCACATGATTTCTTCCAGATTGCCAGTCTCATGCACTACTATCAGCATATAGTGAACGTTTTTTAAAAATATCTTTTTTAAATCATATTTTCTCCAATTCTGTTACTGCTGCTTTAAGAGGGAAGCACTGTGATGTTGTTGCTCTGTAGTGTAGTGGGGACCTGATTCAGTATTATTCCAGCACAGGGCCACTGGTTGGTTAAAAGTTTCTAGTAGGAAAATATCTTTGCTCCCTGAAGTATAGTACATTGTCCCTCGACATCCTCCTCAAACTACTAAACTGTTCTCAGTCAGGAGTCACTGGAAGGAAAGATGATCATATATGTGTTTGTGATCTGTTTCAGTTTGAAACCATTTGGCATCCCCTGGGCTGACAAACAGATATTAAGAAAGTCAAACATTATTTTGGTTGTCAGAGAGCTAATGATAGCAAGAGACTAAACGCTGTTCTAATCATTGCTTCTTTTTTTTTTTTTTGTCTGCAGGATCCGATGCCTTTATCTACATTAGTCATGGGGGACCCATCCAATACTGCTCCTAATTCCTTGGCACAGAGATTAGGTAATGACTTTGTATGAATTTGTGTTTTATTTTTGCCACTAATGTAGAAAGTTGTAATAAGGTTTTAAAAAGCTGAAACACTCTTCAGCTGTCATGCGGTTATATTTTGCAGATATTAAAGATGTTTTTGTACACTGCTCAGAAATTTAAGGGAACACTTAATCATCACAGTAGTCAGTCAGTTAAACTTCAAGGATATCAATCTGTCCATTTAGGAAGTAAAAGTGATTGTGCATCACTTTCAATTGTTTTGGTGTAAATGAAAGTGACAATAGGTGCAATGGAGAGGCAACAGCAAGACAACTTGTGGTGGCCACAGAGAGGTGCTCTCTCCTTATGCTTCCTGACTGATTCTTCTCTAGTTTTGTGTTCTGCTGGTGTCCTTGTCTCTATGTGTAGCATGAGGCGTTACTTGCAGCCCAATCACGTTGCACAGGTAGTCCAGCTCCTCTATGATGGGAGGAATGGGAGGAGCCCTGCCAGAGCCCTACAAAATGACCTTTAGCAGGTTACTGGTGTATATTTTTTTGCCCAGACTGTCAGAAACAGACTCCACAAGGGTGGCATGAGGGGCTGACATCCTCTAGTAGGACCTGTGCTCACAGTCCAGCGCTGTGCAGCTCAACTGGCATTCGCACTAGAATTGGCAGATCCATCGGCGCCCCGTTATCTTCACAGATGAAGCAGGTTCACACTGAGCGGTAAACTTTATGCTGACTGTAACATCATCCAATATGACCGGTTTGGTGGTGGGTCAGTGATGGTCTGGGAAGCATATCCTTAATGGGTCGCAAAGACCTCCATGTCATAGCCGGTACCCTGACAGCTGTTAGGTACTGGGATGAAATCCTCAGAGCGATTGTCAGACCTTACGCTGGTGCAGTGTAGGCAGTTCCTAGATGACAAAGGCATTGATGCCACTGACTGGTCCTCATGTTCCCCTGACCTAAATCCGATTGAAACTATGAGACGTTATGTATCGTGCATCCGACGCCGCCAAGTATTGTCACAGATTGTCCAGGAGGTCACTGATGCCCTGATCCAGGTCTGGGAGGAGACCCACCAGGACACCATCTGCCAGCTCACCAGGAGCCCAGACGTTATCGGGGAGTGCATACAGGTACGCAGGGACCACACTACTGAGTTACATTATACGTTGCCCTGATGAAATTCACGCAAGTAGGATCAGTCTGTGATTTCAATGTTTTACTTTGATTTTCGATGTGATTTTAAATCCCAGCCTTCAGTGGGCTGATGATTTTGGTTTCCATTGACTGTAGTCACGTCATTTTGTTCTCAACAAATTATACAATGTACATCAGTAAAGATTTTCAACTTGAATCATTTGTTCATCAAGATCTGATGTGTGATTTAAGTGTTCCCTAAATTTTTTTGGAGCCTGGAGAGAGGAACTGAGTTACAGAGAAATGAGGCATCATGTGAAGCATCACGTGAAGCAAGACACATAGGGATGCACCCCTTGTGTCTTGAAACTTGTTTTATTATGCCTAGGTCGTTCTTCACAGTGAACATCATACCTGCGTTTGGTTTTGTCAGTATGTGTTACTGCACTTCCAAGTGTGGGTTGATTAAAAAAGAAGTACCGTATTTTTCGCACTATAAGGTGCACTTAAAAACTGTTTAACTCAGACACTGATGAAGGATTTGATCGACTTGTGGAAGAGGAATGAACTGAAAAGTTAGTGTATCATTTTTTATTTCATGTGTTACAACTGAAAAATGTTGAGAGTTTTTGAAGTTATTGAGTTATTAAATGAATTGAATAAAGTTTGACTTATCTGACTGTTTTGTTTCGCTTCATGCGCCTTATAATCCGGTGGGCCTTATAGTGCGAAAAATACGGTACTCAGATCCTTGTAGTATGTGATTCTAATCCAAAACACTTTTTGTCAAATTTAGTGACCATGTCCTAGCGGTCCACTAGCTGTGTATTCTGTGTCTGTGTGACAAACTGACTCTGTAAATGGGAAACAAAGCCACACAGCACTGTTCCAGCCAATCAGCCGCAGGGGGAGTTCATGCTCATGCACAGGGCAGAGGAAATTAACCTTATGTGCCAGATGGATTAGTTACAGGGCTGCACGGTGGTGTAGTGGTTGGCACTCTCGCCTCACAGCAAGAGGGTCGTAGGTTCGATTCCGGCTTGGGACTCTTCTGTGTGGAGTTTGCATGTTCTCCCCGTGTAAGCGTGGGTTTTCTCCAGGTACTCCGGCTTCCTCCCACAGTCCAAAGACATGCTGTTTAGGTTAATTGATGACTCTAAATTGCCCGTAGATGTGGATGTGAGCGTGAATGGTTGTCTGTCTCTATGTGCCCTGCGATGGACTGGTGACCTGTCCAGGGTGAACCCCGCCTTCGCCCAATGACAGTTGGGATCGGCTCCAGCCCCCCGAAACCCCTAACGGGATGAGCGGTTGACGATGGATGGATGGATTAGTTACACCAAACCATCTGAGAAGCTGTCATTGGAAACTGTTTGGAAAAGGGCAGGCACATTAAATAAATACTACACTATAAATACTATATTATATATACAGGAGAAGAGCAAAAATATCTTTTCCATCAAGAAAAGCCTTCAGTATTGTTCTTTGCTCTTCTGTCAGAGAAGAAATTCTTCCTAGTTTTGATACAACTGATGCAATTGCAGCATTTCTCATTTAGCCCGTATGAAATGATATGATGGGCTGCACACCTGTCTACCTGTGCGCACTACCTGTGCACTAATTGGAGTCTTCTACAAGCTACTAACAGTAGCCATGTTTGTTGTTCATGTTCATTAAGATATGCTTGTGTTCTATATATATATATATATATATATATATATATATATATATATATATATATATATATATATATATATATATATATATATATATATATATATATATATATATATATATATATATATATGAGTGGCTGTAGAGGGATGCCTGAAGTGATGGCCTGACAGTGTGTCCCGAGGAACTAGGATCTTTTTGAGCTAGTGCTGCCAGCTACTTTCATTGGAAAAGAGTCTACATAGGGTTGGGTTTTTATTATTTTTTTTTAATTTATTATTTATTTTTAAAAATGCAGTGTACTCTTGCTAGTTTCTCAAAATCACCTTTAAAGTAACAGTACTCATGAAATTGTCTTTTTCTGTCTGTTCTGCAGCAAAGAAGACCAAAAAGCAAGTATTTGTGAGTTACAGTGTTCCCATGACAGACTCCAACCTCACTCTTTTGGTGGAGAACAGGATCAAAAAGGAGCTGGAGCTTCACCCCGAACACTTTTGAACACATTTAATTGTTTATTGAACTCTGTTTTGTGTAGCATGTAGGAAGAAAGGCAACATAAAGTAGCTTCTCCTTCTTTGGACTTCCATATGCCTTCCCATACTGTAACCGTACACCAAGACAATAACCACAACCAGTCACATCAAGTGTTCTTTTATTGACATAATAAATTAAATGGTTTATTATCAAAACATGTAGGCCTATGGCTTTTTGTACAAATGCATCATATTAAAAAAATAACACTTAGAAAACAGCATTAGTGGTTCTTTTTTTCCTGTGTTTAACTGTTGGAAACATACAAACTAGTAAATCGTACAGGGTGTTCAAAATACGTGCTGTGTAAATAGGAGTTAAAAATGGATGTTTGGATCTGTGGATTCAGGTGTGTATGGATGAAATGGTGTATGGGATGGTTTATCTATTCAATGTGCTTATATCCTAGAAAAGTAAGGGTGATGGTCCATATGTTATGAATGAATGGTACATGTACGCATACCTTACATTTTTATGCAGTCCTAAGGGATATTTACGTAGTAAAGTGTAAAATGTACACTAGTCACAACTAGGCCAGGTCTGTGCAGACGACGCTGCTCTATCCTAATCTTCACAAACGTTTATTTCAAAAAACTGTAAAATATTGTGCTTTCTGGCTAAAGTTACACATCCTAGGAGCAGGATTACAACATTACCACAGTACAGAGAACAAGGAGTGAGAGTCAAAGTGGAAATATTGGCTAATTTAGGAGGTATTTCAAGCAACAAAATTTGCCCTTGGCAGCATGACAAAATAAATACTGGTTTTCTTGAATTACATTCTCTGTTTTGTTAAAAAAAAAAAAAAAAAAAAAAAAGAGAGAAAGAGAACAGAGCCGTCATAATAAAGCCATTTAAATGCTGAGACGCGTCATAAGACATACAGTAGTACACTGACTGGTCACTCTAATGTCCGTTCAACTCTCAGATTTGTCTAGCGTCACCCACAGTTTCTACAGGCTACACATACAGTCTGCCAAGGTCTCCGGCTGTTCGTCACATCAGACAACCATCATACACCCACAACAGTAGCAGTAATGCTTTCATTAAAAATAAGTGTCTACACTGACCTCATCTCAGAGGATAAAGTGCCACATTGGACTTCTAGTAAAGGGACCACAAATAAGAGGAAAAAACATCTATAACTATTTGTGCCCTTTCATGCAAAAAAGAGTGGTAGTGGTTTAGCCAATCCCTGGATCTCCAATGTGTTGGCAGAAAATCACAAACACTTGATTGTGTCTCTGACATTTAGTGCAAAATAACTTATAAAGAATTATAAGATGCAGTGAAATCCTCTCTCAACGAGTCATAACTACAAAACTCACAGAGTACACATCATTGAAAGCTAGCCTGCTCTACTTCTCCTCACTTGCCTGCGTCTTTTAACGGTGAATCATTCTCGGCAGAGCGGACGACAGTGCAAGAAAATCACCAACACCACTGAAGACTTTCATATTATTCAACACACACTGACTTCAGATAAACTTAGTCCAGTACAATATTTTTGGCAACTCCTGAATGAATCATAATCACTACAAACTACACAAATTTATGTTCGTCACCATCTCAAAACTCACCGTTACGAGAGCTCATCTGGTTCTTCCAAAAGATTCGTTTTTCCCTTAAAAGTTTTTTTTTTTTTTTCATAAGTTCAGTGACCATTCGGTTCAGGTTAATGCTTGAGCAGTAATTAGCACAGTAGTAGACTATTGCTAGGATGCTCACACCCCATTGGCTATGGCACGATTTCCAATCACCTCCCCACCGGTGGCCAGGGCGTACGAGGCAGGCACCGCTGCCAGAGCGGTTGCTGCTGCCACTGTAGCGCCTCCAGTGGTTGTGAGGTGTAACGGTGTGTCGTGGACGCGGGAGTAGTCCCCGTCGGTCTTGGCGAGAAGGAGGTGCTGCTCCCCTGGATGGAGCAGGGTCTGACGGGTGAAGGTCTCTCCGTCAGCCAGGCTCTCCGGCAGGGGCTGGCCCCGCGGCTCGGGCAGCAGCAGCAGGCAGATGATGCACAGCAGAGTGCAGCAGGCGAAGATCACATGATGCAGGAAGTAGCCCTTCTGGTTGTGGAGCTCCATGATGGGTGCGGTCAGCATGCCGAAGCCGGCGCTGGCCAGGACCAGGCCCAGCCCTCCACCCCTGCACACAGAGAGAGAGGAGGTGTAGCAAATCTGGTACCAACGTGACTTAAACTAACACCAGGAGCTCTTATGGCAATGCTATAAATGGAAGTTTCCAGAGGCGGCGAATCATGCCGGATGCCTGTGATTGGCATAAAGTAATCTGGACCTTTATTCAAATGAGGAGTGGCCACCGTGACACCATAGAAGAGTGGAAAGGACGGAGGCAGTGGACAAATACCATAACTTTCTGAAACCAACTATCATGTCTACTTCATGCAGCAATTGGCCCAGTGTGAACTCTCAATTTTAATTTTTTTAAAAAATCCTCATACTTCTGCTGTTTTCTGTGTGCAAACGAGTGCAACACCATGAATGCTTTTAAGCAGTGTCTGAACTAGGGCTGTCAAAGTTTATGTGATAACGCGTTAACGCAGATTTGTCTTAACGCCACTAATTTCTTCTAATTTCTTTCTTTAACAAACCTCTTAAAATTCTGACAGGCCACCGTCGGGTCCTGCTGGTATTTGATCTTACAGAGGTTGTAGTGGGCTCAGTTTCAATGCCAGAGTGAAAACTGTATGAAACTAGAAAGTCTAAGGAATCCATTGGTAGAAATAATGTTCCAAAGTTAGGCTACATTTTAGTAAGCAAAAACTGGCATGGTCATTTTCTAAGGGGTCCCTTGACCTCTGACCTCTAAATATTTGAGTGTAAATAGGTTCTCTGGGTTCCCACCAGTCTCCCCTTTATAGACAAACCCATTTTATGATAATCACATGCAGTCTGGGGCAAGTCATAGTCAAGTCAGCACACTGACAGCTGCTGCTGCCTGTTGGGCTGCAGTTTGCCATGTTATGATTTCAGCATGCTTGTTATACTAAATGCAGAATCTGTGAGGGTTTCTGGACAATATTTGTCATGTTTGTGTTGTTAATTGATATCCAATAGTAAATATATACATACATTTGCATAAAAGAAGCATATTTGCACACTTAAGAAGAATATTAAATTCTTGATAAATGCCCCTTTATGGTACTTTTTGAACAGATAAAAAAGTGTGATTAATTTGTGATCAAATATTTAAACTGACTGACAGCCCTAGTCTGAATGTGTGCACCTTTACCCCCCATCCAGTGTCGTCCTTCTATATGGCGGCAGAGTTTTCAGTCCCACCGTCAAGTGTGGCCACACAGCATATCTAAAGACCTCTGCTTTTAGACACCTTTGGACCTCACTTTGTATGATAGTAGTTTGTTTGAAGCATACTGAACCCTTTGTGGGCCCTAAGTCCATCCTCACCTGTCAGTCAAACCTGCACCACAAGATGGAGCCAATAAGCAACAAGAGAACAAGAGCTGCATACAAAGATTATACAGTATACTGCACATTGTCAACACAAAGCAATATATAATAACTGTCAAAGTATACTGTTTTTACAGCTAGTACACAAGAAACTTTTAGTAACCATTTGTGCTAACAAAAAAAAAAAAAAAAAGTGCTTACAGACATTGTTGAACTGTTACTCAGTTCAATTTAACAGCTAAATGGTTTTCCAAAGACTTCACACATTTTTTTGGGATACACCAATCAATACACACATTTCTTTTTTGAGTGTGGAAACTCTACATGTTTAACACACTACATACTCAAACCTGCTTAAAATTAGTGTTTAGTACAGCATTGGGACACAAAGTAGGCTTATGGGAAATGGGTGTGCATTTCTTTTTGGAGGTTAGCGTACGGCGCTACGGGAGACTGTCATTATCTGTCACCGGCCTATTCATCTGTCATCTGTCAATCATTCACCATCAGAAATGTATAAAACATATGTGAAAGACAAATACCCATACAAAGAGATGCTGATAGAGAAAAAGGGCGTATATATTACAAAATTGATTAGTTTACGATATCAATCCTTATGAATTAGGAGGACCTTGACAGTTTGCCACCCATTACAGTGATACTGTTAGTGAACACCTGTCAGCTGTTCAAAACACTGTATGCTAATCTTGGTAGGTATATCACATTAAGATCTACAACCTTTGTGTCGGACTACATGCTATACATGCTACAAGTCGGCTTTTGAATCTTTTTCACTGTGCAGTGATTTGTGTTATCTTTTGACACTTGCAGTAAACAGCCAGCTGATGGAAGTTTTACTCTTTATCCTCCCAAAATGGTGGACTTTCTGGCGGTGGCATCCTATTCCCATCCCCTGTCTGAAATCACTCATTCACTATTCCTTTCATTATAAATATTCATTACATTTTCAATCATTTGTGACCAACTTTGTAGACACTAGTGCACAAATTTTACACTTGGACAACTTAAGAGAATGGTGACCAGTAGAGTGTTCACTCTAGGTAGCAAATAATAAGTGATTTCGGACAGAGCCTGGAGCTCGCCTACTGCAGAGGGTCCCCTAAGTGTTGTATTTTGTGTTTATGACCGTGCAGGCTCACCTGATGACAGTAGGGGTGATTTCAGCACAAAAGAAGATGCTGAGTGTGCTGACTGCGTGTGAGGAGAACATGCCGATGATGGAGAAGGCCACCGAGAATTTCCTGTTCAGAGTGTCTCGCAGAACTGCCGGGAAGAGGACATGAAAATGTGAGTGCGCCCAACATGCAACACAAACAACTAGCCAAGGGGCACAACTGAGTGTTTTTAAGATGTTACTGCAGGGGAACCTTAAAATTAGACTGCAATATATCACAAATCAACAGACTGTAGTTGTACCTGTGTCATGGCGAAGGCTGTACTTCCCAATCACTGGATTCCATTAGTGAGCATTGGAGAGCAGAAAAGAGGAGAACATTTTAAAGAGGAGAACATTTTAAAAAGCCTTCAGGAGAACTCTGAACCGTTTACCACCGGAGCCTGAAATAATGACTACTATATAACATACTGTATGTAGGTCAAAAAATGGAGAATGAGGAGAGGCTCCTATTAGACTGAGAGTTGAACTGCAGTCTGTACACAGGGATGCAAAACTGTGTGAATATAACAGTAACTGCAAGTTTTGCAATAACTTTCAAAACTTTCTAATCAGATTTTTCTCACTTGAACTTTTACGAAGCCTTTCCCCAAACTAAAGTTGCCCAATCATAGCCTAACAACTATGCACCGCAGGTCTGTCAAAGGAATTTTCTCAACTTGCCGGTTAAATGACGTGCACAGGGCACAATAAGAATGATACTAAATCCAGCATCCAAACAGTCTTTCTTCCCTTTCTAGAGCAAAAAAAAAAACATCAGCAAACGCATAAAGGCCAATTTACTGTATGCCTGAATATAGAATATTGGTTGCTGCGATGAGAAACCTGCACAGAGTAGGCTATAAAAGATCCAGACGTTTCCTTGTCACAATTGCGTGTCAGCCAGTGAGCAACCTCCGGGTCTGCAAAGTGAAGCCAAAGTTTAATTACCTTAAACTTGCATTCTTTCTAATAGCCAGCAGGGGGCGACTCCCCTGGTTGCTGAAAGAAGTCGGATTGTATAGAAGTCTATGAGAAAAATGAGCCAACTTCCAACTTGATTTATTAGCTCAGTAAACATTGTAAACATGAATTTATGGTCTCAGTGGCTAGTTTCAAGTCTTCTTCAATAACAATAATCAGAATTCTGTTCATTTAGCAAATTATGGTCCCATTTAGAGTAAAATAGACCACAACAGGGTATGCTTTAGGGAGCGGCTACCATGTGATCGACAGGTCGCTACCACAGCGTTGGCCAGACCAAAAAAATTACACCTATTTTTGAGTGGGTTTCATTGCAAACTGCGCAGGTGCAACTCTTGAAAGCAAAGCTTGACAGGTGTAGCAACAGTAACTAACAGTTGCAGGACTCGTGTGATTACTCACAGTTGAGTAAACCCAGCTGAAGTAGTGATGCCAGGGCTGTAATGATCATGAAGGTGAGAAGCCCTCCACGCCGTCCCATCAACCCCACCGCGGGGCAGAGCGCCAGGCAGGTTGCCACAGCGATGCCAGCCATAGTGTAATAGTCCGCATGGCACAAAGCGGTGGGCTGGGCCTCCGGGTCCATCATGCTGCGGGCGAAGCAGTGGTGGATCCCATAACCTGTCAGCCTGCACAAACAACACACAAAGACATAATAAGAAAGTGGACAGGGAGGTGGGACCTGAGACATGCGTCTGCCACGGGGCGAGTGAGCTGCACACTCTGGAGGACGAGCTCACGTGTAATTCATGCTCTCTCAACACAACGGATGTTGGCTTTGACTAGAAAAGGAACTGTACCAGCCCGACCGCAACACACTTACGAGTTGACACACAGCACCACAATGTTTTTCCACAGGTTCCTGGTGCTCATCATCTTGACAATGCAGGTCCTCTGGGGTTTCTTGTGCAGCTCCTGCTCCAGCTCTGGTAGGAAACATGAAACGCACACCTTGAGACCTTTCCTTACAGAAGGTAATGAGAGGCCGGCCGCTAAGGGACCTTTAGCACAGAGAAGCTAATGTGCTGTGAGGCCTTTAGATATATATATATAGCACATCCCTTTACCCACTCTCATCATCTATCTGCCACTGGGAGAAGCATGAACACTGAATCAATCGTCAAGATGGGAGGAAGAGAGACAGGGGAGAGGTCTCAGGTCACTTCTTGAAGGTCTGCACGGTAGTAAGACAATTATCAACTTTTTTGATCATCTATTCATTGTTAAAATCCCCCAAATTCACTGGTTTGAGCTTCTCTGATGTGATCATTTATTGCCCAGTTTAAGCCCTTTTTGTCTGCGGCGACTTTTCTCCAGAACGATGAACCTTTTGATGTACAGGAACTTTCAGGGTGGCGGTTGCAGGAATGACCGTCGCTGATTGGTGAAACACACAAACTACTTCAAATGTACTGCTTCATTCATAAAACAAGGAAGTACTCTAGTGTCGGGGAGAACATTTTTCTTTGTTCGATAACGTTAAAAGTAATGTTCGGCTTTACTGCTGGCCTCCCGACACATAAAAAAAAAAGACAGAGAAAAAGAGAGAGAGGTCGTGCAAGCGAGATGAGAGGGCGAGTGGTAGAATGAGACTTAGAAAAGTCATTTTCTGAATGTTTCACAGTGGTTACGTTCTAATGCGCAAACATAACCATCTGACACTCGAACAGATGATTGCTGTGGAGACGATGCTATTAGTTTCAATTTCCTCCTCTGCATTTCGTTCATTTCATCCAACGTGCCTGTCAATACGTATAAATTGCCACAGTGAGGTTTATTTTTATGGTTTATTTTTTTCAACATGTTGTTGAGATAAAATGGACGGACATACTGAACTGTAAACTGCAAAGTGTGTTTACTCCTGTGACCATGTTGTCATGTTGCTCTTTCATAATTTCATAATTTGCCTAATCTTCGCAGGTCTTTAGGCTGACAACTATGGGCTGAAAGAACCTTTTAGTTCCTTGAAAAGTGGTTCCTGGGACTAAAATTTCCAGGAACTTCTTGGTGGAAACCCAGCTTATTTGGGTAAATTGAATATCTTTGGGTTTTGTTCCGTCGATTGGACAAAGAAGCTATTTGAAGACTTGACATTGGGCTCTAAAGGCCCTGACACACCAAACCGACGGTCAGCCGTCAGTTTGGGGCCGTCACCGAGCATCTGTCTGCCTAGTTTTTTTGGTGTGTCCCCCACTGTCGGCCCTAGTCTTTCTGTTTTCGGCCGACTCAACATGTTGGAACGGCGGCGGTGGCCGTCGAATAGAAAGATCACTCTGGTTGGTGATTGGTGCACAAGAAGAGAAACGAAATGAGGAAAGCAAGCAAACAAGTAGTGAGTCAAGAGGACAAACTCAGAAGGATGTCCTTTTCATCTTTTTTCATCTTCATCTCATCTGATCATTCCTAAATACAGATATTTTCACAATGACGTGGCCATCGGGAATGACGCTAAGTGAGTGAGTGCTGGGAAAATGGTCAGCAAACGGCGCTTTGTTTCATGTACGTACAGTATCATAACAACGGCTTATACTGTATATCTGCTGCCTCTGTCTTCTGGTTTCCCTTTTTAAATGACAAATGCAGACTATCATGTCTGGGACTTAAAGTCTTGATTATTCCCCCAAAAGGACATGTACACGAACAGCTGCGAACTCCACAGATGCATAGTAGTTCGGTTTATACTGTCCGCCTGGAGGACCTGTTCCACACATCCACAGTAGCTATCCGTTATAGCGTAGTGACTACCGTGTGGTCACAACCAGTTGCTGGTGCATGGACGCCCACACAGAGCATACAGGTACACCCTCTGATGACGAAATTTACATCACGTGGAGCCTCGCAGATGAGCAAATTATAATTTCAGCTTAAGAAAGTGTGATGGGCAGTTTCCACTATTTTCTGACATTTATAATGAAATGATTAATTGCAAAACAGATGAACAGACTCAAATGAAAATAATCATTAGTGGAAGCCTTTATTGATCTTCCAGTGAGAAATCTAAAGGAGCATGTACTGTATGTGTTCATGTGATTACAATTGAATTTCATCATAAAAGCAGTTGGGAAATGCTGCTTGAAATATACAGCATGTTTGCTTTGTATGAAAAGATCTTTAAGTCTTTGTGAGTCAGTGTCTCTGCGTTTGTTGCATGATCATTTCATCACACACCAAGAAGCAGCCGCAAATAACACAGATGACAGTTTCAAATGATTTGCATGATGAAGTGAATACAGCAAAAGAGAGAATCCATTCAGAGCTACTGAGCTGTTTAGTGTCCCCCACCTGTAAGAACGCCACTGGGCTCGGTTGTCATGTTAACCTGGTTCTTCCTGGCGATACGCAGCATCATGGCTTTGGACCGCCTGTAGTGCTGGGTGGCCAGCAACCAGCGCAACGACTCTGGAAAAAGCCTGATGAGTGACAGAAAGGATAGAGAGAAGGATGAGAACAGATTTGTAAGAGCAAGATGAAGAAACGGGGTGAAGAAGACAAACAATAGAATAGAAAGAAAGTATTGTTTGTAAGTTGAAGCAGAGGCTGCTCGGTACTGTGTAGCGCAGTGTGTACTGTACAAGCCATCGCCTGGCTCAGCGAGAGAGGAATTTGCCGCCCCCCCCCCCCAAGTGGATTTCCTCAGAGGGTGGGACTCACCAGACGTAGGGCAGCATCAGAACGAAAGGGCTGATTATGACAATCTGCAACACCTGCCAGTCATCCCGGTCCGGCCAATTGCGGCATAGAGCGGCCACCCCCGGCATCAGAAGCTGCCCGGCCACCATCAGAAAACTGGCCACCATGGTCATGGAGAAACGCCAGGCTGGCAAACAAAGCTCGATCCCTAAAATGAAGAGACAGAGAGAGGGACGCTTGTAGTGTTGGTGCACCAGTGGAGACAAGTAAATTATGTATAAGCTGTGGATGTGATTACCATCATAAACTAAGCAGCAGCCTTAATGGCCTGGAAAAGTGTGATGTGTGTGTTTATTTAATGGTGGGGCCGGTATTGAATTTCCTCTCTGAATTATTGAGGACTCCTTTTACTGATTCTTCCCATGAGAGCACACTAGTTAAACACCAGACCTCTTTAAAAACTCATGATGGACTTTTTTTGAGACGGTTTAGCTGCTCAGTGAGCATTTCACTGTAACCGTCCCTCAAATTCCCCCCAACCGGGCCCTCATCCCCTCCCCTACTGCCTGTAACATGGTACAGTCCAGATGGCCTGGCCCATATGGCAAGGTCTTTTTGAAGGTGACTATTGTAGGAGGGAGGAGGAGCGGAGGGGACTCACTAACCTGGCCTCAGTGCCATCACTTCTTATTGTGGAGAAAAAGAGGGGGTGGAAAGAGAGAGAAAGTAGGAAGAGAGGGGCAGAATACAAATTACTTTTCCCCCCCAAAGGACATGAAAAAGTCCCTCCATTCATCAGTGGAATCACCGGAGGAATGATAATAAAGACTATAGAGAGAAGAAAACATGTGGAGAGAGGCAGAGAGAAAGAAAAACAAAGAAAGAGACAGAAAAGATGGCGGTGACTTTCAGAAAAGAGGAAGACAAGATTTTATTAGAACATGAGGCAGGAAGAACAAGATAAGATAAGATAAGATATTCCTTTATTAGTCCCACAGTGGGGAAATTTACAAAATGAAGGTATTACTGAAAATCCCTTCATCTCTGGTCTTTTCAGGCCCAGACAGATAGTTTTAGAGTTAATATCTCCAAAAACCCTCCTAGCAGGAACCAAAACAGATGAAGGAAATTACACTGACCTGTAATCCTTAATGTCTTTATGTCTTTGTGCATAAAAGGAAAAAGTCTGTCTGTCGTGATTTTTAATATTTAATTGCTATTAATTGCAATTTAATCACACATTTTCTTATCTGTTAAAAATGTACCTTAAAGGGAGATTTGTTAAGTATTTAATACTCTTAGTAACATGGGAGTGGGCAAATATGCTGCTTACTGTATATATTTATTATTGGATATCAATTAACAACACAAAACGATGACAAATATTTTCCATAAACCCTCACAGGTACTGCATTTATGAGAAAAATACTACTACTACTAGTACTCCAAGCTAGCATGACATGTTTGGTACCAATGGATTCCTTAGATTTTCTCGTTTTATATGATGTCCGTATCTTCACTCTAAAACTGAGCCTGCTACAACCTAAAAATCGCAAGTTGCATTAATTATTAAAGAAATTAGTGGTGTTAAAACCAATTTGCATTAATGCATTATTATCATATGAATTTTGCCCTTTTTAAAACATTTTATTATTAATATTATTATTAGTGTTATTTAATTTAAATGTCGTAGCTGGTTGTACAATTAGTTAGTTTGATATATAACAATACTTGATATACTGTATTAGTTATATTTTGTATGTGAAACACAAAGCACTTAAAGTGTTAAATATATATATATATTATATATATATATAAATAGGAGTATGTATGAAGTAGCATAAAATAGACATGTAGTAGTACAAAAAAAAAAAAATCATACTTCAGTAAATGGCTTGTTTACATGTACTGTATTTCCAGCACTGCTGTCTTTTCACACGCACAGCTTTGTGTCTCTGTGGTACCGCTGGCCACACAGCAGTCAATAGACATGGATCACACAGAGCCAGGCCACACACACACACACACACACACACACACACACACACACACACACACACACACAATCCAGACAACTGTACCTTGGCAGAGGCAATGCATCTCTAAACCTGCCTCACAAAACAAAAACCACTCCCCAACTCTCTGGGGAGGTTTCTGATCCTGCTGACTCTACTGGGATATCAATCACACACACACACACACACACACACACACTGGCAAGGACCTTTTGTTCCAGCTGAGTAGGAGAATGGTTCTCCTTGTGCTGATTATCTCACTGCCCCCCCCCGTGGGCTGATCCTCGCTCACCCCCCTCCTGCCCACTCTTCCCTATGGCTCATCAGGGCTGAAGTGGCTCCCTCACCCTTTTGTAAAGCCACCATCCCCCACTCCTACCCACCCTCCTCACCCCCTCCTCCTCCTCCTCCTCATCCCCCTTCTACCAAGCAGCTTCTCCTCTGTCCTCACATCTGAACAGTTGCAGGGTTTTGTGGAAAACAAAAAACCTATAATGGAAGAAAGGGAGACTAAAAACAAAGAGAAGACACACAAAGCAGCTGATCTCATAGCCAAACTAATCTCTGATGACAAATGGCTGACAGCACCACCACGCACACTTTTGAATTGTCTGCTGCTCCCTTGCTAACCTTGCCTGGGGCATGACAACAGGGCACAGACACAATTGGCTTTCTAACAGTATGAGTTCAGAGAGAGAAGCACAGTCTTTTTATGTGGGTGTGATGTGAATGTAGGGGGAGGTTGCAGGTGGTGATTAGCACTTCAGATTTAGATTTTTGGAGAGGGAGAACTGTTGTGATGAACAATGTCGTATCCCTAAGTCGACCCACAGAAATTTAATTGATGACAATTTTGATAATAAAGTTAGCGTTTACGTCATTTACAGTCTTAAGGTCCAGACGCACCAAACTGGCATGAAAGAACCCACCTCACATTGCCCATGTCTTGGCCAAAAAGTTGCTCTTGGATACACCGCAAAGACTAAAGGCAACGGCTAACTAGCATGTATGTTGTGGAAACTGGAGGACTGAGGACTGTGGATGTACCAGTAGGAAACCTCCAGGTCTGAAAAATGAAGCTGATATGGAAGTGCCTTAAACTTGCATCCTTTCTGACAGCCAGCAGGGGGCGACTCCACTGGCTGCAAAAAAGTAGTGGTTGTGTCTAGAAGGTAAAGGACAAATTGCAAAACTCTGGCATTCAAATGGTTATGGTTAGATCATCAGGCAGCAAGTCTACTAGTAACTTTTGCAAATATTGCTGCAAAATTAATGTGATTGTATAGAAGTCTATGAGAAAATGAGCCTACTTCTCACTTGAATTATTACCTAGTAAACACTGTAGTTTCAAGCCTTCTTCAATACAGCATGATGTTCATTTAATAAATTATGGTCCCATTTAGAGTCAAATAGACCATAAGGCAGGTTGTGCTTTAGAGCGTGGCTACTTTGCAATTGACAGGTCGCTACCAATTTGGTTGTATAAAAAAGTCTTATTCAGCATTCAGCATTGTATTTAGCTACACCCTGTTGTGTCACCTATGGTTGCAAAAAAAACCAAGATGGCAACAGCCAATAACCAAGATGGCGAAAGACAAAATGCGGTACTCGAATCTTTAAAGCAAGCCAAATATCTGCTAGTTCTAGCTTTTCTTTGTTTTATATCACTGTAACTTGAATATCTTTGAGATTTGGACCCATTGTCGGACAAAATAAGAACATAAAGCATCACTTTAGGCTCTGGAAATTTGTGATGGGCATTTTCCCTATTTTCTGGGATGTTATTATAGACTAAAGTGAATCAATAATGAAAATAATCCTCTGCTGGCGCCTTAGGTGGATGATTTAGAGGCAGGGATGGGAAACAGACAAGGGCACGATACGACAGGACAGTACTTCACCCCTGCTGAGTCAGCACTAGTCATCCCCCTGCCCATAACTACACACACACACACACACACACACACACACACACACACACACACACACACACGCTTACATGCACTTCATGTCTCTGTCATTACCAAGAAGTCCCTGATCTCTGAGGAGCAGGGACAGAGACAAAGATATTAACCTTTTCTCACAGGTGTAAAAGCAACTGCAGCTTAATTCCTTTGGGTCCATGCAAACCTCACTCACTGAAAACTCTACCACATGCTCACTCCCTGTAGGCCTTGAAAAGGGGCTCTGAACATTTTTATAGCTTGCTTCAGCAGCTGGGATTCACACAGGATGTACACTGAATTCAAATGTTGACACAATATTGTGAGAAAAACATATCAAAATTTATATAGAAACTTTTTAACTGACTCCTGCAGCACAATCTACTCCTAATCTACCCAGAACTGTTCTCGAGTCCGTCTTTTGCTCCAAGTTCAAGGCAGAAACGTGTCTGAACAGTTCTGAGGTCCTTGTCAATTAATACGTCTTTATGGGAAAATTGTTTTGAAAATTTTTTTTCAGGTCTGAGTTGTGACATAGACACGACACAGCGTTTAGCAAGGCCTGCCTCCTTGCTGTGTTATTATATGTTACTATGTTAATTGTTACAGGATTTGACCAAGTCACTCAAGTCAAGTCTATTGGCAGTCAAGTCTTAAGTAAGGTCACATTCAGACCGAGTTTATTTGAATGAGGACAGTGTATCTGCCAACACGGAGGGCTGTGAGAAAAAACATTTTGCCAGCTGCTGTGCAAAGGTGTTGAATGTAGCTCAACTGTCATTAGAAAGCAATGCAAATATTATCCAGCCAGACTGCCAGTCAAATATGTGCACAAATACTTTGCAACATGAATACCATATTTATCTTGTTTACCTGGTGATCATTAAATGTTCAGTATTTACAATCGGATCTCCTGATGTGTGTGGGGAACACCGAGGACAGTCGATGACGCAGTCACGTGGTAAAGAACGATAGCGAATTGAGAAGGACAACCACCATCGTCAATGCTTGAGCTAATGCAAACCATGAAGCATGAAGTAGAAGTAAGATGAGCTCAGAAACGGAGGACCAACTTGTTGATTTGTGGCAACAACACCAGTGTTTATTTAACGTGCCTCCATGACTTCATCCGTCCAACCTTTGTGAGTTTTCAGTAAAGAAGAGTGCAAAAACTTGACAAACATTGTTAATTCTTCCTGCCCATCATCTGCCATGTTTGCTTACAATAAAGTCACATTTAAGAGGTTTTGCAAGATTTCCATTTAGTTTTTAAGTCTGGGCTGTTGTTCATGACTGCAATCTATTAGTGTAATCGCTGTTTTGAACTAATCGCTGCTCTCTACACACTACAGGGACTAAACTGTTAATTTAACATAACATGTGTGGGGTCACATTTTCAAAATGTATTAATATTTGTAAAACTGTTTAGTGTGGGCCAACCTTAATGCTTATGGTTAATACTGGAATTCCTGAACCTGCCATAGTTTACGTTTGACTGAATCCAAGTCTCAGATCTTTAGCTCTGTTCCAAACACTCATAGTTTCTCCACAACAAAGCTAAATACACTCATTATGTGTCCTCCTCAGAGCTCTGAAGCTCCACATGAAGTAGCATAGTTAGCCATTTTTTGGTGGAGCAACGTCCCTTATCCCCTTTGCTTAAGGGAACATATTAATGATATGAATCAGTGGCAGAGAAGTGGGTTATGCTGCAGCAGTGGTGTGAGAAGTTTTCATTGACGTCTGATGCTTTTGAAATCCATTGTAACTGCTGTAAATACAAGCTGACTACATCTACTGTCCGCTGTGAAGGAGCAGCTTTTAAAGCCAACAGAGGGTGAGTATTTAATCCTCCAATGATAGCTTTTCAGTGGAGTATTCCTTGGAGGACAGCACTTGTATTAATATGTTAGTATTTTCCATATAGGTTTGGACAATGGGCAGAAAAAACAGAGAAAAGCTATGAGGAGACAGAAGCTCTTTCGTTACGCCCCCAGAGGATGGTGCTGAGGTACGTGCTAAATTACAAACTAATAAACCCAGAATGCTGAATTGGTGTAACAACCGAGTGTGCACGCAACACACAAATCAACACATTTACATTAGCAGAGCAAACTAAAGCTGCTGCCGGAAGCTCCAGTGGAGTTTATTATTCTCGGCGTGCTGCAGAGAGATAACCGAACGATGAGAGATTTCAAATGAGCCACGAGAAAATGAGAGAGTGAGAGTAATGAAATGGTAGCGAGAGAGGAGGATGATGGGATGAATGGGGCAGAGGAGAGTCGAGGGAAGCAAAGAGTGAAAATGGAAAAGGCCAGAGAGCTGCTGGATTTAGAAACAGATATTCAGCTCTGCGCTTACATTGAGAGGGTGAGAGGAAGGAGAGAAGAGGGAGGCAGAAAGAGTATTTCTGTGGGGAGATGGACGTGATGCGATGGAGCAGTGCAACATGCATACACACTGTACAGTCATCCATAATACAGTACATGTGTGCTACATGCATATTCTTGTGTCTCTCTATCTGATCAGCTGAATCCCGCTGCAGTCTATTTAGCACTCAGCAGTCTACCAGTCTTTGTTATGTTAAAGTGCTGGCTTTCAGCTTTAATTTGAGGGTTTTTACATCTATAATGAGTGTTAGTCACACACACACACACACACACACACACACCAATTTTAGCACGACGCTGCAGGATAATTATACTTAACATTCAGGTGAGGCAACCAAGGACTTTTTAAGGACAAACAGAAACATGTTTTTGACTGGCCAAATCAGTCACATGACCTCAGTCCAACTCAATGTGGTTCACCTGCTGGAGACCAAACAGAAGAAAAAAAAAAAAACCCTTGAAACAAGCAAGCCATGATGCTGCAGTACAGGCCTAGAAAATCCATCCTTGCACAAGAAAACTGTGTAGTACAGCAGTTCAAAGGCCGTTGATCTAATAACTGTGATGGATGTTTTCTCTTCCATATGAAATTGGCTAAACTGCTGGCTTATTTACAACCTGCGTGATCGTCTAACTGCTGGTGTTTCTTGCCCCGTAGGACCCATTTTTTAATGATGGTGCCACATGTCCAGATCTTAGAGCAATAGCGTAGCCGATGCCAGCCTATTCTCCTCAAATGTTTTCGGAAACATCTTGTAGTTGCTGTTTAGCTGTAAAATGAGAAAGTTTACTCCGGCTGGTGGGCCGCGCTTGGTATTTCCTCAGATGATCTCAACATGGCAGCCGATTCACAGACTTTCTCATTTTATAGCTAAACAGTAACTACAAGATGTTTTCTGAAAACATTTTATGCCAGAATTAAGCATTACAGTGACAGAATATTGATTCATATTTGATCAACGCTGCCTAGTTTGACCGCTTAATCTGAGTTTGAGTGATTGACAGCTGCTCAAAAATATTCATCTACATAAAAATGTTATCAATAAGACCTTTATGTGTATCCCACTTGTCCAATTAGTTTTGGCCACTTACAACTGAGAGACTATGAATCAAAAGGATTTTTTGCCATCTCTAAGCGACTGTACTGGACTACAGCGCCAACACAACAAAACAATGTGTCACTGCCAAAATACTGATTGGTCTGCACGGTTTCTGTCCTGCCAGGTGACTGTTGTACCTCTCTTGGCAAAAACAAAAGCAGAAACAAGGTGCAGTGATGAGAAGTCTCATATTCCACACTGCATCTGTGTTGTTTTAGTTTGCAATAATGGAAAATTGCATGATGGGCTGCGTTGCCCCACTAGTACAGTATGCATTCAGCCTTTGAGGACGTGTTTATTGGAAGCTTCAAATGTGCGAGCTGTTATTCTACGTCTTTTCACTGTTAATGGGACGGCAGTGTGAGTTTACTTCAAAGCAACTCATTTTGTGGCGGAAAGCCGGCTGTTCCTCCCACTGTATTCGTCTACACCTCACACAACCAACAGACACACCTCACGCAAACACGTTTTTTGTTGCACTTCAAAGTGTTTGCAAGCAGTCTGTTTCTCACAAACAGCAGAGACACTCAACACACAGTTATTTATCCCATCATTGTCAACACTGAGCACACAAACAAGTGTCATATAGAGAAATAGCCTCCCATTACAGATATTTTTGTTTGGCAAACAGACTGAAATAACAGGAGGAAAATGAGTAAAGTGTGTGTGAGTGAGACGGTGCATGACACGAATGAGCAAACTGTAGAGACAGACGTGGAGGAGAAGAGGAAATGTGCGCCGGGATAACAGTAACAAATGAAGTCATCAGCAGTAGCAAGTAACTATGTTAATACTTTTAATAATGCACGGCAGCAGACGGAAACGGATGTGTTTCAGCCCGAGGCTTTCCTCAGCGTTTCTGAGCCTTTCTCTTTGTGGATGTTGCCCCGTCTAAACAGCAGCCAGGAACCTGCTGGTGATTACAACCAGCTGATACAGACCTTCAAAACATCATCATAGCAAACCCGATACTGGTATGAACAGTAGCAAGAAATTTAGATCATAAGAATATCATATTCTGTATAGGAATATGAGGTAGAAGGAAGTTACCGCTTTTATTGTTGTAGTATTCGTTCTGTATCCATCAACCAAAACAAACAGCAGCAGGCGGAAAGAAAGCCGAAACACGAAAGCAGAAAATAAAGGAGGGTCTGCGTGCACACGACCTGCACCCTCACAGTTTAAATCCAACATGGTTAACACTACACATACATTAAATTATGGAAACACTTTGGGTTTCACACATTGCAGGAAAAACAGAGCTAGATATCACAGCTAAAGCTACACGTTAACTCTGTCATGGACAGGAAATGTTACTAAATTGCGGTAACGTGTGGTCAAGTCAGCCGTCACTCTCATCTCTGTAGTCAAGTCAGCCGACGCTACAACTGTAGAGCGCCCATATATGAACATTTATGTTAAATACATTCAAACGACCCTGATGGAGCTGACCATGGATGTATGAAGAGAACAGAGCTGATAGGAGAGCTAGCGACGTTAGCAGAAGTCTACATGTGTGACTACACCCATTTTTCAAAATAAGATGCTAAGAAACGTAACTGTATATACAAAATACATGTATGGAAATAAGATTGATTGGATTCTATTCACCAGAAGTATAAAACAGTACGTGTCCCTTAAAATTAAAAAGAAAATACCAGTAATTTGTGAGGGAAAAGTCTTTATTATTTGATTTTTGGGTTTCTGGAAATTATCTTTTATAAATAATTCCTGACAAAGACATATATCTGATTTCAGGACATCTCTGACTACATACTGTACATTCTGAATATCAAATGTGTTTACCGTATTAATTTAGATACTGTCCAAAGTAAAAGTCCCTAGAATTGTATGGTTCAACTTTTTCCCATAGTCTAGTGTTAAAAAAGTTACCAAAAATTGCAATAAATCCTAATATTGAATACCGGTAGAATTATATCAAATCTGCACCCAAGTATTGTGATAGTATCAAATCAGTAGATCGTTCAATCCCTGATGTTCTGTCCTTGCTTATCATTTTGTTTATTTGAGCACCTGACTTACAGTAAAGTCAAGTAAATACAGACCTGACGTTCAAATTTATAGGAAATAATTACAGTTTAAATCTCCATATTGGTTAGAATAATTACAATTAGATATTTTACTCAGCTCATTCAGCCAATAAAGTGTTGTCTTCATCTTATGCCCATCATATGAGATGGCTATAAATCTAGTATCCATCTCACATTCTCAGCTCCCCGTGACCTTGAAGTGCCACAAACCGTAACAGTATTACTGTTTCTTTGACATTGTTAACATCACAGATTAAATTGAGCTCTCAGGAGTCTCAGCAGACGGCTCAGAGGCGTCCATTTTGTTTGTTTATTTTTAGAAGCAGTTCAGCAGATATTTATCAGGAACCCCTGCTGAGACGGACAAAAGCCACGCCATCGCCTGAGCACAAAGTCTGCCCTCGCTTCATGCATATTGATGACTAATCTCCTACAGGCCTGACAGAGAGGAGGGCTGCAGAGGGTGAGAAGGAAGGAGGGGACGGCAGAAGGGAGAGGGGGCAGTGGGGAGTGCATCCTCCAGAGAGATGAAAATCCTCTCAGCCAGTTTGGTGTCATTATCACCTTCGCCACTGGCTGTTATACATTGCCACAGAAAGGGCATACTGTAGAGGACGATATTTAAGATGGGATGTGTTTTCATAAATATTTGCAAAGTCTCTGCACCAATTTGCACCGCAACGATAAAGAATTAAAGCAATGAATTGCTAAATTACCTTGAAAGTAGGATACTGTAATTTGGTGTGTAGTCAACATACCCACTAACTGAAAGCCTTAGACCTTACTATCTATATTACCTGTAAAATAAACTAGTTTCTACAAGGACACTTGCTATTAGTATTCAAACCCCTCTGGTGATTTTAGCAAAGTTAAACATAATAAACAAAAAAAACTACAGATCCCAAAAAGTTTTACCAGCACGGCAGTGCATGAAATACATGATCGTAACTGTTCCTAATGCTCCCTTATCCCTCCCTAATGTTGTCGGTCCAAATGGTTAGCTGTAATGTGTGCTGACAAAAATGTGAGACTACAGGTCAGGTTAGGGAAGGTATACTGCCAATAACCATCACACAGTAACTCAACAGAGGAAAAAAAAAAAAAAAAAACACTCCGTCCGTGCAGACCTCCGCCAAGCACCATAGTTTCCCCCCTGGCAGTTTCTTCTGGATCTATCTCCTCAAGTATTAAAGCTAGATCAAATTCGTTGACATACTTCAGATGCAGAATTGTCTCAGCTACACGATGCCGCTTGTTAGAAATCTCTACCTGTAATATTAAATGCACAGTAGGCCAAAATGTAAGAGTACCCCCATTTTTTATTATATAAATTGCTATAAAATCCGCCATCTGGATCAGATCTGGATCAGCCTTTGGGATTTGATAGAAGTACACATTGTAAATCCCTGAGTCAAATTTCATGAGCTTTGGGCAACAATTACCAGAGATATTGAGAAACAATTTTTTGGGTCCCATTTACCCCAATGTTAACGAAAATTTCAAAGTGATCCAGAATCCAGGATTTCTTCCGGATCACCCCCAAAATTAAAGCAGTTTAAAGCATCTTCCTTTTCACATTTTCGACACACCCTGAAAATTTCATCAAAATCCGTCCATAAGTTTTTGAGTTATCTTGAACACAGACAAACAGACAGATAAACGCCAGCAAAAACATAACCTCCTTGGCGGAGGTAATGATAATAATAACTATTGTTATTATTATTGTTATTACTATTATTATTAAGTAATTAAAATATATACATTAAATATATATAGACAAACACAACATTGGCCAAACAAATATTCAAGGTGAAAACATTAAATATGTACGGACAAAGTCACTGGGATTTCTGGTCGGTTTGCAGGGATTATTGTTGCTACTGGAGAACACAAAAGAAGGTCTTTCATCTAAAATGTTTTCTTCTACAGTATGTCAGTACAGTTAATGGACTATTTGATTCATTCAATTTGATTCAATGAAATAAACACAATAAATTTTAGAGCACGAATGAGGAAATACAGGCCTGGGGAAAGCAGCAATAAAAGAGCCGACGAGGAGGCGACAGCATGTACTTACTGAGCACGTAGAGGGAGAGAGCGAGGCCCGCCAAGCAGAAACCCTCAAAGAAGCGCAAGGTGCTGAACATGGTGACGTTTATAGAGAAGGCAACACTCAGACCAAACACCAGCATGAAAAGCACCGAGAGAATCAACACCGGGTGTCGACCAAACCTTTAGAAATAGAGAAGCAGGAAAGAGAAAGACGTAGCTAAGTGTTTAAAAACAGTCACAAACTGAGAAAAGAAGCTTTTGAAGTGAAAGGGATCATTCCCGTCATTGTTGCCTTCAGACACTCTGGACTTGGTCAACCCCCCTGGTTGAAGGGGGGCCAGTAGGTCAATGGGTCAGGTCAGAGCTGAGGCCTCTTTGGCCTGTGCATTTCTTTACATTGTTTCCATGGTTACTGATCCCAAACACAATGCAGGGACTTTTTTCCCACGAGGCAGCTCAGGTGGTTCACAGGCTGCAGACGCAACCACAATGAATTTAACGGGCAACAGCGTCCTGAAAGGGTCCATTCACCCAATTACAAATGGATATTTTCTCACTTAGCCATGCAGACAGATTTGGTTTGGTGGTTTGAGTTTGTGTTGCTCACAGCTTAAAATAAAAAAAAGGTAATTTAAATAATTTAATAGCAACATGTCCGTCTGAAAACAATCTCCTGGTAACTCCTGGACAGTTTTTATTAACAAGGTTCTGCTGTTGACAGTAAGATCTGTGGATTAGCCTGACTCAAAAAAGTAAGACTCAAAAAAGTAAGACTCAAAAAAGTAAGAATACAAAAATGTTTTTGCATGAGCCAAAGTGTGTCTGGGCCAAGCTGTTGCTGTTGATTTTTTAGCCACATTAATAGCCTCCTCACTGGGAACCTCAGATACAGTAGTAGCCTCACTAGTAGTAATACTAGCAGCCACACTAGTGGCAACACTAGTAGCCACACTAGTGGCAACACTAGTAGCCACACTAGTAACCTCACTAGTAGCCACACTAGTGGCAACACTAGCAGCCACAATAATGGTAACACTAGTAGCCACACTAGTGGCAACACTAGTAGCCACACTAGTAACCTCACTAGTAGCCACACTAGTGGCAACACTAGTAGCCACACTAGTAACCTCACTAGTAGCCACACTAGTGGCAACACTAGCAGCCACAATAATGGTAACACTAGTAGCCACACTAGTACCCTCACTAGTAACCTCACTAGTAGCCTTACTAATCGGAATAGCCAGTCTAGTAGCAACAGGTACAATAGTAGCCACACTAGTAGCCTTACTAGAAGCAACACTAGTAGCCTTACTAAAAGCCACAACAATAGCTACACTAGTATCACTAGTAGTCAAAGCATCACTAGTAGCTCTAAGGATGGCAATGTTGATCAGCCAATCCAGGCTGAAATATGTTAACAGATATCAGATGGATTGCTCTAAAATTTGGTTGATTTATTTAAGAGGAAAACTCTTACAGATTTTGTTGATCCCTTGACAATTCTTCTAGCACCATCAGCAGGTCAAACTTTTTATTTATCTACTTAAATATATCCACATCCTAAGAGATGTACTGGCACAAAACACTGGATTAAGAGTGAAATGTTCCAGCAACTACTTGGTGGATTTCCGTGAAATTTGGTACAGACATCCATGTCCACCACAGGATGAATCAAAATAACTTGATCCCTGATTTTTAATCTGGTGTCATCATCAGGTCAAAAGTTAAATGTGTCAGATACTTTGGTTTGCCATCTAATACCTTCAAAACTGATGACGAGATGGTGAATGTGGTGAACACCATACTTGCTAAAGCCTGCTAGCGTTGTTATTGTGAGCATTTATCTCCAAGGACCACTGTACCCGGTACCCCCAGTACCCACTAGCATGGCTGTACGCACACCAAATTTTCAAAAGTTTACGCAAACAAACAGATATGCATTCACCTCCACTGTTTTGTGATGGAGGCAGAAATCTTAGAGCCAAACCAAGACTATTTGCATGGTTACATACGAATAGATTTAAGTGAGTCAATATGTTTTTTGCAGCTTATATGAATGGATCTTTCAGGGTTAACTAACAGAAGCTGCATGGAAGCACAAAACAGACAAAAAGAGGCAGTTTACCAGTCAGCCATGACTCCCATCACTAGGTAGCCAAATATGGAGCCCACCAGCAAAGAGAACTTGGCAATGTGCACCTTCCAGGCTGAGTCACACACCAGGTTCCACTGAAACGAGATGAACAGAGAGGAACGTTAAGTCAACTTTTCAGAGAAAACCACCCACTACAAGATAAAAGGGAATTAAACATCAGCAGATGAGCAGTTTTAATCTGAAAGCTGCACAGAAACACAAAGAAATGTGGGTTTTCACAGAAGTCCATCAAACTCTCTCACTCACTGTATTGATAATTCATGAAGGTTGATGAGGGTGCAAACATGCCGTGAACACTTTTGAAATGTTCAAATGTGTATCTCGAAGGGAAAAAACAGAGAAAGAAAGCGTGCGAGAAGGTGAAAGTGCAGCATGTGTGTGAATGTGGGCGCGTGTCTATAATAACAGAAATCAATAGCTTTCCACTCTCTCCTCTAAAGCTTATGGGTCAGTGCACACACCGCCACAGCTCTCAGCATCTGAAACTCAGCCAAGGACACATGTGGAAGCACCATGTTTGCTCTATATTTGTGCACAACGTTTAAAGTAACTGCAAGAGCGTTTTGGCTGTATGTGGAAATGGTGCTGGTGTTTGACACTGATTTACAGAACTCCCCGCTGAGCCTCCGACTGTGCAGAGGAGCAATGAAGGAGATAATTATTGGTTATGACTGATGTTTTTGGTCGTGAAATGGCCGGTGGTGATGTTGAGAACTCAGTCAGTATGAGTTCATTATGTATGGGCTATTGGCACCAGCGTTATCTGAGAAAACAGATATCAGTCATGCATGCAGGCCAGAGCTGGGTTATAACTCAACACTGCAGTTAGCCAACTTTCAGTGGAATGGTACTGATAATATGCCTGTACAGTTTTTATATATCATTTTAAAAAATGCTGTTGTCTAAATTAGATTCGGAGCAAAGATGCTGGGGCCTCTTTTCCTTCCACTCTTTCTACAACATGTACAGTCTTTGGCGCCTTATTGCAGTAGTGTAATTCATCACGTTTTAAGTACAATGAAGGTTTTAAAAGTGTATTTTGACACACGGGCCTTCTTCCAAACATAGATTCATGGTTAAGTTATAAGGTGAATGAAGGTCTTTGTTATGTCAGTGTTTTAGTGTGGCGTATTCCCAAATAAATGTACAGTTAAATTAACACAAACCAGCTAATGCACAGTAAACCAGGGTCCCTGGAGTTCTGGGCAAGGGTGCACCAATCCTTATTAAACAGACTGGTATTCTGGCCACATGACATACTGTTCCTTCCTTCAGTGTCATTATTGAAGTTCAGCCCAGACACACAGCAGTTCGTGAAATAGTCACAAAATTGAATGTATTGATTTGTGTAAATAGACACAAATTTCACATTTTTCATGATGGACAGCATGAAATCAATTTGCATTTAATCCATATAATTGTGAGCCAGAAATTATTGAGAGCAGTGAATGCCTCGTCAGAAGGTGGTGGATAGGTGGGTCAAAAAACACAGGAATTTTATCGAGGAGACCGATGTTTGTGTCTCAAAGTTGTTTTATTTGTCCCGTAACTTCCGTACTTAGTTACGTCACTTCTGCAGTCATAAAACAACCCGTTCCTGAACCTAACTCAGTAGTTTTTCCTAAACCTAAGTAGTTTTATTAAGATTGGAGCAGAAATTGATATGTGTATCACATGTCGCTGGACATTCATAGACAAACGCATGAAAAATACATCGCTGAAAGTTATGCTGAGTGTCAGACAAATTCATGTCTATGTACAAGAGTCAAATATAGTAAATTTTGGGACTATTTCACAAACTGCTGTGAGACCGTGTTGAAATGTCAGTGGTTCTGCTATTAGTTACATTCACAAAGTCAGGGCAGGTGACTCAGTGGGCTACTAGGTTTCGGTATCTACATGTACACAGAGGTGAGACTTCAGGATCGGCATCAGGAGGGAAAAGAGTACACTGGTGCATCCCTGGTTCTCTGGCTCTGGGACAGTTTCCCCTCTTTGTGTGATGTTACACATACAGTGGAACATAGTGCATTGAACTGAACCACCTCACTTTGTTTATTGTATATGAGAATTTGAATTAATTTGCCATAATGTGATGTACAGTGTTGAAAATAGTCTTATTAATAATGTGATACTGACTTCAACCATATCACCATCAGCCAAGCTACAGCATAGTCATCAATTGCTGTCTGTGAGCTCCACACACACCCACCCACAGACACACACATTGAGGTCAGTGGGTAACTTGTTGGTCGGCTACTCGTGTATCCGCCTCTGCTGTAAACTGTCAGTGATGATGAAGGCACGGGGTGGTGAGGATGATGATGGTGAACAGAGAGCTGTCTACTCTGTCAGAGATAACAGTGGGTCTATCTGGTGCTCACTCGTTACCTTGGTAACCACATTCTGACTAAGTCCCGTCTGCAGCTCCAGCCTCCACTCCTTGCAGGCGCACAGCATACCGCTGCCGTCTCCGTATTCCGCCTCTGTGCCGTTGCCTTTGATTTGCAGCGCGGGCGCGCCACCGGCGACAATAACCGGCGGGGATGCCGCGGTCCAGTTACTCTCGTTAGTGAGGGGTTGCACGCACGTGCCATTTGGTTGCGCCAGGAGGAAATAATCCGAAAACTGACTAAAGCCGATGAACAATGCCGGTATCCAGGTCAGGACCACGAGCTGCTTCTGGTGTTTCCCAAAGCCCCCCAGAGACGGCAGAACCGAGCCGTCGATGCGCGGTAGCAGCCGAGGCACCGGGTGCTCCAGCGGGGTGAAGCCGTTCTCGGACGGGTGGTCCTGCGCCTCCGGCGGGCCGGCTGCCATCACGGCTCCGGCCACAAAGAGAGCAGCTGGGCGCAACAGCGGGTGAAGCAAAGCCCCCCGCTCTGTTGCCGTCCGCGCACTCTGCGTTAAGCCTTTTGACACAAAGAAAGCCCACAGCGCAGATAAATTCCGTGTGTAGCCAACAAAAGCCCGATCCAAAAATAGAGGTCTAGAGTCCGTGCGGCCGTGCAGAGGCACCGAATCACCGCGCAGTCGTCCTCATGGCGAGGGGGCTTGAAGCGACCAGGGGATGTCCGAGCGGAGAAGCGGTGTCAGGGGGAGAGGTCTGTGGAGAGGCTCCCGGAGAGGAGTGGACTCGGACAGGCAGACATGCTCACCAGCATGAGCTTTGTATTCCATGAGTACAGCTCCCACAGTGGGATCCATCCATGTGGAGCTGAACTGGGCCAGGCCTGCTGGTAGTGTAGAAATGGAACATGGAGCTACATCCACGCTGTTATCCACTAAACATCTGCTGGTCCTTCATCCATGCGCGCCACAGGTCTCACACCTGCCCAAACGGTGACCTCCTGGAGGTGCGCATCACTTTCTTACTCGTCTAGAATATCCAAGCTCCAAGTCATCACCGGTCCACTCTGAGTTCAGAGACGTGGTGAAATACACTGCTCGGTCTTGTCGCCGTCTAGTCAGTGGGACACGGTGCTAAAGTGGAGCTGGAAGCAGAGATGAGGGGGGAGACAAAGCCCCGCCCTCCCCCGATCGCGCTATGAGCTGCGATTGGAGAACCTTCAAAGGGCGACTGCACCACTGACGGGCATCTGCAGGCAACAATGATCCCCTTTGTGCAGCTTCTGCCCTTTCCATTAAATATCAAGCTTACGATTCACCTTCTCTACGAGCACATGCTGATTTATGATAAAATGATGAAGCGGAGATATTGCTGCGGGTTTTTAAGGCGGTTTGTGGTGATGCGTTTGCAGAACGTCCCACGGAGGTTTTGCGTCATGTGATTTTTTTCCCCTCCATAACCCTCATATAAATAGGCAGTATTAGTTACCGGATTGAGGAGACAAAAGGAGGCTGTCATTGAGTTTTGGACGATGTGCTGCCTGTCAGCCGCTTGGGGGCGTCAAACGATCACAATACGCACCCTTGCAGCAATTAGTCTCTGATAACTAGATTATCAGCACAATTAAACAGAAAATAAACTACATGTCACACTGGTGGGTTGTCAAAAGCACAGTGAAGGGAGGAAGTGAGATTCAGATGTCTTTAAACGGATACAAATGGTGAGGGTGTTGATGTGGCTGCAGCTGCTCCCAAATGACTGAGTGTGTGAGTGACCTTGAGATTCAAAGTGAATGACGGATTCTCCCTCTGCAGCAGAGAGGCCTGCAGCCAAGATGGTGTGAGCAGACGTGTGTGTGTGTGTGTGTGTGTGTGTGTGTGTGTGTGTGTGTGTGTGTGTGTGTGTGTTATAGTGTATTAACCTGATAGCAAACAGTTTTACTCCTGACGCCTCTGAATGACATGGGACTGGTATTCAGGGTGCGGCTGACAGTGTAACAGAGAGGTGACAACTTGTGCTCAGCTCTCACCTCCTTCCCACCCTGCTCCTCCTCTTCGTCAGAGACTTATTAAGGTTTAAGATGGAGGAGGAGGAGGCTGAGAATAAGCTGAGGAGGCTGTGTGTGTGTATGTCATCTGTTACAGTCAGCCAACCACACCCATCTTATGGCACATACCAGAGCTGGCTCAGGCATTCTTGTGGGCCCTAAACAGAATGTGACCCCCCCCCCCTCCACACAACAACGAATTCAAAAAAGATAAATTAAATTAAATATAATCAAATTAAATGAAGATAAATTAAATTAAATGTCACTGTTAGCAATCATTTAATTACTTTATGGTAATTTTCTGAATATATCAAAACGAACACTGATGATTTATTGGTGTTCAGTTGCTACACAGCTGCTCTAACCATTCAACACTTTAGAAAAATAATGCTTATTCATGTTTTTTCCAAGGGTTACATGAGGAGATGGATATCAATTACATGTGTGTCTAAGGTGTTAGATCTAAGCTGTGATTAGCCTAGCTTTGCATAAAGACTGAGAGCAGGGGGGATCAATAGCCTGGCTCTCTCAAAGTTGAAAAACACTCACTGGCACCTTTAAAGTTAATAAATGAACAAATCATATCGTATTTGTTTAATCTGTACGCAAATTGATATGCCTATGTAAAACCAGTGGGCTACTTCGAGGTCTGAAAAGGGAAGCCATTGCTGGTGTCTTAAATTTGCATTCTTTCCAATATCCAGCAGGGGGCGACGCCTCTGGTTGCAAAAACAAGTCTGATTGTATAGAAGTCTATGAGAAAATGAGCCTACTTCTCACTTGATTTATTACCTCAGTAAACACTGTAAACATGAGTTTATGGTCTCAATCACTGGTTTAAAGTCTTCAATACAGCATGATGTTCATTTAGTGGATTATGGTCCCAATTAATGTCAAATAGACCACAAAACAGGAGATGCTTCAGGGTGTGGTTACCTTGCAAGTGACAGGTTGCTACCATCGCATTGTTCGGTCTGGGAGTTGTTTGTGTTATTGTTTAACAAATTTAACCCTTTCACAGTCTGTTTTCAGTTCATGGAAGTTAATCGTAACACATGGTCACTTAAAAATGTCTTTTTCAGTGTTCAGTTGTACTTAGCTCCACCCAGTCAAGTCACCTCTGGTTGCAAACAAACAAGATGGCGAGAGTCAAAACGCTGAAATCGAGGCAGAGTCAAAAGGCAGTCCACAAATGATGGGCGACATCATGGTGACTGTGTCCACTTTGTATATACAGTCTATGTGTAAAACAGTTTCTGGGTTTTGGACAAATTACATGCTGCACCTGCTGGACATTTTTAATTAAGTTGCATTCAGTTAAGACTAATTGGTCAGTTTAGTTAAGAGGCTGCTGCACCTCCTGTTCCTGTCTTCTCTTTCTATTTGTGTGTGCAGCAAACTGCAAGTAAAATGGTATTTTGCAGGACACTTGCAGAGGTAATAACTACAAACACATGCTGCAACTATTTCTTGGCAAACACAGATCGGTGCTGGGAAGTCTTTTTGTCTCCCTGAGGTTGCCAGGCAACCAGCAGAGACACAACAGTAGAAGTACCAGATGGATAAAATATTGTCCAACAAGAGAGAGATCCAGCTTCTAACTCCCTCTAAAACCTCAATTTTATTATTATTATGAAATGTTTCTGTTCATGTTTTGATTAAACAAATAAGATAAGTGTTTAATTAGTGAGCTTCCAGCTTCCTCTGCCTCCAGGTTTTATGCTAAGCTAATCACCCCTGACATCTTTTATTATGTTATAATAATAACAATAATAATAATAATAATAATAATAATAATAATAATACATGATTCAACTTTGCACATTGGACACAATCTTAAGATCTTTTACATGTATCAGAGTAATGTAATTGTTGTGATAAGGCAGTACACTTATGGTTACATAACCATATGATAATAATCTAAGTGTGGCAGTAATAAAAGGAGAACATGATGCAAACTAAAACATATTGACAAAGTGCTCTAAATATATAAAAACAGATAAATCCAAAAGACAATAAATACTTATGACAGTAAAACATATGAAAAATATAGGAAAAAATAAATACTGTATATATACATAAAAAAAGACATTGCGTTAAAATGAATTCAAACCAGTGGCTGCCTTTGTGTGCAAAAAATCTAAAAATCTAAAACACTGACATACACCTTGAAAAAACCCCAAACAGTAATAGCAAATATTTATTACTTACAATAAAGCATCTGCACAAAACATGCAAAACGTGCAAAACATGCATAAACAGTAGCTTTATTGTTTAAATCTAAAGGAACAGTTACACAGTTTGCAAAATGTTTTCATGTTTTTTCCAAGAGAAAGACGAGAAGACGACTATCACTCATGTCTTTGTGTTAAGATGGCGCTAACCGTGTTTGACAACTAATGTGACAATGACTCATATAGTGAAATACGAGGGAGTCAATGGAAGGCTGGTAAGACATACATAAATCTAAACCACTACATGAAGCTTTGCAAGACAAACATGTAACATAACATGATTAGTAGTGAATGGGCTCAGACACCAACATGGTCCTTCAGGCCATCCAAATAAATTTACATTGGAGACGGTCTATACTGCACTGACAGGCCTGAGGTGAAAGAATCCCTCTGCTTATGAACAGGTGGAGCAGCATCGTTTGTCTCCATGAGACCAGTGACCCAGATTGGTTCAGGTGTCATGTGACGACTCTGTGACGGCCCCTCCCTCCCATTCACCCCCCTCCCTGGCTCCATCTGCTACCCCCAGGAGGCATATCCATGTCACCCTGCTGCACAGGTACACTTCTGTCTCAGGATCGGTGAGTTACAGCAGCCTGCTTTCCTGTCTTACTGCCTGAAGCCAGACAGCACTATACACAGCGCCTATGCAGTAGATATAGAGTACCTTTAGTTGCACTCTTGTGTAAGTGCAATATATCAGCTTAATGTCATAAAACATGGGAGATATGGGCAGTCATGTTTAAACTGAGCACCACACCACTCAGTTCTCGGTTTCCCTGCACAGTCACCCCTTTCACCTTTTGATACTAAGTCCCTCTGGCAATGAATGAATCTTGTCTTTCTCTTGTCCTCCATATACACAAGAATAAGAGCTTATCATTTCTTTCTCCTCACTCCCCATAATTCAGTGTGCTCTATTATGATTTTATAGCTGTCAGACCCTCTAGAATGAAAAATCCTCACCCTTCCCTTTTATGTGACTGTTCTTGTACAGCTATCTTTGTGAGGACCAATTTGAGTTTTAGATCTTCAGAGTGAGGACATTTTTGGAAAGTGAGGACATTTTGGCGGGTCCTCACCTTCGGACAGACCTTCAAAGGCCTATTTGAGGGTTCAAACTGGGCTTTAAGGTGAAGGTTAGAATTAGGTTCAGGTTAGGGTTAGGATCGGGTCAGGGTCAGGCATTTAGTTGTGGTGGTTAAGGTTAAGGTTAGGGTAAGGGGCTAGAGAATGCATTATGTCAATGACTGTCCTCGCAGCGATAGAAGTACATGGTGTGTGTGTGTGTGTGTGTGTGTGTGTGTGTGTGGTTTCTGGTTGTTACACACTCAGCTCCACCCTAACCTCCACCGCAGCATCAGTGTCAGAACCTTTAACGTTTGTGCAAATATTGCATGTAAACAAAACAAATCCAAATGACACGTTAAAAAACCCAAACACAAATGCATTGCAGATAAAGGACACTTTGATGCATTTGCTCAGTGGCTTCGGCCATTTCATCTTTGCAGCTGCAAAGGCTGTTTGTCTTTTTATGTTTTTTCCTTCTTCATCACTTATTTGAAACAAACTGGGGATTTATTTCACATCCACTTCTGTCTCAACCTCGCCTGTCCCTAGTTTTTTGGTTCCAATAGATGGATTTTGGATCCAGTTCCAAGCTGATAAAAATACCCAATCTCATTCAGCTCAGAGTCTAATTAACCTTTTATCTTCTTTCTCCTCTCTTTTTCGTGTTTGTACTAGTAATGCACTAAACATTAGCAAGTTTATTCTTAAAAGAGGATAATAAACATCATTCAGGAATTGCAACATATTCTCATCCCAACTCTGCAGATGCTAATCCTTTTCAGCATTGCTTTTAACTCGCAGTAAACACAGGCTTAAAGCAGCAGTAGGCAACACTGGAGCAAATATGTCAGTATAATAAAACAGTCACTATATCCTGGCAGTGGTACATGAGACAGGTAATCTGAAAGAAATCACATGCCTCAGTGTCCTCGGGAGCTCCTAATGGCATCTGCAAGATTTCACAGACCGGAGGAAAACAACCAATCAGAGCTAAGTTGGAGCCTGCCGTGTCTGAGCAGCTGTCAATCACTCCTAACTGCAATCAAATGGTCAAACAAGGCAGCACTGATCAAATATGAATCAATATTCTGTTACTGTAATGTCTATTTATCACCTTAACCTCAAAAGTTTTCAGAAACATCTTCTAGTTACTGTTCAGCTGTAAAATGAGAAAGTCTGTGACCCGGTAGCCATGTTGAGATCAGTTGAGGAAATACCAAGCACCGCCCACCTGCTGAAGCACACTTTCTCATTTTACAGCTAAACAGTAGCTACAAGATGTTCTTAACAACATCTGAGGCAAGAAATAGACATTACAGTAACAGAATATTGATTCATATTTGATCAGCGCTGCCTAGTTTGATCATTTGATCAGAGTTCAATGATTGACAGCTGCCTCTGTTGAATGAACAGCCAATAGGAGCACTCTGTCTGAAATGACCTGTGATTGGCCAAAGTCTTCTGTCACTGACCAGATATTTTAAAGCCTGAAAACAGAGCCATGAGACGGTGCAGAAGTATAGTTTTCTCTCAGAACACTTGAATTACAAAATGCTGAAAGGTTATTATGAAATTTTCACACAATGATGCCAAAAATATTCTGCATATTGCAGCTTTAATGGAAAGTCCATGGCGGCATATACCAGCACTAAAGGCTGCCTTGTTTCGGCAGTATATCGTCCTGGGAATTGGAACAGGCTGGGAATTTAGTGGCATTTGAACTTGATGAAAACCAATTTGTGCTAAACATTTAGATACTCCTGCAAACCTGCTGGTTGATATTACTTATTTATGGACATAATTGCATTGTAATTAGCATTTGCTCTCTCTGCACCACTTGCTTATACAGGTATGGGCATGGATGTTACCTTGACATGCCTTTTGCCTTGAGGGTGTTGAGCAGACAAGACACTACAGGGCCACGCCCAAGCACCAGTGCATAACCGACATCTGCTTTTAGTTCACTACTCTTACATCAGCAGTGTAGTGATAATCTTGACAGATATTTGGCATTCATTTAGCTTAAGCGTGTGAACTAAAACAATCGAGTCTGTCTTCTTCATCATAGTCACTGCTTCTTCATTGCAGGATTCACACTTTGGACTTTTCAAAGATCCCAGCAAGTATTGATTTGGTGGCTAGCAGATCAGAAGATGCCTAGAACTAAAAAATGTGACAGCTTTTAATAGCATACAGGAGAAACTGTGTAGCAGGCCTTAAACAAACAACGAAAGCTAGTCATAAAGACAGTTTTCTTTATGTTCATGTAATATCTTTGAATCCTGGTAACAATGCTAGACAAGCAGCCACACCCTGAACAGCAATTATCATCATTACTTTAATCTTTTGCTTAGTGACTGAAAACTTTCCCTCAGCACTCACACACATACAGACACCCACACATTGTTCAGGACATGCAAGGATGCCAAGGACCTGACAAGACGAGACAACCCCTCAGACAGAGAAAAAAACAAAACTATTAAAATACTCCTCCTCTTATAGTGTCAAAGTGAAAAGAGATGAGTTGTCTGTACATGCAGCGAGGCCATCTGAGTAATCGTGCTTGTGTGTGTTGGAAGAAGGGGTTTCATCTGATAGGATTAACAGAAAAACGCTCCTCCCTTGATTCCTGCCAACCATGGGTGTGTTCAAGGGTGTGGAGTCTATGTTCGCCCAGGAGCTTTCTTCGTCCCGCTCGTAGGGCAACGCCAAGTTGGAGGTGAATGCAGGGTTATAATGGCTCAAAGAAGACAAGTACAGGTGTCCTTGGTTACATTTTGTACTTTTAGGCATGCACACGACTTTGATTGGCCTTCATATTTAATGTGGTTTGCACTGCACCTGCCGCAGCTGCACCCAAAGTTAAAGCAGTTTTAACCTTGACCCTGTGATACTGTACTCACCTCATGTCAGTGGTGGAAAGTAACTCAGTACATTTACTCAAGTACTGTACTTAAACCTGCAGTAGACAGAATATTTGTGGCATCATTGTGCGAAAATCTCATAATAACCTTCCAGCATATTGTGCTTCAAATGTTCTGAGAGAAAACGAGACTACTGCAACTCCTCGTGGCTGTTTTCAGGTTTTAAAAATCTAGCCTGTGACGGGAGACTTTGGCCAATCACAGGTCATTTCAGAGAGAGTGCTCCTATTGGCTGTTTATTCAATGAAAGCAACTCTCAATCACCCTCGAACCCTGATCAAACAGTCAAACTAGGCAACATTGCTCAAATATGGATCAATAACTTGTTACTGTAATGCCTATTTTTCAAGTCAAATGTTTTCAGAAACGTCTTGTAGTTAATGTTTAGCTGTAAAATGAGAAAGTGTGCTCCAGCTGGTGGGTGGTGCTTGGTATGACCTCAGCTGATCTCAACATGGCTGCCAGGTCTCAAAATTTCTCATTTTACAGCTGAACAGTAACTACAAGATGTTTCTGAAAACATTTATGCAAGAAATAGGCATTACAGTAACAGAATATTGATTCATATTTGATCAGCTCTGCCTAGTTTGACCGTTTGATCTGATTTTGTGATTGACAGCTGCTCCAGCTCAGCTCTGATTGGTTGTTTTCCTCCAGTCTGTGAAATCTTGCCGATGCCTTTAGGAGCACTGGAGGACACAGAGATAAATGCTTTTTTTCTCAGATTACCTGTCTCATGCAGTACTGTCAGGATATAGACTGTTTCATAAAAATAACTTTATTTTAAAATCATATTTGCTTCAATACGACCTACTTCAGCATTAAATAGACTACAGTATTTCCATTTTCTGCAAGAAATGCCATACTCTCTCTGTAATGATTTAATAATGTTGCTGCAGCACTCTGAGTCAGTTGAAAGTGAGATACCAAACAACCGAAAGTTCAAGTACCTGAGATGGGAAGATATGAGGGTGTGAATTACTTTCTCAGACTCAAAACTTAGAGGAAGGAGTGCTTGGTCTTTGACGTGATCCAGATTACACAAGTTTATTTACCTGGTTATTACATTTTAGTGCTGTATTAAATACCACTACCAAAGATTTTAAATGTATTCACCACAACATTTTGATTTTCTGACCCTGAGCCGTTGAAACGAGAGCTTCTGCACATACACACTGTCACACTCCCTTACATGTCAGGCAACTTTTAAAAACCTATTAATGTGTGCAGGCCTTATCCTGTCTCTAGTGATCAGGAATGAAAGGAGATGGGAGAGGGTGGGAACACTGGGACTACGCCTCAGACACACACCCTAAAATGATTGACCTCATTAAACCAGAAGATAAAAAAGACTCACATATAGTAATTAGTTTCACAGTTTTAAAGGGTTTTGTGTATCAGATTAAACATGCACAAGACTATCGCAATTTCCTATTTCTGTCTTAATTCATTGTGTCCCCTGAAGCGTAGTTAACCCACTAAAACATGCTCATGCAAGCTCATAATTCAAGTTCAATACTTCTATGATTTTCAGTGACACCAGGTGTTGGAATGCTGTTTTGGCAAAAGGCGTGTATCGGTGTGAGATTATGTGCAGGCAAAGGCGTGTTCTTGAATGTCATTCACCACATGGAATAACATGATGGTAAGGTGGGACCTTTATTTCCCTGAGAAAAATGTTCGAGCAGCTTATTGTCTTCATGAATCACTCATACCGAGCACACAAGAGCTCCAATACCAAGTTGATAGTAATGAAAGTAATAAAAGTGCAGAGCTGCTGGATTCCCCATCATATCCCAGAATAAAAATTCTTCTGCATCCAGTCATCCAAACCAAGTCTGCAATTATGTGAATGGAAAACAACTGTTTGCAGTAAATCACAAATAGCAAACTAACACTATAATATACCCGTTCCTGTTTCTCTTTCGTACTTTCACCCTCGTATGCTCATACGCATAACTCCCAATCCCACAGTCACACTCATGCTACATTCCTCAATAGCTGCCGAGTTTATTGGTGCGAGAGAGTGGTGTAGGGATAGGCCTACTGTCCTCGAACTGCAGGGTCTTGGTTCAAGCTCTTGGGAAAGCTTATGTTCTTATTTTTTAATATTATTCTCACTATTATTTGCGCTTATAGTTTGTATCAAGTCGAAGTCTGAAGGAAATACTGGCCTGCGGGCAAGCTGCTTCTGTGCCAAGGCATACTTGTAAAGTGTGAGACATGATCGGTCTTGACTCAAAAACTGCGAAAACACTTGGATTTGTTATCATCTGTGGCCTTCTCAGTATAGTCTGACTTTCCTTTCTCTATTTGCTCTTCTTCCTTCTGTAAATTGTTAATTTTCTGCAATTTGTGCTTTGTTTTGGCAAAAACTCCCCATAAGCATAGGTTTTGATGAGAACCAAGAGTCTACAGCCATGCTCTGTGTCGATATACACTCGGTACATGCATAGGGTCCATTTAACATAAACTACCATTTTCACAGGAAGCTAGGTTCAGGCAACGCAACCACTTAATCCCATCCACCACCCCTCCCGCCTACCCTGATAGCGGACTCTTGTGATATTAACACCACGTCACTTGCTCTGACCGTCAGATACTGCCGTTGGTGGATTTACACTGGAGCTAGTTGGAAGCCTGGAGCGTTGTATACAGTTGCTAAAGGGTGTCTCTGTGCATTGGTATCTGATGCACTTAACAAGCGCCAGTACTTGATGAGTTGGGAGTGAGATTGGGTTGTTCATACAGCCAGCGCTGCCAGATGGGAAATGTTAAAGTTTGATAGTTTAACAGTTATACTATCATACCAGTGCCTGAAAGTATTTTGAGGAAAATTATCATGAGTCACAACCACAAGCACAAATAGCTATAAATGGGACTTTTTGACATGCCTGCAAATCTATCTACATCATTTTGTGTTGTTTTAAAGCAAGCTGATAGAGCTATGCTGTGAGCAAGGGGGCTATCTTGGCTATGTGTTCAAGTCCATCAGTCTGACATTTTTTGTAATAGCCTAGTATTACAAATTTTAATTACCGGTTTAAGACAGCATGACTGTATACATAGAGAGTGGTGCAGGAATGAGTCTTAAAACTCGTAAATGAATTAATCTGGAAATAAGGTCTGTGGTCAACAGAAGTCTATGAGATTGTTTTCTTCTACGATATAAAATACATCAGTAAATATCTCATTTATGAATTTTGAAGCTTTATGTCTTAAAAAAGGCAGCTGCTAACAAGTGGCTAAATGCCGACTCGTCCACCTTTACAGCCCTGTTGTGTTCGTGTGACTGTGGTGTAGTTCGTTTATAGCTTAAAATGAGCTTTTTACTTCTGGTGATTGCATTTACACTTCAGAAATCATAAAAGTGGTGTTCATTTCTGAAGACTGTCCTGCTGAACAAAACGGATAAGTATCATGAACATTTGTTTGCCATAGAGTTTATTTTCTGCAATAATCCAAAACCCATGGAAAAATCCTGCTGGCAGGGAACCAGGGTGATGCTAACTTCCAAGTTGGCCTAAAAAAATACGTCATCCCTGCACCACTCTGTTGTGCTTGAAGACAGTAAAGGAAATAGGTAATGTGAGAAGAGATGTGTAAACATGATTTTTGTTAATATGGAGTAGCATCAGCATTTTAAATCACTAGCAGTGTAATGGCTGAGTCCAGTTCAGGTAGGTAAGTTAGCGTTGATAAATTTAGCGCTCTGGCTGCTGTCCGTGATGCTGATCTAAGTCTGGTTTGCAGGATGGTAGTTGCACGGTGAGCCTCTCCATGGTGGCATAGCAATTGTCTGCTTTGCAATAAGTTCGGGGTGGTTGTGTGTGTCCGTGTGTGTGTGTGTGTGTGTGTGTGTGTGTGTGTGTGCATGAGCGTGTGCTTGTGTTTGGAGTGAGGACCCAACAAATAAATTTGCACCAGGGCCAATCACAATTAAATTAACTACTGGTACAGAGAACAAAATTATCAAACACATACAATACAGTAATTAGCTTACATGTGGCAATGCTGCATACGGTGGTTACCGCTGATAATACCATCCTACGGCGTTGTTGCAGAAGCTTTGCGTTCACCCTCCTGTTTTCCCGTTAGCACCATCAGCACTGTTGCCATTGTTTGTGTCAGCAAAGTTAGGCGCTTGTTGTAATTTATCACCTTAACACAGAGTATTGGACAAATTAAAAATCTGATAGACAGAGGATGTGGTATGACCAAAAACAATGTGCGCTGTTTACTCAGTAGCTTACAAAAAGGAAATCAAGATGGAGATTTGCATCTACCCAGTGGAGAAGTATGGGAACTTGTGAATATGTGTGTGTGTGTGTGTGTGTGTGTGCGTGTGTGTGTGTGTCTGTGTGCTTGCTTCATACTTCACACTTGTGACTCTAAACTCAGTGGTGGTTTCATACTTGACAACTCGACAACTTTCTCAGCACTGTTTGCCTGAGATTTTACACTCTGCCAGCTCATCTCAAGCTGAGGTGGAAGGTCACAGTGCCGGCAGACAAACAAAGACTGTAGATCAAACAATGAGGTGATCTTTAAGTGATCCCTCTTCACACTCCACTGCTGCTCATGAACATTAAATCATTTAAGATGGATTTGCACCCCTAAATAAAACAGACCACACTAAAGGTGACTGGGTTTGTGGACGGAGCATTAATGGATTTTTGAATGGACTTGCATTGAAGCTCAAACTGATCTGCATATCACTGTGTGCATTCCGGGGTATAAGACATATTCATGATACCAGTATTTCAGGGAGATAAATAAAAAAAAAAACATGGCAGATTTATATCAAGAAAAGTGACTTTCAAGCTCAAAGAAAAGAATTATTTCACAATTTATTAATATTATTTATCTATATCATCTATATCATTTTATTTTAGATTGTAACTATAATTTTGCACCAAACATACCACAAATAATGAGTCTAAACAAAATATATGCATTAAACGGGGCTATTTTCTTTTTTTTTTCCATTAATCATACTGTGATAATAAAATTCAACCAGCGTTACTGTCATTCAAGAATAGCTGTCAAACCTGTTTTTCCTGAGTCCCACCCATTGACTGGAGGCAAGTTTTTAAGTGTGTGTGTGTTTGTGTGTGTGTGTGTGTGTGCGTGAGAGAGAGAGAGAGAGAGAGAGAGTTTTTTCATGAGAAGAGACAGAAAGCCAGTAGATGAAGACGCCGTCTAAAGGTAAAAGTTTGAAAAGACCTGAGGAAAGAGACACACCTTCTAAGTGAGATTCCACAGGCTGCAACACCTGGTTAGATGGATGCATCACCTGTCAGCAGTTTATCTTAAAGCTCTTTGACCTTTTCAGCAGTCACATAAAGCCACAATGATTAAGATGTCTCTGATGCGGTTTGTAAACATAACATTTAAAGTTGGTCCCTCCGCCCTGGCTCAACAAGTGTTAGAGTTCACCAACCCCAGATTCACTCTCGTTTTGTCTGCTTGCTGTTTTTTTTTTTTTTCCCAGCACTGTGTCTGCCATTTTTGTAGTTTCCTCTTACATGTGTGGCATCTGGTCCTTATGGTTTTGTAGAGGTTGATGCCCACAAATATCCAGAACATTGCAGAATAATAAAATACAGGCAGAGGGCAGACACAGCCACCACCACACACTTCTGGGGGTCTGTGGGTCATAATGATGATTGAGAGCGATTATTTTTGTACATACATTGAGAGACCAGTGTGTAACATTTAGGGGGATCTATTGGCAGAAATGGAACATAATATCATATTAATAAGTATGTTTTCATTAGTGTATAATCTCCTGATTATATGTATTGTATTTTCCTTACATTACAATGGACCGTTTCTATCTACATCACGGAGTCCCTAGTAGCCCAGAACGAACAGCCCAAACTCTGTTAACATTTCCTGCTTGGGTTGGAGTCGATAGCGTTACTTGCTCCTGTCACCGCAGCTCTGTCTCTCTTGCTTCACCACTCACTTACCATGTACACACATGCTCTACACACTGGCTCTGCTCTTAATGGTTCTAGAGAGGGTCATTCATGTTTATGCGTCGGCCAACGTGGCCCTCCAACACACTTGGCACACAGTGAGGCTTCAGTTGTTGCCATCTCCTCACCTCACAGCTAGATACTGCCAGATCCTACACACTGCAACCTTTACGAAAATCCTTCTAACTCTGCCGTTAAAAAGAGAGCCAGCTATTACAAAATATATATTACAAGGTGTTTCAGGATTTCAAAAAGAGATAGCATGCAAATACATACAAATTGTGCATATGATTTTAAAAACATATCAAAGTTAATACATGTTTGAAAGAAAATATATTTTTTGATAATAAAATTTCTGAATGCATTTTTGTTGTTATTTTTATGTACCGGTATTTCATTTAAATTTTTTTAATGATCAATGCATTTGTTTTAGCTTTACTGGCAAATAAAAGTGCATACTGCACACATTTTCTACCTCTAGTCTTGTGAGGATTTAATGTTTCACACATCCTAACCCAAACCTTATAACCATCACTACTACCTATTTTACCCCACCCTAACCACAACATTAAAGCTAGGGTTGGTAATCTTGAGAAACTAACAAGCGTACACAAAAAACCTAGCCCAGTTTTGCCAACTCTTTCCCAAATTAAAGTAGTTAGCAGCACTAGCTCCATAAGTTCCTAAATCGAGCGTGAACATCAGAAAGTCAGCGACACTGACGTCCGTCCCTTCAGGCCTTCCCCAAAGCCACTCCCCCAAAATTAGCATTATGAACGTAAACAATGAACATCACTATTGTTAGCACTAACAGATGTCAAGCTAGCAGCTTGTGGAAGACTGCAGTGACGCACAATAAGTGCACACAAGCAGTCACACACACAGTCTCACCGCCGCCGGTCAAGAATGACGCACATTGTAACTTTCTTGCATTACTTTTGGACAGACCAGAGACGGCGTGTCATATACTTTGACAGGAAGTAAGGTTTAGGCAACACAACTAATCAGTTAGCTAACTAACCACTCACAACACTACTACAGATTCAATGGGCTGATGATACTAACGACTCATGGGACTCATGGGACTCATGGGACTCGTATGGCTGATGATACTGACAAGTCACATAACTTGTTGGACTGATGATACTGACAAGTCATGTGATGAAAGACTAACATGAAAAAATAAGTCAACATTACTTTTAGCTTCACACGGGACACAAACAGTGATCTCCTGGTTGAAAGACCTGTGTTAGACCCATCCACCTGCCCCTCCTGCTCACCCTGAATGGACTCTCACACTATTAATACTTTGTCATTTGCTACGACTGAACAATTATTCGGGAGGTTTACATTGGAGTTAGCTGAAAGCCTGGTTCGTCACAAACTGTTGCTGAAGGACGTCTCCATGAGTCAGTTTCTGATGCTGAGGGGCACTTTCTAAATGGCGGTATTTGACGAGTTGGGTGTGAGAACGGGTTGGGCAGACAGGCAGGTTTATTACAGTCCTGCGACAGTCACTGATACCAGATATTCTTCTTTTTTTGGCAGAACATTTGATTTATTGATTGCTGTTGGGATGTAAAGAGAATTTCAACAAATATATCAAATCATGTTTTTGAAGAACATTTCCAACCCTAGCTTTAATGTAAACCTCTAATTCTGACCTTAAACTTAAAACCAATTCTTAACCTTAAAACAGCCCTTTTTTTTTAGCAATCAGGACCAGACAAAGTATCCTTATTATCTTAATTATAAGTCTTCAATGTCCTCATCTTCCAAAATGCCTTTCCTCTGAAAAAATATAAAAACTAATATAAAAATGTCTTAAAGAGGCCTATTATACTTTTGTGTTTTTCCCTTTCCTCTCCCCACAGAAACATTACTCCTGAACTGCCTGAAACTCCTTGCTTGAAGTCTTGCCTTTTCTTCTGTAACGGGGTGATGTCACCAAGTAACACATAAGAGATAGTGTACAGTGAGCTGGTCATTGTTGTAAAACAAACCCAGACAGGGCGATGCCACACCCCGACGATGACCCTGGACCCTGATGCAATGCTTAAGTACTGTAAGTAGCTCATTATATAGCTACTTACTTAAGAGATCAATAATTTGGCACAAAAATGGTCCGCCAGAGTCCGACATCAGAACTGCACCCATGCAACAGTCTGTACATAGCAACACTCTGTTGTACATAGCAGTGGTTTGCTATAAAGTAACAGACTGTAGAATGCTGTAATTATCCAATTAGAATCGAGTATTCAACAAAGCCATGTAATAAACTTGCATAATACCTGTTTAGCGGCAAGTTTAGCACACCCTCAAACAAAGCTAATTAGAGTGGAGCTGAAGCAGAGTCTGAAGAGTTTGGTTCAGTTGACCAATCATAGTGAGAGTGGGCCAACTGACCAATCAGAGCAGACTGGGCTTTCCGGGAGGGTGATGAAGGCAGAGGGTGAAAAGAGGTGCTGCAGCACAGCCGGTATAATAAAAGTGAAATGCTTTTTCACTAACGCAAATACAAGTATGCACCTGAAAATAAACATAATAGGTCCTCTTTAACTTTCCTAAACTGTGCTCACTTGCTAAAATGTAAGTAAACGTTCTTATAGTCAAAAATGGATTTACTGAAGTCAGATTTGTCCCCACCAAGATAGAAGAACACAACCACGCTGAGTTTGGAGGGGAGTGGCACGGGGTGAAGTTTTTTGGCTCAGCAGGTTTGGGAGGGACAAGGAGGTGTGGTCACCAGCCTCCAAAAACGATCCTCCCCTGCCTTTTGCTTGCAGTCTGGGAAGGACCGGGGCCGACAGGTGGACGGAGAGACTACCTGCCTGCCCGCTTGTTGCGCTTCCCCCGGTAGCTTCCGCAGATTCGCTTTGGCTGCAGTCGATTCAGTGTCAGAATGAGTTTGTACGGGTCTCAGAGGGCCCTGAACATGGGCCGCAGGGTCGGGTCCAGAGGCGACTTGAGTGGTGTGGGGACGCAGCAGTACGCACGGAGCGAGGTCGTGCACATGGGAGGCGGTAATGGATACGAACCCTACATTGACGGATACAACACCTACAGCTTCTCCAAATCCTCTGGAGGCGGAATGATAAGCGGAGTGTCAACAGGCGGTGTGGGAGGCGGCACGATGAGCGGTATGTCGAGCGGTATGGGAGGCGGCATGATGAGCGGAATGGGAGGCGGCACGATGAGCGGTATGGGAGGCGGCACGATGAGCGGTATGTCGAGCGGTATGGGAGGCGGCATAATGAGCGGAATGGGAGGCGGCACGATGAGCGGTATGGGAGGCGGCATATCGGGCGGCATGGGAGGCGGTATGAGGTATGACTTCATTGTGTGGTTAACTTTTAAACTATTTATTTATTGCGCTCTCCACGCAGCCAACTGTTGCGTGTTTCTGTGAACCAGGGGGACATTTTGTGGCCTTCACTGCAAGAGAGTTTGCATGCAGGCTGTTATTAAATATTAACCACGACAGCCTGTTTTATCCCAGTATTCATTTCACCCCTGCACACCATGGATAGACATACTAGTCCTTACACTATAAAGCTCAGGCATTTGCAGGTCATGCTCCAGATTTACCACACAAACGCATGATAATATTTGCAGGGATCATAATTAAGTTGACGGAACTTATTATGTTCTCCAGATTCTGATGAATAATCTGACATTTTATGACAGTATTTGATGACTTACTCGTAATGCTCCACATAATTGTCTCCAGTCTCCATACAAATTGAAGTAAGTTTGCATAGTACTATTTGGCTTGTGTGCGTGCACTGTTTGTTGAGGGAGTTACCATGTCACCTGGCTGTTATTATTATGGATAATACACAGTAATAATGAAACACTCGACTTGAAGCTGCTGTTTTGCAGATTTTTAAATCGACTTCTTCTCTGCAGCTCCCCTCCCAGGAGAGACTCACAGAGTTTGATTTATAGCTCACACTGAGCTGCTAAATTTCCCTCAGCTCCAACAGTTCAACTCTTTCTTGCTCCAGAAACATGTGTGTTAGTTTCAGACCTATCACCCACAGGGGAAATATGCCACTGTGGTACTTTAGGAAAGGGCAGAGGGGGCATGTGGCCAACATGATGACAAGGTGTTTGACACAATGAAGGATGATGATTAGTTTCTGGCTCCAATTATTGCTTATTAATTTCATATCACGGAGTTTCTGATGTTTATTAGCGGTTTAAAGTTGTGGTGTAAATTTTCAAAGAAGAAAACAATTCGATAACCCCTATTAGACCGATAAACAGACCGAGCCGATATATCAGCTGACATTAGCTTACAGCTGATACATCATTGTGTTCAGGCTCTGACGGAGGTCTTTGTGACATAGATAATACATTTTGTGCAAAAGGAGATAAGTGTGTGGATGTTTTGATATACTATACATATACTGTATATATTCATTATATATGTTGATATATAGTTATCAGTTATTATTAGCTCTCAAATATTAAAGTCCAGTATCGGCTTCAAATCCAGTATATGCAACTTATGTCTCTGTTATATGTATGTCTTGATGATGATCATAAAGTTTTTAATTCTTATGGCATGTATTAACTATTACCAGCCCCTATAGGCATCCAAGACACATACAAATGTACATAACCAGCTCCCAAATGCACATTTTTTAATAATACAGTGTGTGCAACTGACAAAAACCAATTTACATGACTTTCAAAATATTTGATTATACATAATTATTTCACTTTTTGAGGTGCATAATGAACTGTCATCTGTATTCTTATTCGATTTCACCATTATTAGTTGCAGAAAAACTCCTAAGAAATTTGCAGCTAAGTATAAACTTCATTCTAGGAAAATTGTTAAAGTGACCCCAAACTAAAGAGTTTCCTCAAAGACATGTGATGGTGCATGTGATTCACAGGACAGGATATTCATCCACACTGTGTGGTCTCAGTCAGTGGTTCCCACCCACTAGGTAAATCTTAGAGGTCACGAGATGATCAATAGGATAGGGATGAAGAAAACAAAAACAAAGTTCTGCTGCATAAAGTTCTGTTAACTTTTTCTGACTAAATTTAGCTTTTTTTGTGAAGTACTAACCACCAAAGTCACTATTTGGTGACACTGCTCGCATCACATAGTAGAAATGTTGAGAAGCACTGATTCATAGTGTGATATTGTGGTGGATATGCCTTTAATACAAATAATGCAGCAGAGGATCGTTATAGTAATGATCTTTGCTCTGCTGCCCCCTGCAGTGGCTCCAGCTCCATCCACCAGAGGGCCATGATCCTGCAGGCCCAGTGCCAGGAGTACCTGAAAAAAGCAGAATACGCCCTTCAGTCTGTGAGTCATGCTTGTTGTTTGGTGTAACGCCACTTATCGGCTCTTTTCCTTCAGTAGCACACGTAAAAGCCTGTCTTATTCTTAGCTTTTTTTTTCAAAAGGAAAAGCATCATGTTGCAGCTCCGCTTCTGCTGGCAAAAAGAATGACAGAAATGTGGTTTGGTTGTAAATTGAGTAACTGGACAAGTGAGCCTGTGATGTGTCAGTCAGAACAGGTAATAAGACCCAGGCTGATAATAAAAGAATTTAGTTATCTCTCTGTTGGATCTGTTTTAAGAGCCAAACCCCCTTCAGCAATATTTCAACTGTCATTATATCCACTTATAGCTTTACATTGTCAGAGCGAGTTACAGCACACACACACATAGACACACCTCCTCAGCTTCTTGCTCAGCAACTTTTTTTTGAATCATGGCTTTTCTGCAGAGTTCACCAGAAGTGCAACACTCATCGTTGTATGCTTGGATGATGTAGTTGTGCGATTTATTAGCTAGTATCATTGATTGTGACTAGTTTTAGAAATGTGTCAAATAATAAAGTGAATGCCACTTCTATTATTTCCTTTCAAAAGGCATGAGATTATCCAGCTTCGTTGAGTTCAGTTTACTTGTGTGTATTTCATATACAAAATCGTCAGGTAAAAACATCAACAAAGGTTTTGCACAACATAAATTAGTAATGAAAGGTGCATAGGACCAAAAAAACTAAAATAAAAAGGAACACACTGGCATATACTAAAACACTTCAGTTGGTAGACATAAAGTAAATTGGATAAAAGTGACAAATAGTTTTGGTTCTTTCTTAGTTTCCAAATAGAAACATTTTTCACATTTCAACTTACACACAAAGATTTCATAGGAAAATGTACAGATGTTTCTTTTGCATTTGTTTTTCTGCACAGTGGTTTTGTACACCTCCCTGAGTGCTTTGTTCATACCTTGCAGGGCAGCGCCTCTGGTGACGCAGAGCGCTACATGGCAATGGCTAAAGACACCATTGAGCAACTGAAGGGCTTCGCGATGGACCTGAGACAACTGGGACAGCCCAATGAGAACGTAGTCAGGACGTAAGGAACTTTCTTTCTTCCTCCTCCGTTCTCTGTGTATCTGTACCTGAAATGATTTACATACAAGTCTTACCAAATGTCCCGCTCTCTTCCTAATCTGTAGGTTGGAGATATGTAAAGACCAGCTGAAGGGGGTCCACATGGCCATGACTGGCAGCATGCACAGGAGGAGGAGCACCAGAGGGAGCTCCGGAGGTTGGGAGGAGCCTCCGAGGAGCTTCCAAGACGCTATGGGCTGGATTGCACAGCAGAAGGTGCACACACGCACATATGCACACACGTATGCACACCCTCTTACATACCTAACCTGGACAGTCAGTGTAGAATGGGAGAAAGGAGGTGTGTAACTTAACATTGACTGCTGACGTTTGTTATGCAGTCATGTAAAGGGTACAGCGAGCCAGACAGTGTTGTGAAATAAACCCTGACAGGTCTTGCATCTCCCTGAAGGGGTTTATTTCAACAATGACCCGCTAGTTATGCATTACATTCCACTTATTACATGTCTACTTACCTAATAAATCAGTAATTTGAAGCAAAAATGGTCCGCCAGAGTCAGACAGCAGAACTGCATCTAATGCAGTGATTGACTAAGTTTTCAACAAAGCCGCGTAATAACAGATGATAAAAGCTGTAACTGGTAAATGGACTTGCGTTTTCTAGTCTTCCGACCACTCGAAGCGCTTTACACTACATGTCAGCATTCACCCATTCATATACACATTCATTCACTGATGGCAGAGTCAACCCGCCCATCAGGATCTAATCTAATTACTCATTCACACATCGATGGCAACCTTTGGGGACAATTGGGGTTAAGTCTCTTGCTCCTGGAAAAACCAGGGGTTGAACCAGTGACCATCCCATTGGAGCGTGACCTGCTCTTACTCTGAGCCATAGCTGCCCCATTTGTCCCCGCCCGTGAGACAATTAAAAACATGGTGATAATAAGTTTTGGAAATATCTGGCATTAAGTTACAGTATCCTATATAAGACAACAGACAGAAGGGCGGGACTCAGTTCACATAAGCTGCAATTATAAATTTGTCTGCTACTTCAGCACCACGGACAGTGTCATGGATTTATCTACTTATATTTCAGAGTCATGGTTGGGGCCATAGATTCTAACTTCTAACAGTCAGATAAATGATCAATAAGTCAGGCAGACTACACTGACACATTCAACTAAACAAGCCCTCTGCCCCTGCACTCTCTCTGCTACTAGGGGATGGAGAGAGTTGAAGGCAGGTTAACAAGGGGCATGTACTACTCATTTCAAGAGTGATGAGGTGTTTCAGTCCAGGTTTTTGATATTTGATGGAGGGAGGAGCATTTCTTTTACATTTCTATTGCGGATTGTTACTTTAATAAAAAAGTGTTTAGCATCTTAAGTTCAGTCTCAAATATCTTTATAATGATGTGGTTTCTTGGCCACTTCTTTCCCTGATTTTATATAATCTTATTTTCAGTTTGCATCAAAAGATCCAAAATGTGCATTGATAAAATCTGCAGAAAAAAATGCAAGAAATGAAAACAAAGATATCACAAAAAGGACAATGTGAATATGGTAGCTCCATGCATTAGGAATACATATTTTTACAGCCTTTACATTTTGAGTGAAGAATAAACAGTGACTGACTGTGACTGACAGATTTCACTCAACCAGAACACTGTGCACCGAGTTCAGACATGACAGAAATCCTCTGGTGTGTGTTGTCAGAGACACTGGACTGACGTGGTAATGCTTGTAGCAATTATGTTCACCATTAAGAACAATTCATTTATGAAGAGCTGAAAGAAGTACAAGAACACACAAGAGGACATACACATTTTTTTAACATGTACTAAAGGGAAACAGATGTTAAAGGAAGGTTTTGTTTTGTCTCAGACCAATTTTCTCGTGGTAGATACTTGAGATGTTTTTTGGTGAAGAGGCTCATGAATTCACAAAAAGGAAAAAAACAAATCCTGATTCAATTAGCTTCTCTGCTACCACCTATTGGTGACTTGAAGAGCACATGAAACAGATGTTTGGAAAACACTTTAAACTTCCCATCTGGGCTGCAAGATTGGTTTCAGAAGGTTTTACCGTCTGCCTTAAAAAAAAAGTAAAAAATTGTAGCTGCACCAGTTTGTTCAGTGTGTGTTTCTGCTTTTTGAATAACGTTTTTGCGTTTCAGCGTCTGATTGAAACTGCTTCCTGGGGAGACGATCCTGCAGCTATCGAGCAGCAGATCATCAACCACCAGAACTTTCACAGCTCCATCCAAAGGAGCGCCGAGGTGGAGCGAGCCAGAGACGACCTGGTGGGTTCAGTCATGTTTTAATGTTGTGATTCTGAGTGCTAAGAATTTTTTTTTAAATCTCTAGATGTTGAAAGCAACCCACACTGACTATAAAATATTTATTATCATGTTAATCTCTTCAGTTTCAATTAAATATCAATTCATTTTACTTCGATATATCAGACAACAAACACTTAAAGGGGAACTACTACTAGTACTACCACTACTGCTCAGTGGTTTAGTATTTAGTATAAAGCTTGGGGACTAACACACGACAGATTAAAAAAAACCTAACTGAAGAAGTAGAGGTCAAGATACCCTTACCTTTATTTCCTAGTCAGTATGAGTAAAGCTCCAAAGTCACCTACATTTCTAATGTGTACTCAGTAGTATCTTTTCTGTGAGACGCCTCTGACTGGTACATACCCACATCTTTCCACAGGTTATGTGTGTGAGTGTCTGTCACTAACCGAGATTGATTTTCTTCCCACAGATGAAGAAAGGAGACAAGGGAAGTCTTCACGCTCTGGATCAGGAGTGGGACAGTCTGCAGGTGAAAGAAAAAACATACTAGCCAGTACTGCTACTTGTGTTGTGTACTTGTATGTGTATTGTTGTATTTAGATACAGAAAACAAACCTTATAGAAAAATAAAAGAATATGTGTGCATGTGTGTGTATATACGTGTGTGTGTATATATATATATATATATATATATATATATATATATATATATACACGTATATACAGTTATATATATATATATATATATATATATATATATATATATATATATATATATATATATATACACACATCCATCCATCCATCATCCGCATATATACTTTCTTGTTACTCAAATTCAACAATTCAACCACAAAAGAAAAAAATATATTCAATTTAGACTTACTCTTGTCTCCCTTGCTAGCAAATGTCGTTTAATCGGGCCGAGCAGCTGCAGAACCTCAAGCGGATCATTCAGGATATGTCCAAAGAGATCATGTGGGTGAACGACAGGGAGGAGGAGGAGCTGATGTTTGACTGGGGAGACAAGAACATCGACCAGTACATCCCACGGAAACAGGAGAGCTACTCAGTTAGTAAAACCATTAACAGACCAAACGTTCAACGGGAACAAGGAGAGAACTGGGTTCATTTTGATGCCTTGATGCTACAGAAATCCATGTTGAATTCAGGTTTTCAAGAGCTTCTTTCTAGTCGATTAACATTCTTGGCAATCCTGTGAGTCTAAATTACACTAATGCCTTTTTATTAAGTTAATCTGCGTCTCATAAGGGAGCAATCATGTGTGATACATTATATTTGACAGCTGCAGTCAGTCATCCACTTATAGCGAAGCCACAGAGTGTTCCTCCAGCTGCATCCTGATGTTTTCTGGGTCCCCTGTGATTACCAAAGCTCTTCTTATGTAACAGAAACTGATGAGTGCCCTGGAGGACAAAGAGAAGGACCTGAATAAACTGAAAGCCAGAGTGGATACCCTCCTGAAGAACAACCACCCAGCTTCAGACAAGATCGAGGTGTGGACCGATCCATTCATCAGCAGACCAATACACACGGTTTACATGTATTATGTATTACTATAAGTGTGAGCCTTATCTTTAATTTCTGTATTTGTCTGTGTTTTTCAGGCTTACAGGGACACTCTGCAGACTCAGTGGAGCTGGCTCCTTCAAATCACAAAGTGTATTGATGTTCATCTGAAGGAGAATGCAGCTTACAACCAGGTAACATTAAAACATGAAAATTAAAGCCACTCTAATAAATATTTTATATCAACAATTGATGAAATGATTATGTGTAATGTGAAGTGCGTTACTTACTGCGACAAACCACCCGAGAGAACTATCAAGGGACCCTCAGCTCTTCAAAACTTTTTAGCATCTTTCAGCTCTCTGGTTGATTTTATGGCCCATAACTTTACGGTTTGAGTTCCCTCTCATCACTGTCGTTTTTGGCAAGTAAGGTCTGATAAACTCACTGTACACTACCTGACCATCACCAAACAGCAGACAGACACATTTAGCGACTAGCTGGTGAACATAGTGGAGCACTGAGCAGCTAAAGAGTCAGCTATTTCCCTCAGGAGTTGGTGGAGACCAAAACAGAGATAAAAGGAGAGTCAAAAACACATGTTCAGCTAGTGATTAAATTTCACATATTACATACTCCGACTCACCGGATGTAGACTGTGGGTATAAGCTGCATCGTATCTATGCTATGTATTTCACAAGGGTGCCATCAAATCAAGTATATTGCCAAGAAGTGAAAGACAATTTTTCATTTTACTGCGACATCAGCACCCAGCAGCAGAGCTACGCTTCCTCCATTTTGGACTGAAAGTGACTACCAGATGCCAGTACAACGTCCATCTAAAAAGTGCCAAACAAAAGTAAAACAAAATAATATTCTATTATATAATATATATTCTATTCTTTTGTCATATTTTACCAAAATTGCCTGTGTTGAACAATAAAATATTCTAAATATAATGAACGTTTTCAGTCCAAAATGGCAGCTGTTGTCAGAAAGACACCAGAGTTTCCTCTCTTTGCCTCTGTACTCTTTGGTACCGTTGCAGCATCCTGTGTTTTGCGCCACCCAAGATGACAAGATGACACAGCGCTGTGGAGATCGGTCTGATTATACGAGAGTACATATCTCTTAACTGCAACATCCATGACCACTGACCTTTGTTTCATGTCGTAGCTCTTTCCCCCCCATGCTTTACTGTCTCCTCTCTCTGCATATATTTCATTTCATATCTGTTATACATATACATAACATATTTAATGTATTTAATGCAAGTGAATTCATTTCAAAGTGTCAAAATAACACTGTGAAAACCCCCTATAATACTGTATATTCCTAATTATCAATTTTATACATCTCAGTTCTTCAAGGAGGCCAATGAGACATACAGTGGTCTGCAGAAGGAACATGAGACGGTCCGTAAGAAGTTTACCTGTGACAAAAACACTTCACTGGAGAACCTGATGGAGCTCCTCAAGGGACTGGAGGTATAACAGACGGCTTCAGGTTTTTTAAACCTCTTCTGTAAAGTCAGAATGTCTAAATCTGATGGTCAAAACTCACTTTTGTAATTTGGTCTTTTCATTGCCGTATTGCTTGTGTGTTTAATTGGATTTTTAGAAACAATATCACCTTTTTTTTCTGTTTGAACAAGCTACAGAACAGCTGCAGTTATTGTTATTGGTCTGCATTATTATTATTATTATCATTGCCAGAGGGAGAAGGAGAAGATAATGGAAAACAAGAGGCAGGTTCAACATCTGGTCAACAAGTCCAAGAGCATCGTGAGACTGAAACCCAGAAACCCTGAAGAGAAGAGCAGCAGCCCCGTCATCGTCAAAGCTTTGTGTGACTTCAAACAAGACCAGGTCAGTTTTCAAATGATCACGTCACATAAACACCGTTGGTAATAAATTCATATAGGTATGCCCAGTCTAGGGGGGACAGATCACTGAACGTGAAACGTTTTAGTTTATTTGCAGATTTGGATTAACATACTGAGAGCCCAGTCAGACTCATGGTGCACCAAAGCTAAAAAAACAAACAAATCTAACCTCAAAGTCAACCAATGTGGCAAACTAAAGGAAACAAAAATACAGTAATTTATCTCCATAACTCAACAGACTGGATAAAACAAGATTAACCATCACATCAGTATGTCTACAGCTACAGTTCAGTGTGAAGATGTAATTGTCTAGTCGGGAGATGAGGGAAATGCATCATTCCCCTTGGGCTGCATAATTATAGCCAAAATGATAATCCCGATTATTTTTTAGCAATATTGAGATCATGATTATTCATCACGATTATTCATTGATTTTAACTTTCACATTTAAATCAACAATTAACTTCCTTATTGTTTCACATTTCAGCTAATGTACATGTCTTTGCATCAAAATTAGACTTAAAATAAGGTTCTTCTTCTTCTTCTACTGAATTCAGTGCATTTTCTGTAGCAACACTAGTAATAAACAGTGTATTACTCCTCTACTCTGGACGGCAGCTGTAACATTCAGGAGTGTTTCACAGGCTGCCACTGTAGGCTGTGAGTGCAGCAGACAGCCTCCCAAATGTGAAGCCAAAACATCTGGACCACCCCTTGTTTGCTGGCTGCTAGTTTAGGAAGTGTTTGGTTTGAGCACAGCATGCATTTTAAATGTCAGTATTGCAAGTTAACTGTGGGAAGGTAAATCAGCCATTCTGAAGAGATATATTTTTGATAAATCACAACTTTGTTTTTCGCTTTGTCACTGAAAACATACACGTCATACTTTGTAAATTAAACCAAATAATTACATTTAGTTTACAGGCTCTTGTGTTTTTCCTCTCAGTATTAAAACAAACAGAATGTAAATTAACTTTTCATATTTGATTCAGTATAAGTCGGCTGTAATAATCAAAACAATATGAACGTTGAAGCTCCTTCATGTGGCTGAAAGATGTACTGCAGATGTTAATGTTTTATAAAACTCTTTGAAGGTAATTTGACCCAAAAATAACATCTCCTGCTGTCCACCTGTGGGTTCTGACCCAGTCTTTGGGAAGGAAACTGTTCAATCTTATTTTTTTAGATATAAACGTTTTGTATCGAGGACCTTCCTTTCTTTCTCAGATTCTTTATTAATATTACACCAGTATTGTGAACTCTAAACGATGGTATATCTAAGATGTCCAAGTACACTAGTCTCTGAGTTAATAGACAGGAAACATACACAAGAACAAGAGCCAAACCATAAACCAACCATCTCTTCCATCAACTCCCATCCATCGCTCGTATATACCTAGATTCCTAAATTCATACGAGGTACATTCATCAATCAGTAGTGAAGAAAAATAATATCAATAGTAAAGTAAATAAATAATAGTAATAAAATTATTTAATTATGTCAAATGGCACTCTCAAGTTCTCAAGTACGATTAGTGGAGCATCGTGAAACACTTAATTCAAACTGGACAGAAACTAAATAAAACTCACCTAAACCATCGTTGCTCTTTCCAACAATCACCAAGTGTGCTTTGTTCGAACTCTACAGATTTTGATATGAAAATATGGCGACTCTACATAGTTAAAGGATCTGCTGGGGATCAAGAGCTTTCCAATGTGTTTATATTTATCAGATGAATTATATTTTTAAATCTTTAAAACATTCCAGGAACTGTCTTGTGGAGCCAGATTTGATTATGTTTGTTTATTTATTCACTGATGAAACAAATTTTTTTGGACTCCGCAGAAAATTATCTGTAAGGAAAATGAGGCGATCCTAAAGGACAACAGTCAACGCAGTAAGTGGGACGTTACTGGCCCGGGAGGACTGGATATGTCGGTGCCCTCCGTGTGCCTGATCGTACCACCTCCCAACCCGCTCGGCATCAGTCTGGCTAACAAGTAAGATGCAAAAGTGTTTGTTTTGGCTGCAAAGAAGAAGCTACAATTAAACCCCTTTGTCATGAAGTTAAGGTTTAAATGTTGCCTCTGTGCTATCCAAAGGAACGAGCAGTACTACGAGGCCATCTTGTCAATCTGGAATCAGCTGTACATCAATGTTAAGAGTCTCATCGCCTGGCAGTACTGCCTCATGGATATCAAGAAAATCAACTCCCTCACCGTGACCATGGTGAGTGAGCGCTGTTGTCTTCCAACTATCCAACAGAATAGAAAGTTTCCAAACAGATACATAAAGTATTACCATTAGTATTTTTAAATGAAGTGCATTTACCTACCTTTTAGTTTTTGACGTTGTTTAGATGCAAGTCAAAGTTTGTGTGTCTGTGTTCAGCTGGCCCGCATGCGCCCCGATGAATACCGCCAACTTATCAAGAACCTGGAGACTCACTATGAGGAGTTCAGGCTGACCAGCCACGGCTCCCAGATGTTTGCTGACGAGGACAAGAGGAGCATTGAGAACCAGTTCACCGGAGCCCAGACCCACTATGAGCAGATAGTGGTGCAGCTGCCTACTTACAGTCAGTATTATAAAATCCCTGCAAGATAACACTTTGAACAGATAAAAAATGTACGATTAACTTGAGATTAATCGCAATTCACTATGGACAATCATGCAATTAATGATGATTAAATATTTTAGTCAATTGACAGTCCTATTAATATTGTGATTTTTATTTTTATAATAAAAACATCATCATCATTGAACATTAGTTGAAGCTTATGGCAGCAAAAGAAAAAAGGACAGTGCTCCTCAGAATATAATAGATTTTTGGTAACTACTTTTTTGGGTTATTGAACTAATAATAGAGAATCCAATTATTTTGTAAGTCTTGGTCAGTTAAGACCAATTTCATCATGTGTTATTTGCTAGGGTAATATAAATGTATGTAAATGAAATTCATTTATATTTATTTATCACCTTTACCACCAGTGTTGCCCAATTCCTACATCTACATATATTTTTATTGACCAAAAATGTTTAGATACTTGAATGTCTGCAGCTACATTAAATATAAAAAAAAAATGCTATTGTTAAGAAGCCCTAAAAAATCCATCAAAAATGCACAATAACAAATCTTGTGTCTACTCCCAGTTGCTCAACAGGAACAAATAGAAGTACAGCAAGCAGCTGAACAGCAACACCAACAGCAGCTGATCCTATTACAGCAGCAGCAACAACAAGCTGCCGCCGAAGCCGAGGCCAGGAGGCTCGAAGAGGAGGCCAGGAGGCGTGAAGAGGAGGCCAGGTGGCGCGCAGAGGAGGCCAGGAGGCGTGAGGAGGAGGCCAGGAGGCTCGAAGAGGAGGCCAGGAGGCTCGAAGAAGAAAGACGAAGAGCGGAGGTGAAAAAAGCAAAGAAAACGGAAGTGAAGGTGGTGAAGAAGGTGAAGATGCTCACTTCTTCTGCCCCTCCTGCCTCCTCCTCATCATCCCGCAGCTTATCTGAGCTGCATGCGCTCAGACTCAGGCTGGAGGCCGCCGAGGGCACGCTGAGTCAGCACGTTCACATCTGCCTCGGAGACGACTGGATGCACGACTGCGGCCTCAAGATCTCCGAGTTAGAGGTAGACACAAATACTCACAAATACAAGGAAAACAGACACACATGCATTATTAACACTAATCTTATTGGAAATACCTTTTCATTGCAGTAATGGTATTTGTGTGTATGTTTCCATGCAGACGCTGCTGCGTGATGTCAACTTGATGCATGACGAGTACTTGCGTTTGAGGGAGCGTATCTCGAAGGAGCTGGAGGGCATGAATGATTCAGATAAAGCCCAGTTCCTCCGCAGCGAGATTGAAGTCATCAACCAAAGGCTTGGTAGTCTGGAGAGCAGCTCATCAGCTTACTTGGATCGGTAAGTCTACACAAAAAAACAGCTGTTTTTAAGCTTTGATTATTCATAAAGTCTCATTGAGATCAAATACTCATTAGCAAGAATGACCCCAGAGTAAAGGGGACCTATTATGCTTTTGTGCATTTTCCCTTGCCTTTAGTGTGTTTTATGGTTTTTTGTGCATGTTAAAGGTCAGCAAAGCTACAAAGTCTACGCCAGAGGGAGTCACTCCCCCCACAGAAACTGTCCCGCCTTTTCTTTAGTAACTGATGTCACTAAGTAACACATTTGCATAATACCTGTCTAGCGGCTAATTTGGCACACCTTCAAACAAAGCTGGTTAGAGTGGAGCTGGAGCAAAGAGTGTGGTTCAGTTGATCAATCACAACAATGGTCCAGCTGACCAATCAGAGCAGACTGGGCTTTTTGGGAGGGCGGGGCAGAAGCTCAGACAGTGTTTCAGTCAGAGGGTGATAAAGGTGCTGCAGCACAGCTGGTATGAGAGAAGTAAAGTGTATTTTGAACATTAAAGCATGTAAACATTTTTTCGTAAAAAACAAAAGTACCGTATTTTTCACACTATAAGGCGCACCGGATTATAAGGCACATTAAGCAAAACAAAATGGTAAAGAAAAGAAAGATAAGTCAAACTTTATCCAAATCATTTAATAGCTCAATAACTTCAATAACTCTCAACATTTTTCAGTTGTAACACATGAAATACAAAACAATACATTCACTTTTCAGTTCATTCCTCTTTCACAAATCCATCAAATCCTTCATCATCAGTGTCTGAGTTAAACAGTTGGGCGATTTCGGCATCAAGCACGCCCGAATCCCTCACGTCATTATCCGGCAATCCGTCCAGCGGTGGGGCTTCGTAGCCTTCCAAATTCGTAATAAAACATTGTGACAGATTTTTGAGCGCCCTGTACCACATAAAATTGGTTCGAGGTCAGTAAGCACAACCTGAATTAATACATAAGGTGCGCCGGATTATAAGGCGCACTGTTGATTTTTGAGAAAATTGAAGGATTTCAAGTGTGCCTTATAGTGCAAAAAATATGGTATGTACCTGAAAATTAGCATAATTGGTCCCCTTTAAATTTCATATACACAAGATCACAAATAAGATGACCATAGATCAAAACTGTCTCCTCCAGCAGAGGTTCTTATGTTACTTAGTGTATTAACAGTCGCGTCTTTTTTTTCCCACACATTACTAACCCAGCAAATGTAAATGAAGCTACTCTGACATTTTGATGTCTCACATCTTCAACAAAATAAATGTATTCTATCATCATTTCTTCCTCTCTATCAGGCTGAAGGCTCTAAGGGATATGCTGGAGAGTGTGGCACAAGCTGAAGACCTAGTGAAAGTTCACGAAGCGAGATTAACGGAGAAAGAGACCACCTCTCTGTCTCCCAGTGAAGTGGAGGAATACCTGCTGACCCTGAAGGTATCTCATAAAACATTTCCATACAAAATGTTTCTTTCACTTCTTACACTGTGTTTGAGCTCCTGCCCCGCCGTCCCAAAAAGCCTAGGATGCTCTGATTGGTCAGCAGGCCCACACTATTGTGATTTAACCAAACTCTGTGGACCTCGCTCCAGCTCACAGGGGGTCCACAGTGGCATTTTTTTTTATCGCAATGTGTCACCTTGCTTCCTAGCACTGGATGCCTGATGACATGTCACTAGACACAAGGCACTCCTGGCAGTCCTGGTACAAGGTACCTGATTGGACGAGTGCTTTCACTCATGGGTTGCTGTTTGTTTGTATCAGGGAAATAGATATGTGTTTCTGAAACATTTTTTGCAAGAAATGCAGCCATGCAGTTGCCGAATGTGTCTTCATTTTGGATCGACAACAGTTAGTTTAACACACATAGACAATAAATGGGAAGTGTAGAAATGATGGAGGCTTTGGACATGTACTATAACTGGCTTTGTTTATGGGTGTGCCAAACTAAGCACTAGGCAGGTGTTATGCTAATGTGTTACTTGTTGACATCACCATGTTGCGGAAGAGAAGGCGGGATTTCAAGCAAGGCGTTTCAGGCAGAGTTTCTGTGGGGGAGACTAACTCCCTTTGGCTTAGACTTTGGGCTATGTAATGTTGCATACCTTTTACATGCACAAAAACTATATAACACACTAAAGGAAAAAACACAAAAGCATACTAAGTCCCCTTTAAAAACATCTTGATAACTGGTCAGAGACGTCACATTTGACTGGTGTTTCTTGTGTGTTGCTGATGTGTAGAGTGTTAAAGCAGATCTGGATCTGAAGAAGGATATTCTGACCAACATGGAGGTGGAGCTAGCCAAGGCCAACCACTGGAGCGGCCAGGTGGGCGGGCCCTTCCAGAGGTGTGACATGATGCTGTCCAAATACGCTGAGCAGGTGGTTCTGCTGTCAGACCGCTGGAGACGACTCCTAGGGCAGATTGAAACCAGGTATATCCCCCCTCTCTGTCATATCTATTTTATGCCAAAGACCCATGTTCAACCCTTGTTTCCCAACAATTAGCTCTTACAAACCAGCAGTGTGTCACATCGTTGTCTACTGTGTGGTCAGCGAGTTCATCACTCGTCCAACCCAATTAACTGATACTTTGATTACACGTATGGATTTGAGGCCCAAAGGTGTCACAAATGACTGTTGCTTTTAAATTTAACACTGATTTGAGTCCCATAAGGCTCAGGCATTGAATGGTTGAATGTATGGTGTTTGTTTTATTTAGTGAAACGTCAAAATTAAGGTAAGAGGAAACAACCTCATGTTGAACATTTCTGTTACTGACATTCACAGCTTCTTCTTTGCAGTCGCTAGGGCTAGGCGATGTGGAGAAACTCAAATATCATTATATTTTTTTTACCAAATATCTCTATAGATGTTGTGATAATATTGTAGGGTTGACCATATTACTGCCCTCAGCTCAGGACAACCCTTTTACACATTCTGTTTCAGAGTTTTGTGTAAAGCAATCTCTTTGTCTTTCTCTCTTTATCTCACATTAATCAATAGTTATCTGAAGTTTCTACTAAAAAACATGCCGACGATATGTTGCTATATATTTTGAATTTGTTCTCTGTCTTGCTCAGAATCCAGGATTTGCAGGTGTACCGGCCTCAGCTGGAGCACTACAAGCAAACCAGCACCTCCCTTATTGACTGGATTGATGCCACACAGAAAAAACAAGACGCCCTGCAGGCCACCAAGATAGAGAGCATTCAAACACTGTTGGACCAGATTAACAACCAGAAGGTTTCCTGCTCACCACTTCTTTGCTATTGATTCATTTGCTTACTGCACAGAGGCTCTAAGTCATCTGTTGTCTTTATGTTATTGTCTTGTCAAGGCCCTGAACTCAGAAATCAAAGCGAGGAGGGAGACAGTAGAGAGTGTGCTGAAGGACAATGAGGCCTGTGTGAATTGTATCAAGGTAAGGAGGCATGCATATACAGTACACAGGCTTCAAACTCATCAAAGTAATTAATTTCATGATTGTTTATTTTACAGGACTATGAAACGGACCTGGCCTCTTACGCCTCTGGTTTAGAGACTTTGCTCAACATCCCCATCAAAAGGACAATGCTGAAGTCGCCGTCGATGGATCTGAATCTGGAAGTAATAAAACCAAACTGGAAAAGTTGTCTCTCATTAAAATACTGAAGCACCTTTTGGCATATGGTGACCCACTAGTATCTGAAAATGTTTTCCCTTTTATTCTTGTATGTTAAAGAAGGGGATCAGTGACATTTCTATGAATCAGTGAAGTTATATTAATCCTTGAGTTTGTCTTGTCTTTGTCTCAGGCAACACAACTACAAACCCGTTACATGGAGTTGCTCACACATTCTGGTGACTACTACAAATTCCTGGGAGAGCTGCTTAAAAACATGGAGGAGCTCAAGGTACTAATGTTGTATTTTGCAGGTCTTTGAATATTTGTGCTTGCTTTATATTTTTTAATTACATTTTGTTTGTGTTGTCTTACTGAATATTTTTGCTTTCTGCATTTTTTTATTTGTTCGTGTTTAGCTTCTATCATCATCCTGCCAAGTGTCAATGGAAAAAATGTAATATTTGATAATGCATGATAATGATGCAAGTTAATGTCCGTTGTCCCTGATGGTTGAATTGAGCTAACCTAAATTAGATTAAGTTAGTTTTGAGTTACACTGAGTTATGTTAAGGTAACATATTTTAGCGCTGATAATTCAGCCTTTTTTAAAAAGTATTAAAGCTGCACTAATGAACATTTTTATATTAATGATGGAAAGCACCGAGAACATGGACTTTTTTTTTTTTTTACCTAATTCCACTGTTCTTCTCAGCTCTTGAGTACACGGTTCTTTCCAATGATTTGGTTTTACAATCCACAACATTACTTTGTTGTTATCATTTACATCATCCCAGTTGGCAGCTGTTTCAGCATCTCTGGTAAACCCACTGTACACTACATTTCCTTAGGTTTTCTAGTTTCATATGATACCAGCATCTTCACTTTAGCTTTAAAACTGAGCCTGCTACAACCTTAAAAATCACAAGTTGTAGTCGTTAATGCATTAAAGAAATGAATGGCATTGAAACAAATTTGTGTTAAGGTGTTATTGCTTCAACATTGACAGCCCTAGTAAAGAGACAAATGTTTTGTAACACTATATCAACCAATCAGTAATGCTGGTTTAAAGAAACTATTGATATTCTTTGGATGTTGGATGATTCCATGAATCAGTTTGAATCAATCATCCAGGAACACTGTGGTGAAGAGTTTTTGTATTTGATTATTAAAGTTCTTAAAACTACCTCTGTATTCATTTTGGCTTTGTCTTGCTTTCAGATTCGTAATACCAGGATTGACCTGTTAGAGGAAGAACTTCGCCTGCTGAGGGAGGGCATGCAAGACCGTGATGCCAAGAACAAATCTCTGGAAGAGGCTGTCGCCCGCTACCAGCTGGAGTTGTCTAACTCGCAGAACGAGCTGCTGTCGATGGAGGAAGTGAAGCAAACTGCTGCGTTGCAGTGCAGTGCCACCAAGGACAGCCTAGACAGCACTCAGAGCCAGCTGGCAGACCTCAACGATGAGGTGACACGCCTCAACTACTTGCTTGAGGAGGAGAAGAGGAAGAGGAGGCTGGCAGAGGAGCGCTACACTACGCAGCAGGAGGAGTACGAGTTGGTGCTGAGGAAGAGGCAGAAGGAGCTGGAGACGGTCAGCTGGGCCAAGATGGAGGTGGAGAAGAGTGGGACAAGCAAGGATCACGAGATTGAACAGCTGCGGCGGCAGCTGGCTGAGGAGGCAGCGAGGATCAAGGAGCTACAGAAGGAGATGTCAAAGGTAAGGAGCCAATGCAGTATGGAGATCAATAACTTAAAGCTCAGCTACGAATCCCAGATCCACATCAGCCGCACAGACATGCAGAGGCTGGCAGCCCAGAGGGAGGAGGATACCGTTGACCTCCAGCTGCGGTATGACAAGATGGAAGCAGACAGGAGGAATCTGGAGGAGGAGCTCAGGAAGCTCAGGATGTCTCTGAGCCAGGCTGAGGAACAAAGCAATAGGGCAGAAGAAGAAGCTCACAGCCAGCGTGCTGTCATCGCAGAGGAAGGGCGTAGGAGGAGAGAACTGGAGAGCCAGGTGGAGGTGCTGATGAGGCAGAGAGACGAGGAAAGCAGCCACTATGCAGAGGAGCTGGCTGAAGTCATGAAGAGACTGCAGGAGAAGAGTGACGAGCTGACCTACATAACACACAGCCTGGAGGAGGAGACCCGCAGGAGGAGAACTATAGAGGAAGGGCAGGGTGTGTTTGAACAGACTTTGGCCCAGCTGCAGGTGAAGCTTACCAGTTCATCAGTGGCTGCAACCCAGCTGGGGGAGTGCGAGGCAGAGCTTCAGAAGATACGTATGGAGCTTGAGAGGGAGGGCAAGGAGCGAAGCAGAGTAGAGCAGAACATGAGCAGGTTGCAGAGTCGCATGAAGGACCTTCAGGCTGTGAGAGATGGGCTGGAGAGCCAAGTGGAGAATCTGAGGAGGGCTAACCAAGACGAAGTATCCAGAAGAAGGCAGGTAGAAACAGAGCTGGAAAACACCACCAAGGCCATGACAGAGTACATCAGCACCCTTAGCACTCTACGCCAGAGCCAAGAGGATGCCAGCATGTCAGAAAAGAGAGGTGAAGAACAGCGTCTTAGGTTGCAGGAGGAGCTGGAGCGAAGCCTGAGACAAAACAAGACCTCTGCAGAGCGCGTGACACAGCTGAGTGCCGAGCTGAAAGCCCTGCAGCAGCAGCTGCTCCAGGAGCAGGCCAGAGGCAAAGAGGCAAACCTCAAGAATGAGGGACTTTACAGAACGATAGAGGAGAAGAGTAAGGCCCTGAGTGAGAGCTCTGTTGAGCTTCAAAGGCTGAAGGAGAAGACAGAAAGCCAGAACAAAGAGAGGCTGAAGCTGGTGGATGACCTAAGGGCAGCACGACTTGATAAAGAGGAACTCCTGAGATCCAAACAGGGAAGCGATGATGAGCTCTCCTCTCAGATTACTGCCCTGCAGCTGCAGCTTCAGGCTAGTGAGCGCAGCAATGTAGATTACCGCAACCTGGCCTCAGAGCTCTCCTCGGAGAGGGAGAAACTCAAGCTGGAGACTGAGAAAATACAAAAGCAGGCCACTGAGGTACATGGATGTTTGGCACTCAGTCCTGGACTGCTCTCGTCTTTCCAAATCAGAGTCCTACTTTGGATCAGTCAAGTAGCGAGTGGTGTCTGTAGCCAAAATTTTGCTTGCATGCTGGAACACCTCTAGATACCCTGTAGATGCCTCCCACTTGGAAACTCTGATTTGAACACATATGCCTGTATGTGTTTGAATAAAGTTGCATGTAAATCACTTGCATGCAAACATGATCTGTGCCTTTCTGCCTGTCGACCTCCCCAACCAACTGTCCCCCTGCCCACACTGTGCAAAGATGTGCGGTCTGCATGCTTTTTTGCCTCCTTCTTTTGCCCAGAGTGATCAACACCTTCAGTGACAGTATTACCGCCGGTCTAATTTAGTTTGATTGTTGTTTACCATATTACTGTGCATCTTGATGTTGATCTTAATGAAACATTTTGCAAACTTGTAAAAACAGCACTGGTATACATGTAAAATATCCAAAAAAAATTACAGTATTTGAGGCACCTCTCTTGCAATTTCAGAACAAGCAGTGAAGATTGGCACCAATTTATTGTCATTATGTATTTGTGCTGTTTAACAAATTTACAGAATGTAGACAGTAACTAGACCAATATGTACAAAGTAATAGTTTAAATTGGCCTGCTGATGTTTGTGTTTTGTGTTGCTGTAAACAATGTAGTGTCGATGTAGCTTGTCTTCATGATTGGGAATTTTTATTTAAATTACTTTTTGAAATTGTGTTTTTACTACCAGTAGATACTAGATTCTACTGGATTTTTTAAAAAATGACTGCTGTAAAGCCATTACTTACATACTTTTACTTCCCAGTCTTGTAAGACATTTTCTTGTTTTGGTATTTTTTTCTGAAAGGAATTAGTTCGCGTAATATATTGATAATTTAGCAAAGCAAATTATATTCTGCCAGAATGCACACAGACTTGCTATTCATGTGATTTGGCTTTTTTATAATAAATTCCAGCTTTTGGTATATTCAATTGTTATATATTTAACACTGCCATTTTTGGTTTAGTCTATTTTGCCATATTTTAAATGAATACAGTTGCACGTCAAAAAAGACACAAACTACAGCAAAAACAGAAACATTCAATTTGCGACATCACTTCTCACAGCTTGTTTCTTAATTTAGCTGCCAAAATCCCTGACCTGGAAAACAATGAATAGAGCAAGTTTGTGTGCTTTCCTCTTTGATAATATTAAAGTTTACTATTAAGGTTTACTAGCATTGGTAGAAATTTAGTTGCATTATGTAGTAGCATGAACATTTCTAATAGCGTCCTTGATTGTATGCTTGTATACCGAGGTGTAAAATGCAGAAAAGAAATGTATGTAAATTTATCAGTGTGTTTCTAAGTGGACTAACCTTTTGTCTCTCTGCTCTTTCTCTCCTTTTTCCCCTCAATTTTTCTGCAGACAACTGCCATGATGCAATCCATTCAGTCCCAGTACAGTGAGATTGTGAATGAGAGAGATGCTCTTTTGCTGAAGCTGCAATTGTCAGATAAGGACAAAGATCAATACCAAAGGCTAGAGGACGAACTCAGTCGCATTAAATTGTCCCAAGACTCCGAGCTACGCAGTCAGCAACGTCTACAGGAGGAGAACGAGAGGGTGAAGAGGGATTTAGGTTTCTGGAAGGACCAGTATGATAGTAAGCAGGTCCTGATCAAGCAGTATGAAACAGATAAGGAACGTCTGGAGAGGGAAAAGAACTCTCTGAAAAGTGAGATAGAGAGGCTGATGAGGGAACTGAGGGAGCTTGATGAGACATATAAAATCAGGCTGTCAGACATGCAGAAAGAACTGCGAGAGGTGGCTGTTGTCAGAAAAACCATGGAAACTGAGCTGACGAGAATTAGAGAGGCCCCAACCTTGGATGCCTCCACTTTGGTCTTTGATGGAGTCCGTAAGCCAGTCACAGCAAACCAGTTGCTTGACTGTGGTGTTTTGGACAAACCAACATTTAGCCAGCTTGTGAAGGGGCAGAAGACTGTGCCTGATGTCTCTGTCGATAAAAAAGTCAGTCTCAAAGGGACAGGGCCAATAGCCGGGGTGGTAATTGAAGGTCCGAAAGGTCCAGGGTCTTTTACAGGACCCCTCTGCAAAATGACTTTCACTGAAGCAAAGAAAGAGAATCTGCTACCACCAGATAGCGTTGACCTGCTACTGGATGCTCAGGCTGCCACAGGCCACATAATTGACCCCAGAACTAATCAGAAGTTAACAGTTGAAGAGGCATGTGATCAAGGTGTGGTTGACGAAGAGGACAGAGAGAGGTTGTTAGCAGCAGAAGCTGCAGCTGTGGGGTATTGTGATCCCAGCACAAACAAACCCCTTTCAGTATTTCAGGCTATGACAAAAGGACTGATTGACAAGAACACAACATTGCGTCTGCTACAAGCCCAGGAGTCTGTGGGGGGTATCCTAGATCCCGTACTCAGTGTGTTCCTTCCTAAAGACACTGCCATTGAGCGTAACCTAATTAATAACGACATATATTATGGTCTCAGTCAGAGGCCTGAGCTCTACCTGGATCCCGAAAGTGAGGATGGAGTAACCTATATGTCAATGAAGAGGAGATGTAAGGTAGAGCCACACACAGGCCTTCTGCTTCTTCCGATCACTGAGAGGGTAGACCCCTCCAAACTTGTCTTTGACGGTGTTCGGAAACCTGTCACAGCCAAGCAGCTCCTTGATTGTGGTGTCCTGGACAAGCCAACGTTTAAAGATCTAGAAAAGGGGAAGAAAAATGTCCCAGAGGTGTCTGTAGACAAAAATGTTAATCTAAAGGGGACTGGGCCTATTGCTGGGGTTGTAGCTGGCAGTCAAGGCAAAATGTCTTTGTCAGAGGCCAAGAAACAGGCACTCCTGCCTGAAGATATTGCAGATTTACTGCTGGAAGCCCAGGCTGCCACAGGTCACATCATTGACCCCAGAAACAATCAGAAGCTGACAGTAGACGAGGCTTGTGCCAGAGGAGTGGTGGACATTGGGGATCGAGACAGATTGTTGGAAGCTGAAGCTGCTGCTGTGGGATACAAGGATTTTAGTGCAGCCAAGCCTCTCTCAGTGTTTGAGGCCATGAAGAAGGGACTAATTGACAGGAACACTGGGCTACGCCTTCTGCAGGCCCAGGAGGCCGTGGGAGGTATTCTAGATCCCAATCTCAGTGTATTCCTCCCCAAAGGTACAGCTATTAAGCGCAATCTTTTGGATGAAAGCCTCCGTCAAGCTCTAAACAAGAGTCCTGAGTGTTACCGTGACCCAGAAACTGAGCGTGATGCCAGCTATGGAGCATTGAAGAAAAGATGCAAGACAGAGCCTCACACAGGTCTGCTACTTTTGCCAATCACTGAGAAGCTAGACCATTCCAAACTAATATTTGATGGTGTTCGTAAGCAAGTAACAGCACAGCAGTTGCTTGACTGTGGGGTCCTGGACAAACCAACATTTAACCAACTAGTGACGGGACAGAAAACTGTCCCACAGGTGTCTGTGGATAAGAAGGTCTTTCTAAAGGGGACAGGATCAATTTCTGGCGTGGCAGCTGGACCTTTAGGGAAAATGTCTTTATCGGAAGCCAAGAAACAGATGCTCATGCCTGCGGATAGTGCAGATTTGCTGCTGGATGCCCAGGCTGCCACAGGACATATCATTGACCCCACAACCAATCAGAAGCTAACAGTAGAGGAGGCATGTGCAAGAAGAGTGGTGGACAATAGGGATCGAGATAGACTCCTGGCAGCAGAAGCCGCTGCTGTGGGCTACCGGGATCCTAGCACAGCTAAGCCCCTTTCAGTGTGTGAGGCAATGGAGAAGGGATTAATTGACAAGAAGACTGGGCTACGCCTGCTGCAGGCCCAGGAGTCTGCCGGGGGCATTTTAGATCCCAATTTCAGTGTGTTCCTCCCCAAAGACATAGCTTTAAAGCGTAACCTTTTGAATGAGGACCTCCGTCAAGCTCTAAACCAGAGTCCTGAGTGCTACATAGACCCAGACACTGAGCGTGATGCCAGCTATGGGGCTTTAAAGAGGAGAAGTAAAACCGAGTCTCACACAGGCCTGATACTTCTGCCAATCAATGAGAGGAAAGACCCTTCCAAACTGATGTTTGATGGAATCCGCAAGCCAGTCTCAGCACAGGAGTTGTTTGAATGTGGAGTCCTTGACAAGCCAACATTTGACCAATTAGTGAAAGGGGAGAAAACTGTCCCAGCAGTGTCTATGGAAAAGACAGTCTATCTAAAGGGGACTGGACCCATTGCTGGGGTGGTAGTTGGACGTGAAGGAAAAATGTCTTTCACAGAAGCCAAGAAACGGATGCTACTGCCCCCAGATAGTGCAGATTTGCTTCTAGAAGCCCAGGCTGCCACAGGCCACATCTTTGATCCTGAAACTAATCAGAAGCTAACAGTAGAGGACGCATGTGCCAGAGGAGTGGTGGACATTAGGGATCGAGACAGATTATTGGCAGCAGAGGCTGCTGCTGTTGGCTTCAAGGATCCTAGCACAGCCAAGCCTCTTTCAGTGTTTGAGGCCATGAAGAAGGGACTAATTGACAGGAAGACTGGGCTACGCCTGCTGCAGGCCCAGGAGTCAGTGGGAGGTATTGTAGATCCCAATCTCAGTGTGTTCCTCCCCAAAGACACAGCTATAAAGCGCAGCCTCTTGGATGAGGAACTCTGTCATGCTCTAAACCAGAGTCCTGAGTGTTATGTTGACCCAAACACAGAGTATGATACCAGCTATGGGGCTTTAAAGAGGAAAAGTAAAACCGAGTCTCACACAGGCCTGATACTTCTGCCAATCAATGAGAGGAAAGACCCTTCCAAACTGATGTTTGATGGAATCCGCAAGCCAGTCTCAGCACAGGAGTTGTTTGAATGTGGAGTCCTTGACAAGCCAACATTTGACCAATTAGTGAAAGGGGAGAAAACTGTCCCAGCAGTATCTATGGAAAAGACAGTCTATCTAAAGGGGACTGGACCCATTGCTGGGGTGGTAGTTGGACGTGAAGGAAAAATGTCTTTCTCAGAAGCCAAGAAACGGATGCTCCTGCCCCCAGATAGTGCAGATTTGCTTCTAGAAGCCCAGGCTGCCACAGGCCACATCTTTGACCCTGAAGCTAATCAGAAGCTAACAGTAGAGGATGCATGTGCCAGAGGAGTGGTGGACATTAGGGATCGAGACAGATTATTGGTAGCAGAGGCTGCTGCTGTTGGCTTCAAGGATCCTAGCACAGCCAAGCCTCTCTCAGTGTTTGAGGCCATGAAGAAGGGACTAATTGACAGGAAGACTGGGCTACGCCTGCTGCAGGCCCAGGAGTCAGTGGGAGGTATTGTTGATCCGAAGCTCAGTGTGTTCCTCCCCAAAGACACAGCTATAAAGCGCAGCCTCTTGGATGAGGAACTCTGTCATGCTCTAAACCAGAGTCCTGAGTATTATGTTGACCCAAACACAGAGTATGATACCAGCTATGGGACTTTAAAGAGGAAAAGTAAAACCGAGTCTCACACAGGCCTGATACTTCTGCCAATCAATGAGAGGAAAGACCCTTCCAAACTGATGTTTGATGGAATCCGCAAGCCAGTCTCAGCACAAGAGTTGTTTGAATGTGGAGTCCTTGACAAGCCAACATTTGACCAATTAGTGAAAGGGGAGAAAACTGTCCCAGCAGTGTCTATGGAAAAGACGGTCTATCTAAAGGGGACTGGACCCATTGCTGGGGTGGTAGTTGGACGTGAAGGAAAAATGTCTTTCTCAGAAGCCAAGAAACGGATGCTCCTGGCCCCAGATAGTGCAGATCTTTTTCTAGATGCCCAGGCTGCCACAGGCCACATCCTCGACCCTGAAGCTAATCAGAAGCTAACAGTAGAGGATGCATGTGCCAGAGGAGTGGTGGACATTAGGGATCGAGACAGATTATTGGCAGCAGAGGCTGCTGCTGTTGGCTTCAAGGATCCTAGCACAGCCAAGCCTCTCTCAGTTTTTGAGGCCATGAAGAAGGGACTGATTGACAGGAAGACTGGGCTACGCCTGCTGCAGGCCCAGGAGTCAGTGGGAGGTATTGTTGATCCGAAGCTCAGTGTGTTCCTACCCAAAGACACAGCTATAAAGCACAACCTTTTGGATGAGGAACTCTGTTATGCTCTAAATCAGAGTCCTGAGTGTTACGTTGACCCAGACACCGAGCATGATACTAGCTATGGGACTTTAAAGAGGAGAAGTAAAACCGAGTCTCACACAGGCCTGATTCTTCTGCCAGTCACTGAGAGGAAAGACCCTTCCAAACTGATGTTTGATGGAATTCGCAAGCCAGTCTCAGCACTGCAGTTGTTTGAATGTGGAGTCCTTGACAAGCCAACATTTAATCAGCTAGTGAAAGGGGAAACAAGTGTTCCAGTCGTGTCTATGGAAAAGATGGTCTATCTAAAGGGGACTGGACCCATTGCTGGGGTTGTAGCTGGACGTGAAGGTAAAATGTCTTTCTCAGAAGCCAAGAAACAGATGCTCCTGCCCTTAGATAGTGCATATTTGCTTCTAGAAGCCCAGGCTGCCACAGGCTATATCATTGACCCTAAAACCAATCAGAAGCTGACAGTAGAGGAGGCATGTGCCAGAGGAGTGGTGGACATTAGGGATCGAGACAGATTGTTGGTGGCAGAGGCTGCTGCTGTGGGTTTCAAGGATCCTCGCAGAGCAAAGCCTCTCTCAGTGTTTGAGGCCATGAAGATGGGACTGATTGACAGGAAGACTGGGCTACGCCTGCTGCAGGCCCAGGAATCTGTGGGAGGTATTGTAGATCCCAATCTTAGTGTGTTCCTTCCAAAAGATACAGCTATAAAGCGCAACCTTTTGGATGAGGACCTCCGTCGTGCTCTAAACCAAGGTCCTGCTTGTTATCTTGACCCAGAAACTGAACATGATGCCAGCTATGGGGCTTTGCAGGAAAGATGCAAGACAGAGCCTCAAGCAAGCCTGAAACTTTTGCCAGTGTCTGAGAAGTTTGATCCCTCCAAACTACTTTTTGATGGTGTCCGTAAGACTGTCACAGCACAACAGTTACTTGATTGTGGGGTCCTGGATAAACCAACATTTAACAAACTGATGAAGGGAGAGAAAACAGTCCCAGAGGTGTCTGTGGATAAGAAGGTCTTTCTGAAGGGGACAGGGTCAATTGCTGGTGTTGCAGCTGGACCTTTAGGGAAAATGTCTTTTACAGAAGCCAAGAAACAGAAAATGATGTCCTCGAACAGTGCTGACATGCTACTGGAAGCTCAGGCAGCCACTGGCAACATCATTGACCCTAGAACTGATGAGAAACTGACTGTAAAGGAAGCTTGTGCCAGAGGAGTAGTGGATAAGGAGGATGAATCAAAGTTGTTTGCAGCTGAAGCTGCTGCTATCGGTTACAGAGACCCAAATACAGGCAAGCTCCTGTCAGCGGGCCAGGCCATGAAGAAGGGATTGATTGACAAGGACACAGCCCTGCGTATACTTCAGGCTCAAGAGTCTGCAGGGGGTATATTAGACCCCGCCCTTGGTGTATTCCTACCTAAAGACATTGCTTTGGATAGGGATCTCATAGATGAGGACTTATATCGGGGCCTGAATCAGTATCCTGAGTGTTATTTGGACCCAGACACCCAACAAACAACAACCTATGTGTCTCTGAAGAAAAAATGCAAAGCAGATCCAAGAACAGGTCTTTTGCTTCTCCCTGAACCTAAAAAGCCTTTAACTGTCCAGGGGCTTAGGGGCCAGGTGCCAGTCACAGATCTAGTGGATGCAAACCTATTAGACCGGTCAGATGTGGACCAACTGAGAGAGGGCAGACTGACAAGCCAAGACATTGAGGAACGCCTGCGCTCCTACCTGAGAGGTTCCACTTGCATAGCAGGAGTTTATGATGAGGCCAGTGATAAGGTGATGCCCATCTATCAAGCCATGAAAGATGGACTCTTGCGACCTGGGACCACACTGGAACTGCTTGAGGCCCAGGCTGCATCAGGTTTTATAGTTGATCCTGTCAACAACCATTACCTGACGGTTAGTGATGCCTACAATAAAAGACTGTTTGGGCCAGAGTTTAAGGACAATCTGCTATCAGCAGAGAGGGCTGTGACTGGTTACAAACTGCCTGGTACAGACAAGATTATTTCCCTCTTTCAGGCCATAGAGAGAGGTCTAGTTGAGAAAGGTCATGGCATCCGTCTACTTGAGGCTCAGATTGCCAGTGGTGGTATCATTGATCCTGAACACAGCCATCGCATTGATGTGAACGTAGCTTACAAGAGAGGTTATTTTGATGAACAAATGAACAAGGTCCTGAGTGATCAGAATGTTGATACTAAGGGTTTCTTTGACCCCAACACAGAGGAAAACCTAACTTATCTGGAGCTTAAGAAACGCTGTATCACAGATAAGAAGACTGGCCTCATCCTGTTGCCTATCATTGACAAGAAAAATCAAGAGTCGACTTTGAAGAACACTCGGAGAAAGAGGAGAGTGGTAATTGTAGACCCAGAGACTAATAAAGAGATGACAGTACGTGAAGCATATGGCAAGGGGTATATTGACTACGACACCTTTGTGGAGCTGTCCGAGCAGGAGTGTGAATGGGAAGAGATCACCATCACTGCCCCAGATGGTTCCACCCGGTTTGTTATCATTGACAGGAAGACTGGAAAACAGTATGATATTAACGAGCTGCTTGAAATGCGAGCAATTGACCAATCAGATGTAGAAAATTACCGATCACATACCATCACCCTTACTCAATTTGCAGATATTATTAGCAACAAGACTAAATATGGATCATCATCATTACCATCAGCATCAACGTCAAGATCTTCAGCAGCCGGAGGTACATCTTCAGTGACATCTTCATCAACTTTAAGAACATCGCCAGCCTCAGTTACATCGTCAGTGACATCATCATTGTCATCATCAGTCCTGTCAACCACAACAAGAACTTCCACTGTCACAGAGCGCAGCACTTCAGCTACTGTAAGTCGAGACTCAACTGACTCCCGTAGGAATATATCCGGCATATCTATCACTCTGGCCTCTCCTGTTGAAACAGTGAGTGAACAGGAGCCTGTGGGTGCCATCTTTGACACAGACTCTATCGAGAAGATATCCATCACAGAGGCTCTAAATCGTGATCTGGTGGATTCCATCACTGCCCAGAGACTGCTGGAGGCTCAGGCTTGCACTGGAGGAATAATCAATCCCACAAATGGCCATAGGCTCAGCATCCAAGAGGCCACCCGCCTGGGCATAATAACTGATGACATGGCCCCAAAGCTCAAGCCTGCTCAGAAAGCCTTCTTTGGATTTGAGGATGTAAAAAACAAGAAGAAGCTGTCTGTTGCTCAGGCCATGAAGGAGATGTGGCTGCCATATGAGGCAGGCCAGAGGTTCCTGGAGTTCCAGTATGTAACAGGGGGGCTTTATGACCCAGAAATGGGCTGTAGAAGAACCGTGGATGAGGCTGTGAAAATGGACTGGCTGGATCTGAGAGCAGGCCAGAAGCTCCAAGACGTCCGACACCACACAAAGAACTTGACGTGCCCTAAGAGCAAACTTAAGATCTCTTACAAGGAGGCTCTGGATAATTGTCTGGTGGAGGAAAGCAGTGGGTTGAAAATGCTCCAGGCATCATCTATGTCTTCCAGAGGGATCAGCAGTCCTTACAATGTGTCCTCTGCCCCAGGGTCCGCCACTGGCTCCAGGAGTGGCTCACGGCGAAGCTCCCGCAGGAGCAGTTTGGACCTTGGATCCCCGTCCTCCTCATCAGCTTATCACCACAGTCTTACTACCTTGACCAGCTTCTCCTCCACATCCAAATAAATCAAGAAAATGTCCTGCACATTCATGTTCTTTTCTTGCAAATTAATCATTTTAAAAGTATACTGATCATTCAGAGAAGAACTTGTGTGTGTTGTATATGAGAAAAAAAGATAATGTTCTTTAACTTTTTGCATAGTTTTAGATTTTTGCTTTGGTGTTGCTATACTTTTAAACTGCTGTAGTTCAATGATCGTGAAAACGAACACTACCAAGATATTTTTGTTAAAATGGACTAAAGTATTAATGGCAGCCGTCTTATGGTGTTTGGAGTGAAAGTAATATGGATGTTAATATAATTGTTGGTGTCCCCAAAATAGTCTTGATGAAATGATATGCCATATTCTTGCATACCCAAATATATTTTTCAAAATCTTAATGAAATGTAATTTCTTTTTAAGCTTTGCATTGGTCACAGAAGGGTGCTGTTTACATTTATTTGTCATCTGAAATACATGTTTTGTGAGGGGTGGGATACAAGGTTTGGTTACATATATTGGTTTAACTATTTGTTTTTTACAGAATAAGTTAACTGTTGGTTTTTTGCTCTTTAGTGCTTCTGGTTTTGTAACAGTTTCTCAGTATCTCAAAATAAAAGCGATGGAATCTTTTGCTCATCATGGCTTCTTATTCATAGTCAGTTTTCATGCAACACTTTTGGTAGCTACATCAGAATCAGATTTATTACCCAGTAGGTTTCCACCCATGGTTTTGTTGTGCAAGAGAAATTCTAAATAAAAGCACTTCAGAGTGAAGGAACATAAATATAGAAAAATGTACAGTACAAATTTTGAAAAAAAAAGAAATATATATTTGTATATATTTATATATAATAGTCACAGCATAAAGTATAACCTCAGTTTGTAGGTGGTTGAAGGGAACCTTAATTCTGCTACAGAATATATGTAAAATGGTACTAATAAATTATAAATCTCTCAGCATATACTGTACATTAACATATGGTTGGAACAATTTCAGTTTGCATTCCTTAATGTGTTTTACTGACTTGCTATGAACTTTTTTTTTTGCTTTTCCCACTGAGCAATATTTCTTTGAGAGCACATAACTGAGTAGACTAGACTAGACTCTGAACAAGTTTTAAGTTCTAACTGTGTGTTTGTATTACAAAGAGTCCCAAAGTTAAAACTGAGGTTTAATAATGTCCTATGAGATCCTCCTCAGAATAAAGTGGGAGATTGATGCCATGGGGGATATAACACCAGAATAAAATAAACACCATTTGCCCTTTACTGTAGATAGGTCACTAGAAAAACATCTCAGGGGTAGTATTTTTTTGCTGAGTTGGTTTTCTACTGATACTATAGGCAGTATCAAATAATAAACATACATTTACATAGAAGTGTGCCACTATATGTAAATAAGCAACTGAAAATAGGCCACACTTTTGTATTTTTTTTGCATCTACTTTTTACAGTATAGCCATTTGTATGTACTTTTTCATTTGACAGTGCTAACCACAATTTGTCTCAAAGTAAGAAAACGGATCAGTGATGAATTAGCAGTTTACACAGGAAAAATGCTTGCAATATTTTTAGCAAAGCGGTAGATATAGGATACAAGACCACTGAGAGCAATCATTTGTTCAGACTCAAGCCCATCACTAGCTAGTTTACAATACAGTCATTCAGACAGCAGACCAGGCATTTTGATAAAAATACAACAAACATCACACAGGATTCAAATGTAATATTCTTATGGATACCAGGGTATATTGGCATCAAAGGAAATTAAATGGCACGTATGGTTGTAAAGGAGCTCACAAAAAATAATTACACTGATTTGGCAGATAGATTCAGCAAAACAGAAATCGAGAGCATTATTAAGCAGAAATTGAAAGAAAGGTGCAAAAGCAATAGGAGGAAAATAGGAAAGGACAATGATTTGATGGTTGGAAGGAAAGTGGGAGAAATTAGGTGTGTATAGGAAGGAACAGTAGCGATGGGACAATAATTTTAAGACTTAAATTTGGACACACTGGGCTAAACAGAACACTATTCAAAAGAGTAACCTACATATACACTCCACACTCCAGACCAACTGGTGGCGGTATGCAACAAATGGATGTTTGCCAACTGAAATAAATATCGACGAAGAAGAAGTTAAGCCTTTGCTACCCGGAAATGTTTCGGTAACATCCGGTATCAGCCATATACAGTGGTTAACATTAGCATGTAGCTCGTAGCTAGCAGACCGAAGCGTAAAATGTTTGGAAATGTGCTATTTGTCAGCAGCACTACGGAAATGTCCACCTAGATGTCCGTTAACCCGGTGGTCTTGCCGTTAATGTTGGAGTCATAGACGCGTCGTACTCGTGCTGGCTAACGTTAACGTTAGCTCGTTGGCTGAAGTTATGAAGTTAGCTAACTAGCTTAAAGCTAACGCTCGTCAGTCTAAGTGCAGTACACCTGTACAAGGTAGGAGTACTAATTTAATCCAACTAATATTTACCAGTCCGTTCTGCTAACGTGCCTGTGTTGTTGTAATACGCTTAAATGAAATGCATTACCCTGCCCCTGTCAGCCTCACTCAGCTTTTGGGCGATGAAGGATTTGTTAGAAATGCTGTTTTGGGACATGCTTTTCTCCCCAAATTAGCTGGCTGAATATCCGTCACTGTAACGTTAATGTTGTGTGTTACATGCTGTAAATAGTAAGTTAGTAAAAATACCCTTTTCACAAGTAAAAGTCCTGCATTTAAAATCTAAGTAAAAGTAACTTAGGTCAGTATAATCTTGTGAGTGTACTTAGAGTATTAAAAGTAAAATTAAATTGTGTGCATTTACTTTTAATAATTTGAGTACATTTTCCTGATGTATATATTAGGAATATATGTTAGCTATTAGCTGTATCATTAGATAATTACGACTCCTGCATGAATTCAAAAGCAGGATTTTAGTGTTGATTTATATGTATTATAGATAGGGCTGAAGGATTTTGAAAAAGATGTAATGGGATTATTTAGACTATTATTGCAAATGCAATATGATTTGTAGTATTGGATGGGATGAATATGTTTTACCTAATTATTCTCATTGTCATTGTAACCATATTTACTATGACTGTGGTCTGATTTTTGTGGGGATCTGTATCAAACAAAGATGTTTTCTTACGTCTGTAGAGGACAACTCTGCAGCAAGACAGCATTAATTTAAAATAGTATTTTGAAACATTTTGCATTCAACAAATATTTTGCACCTGCAATTTGAAAATTGCAGTCGGCTCATATCGTGATGTTGCTTAAATTTTGATTAATTGTGAAGCCTTTATTTTAAAGTGCTACAACTAAAGATGAGTGTTATTATGGATTAAACTGCTGATTGAGTTCTGGATTAAACACTAGATTTTTTGGTTCGTAAAACTTCTGAAAATGGTGAGAAATGCTCATCACAATTACCCAGAATCCAAAGTGGCAGAATCAGTGGCCAGAATGCAAGATTAAGAAAGAAAGAAAGAAAGAAAGATTTTCCTTTATTAGTCCCACAGTGGGGAAATTCAGTTTTACACTCTGTTGTTCACACAGTACATATACATGTCAATGGAGAGATGTCAGAGTGAGGGGGCTGCTCCTGACAAGCGCCCAGAGCAGTTGGGGATTTGGTGCCTTGCTCAGGGGCACCTCGGCAGTGCCCAAGAGGTAAACTGGCACCTCTCCAGCAACCAGTTGGTCTTGGTCCATGGGGGACTTGAACTGGTGACCTCCGCGTCCTAACCCAAGTCCTTACGGACTGAGCTACTGCCGTCCCCATTATTATTATTATTATTGTTATTATCATTATTAGAAATGATTTATAATTATTAAAACAATCAAAAGGAAAAAGCAGTAAATTAAGTAAGAATCTCAAATTTGTACTTGGTTACATTCCACCACTGGCTCGCAATATAATGAAAAGTAATAACAGATTAAGTGTATTGTGGTCTTCTTTTCGTCTAGGTAGGCTTTTTGCCTCTGTGTGCCACAGATGTTTGGGATGCACTGATCCGACTTTTTCAGTCCCAATACTGATACCTGGGCTTTGGGAATCGGCCGATATCGGTCTGATTTATGAGATGAGATTAATAAAATGAGATTAATAAGATGTATGCCTTACTGGGGAAGTGACTAGGATCATTCTTCATGTCTAATACATCATCAGGTCTGACTCAAACATCACGTTCCTAACTGTGTAAAATTAATTAAATAAATAAATACATCGATATAAGGTTGCTTAATTGTTATTTATTATTAGAATAATAAATTGTACGACAGCAACTTGGAAAAGCATTCTTTAAAGTTAACAGGATTTACAATCCAGGTTTAAACCTTTTTAATGCAGCTACAAATTGCTTAAAACTTACACAGGAATTTAAATTCCAGTATATAATGTTAATAGTATATAAATATAGAATCAAATTAAATAGATCAGCCTCATTGTTGCCACCGTATCAGTGACAGTATCGGCCTAATATCTGATCTGTTATCGGTAGCTAATGTCACGTAAAACTACATATTAAAGGTTTTTGTAAATGTTGTGTAGGTGTCACAGACCAGCCAGGTATGGCTGACGACCCTCAGAGAAATTTCCGTTCTGCATATTATGAGAAAGTGGGCTTCAGAGGAGTGGAGGAGAAGAAATCTCTGGAAATACTGCTTAAAGATAATCCTCTGGGTAGGTAACTGTTCACATTTACAAAAGTTTCTGTCTTAACAGGGGTTACACAGATGGAATTGGTTTAGGGACAGCAGGACAGCATTGGGGTTGTTACATGAGCATGTGCCATCAGACATGTTAATAGGACTCGTAATACAGCCAGTACATTCATCAGCTATCAATAAGACATTGCAGCAGATTGTACCAGGGTAAATTGCACCCACCACAGATTGTTATTCCAATCAACAGTTTGAACATTATTTCTCATTTGTTTTGTGGTTGAGTTTTGGTGGCTATTTGTCAGTTTTTGTGTTGTTAACAATGTTTTCTCTGGACAGCAGATCTGGAAAAGCTGAGCACCTTCAGTCAGAGGTTCCCCCTCCCCTCAATGTACAGGATCCATGTGTGGAAGGTATTGTTGGGTAAGACACACACACTTATACACACTAATGGCTTGCACATCCAAAACTGCATGTAAAAGAATCAAATATGATCTGTGTGCATAAGCAGACAATGGCAAACAAACAAACGCTCCTGTTCCTGCAGGAATCCTTCCTCCCCACAGTGACTCTCACGCTCTGGTGGGAGGCTACAGAAAAGAGCAGTATCAGGACATCCTGGAGGCTCTGGAGGTGATGAGATACATCAACTCTTCCACACCCTACACCCACATCTACCTGCGCATGTTCCAGCTGGAGAGCCAGGTGCTCCCACGTTGCTCCGAGATCTCAGCACCAGTAAGATGAAGCACACCCAGAGTCATGTAGTCATGTAGTCATGTTTGAGACTGATAAAGCATCAGAAACACATCGTATGATTCATGGTGAAAAGTTAAATGTTTTGCTCAACCATCCATGCAGGGTTTGATATGATAGCTGTGTTTTAGATGCTCAGCTGAGGGTCTAATACAGAACTAATTAGAGAAGAAAGTCGGAGTGTTGTGATGAAGTTGTTATACCGATGCAACCCAAATGGGAGGTTGTAGGACCAGAAATGTGCATGAACATAGGTGTAGAGGATTGTGTGTTGATGTGTGTTCTATGGCTTCAGATCTGTTTCTGTATGTTTCCTGGTTTCCCTCTCTTCAAATGCATGTGAATATTTCATAACATAGTCTGTTTTTAGGAGCTGACTATAATGTGAGCATAGTCTGATTGTTTTTATCTGTTTGTAAGTTAATGGCACTGGTACCAGCAAATGATTAACGTCTCTTTTACATGACAAGACATGCCTCATACAATGGTTTGACAAATTTACTGCAATTAATGAATGTTTAAGCAGCCCACGAAGATTTTGAGTTAAAAAGGTTTTCATTGTGAATTCATGATTAGAGAATCCAGTAGCCTGAGTGGAAAGTGAAGCATGTGATGTTAACATTCATATTAGGACCATTTACAATATTCACCATGTAAACACTTTGTGTTTCAGTTGCACATCAGTCATCTGCTAAATAGATACACTGTAGATTGTGGACCATAATTAAACAGGGAAAACACACAGACTAACTTTTGGCAATTAGTCCACATCAAACTATGTTTCGGGAATATGGAGGACAGAATCTTCCAGAATCAAATATGAATAAATAAATGACTCGATAAATAAACATAAATTCATAAAATGTAAATTGATTTTTTTGTCTTATTGAGCATCTTCATATATTTATCTATGTATTAATTTCATTATTTATTTTCTTATTTTCCCTTTCCCTTTTATGAATTTATTGCAAAAATATTTATTTAATTTTGCATTTATCATTTTATTTATTCCATATTTATTTTTAAATGTATGTATTTATGCATTTTAAAAAATTTATTTCTGCATGATTTCCCTTTGTATTTCTCCCATCTCCAAACATTTATTTGTGTTGTTTTCTTTACACATCTCTTTTTACATTTCTTTATGAATTTCTGTCTCATTATTCAAATGAGGGATCTGTCACTCATCTTGTGTCATCATAGGGTCAGAGTGCGTGAGTATATGATAGCTGGTTAGCTAATGGTGTCTGCTTCTGCTTATCGGCTCCAGTCTTCAATTCCACCTCCATACGGTGGCTCATCGGCCTGCCACTACTCCCCCCGTCATTGCCTCATACCTGTACAGGTGTGCAGATAAACCAAGGCCGATGACTCCAGAAATGCGCCACGCAGCGACAACAGCACCCTTACATCAGACATGCTACAGAGTCTGTTCTCTCCATCGTAGGCTCGGTGTCACGCAGAGCGCCCGGCGGTCCAGCATGTGCCACCGATCCGGGCTCGAGCAGAGTCTCCATTGTCAGGGTGCAGTTGTCGCTGAGAGGGGCAGTGTCCAGATCAAGCTTACTGTCATGCAGCCTGACCCCATGATGACTCAAGTTTAGTTTAGTCATTTGCATAATAAGGCAGAAATGGAAAAAGAAATGCGTAAAAAAAGGGGAACAGGGTGAAATGCAAAGGGACAATTAATACATACATTTAAAATATAAATTTAAAGATTAATTAAGATAGGTACATAAATACATTTAAAAAATAAATAACTAAGGGGATTAATATAAGGTAAATAAAGAGGCAAATTAAAAAAATCAATTTCTGTACATTTAATTACATATTTCTTTATTTATTGACTCATTTATTTATTTATGTATTCATTTTGAGTTTGGCAGGTTCCATTCTTGATAGTGCAAGAGCTGTGTCGTGTTTTGCATTTGAAACTATGTATTTGCTTTAAAAGTGTCGTACAAGTACTTAAATTTGTTTGACTCTCTTTTTGTTAGTTTTCTTTTTTGATTAAAGTCTAAACTACAAGTTTATTTTTAAATAATGTAAATCTCTTAAACTTTGATGGCACTGTGCCCATATATATAATTTCAAGTATTACAAAAATTGGCAATCAAATCAAATAATTTATTAAGATATGAGACACACTACAGCTCATGTTTTTAATGCGATTTTTGAGACAGGTACGTTAGGTGAATGTTATGATGGATACCACTCACACCACACTTCAGGTTGTTAGTACTTGAATTTCCCTTTGCTTCCTTTATTCTTGGTGCTATAATGTATGATATAACTGTGTTGTTGTTTTCTTTTCAGGATGAAGAGAACGAGGACTTCCCCTCCATCAGTCGAGCCATGGAGGAGATTGTAGATGATCCTGTCGACTGTTATTGGCTGATCAAGTGTTTCGTCAATCAGTTCCACACAAAGTTTGGAGACTCTGTGCCTCATCTTGTAAGTGTTACATTCAGCTGAAGGGAAAAAAAAAAACCTTCATTCATTAGTCAAAATGTTGGTTCAAAGCAAATCGAGCTAAATGTTTGTTATTGACCTTAAAAACTGTAGCTTCCTTCATCACATCTGTCATCTGGAGATGTTACATTCCTCTCTCTCTCTCTCTCTCTCTCTCTCTCTCTCTCTCTCTCTATATATATATATATATATATATATATATATATATATATATATATATATATATATATATATATATATATATATATATATATATATATATATATTATTGTTCATATACACACTGTATATGCACACACTAACCTTGTAAGGATGTGATATGGTCTGCTTTACACTTTGTAAAACATTACTAGACTCTCCACTAGCCCTTTCCCGATCGGTACTGCGCTTACTCATCAGCTGCTTCCATCACTGATTTCGGATGCAGCGATTGTTTTGTTTTCCGGAGCTGATGATGGAAGTAGCTATTGAGTGAAACGTCTCGCTTCAGTTTCATCTCTGTTGAGAGTTGAACATGCTCAGTAAGATCAGTACAGATCAGGAAGGATGTAGCGAGTAGCGATTTGACGGTTAGGAAATTTAAACTTGTGACAACACTGGTGTTACGGGATACACGGGACGCTTAATATATGTAGAGTGCTTATTTTGATCTTTGCCGACGGGTGGCTGTGTCTGGCCTCTCTGGTCCAGCTTTCGCTGCATGGCTGCAGGTTTCCACCCTACACCAGCTGTGGCCACTCCGCATGACCATGACCTCATTAGTGTTATGGTTCCTTTATAGCGCTGGGTTTAAATCTGATATTGCCAAATAGGTGTGTTTGCTTTTCGCTTCACGGCATCTTATCTGTCAACTCTCTGCTACTCTGAACTGAGAGTCTGTATGGAGCAGATGCATTCACTGTAAGTTGTAGCGTCCGTCGTCCAACTATCTATTGATAACATAGCATTCATATGCCAAAATGAACAAAATGTGTTTTATTTCTGTAACAAAAAGCAAAGTGATGGTGGGGACGTAATGTGTTCGGTGTGTGCCCAACCACCATGTTACAGCGACAAGCCTAGTAACAAGTGACACATGTTCCTGTGTAGAATAAATGAGCTGATAAGTGATATGATAACATGATATTGGATCAGCGCATATACTTGCATACCCCTTGTCGATACCCGATCCAGCCTTTTAGACTTTACCTGCGGTATCTCTGATAATGGCATTGCTATAACTCTAGTGGATGAATTCAAACAAACAAAGCTTTCAGAGAAATCCCAGTATGTGTATGTACCAAAATTAAATCTGTATTGATCATGGATTTTAAAAAGCCCAACATATATTGTGTTGCTGCTTCCCTGTGATCATATTATTTTCCAGGGCAACAGCAACAAAACCGGAAGCTGACAAGGGTTTTAAAATTATTGTTCATAGAATGAAACAAACAAAGCTCATAAGGTGTAAATTTAGTTTCTAAAATACCAGAATTAATATGACAGAGTTCTCATGACTCAGTTTGGTTAACATTGATGCGTCACTATGAATTAAGACTTTGACGTTTCCTTCTGTTCTGGTTTAGCCGAAGAGCCTGGAGTTTTATCTGAATCTAGAGGAACCTCGACTGCTGAACCATCTGAAGAACATCGGAGCGCTGGCTCAGCTGCCCTACAGCCTCTGGTTCAGACGCTGCTTCGCTGGCTGCCTGCCCGAATCCAGCCTGCAGAGGTCAGTTTACTGTTCACGGCACAAACCTGATCACTATATTGGCAAACTTTCACCAAGCCGACACACGGCAAGGATTCATACATCCCTTGTTTATCCTCAGCAGACTGAGATTTTCAAGAAGTTTCTTTAGATTTGATATTTATGTTGGCATTTTTGAAAGATCTTCGAACCACATTTCCAGTGGTGGAAGAAGTACTCAGATCTTGTACTTAAAGCAGCAGTAGGCAGATACATATACAAATATGATAAAAAAAAAAAAATACATTTTTATAACAAAGTGGTGCATGAGACAGGTAATCTGAAAAAATAATCATGTTCGTCTGTGTCTGCCGGTGCCCCTAATGGCATCTGCATGATTTCATAGACAGGTGGGAAGCAATAAATCAGAGCCGAGCTGAAGCCTGCCGTCTCTGAGCAGCTGTTAAATGTTAAATATTAAAAAATCTAGCCTGTAATGGGAAACTTTAGCCAATCACAGATCATTTCAGAGACAGAGCATTCTTATTGGCTGTTCATTCAAAAGGCAAACATCAGTCACTGAACTCTGGTCATACTAGGCAGCGCTGATCAAATATGAATAAAAAATGAATATATATATTCATTCTGTTATTGTAATGCCTATTTCTTGCCTTAAATGTCTACAGAAACATCTTGTAGTTACTGTTTAGTGGTAAAATGAGAGTTTGTGACCTGGCAGCCATGTTGAGATCAGTTGAGGAAATACCAAGCACCGCCCACCAGCCGGAGCAAACCTCATTTTACAGCTTAACAGTAACAAGATGTTCCTGAAAACATTTGAGGAGAGAAATAGTCATTACATTAACAGTATATTAATTCATATTTAATCAGTGCTGTCTAGTTTGACTGTCTGATCAGAGTTTGTGAGTGATTGACAGCTGCCTCTGGTGTATGAACAGCCAATGGGAACGCTTTCTCTCTGAAATGACCTTTGATTGGCCAAAGTCTCCTATCAGGGTTAGATTTTTTTTAAAGCCTGAAAACAGTTATTATGGATTTTTTTTCCCAATGATGCCAAAAACTTTCTTCCTACAGCAAGTTTAAAGCAGCAATACTGCTGTGTAAAAATAGTTACAAGTAAAATCCTGCATTCAAAATCTCGTATCAGCATCAAAATATACATAAAGTACCAAAAGTAAAAGTACCCATGCAGAATTGCCCATTTCAGAATAATATATATTATCGCAGTATTATTATTGATGCAGTAATGTGTACATCACATAAATATTGCAGCTCGTAAAGGGGGAGCTTTAATGTATAGATAGGTAGCTCAACCTATAACACACCATAAATTATTAGTTGATTTTATATTTTGCTTTAATCTAAATCTGTAAAGTAATTAAACTTTAAAATACATGTATTGGAGTAAAAAGTGCAATGCACTATTTGCCTCGTAGTATAGTTTAAGTAAAGTACCATGAACTGCAAATACTCAGGTAAAGTACAAGAACCTCACATTTTACTTTAGTAATTACTTGAGTAAATGTACTTAGTTACATTCCACCATTAAACATGTCTGCCTAAATCTGTGCTACTATTGTACACTAGTATCAGACTAAAGAAAACGTTGTCTCTCCAGATGGTCACTATGTCAGACAAAGAACGCATCACAGGTCTATTAATTTCATCCACGTTTCCTCACTTGCATCGTTTCTTTGTGTCCCTCCTGCCTGGAATGCACGAAGAGACGCAACGAAACAATGCAAGTGAGGAAACATTGATGCAATTTATGACTTGGGATGCAGCCTAAACGGTCTGGGAGCCTCCGAATCCTCGGTAAACCCCGACTAATCACAGCTTATGCAGGTCATAAAAGATGGCACCTGTGCTCTTATAGGTTAGTGTTGCGGTGCAGCGTCATTGAAAACAAAAAAACTTTATCACTACAGTGATAAAATTATGACTGTCATGATATTGTGTAGTCTCGTCCTGGTTTTATTGTGCATTCATGCACACAAAAGTTATTATGCAGTGCCTTATTGGGCACAAGAGCAATAAGAGACAAAGAAAACTATTTTGCAGCATACAACTGCTCATTCAAAGTAGGATGTTTAAATTTGTTGCTTAGCTTAAAATCAACAGATTGATTCAAGAGAAAGCCTCCGTTTTCATACGTCTGAAAGCACACTATGTTACGAGGGTACGTTGTTCTCTATCCGTCTTAAACCTGCTGTCGGCAAAATGTTTTGGCTTCATTGGGCAAAAATTCCATAATAACCTTTCAGCATATACTTCAAGTGTTCTGAGAGAGCGTTGCTATTGGCTGTTCATTCAGCGGAGGCAGCACTGATCAAATATGAATCAATGCTCTGTTACTGTAATGCCTATTTCTCTCCTTAAATGTTTTCAGAAACATCTTGTAGTTACTGTTTAACTGTAAAATGTAAACGTTTGCTCTGCTGGTGGGCGGTGCTTGGTATTTCCTCAGCTGATCTCAACATGGCTGCCGGGTCCCAAACTTTCTCATTTTACAGCTACAACAGTACTTACAACAGTAACTACACAATGTTTCTGAAAGCATTTGAGGAGAGAAATAGACATTATAGTAACATAATGTTTGTTCAATATTTGATTAGTGCTGCCTAGTTTGATCGAAGTGATTGACAGCTGGCTCTGATTGGCTGTTTTCCTCCGTCTGTGAAATCTTGGAGATGCCATTGGGAGCACCGCCACATGATTTCTTTCAGATTACCTGTCTCAGGCTCTACTGTCAGGTTATAGTGACTGTTTAATAAAAATAACATTTTATTATTTATTTATCATTTCTTCCCACTGCAGCTTTAAGCCTGTTTGTTCTACACAAATGACAAGACTTCTGTTACATCTTCAATTCATCACAGTGGTCAGATGAACTGAACCCTTTGGTTATTTTTAGGGTGTGGGACAAGGTGATCAGTGGCTCCTGTAAGATCCTGGTGTTTGTGGCCCTGGAGATTTTGCTCAGCTACAAGATCATGTTGATGGGATTCACCCGGCCTGAAGGCGTGGTCAAGTTTCTGTGCAATGTGAGTAAACAACATCGGAACAGTCAAAATGTTGTTGTCCACCAAACAGATGCATCCTTTGTCCTCACAGTAGGTGCCCTTGTAAAAACCTCACCATAACTTTTCCCTTCCAGATACCGCAAGAAAACACAGATGCCATTGTGACAAAAGCAATTGACTTGTGGCACAAGCATTGTGGCACTCCGATGCATGCTGTATAGCCACATGGGGCTACGCACACTCAATGCTGCTTTCCCAGGACGCACCAGGATTTGCTCTCAACTCCACTGAGAGACTAACAGACTGTGGCGTTCAGTGTCAGCGGGGATTCGTCCCTGCATGACTGAACCGGAAACTCATCATGGGCTACTTGCAGTAAGTCAGAGGACAATTTTCCCCAAAGAATATGATGAACTATGTGAATGCATGAACACTCAAAACAGCTCCTACACAGATTGGATGTATAAAATCTGTTTGGAAAAAGGCAAGGAAACATTAACTTATTTTTTTAATAAGTTTCTTTCTTTAAGAAACTGCATACATCATAGAAGACTCACAATAAATTAATACCCACATGCAGTTTTTCTGCTTTACAAAAAACATTTGAAAAGTGTCGCTTACTTTCTTTGCTATGTACAAGTCTTATAATTCTGAGAACATTTTTCTCTCAAAACATTTTAAAACCTACAAGAGACAGTAATATTACCGACGCTTGTACATACACACTCACTCAGACACAGTCATGACACACAACAGATCAACCAGTGCTCCCAATAATGTAGTTAAAAACTGCCAATTTGTGAACCTAATATGGACTGTAAACAATAGAAAAAACGAAAAGTAAGGTGGCTTGGGCTTCATATTCTGTACCACCAAAGGTTTGTCTCAGACAATAAAAAAAAATGAAATACAAAAAAAGTCTACTTTTTTGTAGTTCGGCTGAGAGTATGGCAACATTTTACTGCGTCTACAGATAATCTGTATCAAACAAAACAGGTTAATTTGGCAACGTTTAAATCCCTGTAAACAATACTGTAGGCACAGTGACACAGTGGGTTACTGAACTCTCAACAGCAGTCACTCTGGGATGCATTCAAGTTTGCAACTTCCACAGTAAGTTGAGTTGCTTTGGTTTAAAATGGGGATCTGAAGTCTGAAAAGTGTTGTGAGCTCTTGAATGCAGCCCAGAAACAGATGAACAAATGAGGAGAAAATCTGAAATTATTGCTCAGTTGATTGATGTGTATGTGTTAGGAGATCTTAATTTTTAACGTTACTGGCTTGCAGAGTATTTTGAGACTTAAGATTTTAGGTCATTTTGGCATAAGTTTCAGCTGCCATTTTGATTCCTCTGGCAAAATGAGAAAAGGGTCATTGAGATGTCATCTGTGGAATAAAACTGTGCCAACACAAGCACACCCCCAAGGAAAGTAACGTCCAGCTGAGAAAGGAGAGTGAAAACATGATGAAAGGCAAGAAAACAATCCCTGCTTTTAAAAAAAAAAGTTGAATCTTCACCTCCTGTTCCCATCCTTGAAATTGGCACAGATTCTGTTTGACTTAAAGCCTTGTTCAAAAGCGCTGCAAAGTAAACAAATGCCACCTCTTCATCTTAAAAAAATTAAAAGCTTTTGAATATCAAGAAGTCTGTAAAATCTCCATGACGCCGGTTGAGAGTTTAATCCGTTTGTACTTGTAAAAGGGTTTGCTCACGTTTCCCGTCAAGACCGCAGTACATGGGTTGTGTTCCTGTCCAGTCTGTCAGGTTGAAATCGACTCTGGAAAGGGAAGCAGTGTGAGGGCAGCAGCTAGCAGGCTGAACACTCCAGGCTCGGTGGGGGGAGTACAAAAGCCTGGCCAAGGTCTGGCCGATCCATCTTATGGCCGATGAAACCTGCAGGGAGAAACCGTGACAAGACAGTGACAGTGCTGTTGCGTGGTCTTTCTTTCCTCACTTTCATCCCATCGACTTCACTCCTGGTGGGTTTATTGCTCAGGACCCGAAGGGAAAACGGTCTTAAGTGTGAAGTTGTTTGGATCAGCGGTTCTGGGTCAATACTGGAGGCGGAGCAATCAGTCTGTTCACAACAGGCTTTTTTTTTTTTTTTTTTTTTTTTAAATGCACTATTACTTTTTCCAACAAGCTATGACACTTTTGCTACTCTTTTTTCAGACATACTATGACTTTCTTCAATGTACTACAGACTTTTTTCAACATACTATACTACGAATTTTTCTTCAACATACTACACTGACTACAGCGTACTATAGTGACTTTTTATTTTTTTTTCTGACATGCTGTACCATGACTATTTTTTTATTTTTTTCAACATACTATGACTTAAATTTTTTTTTAACATGCTATACTATGGCTTTTTTTTTTTAAACACTACATTATGACTTGTTTTCACGATGCTATGACAACTTTTCTTCAACTTGTATACCATAACTTTTTTCGATACTAACTTTTTTACTACGCTGCATTTTTTCGACATAGTATACAGGACTTTTTTTTAAAAACTTATTCAGTATGCTATAACTTTTTAAAAGGTTTTTGACATGCCATACTAGAACTTTTTTTCCATGTTCTATGCTATGACTTTATTTTTAGACATCTTATGTTATGGCTTTTTTCAACATACCAAGACTTTTTTTTTTCCACTTGCTATACTATAACTTTTTTCAACATACTTTTTCGACATAGTATACCATCACTTTTTTTATTTATTTATTCGGCATACTATACTATGATTGAATTTTTTTGACATGTAATACCATGACTTTTTTCATTTATTCGACATACTATACTATAACTTTTTAAAAATGTTTTAACATGCTGTACTTTCAGGGTTTTTTTTGACATAGTATACTATGACGTTTTTCGACTTGCTTTACTATAGCTTTTTTCAATACACTATACTATACATTTTTTTTGACATAAGATACCATCCCCCCCTTTTTTATTAATTGGACGTAGTATACTGACTTTTTTATTTATTCAACATGTTATACTATGACTTTTTTTTTTAGATCCTATGACTTTTCAACACTTACAACATACACTTACTTTTTTTTTCGACTTGCTATAACAACTTTTATACATACTATACATCTTTTTCGACATAGTATACGTAACTTTTTTAATTTATTCAACATACTGTACTATGACTTTTAAAATTTTTTTTTGACATACTGTAATTTTTTTGACATGTAATACCATGACTTTTTTAAAATTTATTTTTCATACTATACTATATAGTATAGTATACATTTTTTCGACATAGTATATCATGACTTTTTACATTTATTTTATACTATAATATGACTTATTTTTTTTGATACTATGAATTTTTAGATCCTATGATAGGACTTTTTTCAACATACTATACATTTTTTTTTGGCATAGATTGACGATGGATGGAGATTATCATGACATGAATTTATATGACATGCTATACTATGACTCATTTTTTTTCTACATGCAATACTATGACTCATTTTTTTCAACATGCAATACTATGACTCATTTTTTTTCGACATGCTGTACTATATTAATTTTATTTCGACATGCTATACAATGACTCATTTGTTTCAACATGCCATACTATGACTCGTTTTTAGATACGATGACTTTTTTCAACATACTATACTACGACTTTTTTAGACTTGCGATACTATAACTTTTTAGCACACCGTAATATACCTTTTTTTCGGCATAGTATATCATGACTTTTTTATGTATTTGACATACTATACTATGACTTTTTAAAGTTTTTTGACGTTTTTTACGACATTCTATACTATTACTTATTCTATTCTACATGCAAAACTATGACTCGTTTTTTTCGACATGCTATACTATGACTCATTTTTTTCAACACGCTATACTATGAATTGTTTATTTCAACATGCTATACTATGACTTTTTTTTTTTTTTTTCGGCATGCTATACTATGACTCGGGCTGCACGGTGGTGTAGTGGTTAGCGCTGTCGCCTCACAGCAAGAGGGTCGCAGGTTTGAATCCGGGCTTGGGACTCTTCTGTGTGGAGTTTGCATGTTCTCCCCGTGTAAGTGTGGGTTTTCTCGGGGTACTCCGGCTTCCTCCCACCATCCAAAGACATGCTGTTTAGGTTAATTGATGACTCTAAATTGCCCGTAGGTGTGAATGTGAGTGTGAATGGTTGTCTGTCTCTATGTGCCCTGCGATGGACTGGTGACCTGTCCAGGGTGAACGCCGCCTTCGCCCTATGCCAGCTGGGATCGGCTCCAGCCCCCCCGCGACCCCTAACGGGATAAGCGGTTGACGATAGATGGATGGATGGATGGATATACTATGACTCATTTTTTTCGACATGCTATACTATGACTTTTTATCAACATACAATTCTCAAATTTTTTGAATATACTATACTATGATTTATGTTTTTGACATACTATACTATGACTTTTTTCAACGTATTATTTTTTGCACTTTTTTTCCCGACATGCTATGCTATGACTTATTTTTATCTACATACTATACTATGACTTGTTTTCATCATGCTATACTGTGACTTTTGTTCCAACATGCTGTACTATGACTTTTTTCGACATACTATTTTTTTCACCACAGTATACCATGAGGTTTTTTTTATTTAGTCATATATTTCACCAGGACGGAGCTGCCATCCATGGAGGACCTTTGTACTGTGGTGACATGAAGAAAGCCTGCAACATAATCCAGGGACCCCAATCAAGTGAAAACTGCTCGAGTTTTAAGTTTAGGACATTTCTCTTCAAGAACAGTACATATTGTGGGGATGTTTGATACTTGAACTCTGATGCAAAAGCACTTTTATTAGTACAGCAAGCAATTCAAAAAGTAGCTAGGTATCAGGACAAAATACTATCACAGTATGTATGTTTGAATGTATGAATGTGATAACTGTTTTCGCTGTAGTTTGTGTATTTTGTTTATTTTGAGCTGCTGCACTGAGGCAAATTCTTATCCACTGAGTTGAGATGTTAATAAAATATTGTATTGTTTAACTGTATCATTTTTTATTTTTCACCTCTCATTATACAATTACTACATTACTGTTGCTGAAAAGTTTTTTTCAACATGCTATACCATGACTTTAATTTCTGACATGCTATATTATGACTTTCATTTTTTCAAAATACTATACTCCAATTTACTCTTTCGACAGACTATACTACGACTTTTCGACATATTATATTGTGACTTTTTTGACATACTATACTACGATTTATTTTTGACATGCTATACTATGACGTTTTTTGGAAAGGCTATGCCATTATGTATTTTTTCCGACATGCTATCCTATGACTTTTTTTTTTTTAAGACATGCTATACTATGACTTTTTTTAAGACATGCTATACTATGACTTTTTTTTTTTTCTTCTTTTTTCGACATGCTATACTATGACTTTTTTAAAGACATGCTATACTATGACTTATTTTTTTCTAAATACTATACTATGACTTATTTTTTTCTAAATACTATACTTGACTTATTTTTTTTCGACATGCTATACTATGACTCATTTTTTTCGACATGCTATACTATGACTTATATTTTTGTCGACATGCTATACTATGACTTTTTTTAAGACATGCTATACTATGACTTTTTTTTTAAGACATGCTATACTATGACATTTTTTTAAGACATGCTATACTATGACTCATTTTTTTCGACATGCTATACTATGACTTATATTTTTGTCGACATGCTATACTATGACTTTTTTTTATGACATGCTATACTATGATTTTTTTTTAAGACATGCTATACTATGATTTAGTTTTTTCGACATGCTATACTATGACTTATTTTTTAAGACATGCTATACTATGACTTATTTTTTAAGACATGCTATACTATGACTCATTTTTTTCGACATGCTATACTATGACTTATATTTTTGTCGACATGCTATACTATGACTTATTTTTTATGACATGCTATACTATGACTTTTTTTAAGAGATGCTATACTATGATTTAGTTTTTTCGACATGCTAGACTATGACTTATTTTTTTAAGACATGCTATACTATGACTTATTTTTTCTAAATACTATACTATGACTTATTTTTTACGAAATGCTATACGATGACTTATTTTTTCTAAATACTATACTATGACTTATTTTTTTCTAAATACTATACTATGACTCATTTTTTTCGACATGCTATACTATGACTTATTTTTTACGAAATGCTATACTATGACTCATTTTTTTCGACATGCTATATTATGACTTTTTTTTCGACATGCTATACTATGACTTATTTTTTCTAAATACTATACTATTACTTATTTTTTTCTAAATACTATACCATGACTCATTTTTTTCGACATGCTATACTATGACTTATTTTTTACGAAATGCTATACTATGACTTATTTTTTCTAAATACTATACTATGACTTATTTTTTTCTAAATACTATACTATGACTCATTTTTTTCGACAGGCTATACTATAACTTATTTTTTTAAACATGCTATACGATCACTTATATTTTTTTCCGTCATGCTATACTATGACTTATATTCTTTTTCGACATGCTATACTATGACTTATATTCTTTTTCGACATGCTATACTATGACTTACAACATTTTTTACGACATTTTTTACAACCTGTGACTGCAGTGTTACCAACTTGGCAACTTTGTTGCTATATTTAGCAAGTTTTCAGACCCGTCTAGAGACAAATCTCATCTTTTTCTGGTCATTTGACACTTTTAGAGACTCTGACATGAAAGCATGTCATCCTTACTCTTCTCAACGAGCAGCGAGTGCTGCCGTGGACCCTTCCACAGGGAGGCTGGCGGTAAAGCTGTGTGCTTAGTTTGCAAAAAACATGGTTGTATTCAAAGAATACAACTTGAACCATCACTTTGAGACAAAACATGCAGAAAAATGCAGAAACTGGAGATGAGAAGGAGAGGATAGCTGAGGGCTGCTAGCTATAGCTAAGATACTAACGCAATAAGGACTTTTTACAAAGCTGCATGCAACCAAAGAAGGAAATATAAGTGTGTATATATGTTAAGTTAATTATTAAATGTAAGTGTTAATGTTGAGTTAAATGTTGAGTTCAAAGACTCCTGTATAAAATGTCATTTTCTTAATATGCTGTTTGGAGTGATTTTCAGTACAATAAATGCTCAAAAATAAGTGTATATTAAGTTTGTTCTGTTTTTCAACATACTATACTTTCTTTTTTTTCTGACATACTATACTATACTTATTTTTTCATCTATACTGTACTATTTTTTTTACATACTATCCTCTGACTTTTCAAAAAAAATTTCGACATACTTTATTATGACTTTTTTTGGATCTATTTTTTTTATGACTTTTTAAATTTTTTTCGACACCTTACTAGAAAATGGGTTTTTTCAAAATGGTATACTATGACTTTTTTATTTTTTCAAAATACTATCCTGTGACTTGTATTCAACATACTATAGTATGACTTCATTTTTTCGACATGCTATACTATGACTTATTTTTTCAACATCGTATACTATGATTACGTTTTTCTTCACTTTTTAGACATACTATGACCTTCTTTTTTCGACAAACTATTTATACACACATATTTATATATATATACACAAATATATACATAAAAATACTATACTATGACTCATTTTTTTCACCATGCTATACTATGACTTTTTTATGACATGATATACTATGACTTATTTTTTTCGACATGCTATACTATGACTTATTTTTTCGATATGCTATACTATGACTTATTTTTTTCTGACATGCTATACTATGTCTTATTTTTCCTAAATGCTATACCATGACTTCATTATTTTCGACATGCAGATATACAATTGCTTATTTATTTTGTCATGTTATACTATGATTTATTTTTTTTTTTCGGCATGCTATACTATGACTTTTTTTTTTACAAAATGCTATACTATAACTTATTTTTTCTAAATACTATACTATGACTTATTTTTTTACGACATGCTATACTATGACTTTTTTTTTCACCATGCTATACTATGACTTATTTTTTTATGACATGCTATACTATGACTTATTTTTTTCGACATACTACACTATGACATTTTTTGAAAATACTATGCTATGATTCTTTTTTCCGACATGCTATCCTATGACTTGTTTTTTTCAACATGCTATACTATGACTTATTTTTTCAACATACTATACTATGTCTTATTTTTTTCGAAATGCTATACTATGACTCATTTTTTTCGACATGCTATACTATGGCTTATTTATTTTGTCATGTTATACTATGACTTATTTTTTTCGACATGCTATGCTATGACTTATTTTTTCCAACATGCTATCCTATGACTTATTTTTCTAAATACTATACTATGACTCATTTTTTTCGACATGCTATACTATTGCTTATTTATTTTGTCATGTTATACTATGACTTATTTTTTCCAACATGCTATGCTATGACTTATTTTTATCACCATGCTATACTATGACTTATTTTTTTCAACATGCTAAACTATGACTTATTTTTTTGTCGACATGCTATACTATGACTTTTTTTGACATGCTATACTATGACCTTTTTTTCTAAATACTATACTATGACTTATTTTTTCTAAATACTATACTATGACTTATTTTTATCGACATGCTATACTATGACCTTTTTTTCTAAATACTATACTATGACTTATTTTTTTCTTAATACTATACTGTGACTTATTTTTTTCGACATGCTATACTATGACTTTTTTTTTACGAAATGCTATACTATGACTTATTTTTTCTAAATACTATACTATGACTTTTTTTTCTAAATACTATACCATGACTCATTTTTTTCGACATGCTATACTATGACGTTTTTTTCGACATGCTATACTATAACTTATTTTTTTCGACATGCTATACTATGACTTATTTTTTTCGACATGCTATACTATGACTTATTTTTTATGACATGCTATACTATGACTTATTTTTTACAAAATGCTATACTATGACTTATTTTTTCACCATGCTATACTATGACTTATTTTTTTGACATGCTATACTATGACTTTTTTTTTCTAAATACTATACTATGACTTATTTTTTTCTTAATACTATACTGTGACTTATTTTTTTCGACATGCTATACTATGACGTTTTTTTTTTTACGAAATGCTATACTATGACTTATTTTTTCTAAATACTATACTATGACTTTTTTTCTAAATACTATACCATGACTCATTTTTTTTCGACATGCTATACTATAACTTATTTTTTTCGACATGCTATACTATGACTTTTTTTTTCGACATGCTATACTATAACTTATTTTTTTCGACATGCTATACTATGACTTTTTTTTTTTCGACATGCTATATTATGTTTTTGGAAATGCTATGACGTGATGTATTTTTTTCGACATGCTATACTATGACTTTTTTTTTTCGACATGCTATACTATGACTTTTTTATGACATGCTATACTATGACTTATTTTTTTTACGAAATGCTAAACTATGACTTATTTTTTCACCATGCTATACTATGACTTTTTTTGACATGCTATACTATGACTTTTTTTTCTAAATACTATACTATGACTTTTTTCTAAATACTATACCATGACATTTTTTTCGACATGCTATACTATAACTTATTTTTTTCGACATGCTACACTATGACTTATTTTTTTCTTAATACTATACCATGACTCATTTTTTTCGACATGCTATACTATGACTTTTTTTTCGACATGCTATACTATAACTTATGTTTTTCGACATGCTATACTATGACTTATTTTTTTCGACATGCTATACTATGACTTTTTTATGACATGCTATACTATGACTTTTTTATGACATGCTATACTATGACTTCTTTTTCACGAAATGGTATACTATGACTTATTTTTTACAAAATGCTATACTATGACTTATTTTTTAGAAAATGCTATACTATGACTTATTTTTTTTACGAAATGCTAAACTATGACTTATTTTTTCACCATGCTATACTATGACTTATTTTTTTCGACATGCTATACTATGACTTATTTTTTGACATGCTATACTATGACTTTTTTTTCGACATGCTATACTATAACTTATTTTTTTCGACATGCTATACTATGACTTTTTTTTTTTCGACATGCTATACTATGTTTTTGGAAATGCTATGACGTGATGTATTTTTTTCGACATGCTATACTATGACTTTTTTTTTCGACATGCTATACTATGACTTTTATGACATGCTATACTATGACTTATTTTTTACGAAATGGCATACTGTGACTTATTTTTTAGAAAATGCTATGCTATGACTTATTGTTTCACCATGCTATACTATGACTTTTTTTTTATGACATGCTATACTCGACTTATTTTTTCAACATGCTATACTATGACTTATTTTTTTCAACATGCTATACTATGACTTATATTTTTGTCGCCATGCTATACTATGACTTTTTTTATGACATGCTATACTATGACTTTTTTTAAGACATGCTATACTATGACTTCTTTTTTTCGACATGCTATACCATGATTTATTTTTTACGAAATGCTATACTATGACTTATTTTTTCTAAATACTATACTATGACTTATTTTTTTTCTAAATACTATACTATGACTCATTTTTTCGACACGCTATACTATGGCTTATTTTTTCAACATGCTATACAATGGCATATTTTTTTCGACATGCTATACTATGACTTATTTTTTTCGACATGCTATACTATGACTTTTTTAAAGACATGCTATACTATAGCTTATTTTTTCAACATGCTATCCTATGACTTATTTTTATCAACATGCTATACTATGACTTATTTTTTTCAACATGCTAAACTATGACTTATTTTTTTGTCGACATGCTATGCTATGACTTAGTTTTTTCGACATGCTATACTATGACTTTTTTTTAGACATGCTATACTATGACTTATTTTTTTTCGACATGCTATACTATGACTTAGTTTTTTCGACATGCTATACTATGACTTTTTTTAAGACATGCTATACTATGACTTTTTTAAAGACATGCTATACTATGACTTCTTTTTTTTTCGACGTGCTATACTATGACTTTTTTAAAGACATGCTATACTATGACTTTTTTTTCTAAATACTATACTATGACTTATTTTTTCTAAATACTATACTATGACTTATTTTTTCTAAATGCTATACTATGACTTATTTTTATCGACATGCTATACTATGACCTTTTTTTCTAAATACTATACTATGACTTATTTTTTTCTTAATACTATACTGTGACTTATTTTTTTCGACATGCTATACTATGACTTTTTTTTACGAAATGCTATACTATGACTTATTTTTTGTAAATACTATACTATGACTTTTTTTCTAAATACTATACCATGACTCATTTTTTTTTCGACATGCTATACTATGACTTTTTTTTTCGACATGCTATACTATAACTTATTTTTTTTCGACATGCTATACTATGACTTATTTTTTTCGACATGCTATACTATGACTTTTTTATGACATGCTATACTATGACTTTTTTTTCAGGAAATGGAATATTTTAATTTTTTTTTACATGCTATACTATGACTTTTTTTTACGAAATGGTATACTATGACTAATTTTTTTAGAAAATGCTATACTATGACTTATTTTTTTTACGAAATGCTACACTATGACTTATTTTTTTCTAAATACTATAGTATGACTTATTTTTTTCTAAATGCTATACTATGACTCATTTTTTTGACATGCTATACTATGATTTTTTTCGACATGCTATACTATAGCTTATTTTTTCGAAATGCTATACAATGGCATATTTTTTTGACATGCTATACTATGACTTATTTTTTTCAACATGCTAAACTATGACTTATTTTTTTGTCGACATGCTATACTATGATTTAGTTTTTTAAAGACATGCTATACTATGACTTTTTTTAAAGACATGCTATACTATGACTTTTTTTTTCGACATGCTATACTATGACTTTTTTTAAAGACATGCTATACTATGACTTTTTTTTCTAAATACTATACTATGACTTATTTTTTCTAAATACTATACTATGACTTATTTTTATCGACATGCTATACTATGACTTTTTTTGACATGCTATACTATGACCTTTTTTTCTAAATACTATACTATGACTTATTTTTTTCTTAATGCTATACTGTGACTTATTTTTTTTTTCGAAATGCTATACTATGACTTATTTTTTGTAAATACTATACTATGACTTTTTTCTAAATGCTATACTATGACTTATTTTTTTCTAAATACTATACTATGACTTATTTTTTTCTAAATACTATACTATGACTCATTTTTTTCGACATGCTATACTATGACTTTTTTTTCGACATGCTATACTATGATTTATTTTTTTCGACATGCTATACTATGACTTTTTTTATGACATGCTATACTATGACTTATTTTTTTCGAAATGCTATACTATGACTTAGTTTTTTTCGAAATGCTATACCATGACTTTTTTAAGACATGCTATACTATGACTTTTTTAAAGACATGCTATACTATGACTTATTTTTTTCGACATGCTATACTATGACTTTTTTAAAGACATGCTATACTATGACTTTTTTTTTCTAAATACTATACTATGACTTATTTTTTCTAAATACTATACTATGGCTTATTTTTTTCGACATGCTATACTATAACCTTTTTTCTAAATACTATACTATGACTTATTTTTTCTTAATACTATACTGTGACTTATTTTTTTCGACATGCTATACTATGACTTTTTTTTACGAAATGCTATACTATGACTTATTTTTTGTAAATACTATACTATGATTTTTTTCTAAATGCTATACTATGACTCTTTTTTTTTCGACATGCTATACTATGACTTTTTTTCGACATGCTATACTATAACTTATTTTTTTCGACATGCTATACTATGACTTATTTTTTTCGACATGCTATACTATGACTTTTTTATGACATGCTATACTATGACTTCTTTTTCACGAAATGGTATACTATGACTTTTTTTTACAAAATGCTATACTATGACTTATTTTTTACGAAATGGTATACTATGACTTATTTTTTTAGAAAATGCTATACTATGACTTATTTTTTTTACGAAATGCTACACTATGACTTATTTTTTCACCATGCTATACTATGACTTTTTTTTTATGACATGCTATACTACGACTTATTTTCCACATACTATACTATGACTGTTTTTGGAAATGCTATGACATAATGTATTTTTTCCGACATGCTATCCTATGACTTATTTTTTCAACATGCTATACTATGACTTATTTTTTTCAACATGCTATACTATGACTTATATTTTTGTCGCCATGCTATACTATGACTTTTTTTATGACATGCTATACTATGACTTTTTTTAAGACATGCTATACTATGACTTCTTTTTTTCGACATGCTATACTATGACTTTTTTAAAGACATGCTATACTATGACTTCTTTTTTAAATCTTACTATGACTTATTTTTTCTATGCTATACTATGATTTATTTTTTTCGAAATGCTATACTATGACTTATTTTTTCTAAATACTATACTATGACTTATTTTTTTCTTAATACTATACCATGACTCATTTTTTTCGACATGCTATACTATGACTTATTTTTATCGACATGCTATACTATGGCTTTTTTTTTCTACATGCTATGCTATGACTTATTTTTTTCGACATGCTATGCTATGGCTTAGTTTTTTCGACATGCTATACTATGACTTATTTTTTTCTAAGTGCTATACTATGACTCATTTTTTTTCAACATACTATACTATTACATATTTTTTTCGACATACTATACGATGACTTATTTTTTTCTACATGCTATAATATGATTTATTTTTTTTAACACGCTATACTAGGACTTTATTTTTCTGCATGCTATAGTATGACTTATTTTTTTCTGACATGCTATACTATGACCGATTTTTCTGAAATGCTATACTATGACTCATTTTTGATTTTTCGACATGCTATACTATGACTTTTTTTTTTGACATGCTATACTATGACTTATTTTTTTCAACATGCTATACTATGACATTTTTTTATGACATGCTATGCTATGACTTATTTTTTTCGACATGCTATGCTATGACTTAGTTTTTTCTACATGCTATACTATGACTTTATTTTTTTCCAAGTGCTATACTATGACTTAATTTTTTTCCACATGCAGTATGGAACGGGCCTGGACTAACCTTCCCACAAACTTTTTTCCGGCATGCTATACGATGACTTTTTTTTCTTTTGACATGCTATACTATGACTTATTTTTTCTACACGCTATACTATGACTTATTTTTTTCTAAATGCTATGCTATGACTTATTTTTTTCTAAATACTATACTATGACTCATTTTTTCGACATGCTATACTATGACTTCTTTTTTTTCGACATGCTATACTATGACTTTTTTTTCGACATGCTATACTATGACTTATTTTTTCGACATGCTATACTATGATTTATTTTTTTCGACATGCTATACTATGACTTATTTTTTCTCAATGCTATACTATGACTTATTTTTTTCGAAATGCTATACTCTGACTTATTTTTTTCGAAATGCTATACTATGACTTATTTTTTACGAAATGCTATACTATGACTTATTTTTTTCTAAATGCTATACTATGACTTATTTTTTTCACCATGCTATACGATGACTTATTTTTTTGACATGCTATACTATGACTTATTTTTTTTTTTTTTTCGACATGCTATACTATAACTTATTTTTTTCGACATGCTATACTATGACTTTTTTTTTTTCGACAGGCTATACTATGTTTTTGGAAATTCTATGATGTGATGTATTTTTTTTGACATGGTATACTATGACTTTTTTTTGACATGCTATACTTGACTTTTGTCGACATGCTATACTATGACTTATTTTTTTGACGATGGGTTTTTCTATGCTGTACTATGACCTTTTTTTTTCAACATACTCTACTACGACTTATTTTTTCCATATACTATACTATGACTGTTTTTGGACATGCTATACCATGATCTTATTTTTTTAGAAATGCTATGCTATGATTTATTTTTTTGACATGCTATACTATGACTTATTTTTTTTCGACATGCTATACTTGACTTATTTTTTTTCGACATACTATACTATGACTTTTTTTGGAAATGCTATGCTATGATTTATTTTTTTGACATGCTATACTATGACTTATTTTTTTCGACATGCTATACTATGACTTATTTTTTTGTCGACATGCTATACTATGACTTTTTTATGACATGCTATACTATGACTTATTTTTTTCGACATGCTATACTATGACGATTTTTTTGACATGCTATACTATGACCTTTTTTTTTAAATGCTATACTATGACGTATTTTTTTTGAAATGCTATACTATGACTTATTTTTTTCTAAATGCTATACTATGACTTATTTTTTTCGATAGGCTATACTATGATCTCTTTTTTTAAATACTATACTATGACTTATTTTTTACATACTTACTGTGACTTATTTTTTCGACATGCTATACTATGACTTTTTTTTCGAAATGCTGTACTATGACTTATTTTTGTCAACATACTGTACTATGACCTTTTTTTCTAAATACTATCCATGACTCATTTTTTTCGACATGCTATACTATGACTTTTTTTTGACATGCTATACTATGACTTATTTTTTTGGACATGCTATACTATGAATTATTTTTTTGACATGCTATACTATGACTTTTTTAACATGCTATACTATGACTTCTTTTTTTGGAAATGCTATGCTATGACTTATTTTTTGTTCTATGATTTTTTTTAGAAATGCTATACTATGACTTATTTTTTTTTTTGAAATGCTATACTATGACTTATTTTTTTCAACATACTATAGTATGACTTATTTTTTTCAACATGCTATACTATGACTTATTTTTTTGATGCTATACTTTTTTTCGACATGCTAGACTATGGAGCTTGTTTTTGGACTGCTATCCCCAAGCATATTTTTTTCGACATGCGATACTATTACTTATTTTTTTGACATGCTATACTGTGACTTATTTTTTTCGACATGCTATACTATGACTTTTTTTAAAGACATGCTATACTATGACTTTTTTTTTTCTGACTTGCTAGGCTATGACTCATTTTTTTCAACATGCTATACTATGACTTTTTTTTATGACATGCTATACTATGACTTATTTTTTTCGACATACTATACTATGACTTTTTTTGGAAATACTATGCTATGATTTATTTTTTCCGACATGCTATAATATGACTTGTTTTTTTTCGACATGCTATACTATGACTTATTTTTTTTCTAACATGCTAAACTATGACTTATTTTTTTGACATGCTATACTATGACTTATTTTTCTAAATACTATACTATGACTCATTTTTTTCGACATGCTATACTATACTATTGCTATATTTATTTTATCATGCTATACTATGACTTATTTTTTTCGACATGCTATGCTATGACTTATTTTTTTCCGAAATGGTATACTATGACTTATTTTTTACAAAATGCTATACTATGAATTATTTTTTATGAAATGGTATACTATGACTTATTTTTTTAGAAAATGCTATACTATGACTTATTTTTTTTACGAAATGCTTTACTATGACTTATTTTTTCACCATGCTATACTATGACTTTTTTTTTATGACATGCTATACTACGACTTATTTTTTCCACTTATACTATACTATGACTGTTTTTGGATGCTATGACATAATGTATTTTTTCGACATGCTATACTATGACTTATTTTTTTCAACATGCTATACTATGACTTATTTTTTTCAACATGCTATACTATGACTTATTTTTTTGTCGCCATGCTATACTATGACTTTTTTTATGACTTGCTATACTATGACTTTTTTAAAGACATGCTATACTATGACTTATTTTTTCGACATGCTATGCTATGACTTTTTTTTCGACATGCTATACTATGACTTTTTTTCTAAATGCTATACTATGACTTTTTTTTTCTACATGCTATACTATGTTTTATTTTTATCGAAATGCTATACTATGACTTTTTTTTTTCCCACTATGACTTATTTTTTTTATTCTATGGCTCTTTTTTTCGACATGCTATACTATGACTTATTTTTTTCGACATGCTATACTATGACTTTTTTTTTAAATGCTATACTATGACTTCTTTTTCTCTAAATGGTATACTATGACTTATTTTTTCGAAATGCTATACTATGACTTATTTTTCAAAATGCTATACTATGACTTATATTTTTTTCGAAATGCTAAACTATGACTTATTTTTTCGACATGCTATACTATGACTTATTTTTTCGACATGCTATACTATGAATTATTTTTTTGACATGCTATACTATGACTTTTTTTTTCTACATGCTATACTATTTTGTATGACGTGATTTTTTTTGACATGCTATACTATGACCTATTTTTTCGACATGCTATACTATGACTTTTTTATGCTATACTATGACTTTTTTTTCAAATGGTATACTATGACTTATTTTTTTTGACATGCTATACTATGACTTATTTTTTTATGACATGCTACACTATGACTTATTTTTTACCATGCTGTACTATGACTTTTTTTTTTTGACATGCTATGCTACGACTTATTTTTTCGACATACTATACTATGACTTTTTTTTTGGAAATGCTATACTATGAATGTATTTTTTTCTACATGCTATGCTATGACTATTTTTTCAACATGCTATACTATGACTTATTTTTTTCTAATGCTATACTATGACTATATTTTTTCGACATGCTATACTATGACTTTTTTTTGACATGCTATAATATGACTTTTTTTTTGACATGCTATACTATGACTTATTTTTTCGACATGCTATACTATGACTTTTTTTTAACGACATGCTATACTATGATTTATTTTTTCGACATGCTATACTATGATTTATTTTTTATGACATGCTATACTATGACTTATTTTTTCTACATACTATACTATACTTATTTTTCTGGAAATACTATACTATGACTCATTTTTTCGACATGCTATACGATGACTTTTTTTTTCGACATGCTATACTATGGCTTATTTTTTCAACATGCTATGCTATGGCTTATTTTTTTCGACATGCTATACTATGACTTATTTTTTTCTACATGCTATAGTATTGATTTATTTTTTTTAACATGCTAGACTATGAGTTATTTTTTTCTGCATGCTATAGTATGACTTATTTTTTTTAACATGCTATACTATGACCGATTTTTTTGACAAGCTATACTATGACTCATTTTTAGATACAGACTTTTTTTTTAACATGCTATACTATGACTTTTTTCTTTTGACATGCTATACTATGACTTTTTTTTTTGACATGCTATACTATGACTTATTTTTTCAACATGCTATGCTATGACTTATTTTTTCGACATGCTATGCTATGCTTATTTTTTACGACATGCTATACTATGACTTATTTTTTTCTAAGTGCTATACTATGACTCATTTTTTTTCTACATGCTATACTATTTTTTTTGACATACTATACGTTTTTTCTACATGCTATAATATGAATTATTTTTTTAACACGCTATACTAGGACTTTATTTTTCGACATGCTATGCTATGACTTATTTTTTCAACATGCTATACTATGACTTATTTTTTTCTGACATGCTATACTATGTCTTATTTTTCTAAATACTATACTATGACTTAATTTTTTTCGACATGCTATACAATTACATATTTTTTCGACATGCTATACTATGACTTATTTTTTTCAACATGCTATACTATGACTTTTTTTTTCTACATGCTATACTATGACTTAATTTTTTTCCACATGCAGATATGGGAACGGGCCTGGACTAACCTTCCCACAAACTGTTTTCCGGCATGCTAGACTATGACTTTTTTTCTTTTGACATGCTATACTATGACTTATTTTTTCTAAATACTATACTATGACTTATTTTTTTCTAAATACTATACTATGACTTATTTTTTTCTAAATACTATACTATGATTTTTTCAACATACTATACTATGACTTTTTTTTTCGCTATACTATGGCTTTTTTTTGAAAATCAAAAATATGAATTTTTTTCAACATGCTATACTATGATTTATTTTTTTCGACATGCTATACTATCACTTATTTTTTCTAAATACTATACTATGACTTATTTTTTTCTAAATACTATACTCTGACTCATTTTTTTCGACATGCTATACTATGACTTATTTTTTACGAAATGCTATACTATGACTTATTTTTTTCTAAATACTATACTATGACTCATTTTTTTCACCATGCTATACGATGACTTATTTTTTTGACATGCAATACAATGACTTATTTTTTTCGACATGCAATACTATGACTTATTTTTTTCCATGAATACTTGACTTCTTTTTCAACAGGCTATACCATGAATTCTTTTTTTTTTTTTTACATAGTATACTATGACATATTTTTGACATACTACACTGACTTTTATCGACATACTATACTATGAATTTTTTTGACGATATACTGTACTATGACCTATTTTTCAACATACTCTACTACGACTTATTTTTTCCATATACTATACTATGACGTCTTTGACATACTATACCATGACTTTTTTTTAGAAATGCTATGCCATGATGTATTTTTTTGACATACTATACTATGACTTATTTTTTTTCGACATACTATACTATGACTTATTTTTTTTCGACATACTATACTATGACCTTTTTTGGAAATGCTATGCCATGATGTATTTTTTTGACATACTATACTATGACTTATTTTTTTCAACATGCTATACTATGACTTATTTTTTTGTCGACATACTATACTATGACTTTTTTATGACATGCTACACAATAACTTATTTTTTTCGACATGCTATACTATGACGCATTTTTTTGACATGCTATACTATGACTTATTTTTTACGAAATGCAACACTATGACTTATTTTTTTGACATGCAATAATATAACTTATTTTTTTCTACATGCAATACTATGACTTACTTTTTCAATAGGCTATACCATGAATTCTTTTTTTTTTGACATAGTATACTATGACACATTTTTGACATACTCGCTGACTTTTGTCACATACTACACTATGAATTATTTTGTCGACATACTGTCCTATGAATTATTTTGTCAACATACTGTACTATGACCTATTTTTCAACATATTATGACTTATTTTTTCCACATACTATACTATAACGTTTTTGACATACTACACCATGACTTTCTTTGGACAGGCTATACTATGAATTATTTTTTTGACTTACTATACAATGACTTTTTTCAACATACTATACTATGACTTTTTTTTGGAAATGCTATGCCATGATGTTTTTTTTTTTTTGACATACTATACTATGACTCATTTTTTTTTGTGACATACTATCCTATGACTTATTTTTTTCAACATACTATACTATGACTTATTTTTTTCAATGCTATCTATAACTTTTTTTTCGCATGCATCCATGACTTTTTTTCTACATGCTATACTATGACTTTTTTTTTTACTTAATTTTTTTCCACATGCAGATATGGGAACGGGCCTGGACTGACCTTCCCCAAACTGTGCTTTTCAAATCGACATTATTATTATTTTTTTGACATGCTATACTGGGACTTATTTTTTTCGACATGCTATACAATTACATATTTTTTTCGACATGCTATACTATGACTTATTTTTTTCTGACTTGCAAGGCTATGACTCATTTTTTTCAACATGCTATACTATGACTTTTTTTTTTATGACATGCTATACTACGACTTATTTTTTCCACATACTATACTATGACTTTTTTTGGAAATACTATGCCATGATGTATTTTTTCCGACATGCTATAATATGACTTGTTTTTTTCAACATGCTATACTATGACTTATTTTTTTCCAACATGCTAAGCTATGACTTATTTTTTCGACATGCTATACTATGTCTTATTTTTCTAAATACTATACTATGACTCATTTTTTTCGACATGCTATACTATTGCTTATTTATTTTGTCATGTTATACTATGACTTATTTTTTTCGACATGCTATGCTATGACTTATTTTTTCCAACATGCTATACTATGACTTATTTTTTTACAAAATGCTATACTGTGACTTATTTTTTCTAAATAGTATACTATGACTTATTTTTTTCACCATGCTATACTATGACTTTTTTATGACATGCTATACTATGACTTATTTTTTTACCAAATGGTATACTATGACTTATTTTTTTTACGAAATGCTTTACTATGACTAATTTTTTCACCATGCTATACTATGACTTTTTTTTTATGACATGCTATACTACGACATATTTTTTCCACATACTAAACTATGACTTTTTTTTGGAAATACTATGCCATGATGTATTTTTTTCAACATGCTATACTATGACTTATTTTTTTCAACATGCAAAACTATGACTTATTTTTTTGTCGACATGCTATACTATGACTTTTTTTATGACATGCTATACTATGACTTTTTTTAAGACATGCTATACTATGACTTTTTTAAAGACATGCTATACTATGACTTATTTTTACTAAATACTATACTATGACTTATTTTTTTCTAAATACTATACTATGACTCATTTTTCCGACATGCTATACTATGACTTTTTTTTTCGACATGCTATACTATGTTTTATTTTTTCTAAATACTATACTATGACTTATTTTTTTCTAAATACTATATTATGGCTTTTTTTTTCGACATGCTATACTATGACTTTTTTTTTCGACATGCTATACTATGACTTATTTTTTCTAAATACTAAACTATGACTTATTTTTTTCTAAATACTATACTATGACTCACTTTTTTCGACATGCTATACTATAACTTATTTTTCAACATGCTATACTATGACATATATTTTTTTCGACATGCTACACTATGACATATTCTTTTTCGACATGCTATACTATGACTTATTTTTTACTAAATGCTATACTATGACTTATTTTTTACGAAATGCTATACTATGAATTATTTTTTTCTACATGCTATACTATGACTTATTTTTTTTAACATGCTATACCATGACCTATTTTTTTGAAAGCAATTCTATGACTCATTTTTAGACACAAAGACTTTTTTCAACATGCTATACTATGACTTCTTTCTTTTGACATGCTATACTATGACTTATTTTTTATGACATGCTATACTATGACTTATTTTTTACGAAATGCGGTACTATGACTTATTTTTTTCGACATGCTAAGCTATGACTATTTTTTTACGACATGCTATACTATGACTTATTTTTTTCTAAATACTATACTATGACTAATTTTTTTCTACATACTATGCTATGACATTTTTTCAACATACTATACTACGACTTTTTTTCTCATGCTTATATGATTTTTTTTAACATGCTATAATATGACTTATTTTTTCAACATGCTATAATATGACTTATTTTTTTGACATGCTATACTAGGACTTATTTTTTTCGACATGCTATACAATTACATATTTTTTTCGACATGCTATACTATGATTTATTTCGTTCGACATGCTATACTATGACTTTTTTTTTATGACATGCTATACTACGACTTATTTTTTCCACATACTATACTATGACTTTTTTGGAAATACTATGCCATGATGTATTTTTTCCGACATACTATACGATGACTTATTTTTTTCAACATGCTAAACTATGACTTATTTTTTTCGACATGCTATGCTATGACTTATTTTTTCAACATGCTATATTATGACTTATTTTTTTCTAACATGCTATACTATTGCTTATTTATTTTGTCATGGTAGACTATGACTTATTTTTTTCGACATGCTATGCTATGACTTATTTTTTCCAACATGCTATACTATGACTTATTTTTTTAACAAAATGCTATACTGTGACTTATTTTTTCTAAATAGTATACTATGACTTATTTTTTTACGAAATGCTTTACTATCACTTATTTTTTCACCATGCTATACTATGACTTTTTTTTTATGACATGCTATACTACGACTTATTTTTTCCACATACTAAACTATGACTTTTTTTGGAAATACTATGCCATGATGTATTTTTTTCAACATGCTATACTATGACTTATTTTTTTCAACATGCTATACTATGACTTATTTTTTTCAACATGCTAAACTATGACTTATTTTTTTGTCGACATGCTATACTATGACTTTTTTTTATGACATGCTATACTATGACTTTTTTTAAGACATGCTATACTATGACTTAGTTTTTTAGATATCTATATATGACTTTTTTAAAGACATGCTATACTATGACTTATTTTTTTTATCGACATGCTATACTATGACTTATTTTTTTCTACATGCTATACTATGACTTATTTTTTCCTACATGCTATACTATGATTTTTTTTTCTACATGCTATACTATGATCTTTTTTTTTCTAAATGCTATACTATGACTTTATTTTTTTCTACATGCTATACTATGACTTAATTTTTTTCCACAAGCAGATATGGGAACGGGCCTGGACTAACCTTCCCACAAACTGTTTTCCGGCATGCTATACTATGACTTTTTTCTTTTGACATGCTATACTATGACTTATTTTTTCTAAATACTATACTATGACTTATTTTTTTCTAAATACTATACTATGACTTATTTTTTTCTAAATACTATACTATGACTCATTTTTTCGACATGCTATACTATGACTTTTTTTTCGACATGCTATACTATGACATATTTTTTTTCGACATGCTATACTATGACATATTTTTTTTCGACATGCTATACTATGACTTATTTTTTTCGACATGCTATACTATGATTTATTTTTTTCGACATGCTATACTATCACTTATTTTTTCTAAATACTATACTATGACTTATTTTTTTCTAAATACTATACTCTGACTTATTTTTTTCGACATGCTATACTATGACTTATTTTTTACGAAATGCTATACTATGACTTATTTTTATCTAAATACTATACTATGACTCATTTTTTTCACCATGCTATACGATGACTTATTTTTTTTGACATGCTATACTATGACTTATTTTTTTCAACATGCAATACTATAACTTATTTTTTTCGACATGCAATACTATGACTTACTTTTTCAACAGGCTATACCATAAATTCTTTTTTTTTTTTTACATAGTATACTATGACATATTTTTGACATACTACACTGACTTTTGTCGACATACTATACTATGAATTTTTTTGACGATATACTGTACTATGACCTATTTTTCAACATACTCTACTACGACTTATTTTTTCCATATACTATACTATGACGTCTTTGACATACTATACCATGACTTTTTTTTAGAAATGCTATGCCATGATGTATTTTTTTGACATACTATACTATGACTTATTTTTTTCAACATGCTATACTATGACTTATTTTTTTGTCTACATACTATACTATGACTTTTTTATGACATGCTACACGATAACTTATTTTTTTCGACATGCTATACTATGACTTTTTTATGACATGCTATACAATGACTTATTTTTTACGAAATGCTATACTATGAATTATTTTTTTCTAAATACTATACTATGACGCATTTTTTTCAACATGCTATACTATGACGCATTTTTTTGACATGCTATAGTATGACTTATTTTTTACGAAATGCAACACTATGACTTACTTTTTCAATAGGCTATACCATGAATTCTTTTTTTGACATAGTATACTATGACACATTTTTGACATACTACGCTGACTTTTGTCGACATACTACACTATGAATTATTTTGTCGACATACTGTCCTATGAATTATTTTGTCAACATACTGTACTATGACCTATTTTTCAACATATTATGACTTATTTTTTCCACATACTATACTATAACGTTTTTGACATACTACACCATGACTTTCTTTGGACAGGCTATACTATGAATTATTTTTTTGACTTACTATACAATGACTTTTTTTCAACATACTATACTATGACTTTTTTTTGGAAATGCGATGCCATGATGTTTTTTTTTTTTTGACATACTATACTATGACTTATTTTTTTTCTGACATACTATCCTATGACTTATTTTTTTCAACATACTATACTATGACTTATTTTTTTCAACATGCTATACTATTGCTTATTTTTTCCGACATGGAATACTATGACTTATTTTTTTCTACATGCTATGCTATGACTTTTTTTTTTTTCTACTTGCTATACTGTGACTTAATTTTTTTCCACATGAGATATGGGAACGGGCCTGGACTGACCTTCCCAAACTGTGCTTTTCAAATCGACATTATTATTATTTTTTTGACATGCTATACTGGGACTTATTTTTTTCGACATGCTATACTATGACTTATTTTTTTCTGACTTGCAAGGCTATGACTTTTTTTTTTCAACATGCTATACTATGACTTTTTTTTTATGACATGCTATACTACGACTTATTTTTTCCACATACTATACTATGACTTTTTTTGGAAATACTATGCCATGATGTATTTTTTCCGACATGCTATAATATGACTTGTTTTTTTCAACATGCTATACTATGACTTATTTTTTTCAACATGCTAAACTATGACTTATTTTTTTTCGACATGCTATACTATGTCTTATTTTTCTAAATACTATACTATGACTTATTTTTTTCGACATGCTATACTATTGCTTATTTATTTTGTAATGTTATACTATGACTTATTTTTTTCGACATGCTATGCTATGACTTATTTTTTCCAACATGCTATACTATGACTTATTTTTTTCACCATGCTATACTATGACTTTTTTATGACATGCTATACTATGACTTATTTTTTTCGACATGCTATGCTATGACTTATTTTTTTCCAACATGCTATACTATGACTTATTTTTTTACAAAATGCTATACTGTGACTTATTTTTTCTAAATAGTATACTATGACTTATTTTTTTACGAAATGCTTTACTATCACTTATTTTTTCACCATGCTATACTATGACTTTTTTTTTTTATGACATGCTATACTACGACTTATTTTTTCCACATACTATACTATGACTTTTTTTGGAAATACTATGCCATGATGTATTTTTTTCAACATGCTATACTATGACTTATTTTTTTCAACATGCTATACTATGACTTATTTTTTTCAACATGCTAAACTATGACTTATTTTTTTGTCGACATGCTATACTATGACTTTTTTTTTATGACATGCTATACTATGACTTTTTTTATGACATGCTATACTATGACTTATTTTTTTTTACATGCTATACTATGACTTATTTTTTACAACATACTATACTATGACTTATTTTTTTCGACATGCAATACTATGACTTACTTTTTCAACAGGCTATACCATGAATTCTTTTTTTTTTTTTTTTACATAGTATACTATGACATATTTTTGACATACTACATTGACTTTTGTCGACATACTATACTATGAATATTTTTGACGATATACTGTACCATGACCTATTTTTCAACATAATCTATTACGACTTATTTTTTCCATATACTATACTATGACGTTTTTGACATACTATACCATGACTTTTTTTTAGAAATGCTATGCCATGATGTATTTTTTTGACATACTATACTATGACTTATTTTTTTCAACATGCTATCCTATGACTTATTTTTTTCAACATGCTATACTATGACTTATTTTTTTGTCAACATACTATACTATGACTTTTTTATGACATGCTACACGATAACTTATTTTTTTCGACATGCTATACTATGACTTATTTTTTCTAAATACTATACTATGACTTATTTTTTTCTAAATACTATACTATGACTCATTTTTTAAAAAAAAAAAATATTTTTTAAATTATTTTTCTAAATACTATACTATGACTTAATTTTTTTCGACATGCTATACAATTACATATTTTTTTACATATACTATGACTTATTTTTTCCAAAAAAAAAAAAAAAAAATAATTTTTTTAAAAAATAATAAAATAAAATTTTTATGACATGCTATACTATGACTTTTTTTTCTACATGCTATACTATGACTTTTTTTTCTACATGCTATACTATGACTTAATTTTTTTCCACATGCAGATATGGGAACGGGCCTGGACTAACCTTCCCACAAACTTACTTTCTTACTTACTTATTTTATACTAAATACTATACTATGACTTATTTTTTTCTAAATACTATACTATGACGCATTTTTTTCGACATGCTATACTATGACTTATTTTTTTGACATGCTATACTATGACTTATTTTTTACGAAATGCAACACTATGACTTATTTTTTTGACATGCAATAATATAACTTATTTTTTTCTACATGCAATACTATGACTTACTTTTTCAACAGGCTATACCATGAATTCTTTTTTTTTTACATAGTATACTATGACATATTTTTGACATACTACACTGACTTTTGTCGACATATTATACTATGAATTTTTTTGACGATATACTGTACTATGACCTATTTTTCAACATACTCTACTACGACTTATTTTTTCCATATACTATACTGTGACGTTTTTGACATACTATACCATGACTTTTTTTTTAGAAATGCTATGCCATGATGTATTTTTTTGACATACTATACTATGACTTATTTTTTTCAACATGCTATACTATGACTTATTTTTTTGTCGACATACTATACTATGACTTTTTTATGACATGCTACACGATAACTTATTTTTTTCGACATGCTATACTATGACTTTTTTATGACATGCTATACTATGACTTATTTTTTACGAAATGCTATACTATGACTTATTTTTTTCTAAATACTATACTATGACGCATTTTTTTCGACATGCTATACTATGACGCATTTTTTTATACTATGACTTATTTTTTTGACATGCAATAATACAACTTATTTTTTTCTACATGAAGGCTAACTTACTTCTTCAATAGGCTATACCATGAATTCTTTTTTTTGACATAGTATACTATGACACATTTTTGACATACTACGCTGACTTTTGTCGACATACTACACTATGAATTATTTTGTCGGCATACTGTACTATGAATTATTTTGTCGACATACTGTCCTATGAATTATTTTGTCAACATACTGTACTATGACCTATTTTTCAACATATTATGACTTATTTTTTCTGACTTGCAAGGCTATGACTCATTTTTTTCAACATGCTATACCATGACTTCTTTCGTTCGACATGCTATACTATGACTTATTTTTTTCTACTTGCTATACTATGACTTATTTTTTTTACTTGCTATACTATGACTTATTTTTTTCGACTTGCTATACTATGACTTAATTTTTTTCCACATGAAGATATGGGAACGGGCCTGGACTAACCTTCCCACAAACTGTGCTTTTCAAATCGACATTATTATTATTATTTTTTGGGCATGCTATACTATGACTTTTTTCTTTTGACATGCTATGACTTATTTTTTCTAAATGCTATACTATGACTTATTTTTTTCTAAATACTATACTCTGACTTATTTTTTTCTAAATACTATACTATGACTTATTTTTTTCTAAATACTATACTATGCCTTATTTTTTTCGACATGCCATACTATGACTTTTTTCTTTTGACATGCTATACTATGACTTATTTTTTCTAAATACTATACTATGACTTATTTTTTTCTAAATACTATACTCTGACTTATTTTTTTCTAAATACTATACTATGACTTATTTTTTTCTAAATACTATACTATGCCTTATTTTTTTCGACATGCTATACTATGACTTTTTTTTGACACGCTATACTATGATTTATTTTTTTCGACATGCAATACTATGACTTACTTTTTCCAACAGGCTATACCATGAATAATTTTTTTTTGACATAGTATACTATGACATATTTTTGACATACTACACTGACTTTTGTCGACATACTATACTAGGAATTTTTTGTCGACATACTGTACTATGACCTATTTTTCAATGTACTCTACTACGACTTATTTTTTCCATTTACTATACTATAACGTTTTTGACATACTATACCATGACTTTTTTTAGAAATGCTATGCCATGATGTATTTTTTTGACATACTATACTATGACTTATTTTTTTCGACATACTATACTATGACTTTTTTTGGAAATGCTATGCCATGATGTTTTTTTTGAAATACTATACTATGACTTTTTTTTCAACATGCAATACTATGACTTTTTTTTGTGACATACTATACTATGACTTTTTTTATGACATGCTACACGATAACTTATTTTTTTCGACATGCTATACTATGACTTATTTTTTCCGAAATACTATACTATGACGCATTTTTTTGACATGCTATACTATGACTTATTTTTGACGAAATGCAACACTATGACTTATTTTTTTCAACATGCAATACTATAACTTATTTTTTTCTCCATGCAATACTACGACTTACTTTTTCAATAGGCTATACCATGAATTCTTTTTTTTGACATAGTATACTATGACACATTTTTAATAATAAAAGACATACTACACTGACTTTTGTCGACATACTATACTATGAATTATTTTGTCGACATACTGTACTATGACCTATTTATCAACATACTACGACTTATTTTTTCCACATACTATACTGTAACGTTTTTTTTGACATACTATACCATGACTTTTTTTGGACAGGCTATACTATGAATTATTTTTTTGACTTACTATACAATGACTTTTTTCAACATACTATACTATGATTCATTTTTTTCGACATACTATCCTATGACTTATTTTTTTCGACATGCTATATTATGACTTTTTTTTTCGACATGCTTTTCAAATCGACATTATTATTATTTTTTTTGGCATGCTATACTATGACTTTTTTCTTTTGACATGCTATACTCTGACTTATTTTTTACGAAATGCTATACTATGACTTATTTTTTTTCAATATGCAATACTGACTTATTTTTTTCCACATGCAATACTATGACTCATTTTTGTTCGACATGCTATACTATGACTTATTTTTTACGAAATGCTATACTATGACTTATTTTTTTCTACATGCAATACTATGACTTATTTTTTTTCCACATGCTATACTATGACTCATTTTTGTTCGACATGCTATACTATGACTTACAACATTTTTTACGACATTTTTTACAACCTGTGACTGCAGTGTTACCAACTTGGCAACTTTGTTGCTATATTTAGCAAGTTTTCAGACCCGTCTAGAGACAAATCTCATCTTTTTCTGGTCATTTGACACTTTTAGAGACTTTGACGTGAAAGCATGTCATCCTTACTCTTCTCAACGAGCAGCGAGTGCTGCCGTGGACCCTTCCACAGGGAGGTTGGCGGTAAAGCTGTGTGCTTAGTTTGCAAAAAACATGGCTGTATTCAAAGAATACAACTTGAACCATCACTTTGAGACAAAACATGCAGAAAAATGCAGAAACTGGAGATGAGAAGGAGAGGATAGCTGAGGGGCTGCTAGCTATAGCTAAGATACTAACGCAATAAGGACTTTTTACAAAGCTGCATGCAACCAAAGAAGGAAATATAAGTGTGTATATATGTTAAGTTAATTATTAAATGTAAGTGTTCATGTTGAGTTAAATGTTGAGTTCAAAGACTCCTGTATATAATGTCATTTTTTTAATATGCTGTTTGGAGTGATTTTCAGTACAATAAATGCTCAAAAATAAGTGTATATTAAGTTTGTTCTGTTTTTCAACATACTATACCTTTTTTTCTGACATACTATGCTATACATTTTTTCATTATACTGTACTATTTTTTTTACATACTATCTTCTGACTTTTCAAAAAAAAAATTTCAACATACTTTATTATGACTTTTTTGGATCTATTTTTTTATGACTTTTTAAATTTTTTTCGACATACTAGACAATGGCTTTTTTCAACATGGTATACTATGACTTTTTTATTTTTTCAAAATACTATCCTGTGACTTGTATTCAACATACTATAGTATGACTTCATTTTTTTGACATACTGTACTATGACTTTTTTCCAACATCGTATACTATGATTACGTTTTTCTTCACTTTTTAGACATACTATGACCTTCTTTTTTCGACATACTATTTATACACACATATTTACATATATATATACACACATATATACATATATGTACGTACGTATATACATATATTTTCATTTTTCAACATGCTCTAATATGACTTTTTTGACATAGTATTCTCTGACTTTTACGAAAAAAATTAAGATGCTATATTATGACTTTTTTTTCACTGTACTTTAGTATACTATGACTATTTTTTCGACGTACTGTGCTATGACTTTTTTTTTTATTATATCAGTTTGGCATTAGGTGAAGGCGGGGTACACCCTGGACAGGTCACCAGTCCATTGCAGAAACCGTATTATATGATGGCTTTTTTCTGACTTTTTTTGTTATACTGTACTATGACTTTTTTTAAACCAACTATACTATGATTTTTTAGGTACTCTTTTTTTTTCCAACAAACTATATTATGACTTATTTTTTCAATTTACTATATATATATATATTTTTTAAACTTTTTTGACATACTATACTATGGCTTTTTTCATGACTTTCCTGTGATGCTATACAATGGATTCTCTGACTTCTTTTCGTCATACTGTACTATTACCTTTTTGACTACAATTCTTTTCATGACCTACTATATTATGACAGTTTTTATGACATACTACATTATTACATATATTATGGGTTTTTATGGCATACTGTACTATTAAAATTTTAGTGATCCAAACTATTCAATTCAACTTAAAAAAAAATCCTGTATACACCAGGTATTTGTCTTACCTGGTCAGATGACGGCTCGACTCGTGCACCTCCATCTCTGTGCTTTTAAACTCATTCAGCTCCTTCCTGATAGCAGCCTGAACAACACACAAAGCATACTTCTAAACACACAGTATACAGTATATGTACAGACTACCTAAATCCAGAGTTAGTGAAGCATTCTTTGGATTTGTTGGTGTATGTGTTTAAGTTAACCTTATCAGCAGCTGTTAGCCGAGTCCATGGCTTGTCTGCTCTCCTGTCATAGTCCTGAGCCTCAGCCACCTCAACGTAGTCACTGAATCGGATGAGGATCTTCGCCTCCCTCAACTCCTCAACTGTGGGCCTCTGGCTGAGCTAGAGAGGGCAAGAAAGGTGAGATGTCAGCACCTCAATGCCCTGCAACATGCATCCTCAGGAACATGCATCTGGGCAGAAAAGACAGCTAATGTTTGAGGGACATGTTTATGTCTTGATAGTGGCTGGTTCATTTCTCTTAGCTGGAGTAAATAAAATATGGGGAAACCTTTATTTTGTATGAGCAATGTAAATATAACTGTTTTAAAATCAATTAAAAATTAAGTATAAAGAGCAGGGATGGGAGCAGTTTGGGTAAAAATACGAACTGTTCGGTTCGCTTGTCATGGTTTGGTTTGTGTATTTATTGTTTGGTTAATTTAGGCTAATTGTGTATTTTTTCATCACTTTGTCACTAGAAATCAAGGCCGATGGAAAGAGGCTGGGACACGGAGAGTGGTATGAGGTGTAACACATGCACAGTGTAACTGAAGCTGAGGTTACACATCTGGCTCAATTATGGCAATGTTTGTTTTCAATGTTTGTGTTCTTCAGTCTTTATAAACTTCACTCAGGAATATGATTTGTTTTATTAATATGTTCGATTGTTTCCAGTGAGATATTAATGAGTTTATATGGTGACTTTGCTGTTGTAAACATTACTGTTGCTGCTCTAGAAACATCATGTGTCCAAGTTGTTAAATATTCAATTCTAATCCGGTTCTGAATTTAAAAACAACCAGGCTGACATAAGTATAGTTAGTACACTATACTAATATACTATACTATATACACACTATACTTCTAGTGCTGGCTGACCTGATGCCGCACTATTTGTTGATTTTTTATTATTAGATTTTATTTATTAATTCTTTTAAATAGCACTGTGGCACTTTTCTTTTACATAAGAAGTCTAGCTATAAGATGTGATAATGAAGAGGTGTTTTGTTCCTTATGTTAGTCTACTGTTGTGAAGACAAACAGTTGTTGACTTAATTTGCTAAACAAATGAAAAGCATGCTCAAATTGAAATTAGAAATTAGCCTCCTTGCTGTATCATAAACAAACAAACCAAAAACCGTGACCCCCAAACTGTTGATATTAACTAAACTGTGACTTTTATGAACCGTCCTACCCCTAATAAAGAGTAATCCTATTTTCTCTTATTTTTACTTTGTATAAAGTAAGGTTGAATAATGAATAAAATACTGGAAAGCACTCAGAGGTTGCATACTTCTGCCAACAATGCACAATCTTCTATATTTTAATTCTAATTAATACAATATGAAACTTCATTTCATCTGCCTCTAGAATCAGAACTGCAAAGAAACACATATTTTTATAAGACTGTCTTTCAGTCAGGACTGTAAAAGTCAGCACAATAATGATGCGCTAACATGCATTAACACAATATTCCGGAGGATGTAGCTGGCTCAGTTTTAAAGGTACGATGAATGTACTGGCACCATATGAAACTAGTAAACCCAAGGAATCCATTGGTACCATGTCATACTAGCTCGAGGTCAGAAAGAGTCATTACAGTAACAGAATATTGATTCATATTTGACCAGCGCCGCCTAGTTTGACTGTTCGTACAGAGTTTGCGAGTGATTGACAGCTGGCTCTCATAGACAGCAGCTGGACGGCAGACTCCAGATCAGCTATAACTGGTTGTTTTCCTCCGGTCTGTGAAATCCTGCAGATGCCATTAGACGTACCAGAAGACATTGAAGCACATGATTTTTTTTCAGATTGCCTGTCTCATACACTACTGTCAGGATAAAGTGACCGTTCAGGGTTAATTATTTTAATCAATTGACAGCCCTAATTTTAATGTAAATAAATCGCTTAAAAATTATTGGATCTATACGTCGATCACGTGTCCCTTTGCTCATCTACATTTCCCACCAAATTCCATTCATATCTGTTAAGTAGTTTTTAAGATAACCTGCTAAGAGAAAAACATGATGGCCTTGGCAAAATAAATAAATAAATATCAAATGAATCAAAAAGGGTTTATTTACTGAATTCATTTCAAAGACAATGTGGAAAAAATGAATTTGTATTATCACAGAGAGAAAGTTTAATCTATGAAGTGCATGCATCTCTGCAGTGGAAGACTGGCTTCTTCCATCAATGCATATAATCAAATATCATTATTGTGCAATAACAGAGAGATTATGGAGAGATGATGATGAAACTGAAAACATTATCCTTTCAAAAGACAATCTGAAGGGTGGTTTGGTCACCATAGCAACTGTATTCATATGGGTTCATAGGGTCAAGGAATAAACCATCTACAATAATAAACATGTACACTGATGTGAAGACCCTCTGTCCAACTCCACTGTCTTACCTTTTTGGACAAATGTCTCTTGATCTCCCTCTTCTCCTCCTGCTCCTCCAGATCGTTTCGAGCTAGAAGGAAGGAGAAAGAGCGCGATTAAACACAGGGATTACTGATATACATATTTTTCTCTTACCGTATGCAAAGTTACATACGTTTGAGTATGTTCCTCTGTTCCAGTTCCTCTGCTGTCGGCCGTTGACTCAATCGTCTGAAAAAAATAGAGATACCTCTATTTCAGAAATTTCTTTTAGGATTTTGTGTGTTTGTGCACCTCTGGATCATCATCATTGTACTTGATTCATGCAAAACTCAAAGATTGATTGATAGTAAGAACAAAATAGGAATAGGAGGAAATAAATAACAGGAGGTTGTGACCACTGAGAAAAGCCAGAGGAGGGAAATGTTTTTAAATTTACAGTATGTGTTTTAAATGGCACTAATGTGAATCCTCACCAACAAACTGTAAGACATACATTTCATTAGAACAGTTATAAACAAAACAAAATCCAACTGTCCAGTCATATGTAAGAGATAATACATGATGAGATGTCCTGAGGTAATAGGTAGGTAATGGATGGAGAAGGGGCCACCATCATTCAAACTGAAGCGTTGCTCTCTCTATTTGTCTTACCAGAACACCTTGGTATGGAGTGTACTGCTATCCTTATAGCACGGCCACTTTATAAAAGGAAAATAAAAATGTCCATGGCAATGCTGTAAATATGGCCAGCACATTTAATATATGATCTATATATGTGACAACAAGTGGTGACATATGGTTAAAGAAGTAAATCTAATTAAAACGCTTTCTGCTTTAGCCAGAATCCAAACATCCTTACACAACTTTTTTACCTGACTTGATTTACTACAGAGGCAATGTTTCATTAATAATTTGTATTTTTGTTTTTGAAAGCAATTCACTTCAGGCATCATAAAGTTATATTCAGTTGAGACAATTAGTCAATTGCTGGCTGGTACACATTCCCTCAACGTGCCCTTGTGATTGGATGTTTTTCCTCTTGCCGGAGGAGGACCCGATGCTGCCGGGCACAGAGCTCTTTACCTCCCACCGGGGCAGGTTGAAGACGCCAGCGAGGCTGGATCTGGGTCAGTCCGTGGTGGAATCCAAGCCGGTGGTGCAGATGACAAGCATTAAGGATAACGATATAGAAACTGACAATCTTCTCACCGATGGTCTCTTTTAGGCATCAGTATTAAATTGAGATTGTTTCATATCCAGTTAAAAGTTCCTTGTAACTTAAATATTATCTGAAGAGCAACTGCAGGATGCATTGGAGACACGACTAATCAAAAAATGATATTTTATTGATAAAAAAGGGAACATATTATTGCGATTAATATATAAAATAAATTAAAAGGTGCAGTTCTTGTGCTGTCTTTCTTTCTCACAGCTACCCAGTCCAGCGTGGCTCATAAAAATAAAAATAATGCATTTTGGATGGTTAGTCACACAAAAAAAATAATTTGAAGAATTGGGCTCAAACCCCCAGGAGGAGCATCAGGCGATGAAGCAAATTTTACATAATGGCCAAACAATTACAGCTTGTCACTGGGCCTCAAAAACTTTTTCCCATAGACTTTTACACTGAGAAAGACATCTGTAAATCAGCAGATAAGCTGATTTTTTTTCAGTAAATCAACTTGAATATCTAATATTTAAATCATTAGGTCCTACAAGTTGAAAAATGCACTAATAGCTGAATTCAAAGTTCCTTCCTCTGTTCAGGTGAATGAGCCCCAGTCTGAGGTCGGGTGAGGGCTGGGAGGTGGAGTTAAAGGAAAACGCTACTGTGTTTGTTTTATGGGCCCCAGCGGATGCAGAAGATCAATCTAAAAAAATATATTATTTTCAGTATTTACCAAAGTATTTATTCCTGGATAATTAAAAACTCATATAATAATTAATAGACATAATGTCATATGATAATTTGGTGATTCTTGAATCTGTACATGCTTACAGGACTTATCACTAACCTTTGACTCACTGTTTCAACCCTAATCCCACATACTGTACTCCACTTTCCATTTAGCTCACGTCTACTTGTCTTGTAGCTGTTCTTCATCTTTAATCTCTCGTCCTCTCATCAGCTCTACCTCCTCCCTCTTCCCTCCATTATGACTCATCGTCCATCATCTGCTCCCTTTCACAGCCAGGTCACATCTATCACAGCTAACATGGGTTAAAGGTTAAAGCACTCTGCGGGTGACTGGGCCTGACTGTGGAGTAATATGCGTTTGTACATGTGTGTGATGATGTGTATGACATCTCAGAGAACTCAGCGGCTGTTGAATCTCTGCATTGTGTTGTTAATCCGGCGACTCACCTGGTCAGTTTGGTGGCGGTTTGTTGTCGAGACTCGAACCTCTCTTGGTCCGACTGCAGCGGCAGGATGTTTTTGTCCTCCAGCTCCCTCTTCGATGGACGGTTACTCAGCTTGATGGCCAGAGAGTCCTTTCGTAAAACCTTCATGGCCAGTGTGCCTACAATGATCATATAAGAAGCAAAAAGGGTGTGGTGTATTAATACTCACTTCATAAATTGACTGTAAGGAGCTTTCATAGAAAACATAATATCTTTCCATAAAGGCTACCGCGCAGAAACAAATCTCTGTCTTGTGATCAATTTAGATTCTACCAGATATTGATCTAAACCGTTGGCTCACTCTTTTAAGTGTTGGTTTTACCTGATGCTTAATATATATTATAAAAGTGCAATATGACTTTAATGTTAGTGAAGGCACTCCTTACTGCAGGTGAAGCAGTGCACCTCAACTAGACACACGGATTGCTTTTTGTGTCTTTACTGATTAAATTTCAGTTTTGCAAAGCTTATTTTGTAAAGCTCCACTAATCAAACAACAATGAATAACAATGGTAACAATAAATAAAAGGACTGCAATGTAAAAGAGGTTGTTGGGAGTGGGAAACCCAGAGGATTCTCACCAACTTTGCAGCTCTATGCTGCTTTTTTTAGCCTCTTTTAGCTCATTATTTTGGTTTTACAGCACATTTACGGTCTGGTTTAGTCAGTGTTTCCAGCAGCAGCAGGCAGTTGTCATAAGCTTTGATAAACCAGCTGTTCACTACCTGCCCAGCACCAAACAGCAGGCAGACTCAGTTAGCGCCTAGCTGGTGAACACAGAGGAGCATTTAGCAGCTCAGGAAATTATTTCATTTAACTATTTTTTTCTCAAGCTAACCAACTGTTAGCTAGAATGTTAGCCATGACTTTGCAAGGTGATAATAAATCAGGGCTTTGTGCTCTTCAGCTTGTTGTGGAGTTTTTCTGCTCCCTACTGGATAAAGAAAATCAGTTTTAATTTTTTTGTCCTACTGCTTTTTTTTCTGCTGAGAAATTGTTTGAAACATGCCCTGGACTTGAATCCAAGCATGAATCCTTATTCCTTTCCTTATATATTATGTATTGTGTGTATATTACTTGTGTAAAATAAACTATATACACAATGCATCTGTGATAAATAATTCACTTCTGATACAAATTACAGCTTCAAACTGAGTCAGCCATGTGTGACGTCTGTGTTTGTGCAACCATATGGAAACCTGCTAACACATGCTCATCCAGGCATATGCACACACCATACAATTATAATGAGTACCAGTGGTGACACTGGTTACAGTATTAACTGTTAAAAATCATTGTGATGGCTTGAATAATTCCAGATAAAAGACATAAAGGAGCAGTTGGATGACTTATACCCCCCCCCCAAAAAAAAAATACCTACTTGTGAACAATGTATCATCATCATCTTCCTCCTCTTCTTCATCTTCCTCCTCGTCATCATCATCGTCTTCTTCGTCTTCCTCTTCTTCGTCCTCCTCTTCCTCAGGCAGGTCCTCGTAGTCCGCCTCGTTGGGGAGGTTCTCTTTGTCGTCGTCACACTCGATCATCACCGTGGGAACAGCGTGCATCATGGAGCTGCAGGTTGGTGGGAAAGGGCAAAGGTCAGAGGTTGTGAAATAACAGCAGCTGCATGTGAGCGTGTGATGCGGGTGAAAATTCCACGAGCGCAGCTATTAACCAATCAAAGCCGACTGTTTTCTGAATCAATTGTGTTTGGTCGTCTATCTTCGGCCTTAAACTCTCAAAACAAACCAATGGAGGGAACAGCCGTTCAGCTGGAGATGCCAAAGAAAAGCACAGTGTAAAACTAGACAAGTGCAATTAGATTTCAGATCTCTCCCAGGTGTGTCTCCCTTTCCCCTCCCAAACAAAGAAAAGTTAAATCTCAGTATATCGTCCCTCCTGGCTCCCTTACAGTCAAGATGGCTGAGAAGATAACAGAAACAGTGATTTATTCATCTCGTATCGTGCCTCGCTTTAGTGGATCTCAACATACCGAGTATGGAATTAATCTGCAGATGCTCCGGTTCAACATGAGCCCAGACATTTCTATGGATGTCAGTTTTTGAGTCACAACAAAGCTCAAAATGTGACCTGCAACAGATTTGACAGAAATGCCATCTGTAACTGAAGCAGTTGTTGATCAATTCTGGCCCCTACTGGTCAGTTAAGAGGAGTCAGCAGTCAAAAAAGTTTTTTCAAAAATTAAGAATCACCGTAAGCACAAGATATCCTTAAGCATACTGTCATAAAGGAGTACAAAATATATTATGATGGGTCTAGTAGTACGGACAGATACACGCATACGCCTGCCCGAACAGCAACTAAGAAATACCACAACTTTAAATTTTTTTCTTGAACGTGTTGAGAAAACTTACTTAAGCAAGTTTCTTAAGCTAAATAAACATTTAAAAACCATCTGATCAGCTGACAACACTGAAGACAGAAATTTTTTTGTTTAGCTAATGAAAGTACATTTTTGAGATGTGTAGTCTTCACAGGTCAGCAACAATATTAGTATTCTGCATGGTGATGAGCTGATGAGCTCGGTGTCAGAACGTCCACAGTTTGGTCCTCACCTCTCAAACCTCTGCATGGTGAGGGCCAGAGTCTTGTTGAGCTCTTCTATGATTCGGCTGGGGGGGTGGAGGGGTAACGCCCCGTACTGCAGGGAGTGCCCGCCCATTGGAGCATGGCTGGGAGGAGGGCACTTCTGGAAGGCGAGCGAAGAGGGCTCCATGCTCCCTGCAGGTACGGAAATCAAGAGCTTCTTTGGAGGTAGAGGAGGAGATAACTTCGCAGACATACACGGCAACTTCACCGGAGCTCCGTCTGCTCAGAGAGGCAGGATGCGAAAGGATTAGACACGCATACAAAGAGTCGCACATGCAGTTATGAGCGTGCACAGAGACAAATTTACCTGTAATGTGATTAGGTAGCCTGTTGAAGGGTTTGGGCGGTAGCGCAGGAGGTTGTTTGTGTAGCGTAGGAGGTCTGGAGAGCGTAGACTCAGCGCTGTCAGCCACATACACAGTTGACTTCTTCGTGGATTTTTGGGCGTGGTCCTGTTGACACACACCCTCACTTGGCATCTGAAATTCCAGGGAGCCTGAGAATAAGAAACAAAAAAATAAAACAGTCAGATGCTACAATATGAGGTGAGAGGAGAGGCAACGATGGTGCTGAGGTTCTGCCGCCTACCTACAGCTGCAGCGGCTCCTTCCATCAGCTCAGTACCTTCAGACTCTGACAGGCCGGAGCCGAGCACCAGAGAACGCCCGTTCTCCATCTTCACCTCCTCACGTACAGCCGTGGAGGAGCCATCTATACAGACACAGAGCAGGGAAAGATCAACAGGGGGAAGAGAGTCAAAAAAAGGCAAGCTTGAATGCAAAGGAGGCAGTGTTGCAGCCCTAGGAACAACTCTCTTTTTAAATCCTTAATACAAATATACATCTTTCAACTAGTCAATAAGTCATTTTCTAAAAAATAACCAATGCCGATAAAGTTAAGTTACCACAGCCGTGCTGAGGTTTAGAAACTGCTCAATTTGTGTGAGGAATATCATTTGAAAATGGTTGAAATCAATACCATAATATACAGTATATCAATTTATACTAGGATAATATTACTTGTGAAATAATCAATATGTTCCACTCTGCATTATTCTTTTCATGTGTAAAACAAAAACTTCAATGACTAATTTCGTTACCTTAAAACTATAACATACTGTACTGGAGTCATTCATTTATATAACAGTATGATCGCATCATTACGATTCCTAAAAATAGTGATTGTTGTTGTGACTAAAACCACCAGATGTTCAAAAAGTGATATCAGATGGAAAAAAAGAAGTTGCAACTAGAAACTCTATAGATATTACAACAGAACGAAATCAAAACTGTCAACAACAAAATAAAAGAAATCATCTAACAAATGGATTCATCAGCCGGTCGTTTCAGCACTTCACTGCACATTTTATGTTTTCTTGCCCATCACCTTTCTCATAAACCTCCTTCAGGACGCCTTTCTTGATGAGCTCCTCTCTGCTCTGGCGAGTGGACATCTTCCTCTCTAACACTGAGGGAGCAGAAGAGACATGACGTGAAATAAACAACAAGAAAACAGACCACTTGTGCACTGGATACTCAGAACGGCATTTGTTGTGGACTCGCTGCCTCCATCATTGTTTCTACCCAGTAATAATCTGTGACTGAACCTCCAAGCGATGCTCAGGCTTCACTACCAGCGAGCTGTGCCACAGTGGGAGTGGAAAATGTGTGCATGCATGCAGTAAACGCATTCAAAATTTTACTGAAGTACAAAAATATCAGCATCAAAATACACTTTAAGTACTAATTTCAGAATTATATGTACTAAATTACTTTATTATAATATTGCTAAATTAATGTACACATCACTTTAATGTTGCAGCTGGTAAAAGTGGGGCTTATTACTTTATATACTGCTGCATACCTCAATCTGTAATAATATATCATTTAATTTGTTGATAATATGACTCTCTGAGTAAAGCATTTTTCGCACTACAAGGCGCACCGGATTATAAGGCGCATCAAGCGAAACAAAACAAACAGATAAGTAAAACTTTATTGAGTTAATTTAATAACTCAGTAACTTCAATAACTCTAACATACTCTATAACATTTTTCCGTTGTAACACATGAAATACAAAACAATACACTCACTTTTCAGTTCAATCCACAAATCCATCAAATCCTTCATCATCAGTGTCTGAGTTCAACAGTTGGGCGATTTTAAGTGCGCCTTATAGTTCTGGCAACAACTGAATCGAAGGCAACTGGACTTAGATTTGTCTCTGAAGACGTTTCGCCCCTTATCCAAGTGGTTTCATCAGTTCGAACGCTACAGTCTGACTAGTCCCCACTAGTCTGATGGGGCGAAACATCTTCAGAGACAAATCTAAGTCCAGTTGCCTTCGATTCAGTTGTTGCCAGAATGAATATGACCTGGATGAATGAGAACATTCACAGACTGTGCCTTATAGTGCGAAAAATATAGTAATAACTAAACATATCAAATAAATGAAATGGAGAAAAAACACTATTTGGATGAAAGATGTGAAGATTATTCACAGCAAAACAGAGTGATAACAATCAGCCAATTACCACAAGTCTTGAGGTTAAAATGTGCTACATTCAAAATCCAGAGCATTAATATAGCAACATATTTTTCTTGCTGTGAACTCTTCATACCCCCCAGTACCATAAAAATACATCATTTTCATCATTTTCTCTGTATCCGATGACAATGAACCATGAATTCCCATATAATTGAATGCACCTGGACTGCATGATGGCAAGAGACCAGCAATAACACATGGTGCTCACAACGTGTGTCTACCTGTGTGTGTGTGTGTGTGTGTGTGTGTGTGTGTGTGTGTGTGTGTGTGTGTGTGTGTGTGTTGTACAGTGTATTGTGTTTTATTTGCATACAGAGAAGGAAGCAACCTGCTGTGACAGCTGGGAGAACAGCTTGGCTGTACGAAGCCTCTCTTCACCCCTCTGCTGCGTGTTTGTGCCTCTTAGAGACAACAGGATGTAAAACCATTCGGCCAGCTGAGAAACAACAACAGCGTCCACTTCTCCGTCCAAATCAAACACTTTCCTCTATTTCACAGTTTGCTACCGAGAGCAGATTGCAGCTGAGAACTGGACATATGCACTTAGGTCCATATTTCCTCAGATACTGGAGCTAAAATCGAGTTCATTCATCGTTAAAGAGGCAACACAGTGGCACAAAGCTAATTTGTTGAATGCAGTGAATGTCAACAATAAACTCCACTTCCACAGCTGTTGTGTTTGCATCGCTGATAAATACTGTAATTAACAGCTTGTAGTCATAATGTTTGAACCATAGAAATAATATAGCACACATGCTGTTGCACGCATGGGTTTACACAGAAGTTTTAAAAAAGTTAGCCTGCTACAGTTGAATGGTACACATAGAAATGGCCGCCACTCTGAACATGGGAATGTCTGTTCTACTCCATTCTATTTCTATGGTTTGAACTAGAGGTCGACCAATATGGGTTTTATGGCTGAAGGCCTTTTTTTTTTTTTTTTTTTTACAGAATCAGGACAGCCGATGGCCAATATATGATGCCACATTTTTTTTTCTTTGGCTGGTTTTCTTTTTTTTCCTCCATCTGATAAAATATAACAGCTTAATAATAACAAATGATACATGAAGTAAACATTTATTGAACAACACGTATGGTCTGTCTCTCATGTCTGCATTTTGTGTCTGAACGGTTTCTCCCATTTAGGACGTTGTTCTTCTCACGCACTCTTGCAAAGGTTAACCCACTGGGCGACATCTACCGAGGTCTGCCGGTAGAACAGCAGTTTGATTGACACAAAGGGCGAAGTCACACGTTCTATAGCAACAACGCTGGGCTGCTAATCGGCTTAATATGCTCAGCCATCGGCTGATGCCGATTACAAAAAGTGTCAAAAAAGTCCTGGTTCAACCTCTAGTTTGAACTCAGTATGTGTAAATTGTGGAGGTTAGCTGCTGTGCTACTAGCAACTTATTTGATTTTTCCACAGACTCTTGATTCTTCCATTTCTGCGAAAATCATTTACTGAAGTAAAAGTAATACCACAATCACAATTTTCCTGAAATAAAAGTAAAAAAGTAGTGACAGCATTTACATACAGGAGATCATTCAAACTGTACAACTGAGCTTGCTTTGTCACAGTGTGGACACCAGTGGACTGGGAGGCTGCTGAGGACCATACTGGACCTGCTAATTGTACATTATATTTGCGCTTTCCTTAACTGCTGGCACAGTGCAATACTTTTTATTTTAACTTAGAACTAATACTGTAATTACACTAATTCGGCAAAACCTAACTGGTATCTGCACACTTATATGCCTGTGAAGAAAAGCCATATTTTTTTATTACTTGCTCTTGACATTTGTTAGTAACATGCAGGCAGTGCAGTAAAAACCTGGCACAGCAGTTGGTCTGCTGATGATCTGGTTGGTGAAGCAGTAGCAGGAGCAGCTGACCCCAAGCCTCCTGGTGCTTTACCAGCCTTACATAATCACAATCATAATTATACATAGTAGATCTCTGCTGTGGCCCCTATATTGCCCGCCACGCTGCAGGTCCATTCATCAGCGCTGCTGTTGCTAGGTGCCACAGGGAGACATCTATCCACAGTGACTGAGTGAAGCGGACTCCTACAGGGAGGGAGAGGTGGGGAATTGGGTGATAATGTGTCTACAGTGTCTCGGTTCTCACCGGCAGAGGTCTGCTTGAACTTTTCACTCTTCTTCTTCCTCCATTTCCAGGGTTTAAAGAGACGTCCCAGGGTGGCGAATTTGCTCCGCCGCCGAATGGGAGGCGTGTGTGTGCCTGGAACCAGCGAATCAGAGCGCATCGCTGCCAACCTCTCCACTTCCTCCGCTGGGAAACAGAACGAGAACAACAAGGTCATCATCAAGCAGGTAAACATTTACAAAAATCTGACTTGCTTGATGGTGAACTTTCTTTGACCCACCAGGACACAATAATAGCAAGTACGAGGTACTATCTTTTAACTGGCAAAAGATAAAAACATAGGATATACAGCCACAATGATGAGCTGATCAGTGGATCAACTGAAAGACAATTTTGATCTTCAAATAAATAATTTTTTAGTAATTTTTAATCAAAAATGCCAGGAAAGCTCTGATTGCAGCTTCCCAAGCTTTGATGCTTTTCTCTGTTATGTATCATTATAACCCACATAGTAATACTTAAGAGTCCAAGATGCCCTCCAGCTGTAAGCTGTCTCATCCCCCAGTGACTCCTCATTTGTCACATGAAATCAATCTACACCCAGCTATAAATTGTCACACTCTGATGATAGAGATACTCAGAAAAATCAATTCTGACTTTAACAGCTTTAATCTTTTAGCCACAATTTATTCATTAGCAAAGTAAAGTAAAGTCATTCTAAATGTAGAGATTAGTAATCGTTAAAATAAAGTGATGTTGATGTAAAAATATGAGTTGTATAGAAGTGTTTATGGTAACCTCTAAATCAGGAAGAAAGTAAATATTATATTATCATATTGTATATTTACTGTTAATGCTTTTAATTTTTATTTTAATTTAATTTAAAAAACTTATTTCGAGTCTTTCCGTCCTCCACATTTTCCTCTCACTATCTGACTGAACTGTAGTGCTCTTGGCCCTACGGGAGTTATCTGAAGGTAATCATCCTAGAGGCTGTTTCTATACAGCAAGTACCTGTTTTTCCATTTTAAATGACACTTTTCCCATCACACACAACATCCCACTGCATGAGACGGACTCTACAGAACGACCCGAGGCCTGAGCCAGAGGCAATGAATAAAAAAAAACAACAGGAAGCCAACATTTTAGTAGGCAGAAGTGGATGTAAACAAACACAAGCACTAGCAGACACTGATACGCATATTCATGGACAAATACAGTATATTTATATTTATGTGAAAACCTGTTCAAACACCTCAACAAGCGGTGTCTATCCTTACCAAAATGTCCACAGAGGAGACCCTGCACCTTGACTCATGTGTACAATGTAGAAAAAATAAAGTATTAAAAAAGTATTAAAAACACTTAGTATAGTTGTAGGTGGTCAAAAGACACAAATTACACTAGAATTACCACCTTGCAGTTGTATATCTTCACCAGTCAGTCAAGCTCCAGTTTACATCCATGTCTGGCCAAGATGTCATCACTACATAATTTTATCCCTTTAGACATTTGTGTTAAATTGTCACAGTTACCTTTACTTTTGAACCCCAAAATCAATTTTTTTTTTTTTGTGCCAAATTTGAAGGAATTCCCTTCAGGCGCTCCTGAGATATCATGTTGATAAAAATGACAGAACGGAGGCACGGACAACCCAAACGCCTCCGCGCTGGCAACAGCAGTGACTGGAAGACGTGTTTTCAGGTTGTCCATCCATAATAAAACCAGAATCCTCCAATCTGAACGGCATCAAAATACACGTTGGGATTTGGGATTTTAGAAAAACACCATAATCCTGTTTAGGGCTTTATAAGAGGATAAACTGAGCTAAACTTCAAGTGAATCAGTCTCTTTTTGTTGTTGCACCACCTACAAACAAATACTGAATAATGAAAATGTGCTTTTAAGAAAATTTAAGTCAAATAAGTTATGACTTCAAGAATACGGCGACCAATTACAAAAAGATGTTTGGAACATAGAAAAATACTAAAAATCTTTTAAATATGTCTAGTAATGAATTTAATGGGCATATGATGAAATTTGTAGATGGAAAAAATTTTAAGAAAAAAAAATTTTTAAATCTGATTATGGCATTATAAAAAGTATTTTTTTTTGTTAAACCAAGGACAATTTTGCTTCACACTTCTGAAAAATAACTGGCCAAAAAGAAAGGTGCTTAATAAATGGACACATGGTCGCACTACTGGCTCCAGATCTGACCACAAATTACTAAATTATTTCTGCACTAATGGCCTAAGATTCAATGAAATGTGTTGAAGTTGTTTTTGCCACATCCTGCTAACTGACAGAACTATAAGTTGTCAACAACAACAAGGCAAATGGGACTAAAACGTGACTTAGTATGGCTCGGTAATGAATCTCAACAGTGATTCTATTAGTAATAAAAGAAACGACAGTCTCACAGTACTATTTCAGTCAATTAACTGCTTAAAGAAAACAAACAACTTGTCCAACAGCTTTCACTTCCTATTATTGACTATGGTGACAAATACCACAACACCTCTGAAAATCATCTTCATCCATCCATTTAAATGTAGTTTACAATAATATTCGTTGATTTAGGAGTTAGGAGGTGTCCTTGTTGCACACATCATCGTTTCATGTCTGATACACTTAACTGTCTGCCGCTTCACTCTCAAAGACATTGTCATTGGTTGCTCTTTGTTTTCAAATGCATTTACTTGAATTATCCTTTATACTTGACAGCTTTTAGTCCCACTCAGATCATCATATTCATGTAGACATATTCAACAACCTTTTTATTGTTCCTAGTATTTTTAAATAAGTTGGGAGACAAAGTTTAAAGCAGCGTCAGACTGGAATAATTTGCCCAATTTACTCAGATCAATTACTTCTTCTTGACTGTATTTGTCTTTGTTCTCAGTTTATGGACTCAGTATGTTGACATACTTATTATTTGTCAATATCTTTGTTAATTATTTTCATGTTATGTTGGTGTGGTTTGGGAGGTGATGGAGGGAGAGCCTTTGTGTATGCCCCTGTTGACGTTATGATGTTGATTGCTCTGTTTTTGTTTACTTTATTATCATTAGCATTTGTGTGTTTAAATGTTTAACTTCTATGTTTAGTGCCCGATGACCCCCTTGAAAACGAAATGGTGCATCTCTACGGGTTTATCCTCTAACAAATTTTGAAATGAAATGTGAAAAAAAAAGAAAAATACTGTTTTGGTACAGATCAAAATGTGTTGGTAGCACAAGTATCAAGAACTGTTGGACAACTAGCGTTGAACGTTGGGTCAGATTCTTGATGTTGCTGTTTGCTTTACTCTGATCAGAGTCCCGGACTTAAATCAAAACCTTGCCAATTTCAGATTATTGTTATCAGGAGGAATGAGCCACGGAAATAATGGCAACAAATAAAAGCTGGACAGTATGTCAGTGGTAAGGAAGGAAAAACCAGTGTGAACCAGTACGCAGCTGTGGACAGGAGGAGATGTCAGCCTTGAGGTGGCCTTGTTACAAGAGGGATGTCAGTTCAAATCTGTACCAGCTCAGCAGCCACCATCGAGAGGCCCTTTAACAACCACCACATCCAGTCCCTCTAACCCCCAACCCCTCCTCAGCGGTCCCTGAGCAGATCTGTAGCACCCTGGTGTGAATATCGGAGAGCTCACAGAAACCTTCTCTGGACAAATACAGGAGACGTTTCTCTCTAAGCAATGATCTACAATATCTTCAATATTAAAAAAATGAGCTTATTAGTCTTCAGGTCTCAGCTCATGTCTCGAGCCCTCCTGACTCATCTGTGTCCCTGTAAACAGAGCCCCCGCTGTCCCGTCCCCGGTGGTGCTGCCGGACCCCCCAGCCGTGGAGCGAGGGCAGCGTTGAGTCAGAGGGCTCGGACTCGCACCGCAGGGTGACATTCTTTCAGTCAGACCTCGGGTCTGTTTTCTTACTGCTGCCTCATCAAAACACTGACTCACTCAGCAACAAGCTGAGAGCAGCTGAACCAGAGACGATGCCGCTCAGTCACTCCACTCATCCAGCTTCTACGTCCATTCAGGTTTTTGGATTAGTTGTCCTTCATTGGGAGTGAGCTGTAATGGATCAATACCGGACAGGGTTTTGAGTTAACCAGGGAACAGATGTTAAGCATCAGTCACCTGCATGTCTGTACTGACCTGTGTGGGAAACAGTTTGATTTTCAAATGAAATCAAGGAGTCTGTTACGCAAATAAAAGCTGTTTACAGCTCATCAGTCGACTGACGGATTTTTAAGTCTTGAGTAAGACAATATTAGTGCCAAAACAACAGAACAGCTAAATAAAAGAAAATTTATTTTCTAAACTGGATATTTAGTTCATTAATCAAGCAAAAAAAAAAAAAAAAAAAACCGAAATTTACTGGTTTCAGGTTCTCAAATATGACATTTTGCTTTTTATCCATTATTAATATAATATTTAAGAATCTTTGGGTTTTGGAAAGTTTTCAGACAAAAAAAAAAGCAGTTTTAAGACCTTTTGACCTCTGAGAACTGGTAGCATTCACAGTACTCATTTTATAGACCAAATAATAAATAATCGTGAATAAAAATAACCACTAGGTGCAGCCCCAATCATGGTCTTGATTGGAAAAGACACTTAAATCGACTGGTTGTGTGTTTTATGGGTAACGAGTTTAGAAATTACAGTACATTTTAAGCGGTCTTTTTCATCACTGTATTGATCTGCGGTTGGAGAACAATAATGGAGAGAGATTTTCAAATCAAATTAACTAGGTTGACTGATTGGACACATTTTACGACCAGCTGGTCAGGGCGGCCAAAGACGCTGAGAGTGTGATGAAACTACTGCTGCAACAATGAGCCCATAAATTGATGAATGATGGACAGGTCATCGATTGACAGATAAGTAATTGGCAGTACTGTTAATCTAATAATTGTTTCTCATTTTACAAGCAAATTTGTCATTTGTCCCAGTCTGTCCAGTTGTGAGGATTTGCTTTTATATCATTGTAAATGTAATATCTTTGGGTTTTGGACTGCTGATCGGACAAAACAAGATCTCTGGAGGTGTCACGGAGGGCTCACCTGAGGCAACTTTATGGTATTTCATTGATTAAACAAATAAGAAATAGATTTTTTAAAAAGAAAGTAATTGAAGTGGCAGTAGGCAGAATGTTTTTGGCATAAAAAAAATCCATAATAACCATTCAGCAGATTGTAATTCAGGTCTTCTGAGCGAAAACTAAACTTCTGCACCTCCTCGTGGCTGTTTTCAGGCTTTAAAAAAATCTAACCCATGATGGGAGACTTTGACCAATCACAGGTCATTTCAGGCTGTTCACTTAATGGGCAGCTGTCAATCACTTATTAACTCCAATCAAATGGTTAAACTAGGCAGCGCTGATCAAATTTGGATCAATGTTCTGCTATTTCTCATAGAGTACTGTTTCGCTATAAAATGAGACAGTTTGCTCCAGCTGGTGCGCGGTGCTCGGTATTTCCTCAACTGATCTCAACATGGCTGTCCGTTCAACAAACTGTCTTTTGATTGACAGCTGCTCTGAGGCTCCATCTCGGCTCTGACTGGTTGTTTTCCTCCAGTCTGTGAAATCTTGCAGATGCCATTAGGAGCAGCAGAGGACACCAGAGTCACATGATTTATGTTTTCTCAGATTGAGCCTCATGCTCTACTGCCAGGATATAGTGCCTGTTTAATAAAAATAACTTAAAAAAAATCATACTTGCTCCATTTCTACCTACTGCAGCTTAAATGGACAATGAAAATAATCATTAATTACAGCCCCCATTAAGGTCAATTAAGTGATTTAAATTGGCTGGTTGTTTGCTTTTTTGCTAACAACAGTTTAAATGATCTTCTGCATGACTACATCCGTCTGTGGACTGGGAACAGATTTTCTCAATTAAAATCAACAAGTCCATTAATTATAAGGCTACTAGTGGACCAAAGAACCACAATGCAAGCAGGGAAGCAAAACAAATCCACACACACTAAAAAATGAGTCAGAATCACGCTCCACGGCAGCTTTCTCTCACTTAAATCATAAAGAGGCTACACTGGGTTGGTTCAACAGGCTTGTAAAGATCACTACAGTGGAGTCATTCAGAGCCTCGTTAGGGGCTGATCTGAGTGATGCTCCTGGAGCAGCTTTCCTCCGGCAGGCAGGGAGCGGCCACCGGCAGTAACACCGAGTAAAACCACGTCTGTTAACCTGAACCGTGTCCTCTCACCGTCCAGCGGCTCCGCTCCGCGACAGTTGCTGCAGATGTGCTTGATCTCTTTCCCGATCTGGCAGTGGATCATAAACGGCATGTTGTTGCCGGACGCTGCGGGCTGGTGCTGGGGTTGTGTGCCGGAGCTGCAACGGGACTTCATCCTGCTCAGGCGGAAAGCTCTCCTCCTCTTCCTCGGTTTCTGCTCCTCGGACGCGAGAACCGCTAAAGACGGGCGGTCGGTGGCGACAGATCCGGATCCGGACCGTGAACACATCACGTCGCCTCCACGGCCCGCCATGTTTGAGTTGGGCTGCAGGGCTGAACCTTATACATCCAGAGGCTGGACCCTCTTGCCCTCTGCTCTGGTGGAGATGATTCCAACTGGTTTGCAGCCCCGTCCACTACTAACAAGTCAGCCATCATAACAACGACTACTACTACTGCTTCCGGCCACATCTTACAAAATAAAAGCCCACTAAAGACAGTCCCTAGAGTAGGATATATTTAAGCAGAAATGTTGATTTTTTTGTTGTCCTTCCTTTTTACTGCCTGCTTATATATTAAAGCTTTCTTGTGCACCAATGTGAAAGATGGTGCTAAGAAAAAATATTTTCATCAGCCTTCTGGCAAGCATGTATTATTGTCTAATTAAATAAAAAGAAGAGATATATCCATCTGCATGCTGAAATGTATGCAGCTGCTTCATATGACTATGAGTGACCATGGCTGGATTTATCATCGGCATATCAAGAAGTCTTTACATGTGGAAAGAGAGGAATATACAAATTCATTTTGTCATAGCACAGACTACCAACTGCTAAAATATATCTGATAGCAAACTACAACAGTAACAAAAATGCTGTGTCAGAGGATGAGGAAATGTCCACTGAGCATAACAAACTGAATGGTTACAAGATTAAACACCCACGTAACCATGGAGGACTTATTACAACCATGACACTGACTGTCATCCTGTTAAACTTTTTGTACTAAATCAGATTTCAATTCTGCACTTCTAGTCACGTTTCCGCAGCTGCTTATGTTACACTAATTCACACAAATTCAACTGATCGCCACTTACACAATAGGAAAACAGTGTTATATTGTGCAATAAAACCCAATATTCAAATTACTAAAACATGCAACACTGTATTTGCAAGGAGGTATTTTTTTTTACCAAATAATAATCAATAATTTTATCTTGAAGTCCACCAATACTGAGTGCAGATGAATATTTCTTAAACTTATTTACTTTATTTTAAAAGGCTTACTACACTTCCGGTTTTTCTCTGTCATGTTGACGACACCTTGACGCAGTTTAGCTCTTCCACAGCCAATCACGGCTTACTGTTGAGCGTCAGACTGGCGATGGTAGCCAATTAGGTTGAAGCGCCGGGAGATTTAGAATTTTAAAGGCATTTAAAAGATAAATTAAATTAACATACACATATACAGTACATACACATACATACACATACATATACATACACATACATATCACATATATATACACACACACACATATATATATACACACATATATATATATATATATATACATATACATATATATACATATACATACATACATATGTATATATACATACATACATATGTATATATGTATGTGTATATATACACATACATATACACATAAATACATATAACATATATACACAAGAATATATATATATATACATATACAGTTGTGAGAAAAAGTATGTGAACCCTTTGGGATTACTTGGATTTCTGCATAAACTGGTCCTAAAATGTTTTCTGATCTTCATCTAAGTCACATCAATAGACAGTCTGCTTAAACTAATACTGCACAAAAAATTATAAGTTTTCATGTTTTTATTAATCATAACATGTAAACATTCACAGTGCAGGGTGGAAAAAGTATGTGAACCTTTGGCTTTAATAACTGGTTGACCCTCCTTTGGCAGCAATAATCTCAACCAAACGTTTCCTGTAGTTGCAGATCAGACCTGAACAACGGTCAAGAGGAATTTTGGACCGTTCCTCTTTACAAAACTGTTTCAGTTCAACAATATTCTTGGGATGTCTGGTGTGAATCGCTCTCTTGAGGTCAAGCCACAGCATCTCAGTGGGGTTGAGGTCAGGACTCTGACTGGGCTGCTCCAGAAGGCCTATTTTCTGTTGTTGATTTACTTCTATGCTTTGGGTCGTTGTCCTGTTGCATCACCCATCCTCTGTTGATCTTCAGTTAGCAAAATGTCTTGATGAAATTGGGAATTCATTTTTCCGTCGATGACAGCTATCCGTCCAGGCCCAAACCATGACGCCCCTCCACCATATTTCACAGTTGGGATGAGGTTTTGATGTTGGTCTGCTGTGTCGTTTTTTCTCCACACACAGCGTTGTGTGTTCCCTCCAAACAACTCAGTTTTAGTTTCATCTGTCCAGAGTATTTTGCCAGTAGTGCTGTGGAACATCCAGGTGCTCTTTTGCAAACTTCAAATGTGCAGCATGTTTATTTTTTTATTCATTTTTTTGGACATCAGTGTCTTCCTCTGTGGTGTCCTCCCATGAACTCCATTCTTGTTTAATGTTTTACTTATGGGGGGCGGCAGTAGCTCAGTCTGTAAGGACTTGGGTTAGGACGCGGACGTCACGGGTTCAAGACCCCCATGAACCAAGACCAACTGGTTGCTGGAGAGGTGCCAGTTTACCTCTTGGGCACTGCCGAGGTGCCCCTGAGCAAGGCACCAAACCCCCAACTGCTCTGGGCGCTTGTCAGGAGCAGCCCCCTCACTCTGACATCTCTCCATTGACATGTATATGTACTGTGTGAACAACAGAGTGTAAAACTGAATTTCCCCACTGTGGGACTAATAAAGGAATATCTTTCTTTCTTTCTTTCTTATTCTAGATTTGTCAACAAAAATGTCAGCATGTGCCAGAGATTTCTGTAAGTCTATAGCTGACACTCTAGGATCCTTCTTCACCTCAGTGAGCGTTCTGCGCTGTGCTCAACTCAAAACTGGTTTGTGTTTGTTTTATAGGGCAGGGCAGCTTTAACCAACACCCCCAATCTCATCACATTGATTGGACTCCAGGTTGGCTGACTCCTGGATCCAATTAGCTTTTGGAGATGTCAGCCTTGGGGTTCACATACTTTTTCCACCCTGCACTGTGAATGTTTACATGTTGTGTTCAATAAAAACATGAAAACATCTAATTTTTTTTGTGTCGTATTAGTTTAAGCAGACTGTTTGTCTCTTGATGTGGTAAGTAATTACAAAGGGTTCACATACTTTTTCTTGCAACTGTATACATACATACATACAAATACATAGTATATACTGTTTATTTTTATGTACTTTTTTATGTAAAGCATAAAGCATATTTAACAAATCATGCTATAACAGAGAGAGAGAGATACACAGAACATTAAAATAATGGCACAAATAAGATTTTAATAAGATTTGACTTAGGTTGCACTCATATGTGGTTAAAAGTTCAATAATATAACCAGGTCACAAGCTCACAGCGAGTCATAAAATCAAGCCTGAAATCTATTAGTATCTATTATTTTTTCAATGGAGAAAACAGAGAAAGACAAAAGGTGAAAATACTAAATGAAATCGGTTTGTTATCTTAAACACTGACTGAAGCATTTTTACTAAGGGACAATAGTGCTTCAGTCCAAATGTAATGAAGGGTTTTGTGCTGCATCTCTTGTTCTCTGCTAATTTTAGAAAGCTATAAAAATAGAAGTGAAAAGGCATGGATAATCAAGATTCTTGAGAGATAAAAGCAAATCTGGAAAAAGAAACACTGACAAACTGAGTCACTATGTTTGTGAGACTGTTGTGTTCTGTGGAGGCCAACAAAGGGTCACCGGTTGTAGTTACAGATCTCTGCCAGCAGGTAGCGCTCACTTACAAGTAATAATGATGCAATTAATTTGTCTCCATCTCAAAAGAGTGACAGACTGGGCTACAGGATGCAGACTGGCGAGGAGGACTCAGTGTCTTACCACAACCGACTGTTACCTCCTCCTTGTTACAACACTAAGCTGGAGTGCACAAGCATACAAAGCCTCGGAAGTGTGTGTTTGATGCTATTTTTTAGCATTTCACTCATGTACAATGTGTGTGTTGATGTTCATGTCTTTTATGTAACACTAAGATCAAAAGCATACGCTGCATTTTCCTCGCTGCAGACGATGAGTCACGTAGGCTTTCAAATTCAAAGTACAAGGTTATGTATTACAAGATGAAAGGGAAACAGTTTAGTGAACAAGCCTCCTATCTGGAGTGAGCCCTCCTCCTTCAATAAAGAATCAGACCCGACGTTTTCAGATCCTTTACTTAACCTAGAAGTACTAATACCACGCTAAAAATACTCTCTTACAAGTACCAGTCCTACATTGAAAAACATTATAAAATTCAAAGTATGTTAGTATTACCAGGAAAATGTACTGTAATACCTTAATATTGAAAGTACTCAATGTAGAAAAATGTCCTGTGACTGTTATACTAAATCGCTTGAATATTATTACTCATGTATTCATGTTAAAGCAGGATTTCACTGTAATCTTGTAAAGTAATCTTTCTAATCTGCTGAATATTTTCTCCATTAATCTATTGATTTATTGATTGTAAAAATTCTGAATATAGTGAGAAATGCGTCACAATTACCCAGAGCCCAAAGTGACACCTTCACAATGCTTTGTTTGTCGAACCAAAAAAAAGAAATTTAAAATGTTCTGTAATTTATCACAAAACATATTTTATAAGCTCTGTGTATACTTACTATGTACAAAAATCTCACTTTGTAAAGAATTAAGTAACTACAGCTGTCAGATACATGTAGTGAAGTAAAAGCACATTTTCCTCTGAAATATAGAGTAGAGAAGAAAATACTTAATAAAGAACAAGTACCTCAGATTTGCACTTCATCACATTACTTCTCGGTAGTCACTATTATTTTTGCATTTGCTCTCAGTGTACACAGAAATAGAGCAACACCTAGGAACAAGCACAATGCTGGATAAAGGTGAAAGGACTAAACTACTACACGGATGTGAAAAAGTAGGTGAAAAAATTTGTTTTAATGCCAAAAATTTCTTCCACGCAACTTGTGATTTTTAGGTTCTATCAGGCTCAGTTGTAAAGCTAGAGTGAAGATATTGGGATCATATGAAACCAACTATGTCATACTAGCTTGTCACAATGGAGGCTAAATAATGCTCCAAGTTTACGCCACGTTTTTGGCAAGGAAAAACACGCATGGCCATTTTCAAAGGGGTCCCTTGACCTCTGACCTCCAGATATGTGAATGTAAATGGGTTCTCTGGGTACGTACGAGTCTCCCCTTTACAGACATGCCCACTTTATGTTAATCACATGCAGTTTGGGGCAAGTCATAGTCAAGTCAGCACACTGACAGCTGTTGTTGCCTGTTGGACTGCAGTTTGCCATGTTATGATTTGAACATATTTTTATGCTAAATGCAGAACCTGTGAGGGTTTCTGGACAATACTGGTCATTGTTTTGTATTGTTAAGTGATTTCCAATAATAAATATATACATACATTGGCATAAAACATATTTATATATATATCTATAGATATATATATATTTTATATATATATATTTATTATATATATATATATATATATATAGTTATTTATATAGTCATATTTATATTTCAATTTATATTTATCTAAATATATGTGAGAAAGAAGAGAACAAGGACCAAGGAAGAAGGACAATCTTTGCTCCTCATCTCAAGTATAAGACAGGTTTATTTTCTACTCTATTGTAAATAGGTCTTATTCTGATGACTGGCCTGACTCATACTACCCTTTCACTGTTGTTGCTTTCTCTAATGAGGAGGAGACGTGGTGGTGGTGTAGGGCTAATCAATAAATCTATAGTCTCACTCCCTTACATACAGGCTGAGTCCTGTAGTTTGTGTCGTGTGCCTGGGAGCCAGGACGGTAAGACTGCAGGAATGATTCACATTTCACACAGGAGAGAACTGACTGGTCTACACTTCACTTACAGGAAGTATTCAGATATTTTATGTAAGCACGTTTTGCTGATAACGTATCTATTTCTGAGTGTTGTATTTGTTGGCTCAGGGGTGTCAAACTCAATTTCATCCTGGGCCACATGAACAAAGGGCTGGTGGTAATTGTAAAACAATATAAATATATCTACTCTTGATCATGTTACAAAATTGCATTTGCATTTGATTATTAGTTTTAGTAATTTATTTAATAACTAGCTCTGAAGACAAAAAGTGAGTAAAACATCCTAAATACATTTATAACTACAAATTAACTTTTTCCTGTCAATTCAGTTTGTTTTTAATGCCACTTCTCCAACCCTCATCCTTTATCCGGGCTTGGGACCAGCAAAAGTGACCTAAAACAGACACTCTGGTGGAGTTTTTTTTTTTTTTTTTTTTTAATTCAGGGTTTTACAGTTACATCAGCCAGTGGTGGACTGGATGCGGAGGAATGAACTGCTCTGACTGCAGGTAGGAGGGACTGCTGACGAGGACTGGGCCACCTGTGAGTGCTTTGGGACTGGAGAGGTCCACGGCAGCACCTGCTGCTCTTAGAGCGATACCTGCTTTCATGTCGGAGTCTCCAAGTGTCTCAAATAACACCAGAAAAAGTCGCTGGATTTGTCTTTAGTCTCTTTTTTGAAAGACTCGCTAGAGCGGTCTGACAACTCGCCAGATATAGCGATTAAATCGCTAAATTGGCAACCCTGCACCGCTGCTGGTAACCGCTGAGATCGAGAGACTTCAGTGCGCATGTCACAAAGTTGAGATGCATTGTGGGACACGTAGTTTAAGGACACAGTACTTCTGTAAAGCGTAAGTAAGCGTACTATGAGTTAAAGTTGTGATCGAGGGGAGGATCCTCCTCAATGTTCAACAGGATCTGCTCGGCAATTTCCTTGATTGGTTTGACGACTATCAGGAAATCAAGTGGGAGCGAGAGAGCGAGAGAGCGAGAGCGAGAGAGACCCAGATGCTGAGGGAGATCCAGGACCTGAAAGCTCAGCTTCAAAAGGCTGAGGCTAAACCCGACCACCCTCCAGCTCAGGACAGAAACCTGAAATCAGAGCTGGACAAGGTCACACTGATGCTGAGTAATGCTCAGAGGGACCTGAGGCAGCAGAAAGCCAAAATCAGGAGCCAGGACTACTGGTTGGCGAGGACGAAACTAGAGTACGAAACCCTTCAAAAGTAAATGGAGGGAAAGATAGCTGAGCTCTGTGCTGCTGCAAAGATGCCCGCTGTGTCTGAGACTAACAAGGAGTTGGAGAGCTGTCTCCAGAGAGAGAGGGCTCAAACTAAACAACTACAGGGAGAGCTGAGAGAGATGAAGGAGGTTCTCCAACAACAGGCAAGGACCCATCAGATCCAGCTGGAGGAGCAGAAAGCAACCACAAAGAAGTTCTGAGAGTCCCTGAATATCAGACCAGCTCTCACTGCCTTCAGGTACTTCTTACTATTTTAGTACTTCACCTTGCTTGTCGTGTTTACTTTTTTAGTCTGGACTAGCTCAAAGGACTATGGGAGGAAGCCAGAGAACCCAGAGAAAACAACACAGGGAGAACATGCAGACTCCACACAGAAGGGCCCCAAGCTGGATTCAAACCTGTGAACCTCTTGCTGTGAGCGACAGTGCTAACAAGCATCAGGATCAACAAGCATTTAGATTTAGTGTCTTCAGTTTCACTTTGACATGTTGACAGGAGGAGTCGGGGCCACAGTGAGCCACAGTCGCCCTAATTGCAACTCAGAACTACAGCTGACTTATTTACTATTTTTAAGCTCACAGCATAGTACAGCATGCTGCGGTAATTCCTTATGTGTCGCATGAAACGCTAACCTGTTATGTACTGTACGTCTTTGAATTAATAATGGACGGGAGTTGGTTTACAAGTAGCACACAATGTGATTCATCTAAATGCTGGAGCTGCACTCAGTGCAGTCCTCACTGAGGTAATGTCAAACTTGTATCCTGAAGAAATCAATGCACCAGCATTTTGAAACACAACCTTATTTAAAATAAAAATGCTCACAATGCTCATTTTTATTACATATTTTTACCTCTTCATACCCAGAGAGTTGCAGTATATCTCATTTCTTTCCAGCCCCTGCCTTGTTAATCTGAATCTCAATCCCCAAAACCGCATTAAAATGAGCCACAAGAAATACAAGTGCAGTGGGGATGAGGTGTCGTTTATTTTCAGTCCTCAGAAAGGGCTTCCTGTTCTCTGCACACATGAGAGGCTCAGTGGGGGCACAAAGGTTTGGCAGGTTACAGCTCAATGTGCTGCTGGCAGTAATGAACATCATGCCTCAGTGTGTCTGACATGTTGGATCACTTTCAGATATACTCTGAAACATACCACCTCACACACGTACAGACAGAAATACATGTGTTACTTCATACATGTGCGCTCGTCACATCAGAGATGGCAGCACATCCTCTGTGAGACAGCCTGTGGTGTGAACAGCTGTCAGATTATTTTCTATCTGTGAGACAGTGAGCTCTTTACATCTGTCTCACAGTAAACCATCCTGTCGAACAGCATCTATCTTCTGGTGCCAGCAGTCTTAGCATGTCTTTCTCACGCACCGTCCACTCCTCGGCACAGTCATGTCACCACAGCAGCACACAATACGCCTATAATGCTTCTTATCTCTGTGCCTTTGTGCTGTGATGGAGATGCCTTGACTGAATCGATCTCATGTTGACCTGCCTGAGCAGTGAGTCACATCTCCATGGTGCTGCTGAGTCTGCCTGACAACTCTAACGAACGTCCATGCCGACTCTGAAACTCGGTAACAAACTCCTCCAGTACAAGAAAGATGTAAAATTAAAGTTGAACTTCCATTAAGTGATTGTGGCTCAGTACGGCCATATTCTCAATCAATCAGAGGTATTTATAAAGCACAGTTACATAAAGCCCGTGTTGAACACAGTGCTGCACAAACCAGAGCAGGTAGCTGCGATCACAAAAGAAACACTGACATTAACATCAGTGCACAAAGCACAAGTTAAAAATCATCCACGTCAGGAGGATTCAAACGTTATTGAGTAAAAGTATGTTTTGATCCTGGACTTAAGAGTCAGCAGAGGGAGCAGATCTGATGGGGAGAAGGATGCTGTTCCACATCCAAGGCAGGACTGCAAAAGCAAAGGCGCAGTCACAGACAGACAGACAGACAGGCAGACAGACAGACAGACACAGAGAGAGAGAGAGAGAAAGAGAGAGAGAGAGAGAGAGAGAGAGAGAGAGAGAGAGAGAGAGAGAGAGAGAGAGAGAGAGAGAGAGATCCTATTGGCTGTTCATTCAACAGAGGCAGATGTCAATCACTCGCAAACTCTGATCAAACAGTAAAACTAGGCAGCGCTGATCACATACTAATCAATATTCTGTTAATGTAACATCTTGTAGTTACTGTTTAGTTGTAAAAAGAGAAAGTTTTGCTACGGCTGGTGGGTGGTGTTTGGTATTTCCCCAACTGCCGGGTCACAAGGGGGATGCCGTTCCAGTCTAAGTGGGCCTGTGACAGCAAAGGCGTGGTCACCCCTGAGCTTAAGTTTAGATCGTGGGAAAGTCAGGAGCCTCAAGTCAGCCGACCTGAGGGACCTGGAGGTAGAATAAAGGGTTAGGAGGGCTGTGATTCCTGCATGTGATTTACCTTTTAGTACCTCTATGAAGGACCCTTACTATCTGGGTTTCTGCCCACTCCCTGCTGTTCTGTTTTTAACCTCTCTTTTTATGTTTAAGCTGAAAACTAAAGGTGATAGTGCTTTTGCTATTGTTGCTCTTTGACTCAGAACAGCCTCCGGCAAAGTCTCAGAGAAGCCAAATCTGTGCACACCCTTAAAACATATTTGTGTTCTCTTTTTCTGCCCTTGACTTTATACCTTTTGTTATGTGGGTTACACACTTAATTTGGGTTGTTATACATCTCTTTCTCCCACATTCCCATTTATTCCTCTTTTAAAGCACTTCTTAGCTTGTGGTTTGAAAAGTATACAGTTTGCAGTGAAATAAATGAACAATTGAAGCTGTCTCTACAGCTCCACACTAACTGCCAGATGCAAATACTCAGTGATCGATAGCAGCACTGTTGCTGATGCCCTGACCGATGCTGGCCCACAGTTTACAGGTCAAACTGGCTTTTAAACCCATGCCTTTAAGCTAAATGCTGCTGACTATAACAAACACATGTAGCCGTTAATGCACCATTGCTCCACTTCAAGAGGAAGTGGAATTACCACCTCACTTCCTAGTTTACCTCCATGTATGTACAAAATGTCATCACCTCATCATTTCATCCTGTTAGACATTTGTGAGAAACTGCAATAATTAGCAAATTAATTCTTGAGTAATAGCTAAAAACGTGTTTTGTGAGGTCACAATGACCTTGACCTTTGACCACCAAAAACAAACCATCCTTTAGTCCAAGTGGACACTTGCGCCAAATTTGAAGAAATTCCCTCAAGGCGTTCCTGAGATATCACGTTCAAGAGAATGGGACAGATGGACAGACGGAGAGCCTGAGGACATTTTTTCACCATTATGGGCTGAGGTTTTCAGATTCTTTTCTTGGATCTTTTTAAACTCACATTTACACTTATATTTGCGCTCATATTTTAATATTAACAACCGATTTATAAAGGTTTTGCTCATAGTGACAAACCCACTGAGAATTGTTACCAGACTACAGCTTCACTTCCCTGTTCGGAGGATTTTAGCATCATTGATCTTTTAAATCTATTAAATGTGGTGAAAACCAGTGAAAAAGGCCCATCAGAAGGTCTGAGGCCAAGGTTATATCTTCGACTGTCTTCGTCCGAACGGTCCAAAATCCAATTGTATTCAATTTAAAATAAAACAAAAATCAACAAATCACAAATGAGAAGCTTGAACCACCAAATATTTGCCTTTTGATTTGCTGATTTATTAATCAATTCATTGTTTCAACTCTAATTTTCTGTACAGTAAATTTTAATTTTGTGTCACTGCAACTTATGTCTGCTAAGTACATGCAGCACCTACTGTATCTGCTGCCCGGTGGTCTGGGAAGAGGGATCCCAGTCCTGTTACTCTTTCTCAGGATTTTACCAGCTTTGTCTTATTCCAATAAAAAGAATAAAACATGTTTTGTCAACTTGCGTATTGTGTACAAACTATAAAACCCTTTGAGACAAACTCGTGACTTGTGTCTTTCCAGGGACTGATTTCCAGTTAAACTGAGAACCCATAGACTTCAATGTGGACCATTTTCTTTGAAATTACTTTCTACCAAAGAAATACTACCTATGAAAACAGTCCACAATGTATCCTGAAAGACGAGGACATTGGAAAACTCAACAGCAGTGAATTTTTGCAGAAACTAAGTCATTTGTCGATTCACCTCCACTGTTTTAGGCTAGTGATCGAGTTCTCAAGCAAAGACAACCTCAACCATCCTCCTTTTGTGATAAGAGGTAAAAATGCATTCCCATTACTGTCTATGATTAATGTCATACTGGACAACCACATGACCTTCCCTCTTCTCTATTTCTGATGACTATCCATTACCCCACATATCACCTCCTTGTCCCATCTGGGCTCCTATCTCCATCAGGCAAAAATTATTAATCATCCTCTGGCCTTTGATGATGCTGTTGCTAATTTGGGCCCTGAACTGAGACTCCAGTCCTGACAGAGATTTAGTATGTAAAGTTAATGTGCTGCTGCTGAGACAGCAGAGGAGGAGACCTGCTGTTTGGAGTCTAAAACAGACTCCCACTTCCATTTAATCCTCATCACTCTGCTACTTTTACCTCCAATTTCCTAGCAGTTCACCTGTCCACCCACTACCTCTCCGATTAAGATGTCGGCTGGCTTTAGTGCTGCCGGGGAATCGCCTCATCAGATCTGAGGCTCTGGGTGTTTCTGGGTGACAGGAGTTAATTGTTTTGATTTGAGTGGATGGAAGAGGCTAAACATGCAGTGATTTGTAGATGATTAGCTACACAGCGGGGACACTGTCCAGTTCCTAACTTCACAGCATCGGTCTCCAGGAGACAAACAGGAAGTCAGGTGGGGCAAAGAGAGGTTGCTTCCTCTGGCTTCCAGGGGATAAACAACACTAAATCAACAAAATTATCGTCACAGGACAGGCAAATTACAGGGAACTCTCTGATATCGCCATTATTATGTGGGTTTCTGCAGTGATTACCAAATTCATTTGAAGACCTTAAGACCTTTTTCATAAAATGCAAAAAAAAGCAATTTAATACCTTTATCAGGGTCATAGTCAAACAATGACTGAAAACCAGTAAGGCCTATAATTGTACATGGATTTATTGGCATTTATATCCCTTTTTTGTCAGTAGTTCACAGCTGTATAGAACAATAAGTCACAGTAATATAATTACAGTAATCAATTAACATGGCCTGGCCCCAGATAAGTGGCAGAAAATTGATGGATGCATTAACCAGTTAACAAATAATTAATCAAGTTTAGTTAATTTAAGACATTGCTATAATTGACAGTTGACCGTTATGAGTAAGTGAGCTTCCAACGTAGCGAGGCTAGCAATAGCAACAGTGCTTGCTACAGGTCTGATGGTGCTCTATTAAACAGGCTTAGACAGCCACGGTCATCTGTAGTTTATAGGTGTATAAGGTCTCCTGACAGCCTGCCAACATATACACAATAAAGTTATAAGTAATGTTACAGTCTACAGCAGGAAAGACAAAATATTACAATGAAATTTAAGACTTTTTAATGCTTTTTTGGATTTTTCAAGACCTGCAGTTACCCTGAGTGTCATTTATCAACAAACCATAGGATCATATCATCAAAATAATCTTAAATTGTGGTTCACAGTTTTCATGTCTAAATGAAAGGTGAGGGAAATTCACAGACATCGTGACATCTTAAATACAAGACAACATGTCTTTTTTTTTTAGTATTAGATGTTGTTGTAGTTAAACTAGGAGAGGGCGATAATGTACAACATTTTCTGTGATGGTACATGTAATTTAGTATCAGAGCATATTATGATTAGGGCCGTTAACACAACAGTGTGTAAACACAAATTCATTTCAACGTCACTAATTTCTTTAATGAATTAAGGAAATCGATATTCAGCGGTTGTAGTGAACTACTGAGTTTTAACGCTGGAGTGAAGATCCTGGCAATATTTGAAACCGTGGATGTATAAAGTGAACTGGATACAGCGTTGGAGGCGGGGCCCCATTCATTCCTATGAAAGTTGTTCAGTGGCGCATGAAGTCAAAATGGCTCGACTTCTGATGGGGAAAGGACCAAGATCTTCCAGCAATCTTCTGCATCCATTTGATGGAGCAGGTACAGTAGCGTCCACTTGGTCACATGGCTCGGTCACGAGCCCACAGCTGTCACACAGTCGTCATGACGACCAGGATCTAATGATTTAAATAAGGGCTATTCATCTCTACGGAGTTACAAACATCTCTTTCCCGATGTAAGTCTACAGGAAAAAGTCTTTTTGGGCCCAATGGCATCACGTGACGGACAAGAAAGTCTTCGTACCACAGTTTGGTGACTACAAAAATTGCGACTGCCGTTCTTCCTGGGGCTTGTATGAAACTAGAAAAACTAAGGAATCCTTTGTTACCAACCATGTCATACTAGCTTGTCACAAAGGAGGTTAAATGACGCTTCAAACTTTCACTAAATTTTGGCAAAGAAAAACTGACATGACCATTTTCAAAAAGGGGTCTCTTGACCTCTGACCTCAAGATATGTGAATGCAAATGGGTCCTACAGGTACCAACAATTCTCCCCTTTACAGTCATGCCCACTGCTCTATTATTTTTGCATTGCTGTCAGTGTACACAGAAATAGATGGAACATCTAGGAACAAGAACAAAGCTGGATCGAGGTGAACAATAGACAGGGCTGTGAAAAAGTAGATGTATATATAAATATTAGGTCTGTCAAAGTTTGCAACTTCGAATATTCATTTTAACACCACTAATTTCTTTAACACAAGTTGTAATTTTTAGGTTCTATCAGACCCGGTTTTAAAGCTAGAGTGAAGATATTGGTATCACATGAAACCAACCACATCTTACAAACCTGTTGCAAAGGAGGCTAAATAACGCTCCAAAGTTTCACTAAATTTTGGCGAGGGAAAACCTGTCATGGCCATTTTCAAAGGGGCCCCTTGACCTCTGACCTCAAGATATATGAATGAAAATGGGTTCTATGGGTACCCATGAGTCTCCCCTTTACAGACACGCCCACTTCATGATAATCACATGCAGTCTGGGTCAGGTCATAGTCAAGTCAGCACACTGACAGCTATTGTTGCCTGTTAATTGATTTCCAGTAATAAACATTTATATACGTTTGCATAAAGCAATTAAGTATATTTGCCCACTTCCATGTTGATAAGAGCATTAAATACTTGACAAATCTCCTTTTAAGGTATATTTGGAAATCATGCAATTAAAAGCCATTAAATATTTTAATTGATTGACAGCCCTAATTATGATATAGTTTGGGCTATTTTTTCAGTGGTGTGTTAAGGACAGAGGATATCTATGTTGTACAGGTAAGCTTGTGATTTTGAGCAATATAAATAAAATTCAGTCTAAATTAAATGTGAAAATCGCTACTGTGTATATGTGCTTTTTTTGTCTGGTTTGGTCTCCTTTTCTTTGTGTATGTCTTGAAAAGTGTTAGCATACGCAGCAGCAAACACACAGGAACAGTGTGAATAAGGTGTGATGAGATGAGGAAGGACAAAGACGTCTGAGTTCAAAGGCCACACAAGGTTCAGTGTTTTCTCGTCTTTCTACAGTTTCTTGATCTCTTCTCTCTCTCTCTCTCTGCCATTCACCTCCCTCCTCCCTCCCTCCCTCCTCTCTGAGACTGGACCCGCTGTGCGCTGAATTAATACAAAGTGACAGAACAGAAGAGCCTGTAGGAGCATTGTGTGTGTGTGGTTGTATGTGTGTGAATGTGAGACTTATCACTGGGATATGAGTCACCCCTCTCCTCTCTCTGTCTCCTGTATGCAGCTCATCTGTTTTGATAGGTGGCCTTCACCAATACAGACAGCATACTTAACGAGAAAAAAAAAAACAAACAAACCTAAATCACTGTAACAGAAAACAGCTACCGGTGATGTGTCTCACGTATCTGGCTGCATTTTGTGCTTTGCTTGTGTATATTTTTCTGCCTGAGGACAACTCCTGCTGTTACCCCGACAGCTGAAGTGTCCAGGGATGAACCACGAGGGGGCACACTTAAAACAACCACAGGGGGGGACAGATATCAAAGAGAGGCTCGCAGACAGGCTGCAAAACGAGGAATGCAACGCTGCAGGCAACCAATAAGGGATTAAGAACCAGAAAATGACATTACTGAATGTACAATAACAAGAAATAGAGCCTGACCTAAATTTACGAGGCACGCATAATTTGTAAGAAGAGGTAGAAGAGTAAACAAATCTGATAACGATATAGTGGCTTATGTTTGTTCTGTACATAAATACAATTATTTAAAGGAACTTAACTCGAGACAAAGACATTATGCTGAGGCAGGACGGTTTATAGTTGCACTGTAAACTTCTATAATGGCAGAGTATTCTTATTAATTTTGAAAATGAAGCTAACATAAATAACCATAACTAAAAATACAAATACAATGGAAATATATCAAAGTTGATCTAAGGAAATAGTGTCAAATATACATAAAAATGCAACTTGCCAACATATTACATATCCAACAACGACCAAAGTTTGTATCTCTTCATCTCGTTTCTCTCTTGAAATACAAAATCACTAAGGCTTGACTAATTTAATTTAAGATTTAAATAATTTAAATTTAAATAATTCTTTCATCCAAATATTTTAAGGCCTCAAAATAAAGATTTTTGGGGTTGTATTACCTTAACTATCAGCTGTTTCAGCCTATAAACACCAACCCATATTTAGTTTTTTTTTTTTAGCTTCAGCAACTGAAAGATGGAGTAAAGTCCCACTAAAAAAGTCCTCTCCAGGGTCACATACCAGACACTACAGCACCGACAGTGTGCCATCACTTTCTTTTTTTCCCCCTCAAATTTCCAGTAGTTCAACAGCTGAAAAGCACTCTAATAAAAAATAAAACATCACCAAAAACATGAACTAACACTCATTCTGGGAGTGATCCATATACAGACGTAAGAGACATTTTCTCCACCTCAGCAGCCTGTAATGCAGCGCACCTAGAAGATTCAGCACTTTGAGTAACTTATATGTCCTCTCTTAGTATGCCATTAGCCATCACTTTTGCCTTCTCTGACATGTGGGTGATGAGTGCAACAAGTTCAGACATGCTGTCTAAAGGCTGACAAAATGCATTCAGGGAAACAAACATCACTGAAACTGTGTCTCAGTTCTTTTCAAAATACCATGTACCACTAGAAGTGGACAACAACCCAAAAGATGTTCTTACATCACTAATAATGCCATTGCATTACACCACATAAACCCTTATAAAGCTGTACCAAAAGAAGTATAGTAATAGTATATCATATACTCAAAAAAAGTCAATGCATTTTTTACCCACAATGCAATGCGCAGATGAACAAGAGGAGCTGCTTACAGCTGCAAAAACGTTTACATAAATAACAACAGGTGATAAGACACCTTTGGAAAAACCTTGACTACATGTGTGTTTGATTTGTGTCTCATGCAGGATGACACACACATGCATGTGGTTATGCACATGTGTGATGTGATGATATCACATTTATTCACTGATTGACACATAGCTGTAATACCCCAAGAAACGCAGCAACATGCCACCAAAAGTAAAGAAGATCTGCTGGCTAGATAACGTGGATGCAAGGCAGATTTTTAAATGCTCAGTGACTGCTAATGTTTTATGAAGAAGGAAATGCATTGAGCCCATTTGTTAGACATCAAGGATAGATGCAGCACATTTTAGATACACTATCACACTAGAACAGAGACAGAAACATTGTTCACAAGAAAACTCAATTTAATTATTTGCCAGTCTGTGAGCAACCTTTTCCTGTTAGTACAGAACAGTAAAGTACATGGATTTCTTTCTTATCAAATGTATATCTAGTTCACTATTGCCATACTGTATATTATCTGCCACTACAATGTACTAGTGTGAGTTTGCCATCAACTTTTGCTACATGGGGCGAGAAAATGGGTACATCCATCCATCCATCGTCAACCGCTTATCCCGTTAGGGGTCGCGGGGGGGCTGGAGCTGATCCCAGCTGGCATTGGGCGAAGGCGGGGTTCACGCTCGCATCCACACCTACGAGCAATTTAGAGTCATCAATTAACCAAAATTGTATGTCTTTGGACTGTGGGAGGAAGCCGGAGTACCCTGAGAAAACCCACACTTACACGGGGAGAACATGCAAACTCCACACAGAAGAGTCCCAAGTCGGATTCAAACCTGCGACCCTCTTGCTGTGAGGCGAGAGTGGTTACTGGTTTGCGTGTCATTTTCCCGCAACAAAACCACAATAACGGCCACAGTTAGGTTTAGCCAACAAAAATACTCGGTTAGAAAAAAACATCATGGTTGGGCTTAAATAAGTACAAAAAACTAAGTAAACTACGTATGGAACCAACGTAACAGAAGTAAAACATTGCATGAAAACACGTCACAAATGTCACCAACATAACTTCAAAATAACTCAACAACACTTTGGGATAGGTACACCAGTTGGACCCATCTTCTTCCTACCTACTTAGTGGTCTTTCTGTTATTTTTTTTTTTTTACATCTCTGAGCATACCATAGTTTCAAAAACATATTTAAAATTGACTACATGGCATACAAATGACATGCCAAAACCAAGAACAGCGTTCTTTTTGCACATGACGAATTATCGTGTAATTCATAAACCATTATGTGTGACCAGGCTGCCTAAAATATACAGTTTTTAATTGCAATATAATCAAACGGAGAACATCTACAACAAAATGACATCAACCAGCCCAATGTCAAGCCCAAAACGTCCAGAATCTTCCATCGCCAGTCAATCCACACTTCTCTATGCTCCTGCACTCTGACCTCACACCAGCTAAGAGACCGTCCCACTATCTTGATTGTCAGATGCCTTCCCTGGCTGAGGTTCTCTCTCTCAGCACAATGGTCAGCTTGTCTGAGCTGAATGGATGAACCTGCGTGCCAGCGGAGGAAGAGTGAGGGGTTTTGTATGTTTGGTGGGAGGCAGCGAGGCAGGAAGTACTCCTCTGCATTTAAAGCTCTCCTCACACTTCCTCCCTGCTTTCCCTTTTGTATTCTGCCCAGGTAGTTCAACCATTCTGCCGCTCAAGGCCTGGCTAATGTATGCAGATATCATTGTCGACATATCTGTATGAGAGAGACAATAGAGTCAGTTTGTGGGGGTGTGGTGTGTGTGTGCACCGTTCCCACCATATTCTGTGGACAGCAGCCAGCTCTGTTTCTTATTCACTGTGCCAGTCTTTGTTGCCACAATTTAAAAGCCTCCATCCTGCCACCCTGTCCTCCTCAGACTCTTCCTGCTCCTCCACCTCCTCTCATTTAAGATCTCTCTGTCTCAGTCTCTCATTCAGGTCTTTATTAGAGCCCCCTGTATTTGAATGAGAGCGTGGTAATGCCTGCGTCTTGGTCTTTGTGAGAATGGCTAAGCTCTAACCGAGCTGACCTGGATTTACGTTGCAGGAGCAGAGCGGCGCTGCCTGGGATGCGGACTGGCTCAGAATGATGGAGTGCAGCAGGAATGCCAGGCTCTGAAATGGATCTGGTCTCATAAATTAGCATAAAAACTGCAAAGAATTAAACAACATTCTTGCAAAAGTTTTAAGTTTTAGGTCATTCTTATTAACTACCTCAACCATGACTGACTGGTAGGTCCATTATTACAAATGCATGTTGTTCGCAATCATTGTTCAAACCCTTAATGTAATACTGCATTATCAATACTTTTAAACCAACATTAACTCAAATAACTACATAAAGGGTCACTTGTAGTGGCAAACTCACTGAATATTCTCAAACAATGCTAAGCTCTAGAGCTTTTCAGCCTCTTTTATCTCATTGTTCTGTTTTACGACAGTCCACCAATCAGTCTCGCCTTGTTTTTAGCAGCTGTTTTCAACAACAACAACAACAACAACAACAACCTCTGACAAACCCAGCGTACATGACCAGCCCAGCACCAAACAGTGGACAGACAAAGTTAGAGACTAGCTGGTGAAGAAGGGGGAATATGTTGCCGCTAAAGAGTCAGATATTTTTTCTTGGGAGAGAAACCAGAGCCAAAACACTTGATTCAAATTTATCAGTTGGACACAAACACAACACACAATGATGATTATGCTTCTCTCTTCAGGATGTGGAAGCAGGCAAATGTTTGCCAACACATTAGCGATTACAGTATCCAAAGGCCGTAATACATCATCTGTCTGTCTGTCTGTCGGATTGTTTTGGAGATCATCTGTGTATACTGTATGTATGAGCAATTCTATTGCCTCCACATGGCTCTCAACATGGCGACGGTGGCTTGTAGTTAACGGTGCTAATAGTGCTAATAGTGCTAATAGTGAAAACAATGGTAACAGTACTGATGGAGATAACAGTGTTAACCTGAGGGGGAACTGGAGGCTGGGTGCTATGCCTCCACAAAGATGCTGTCGGTTGATGCCATTATCAGCGGTAAGCACCGTATAGGAGCAGTGTAGAGCAGTGGCCAGTGGGGCACAATCATATGCATGAACATTAAGGATGGGAACAGTTCGGGTAAAAATCCAAACTGTTTGATTTGCTTGTCACAGTTCAGGTTGTGTATGTATCATTCGGTTCATTTGAAATAGGTTATGAGGCTGATTGTGTATTTTTTTCATTGTGTTTATTGTCACACTAGAAATCAAGGCCCATGGAAAGACGGGCATAGGTGGTCAGGGGTAACTGAAGCTGTGGTCGTGCGTTGTGGTTGGCTCAATTTCAGCGAGGGCGGACCAGATTTTACAGAGCATGTCTCTCAACCACCGCCGCTAACTTTACACTACCACAGTCATTAGCTCATCACTGCACGTTAGCTCACCGGCTAACAGCGAATAGTAAACACATGTAAGTTATTTGTTGTGTTGTGGCCTCCTTGCTGTACCATAAATATACCGAAACAAAACCGAAAACCGTGACCCCAAAGTGTGATATAAACCGTACTGTGAAGTTTATGATCCGTCCCATGCCTAACGAACATGCATAAAAAGACACACATGGCCGGCCCAGCCAGGTCAACAAAGCACAGAGAGACTTCATTCTCTGCTCAGGTAGCTATTACTCCTCCATATATATCTATATATCAAATAGTTATCCAGAACATTAATATAGCATCGAATATCGTTGAGAGAACCTTTAAATTTTCTTGAAAACTGAATGACTAACTACATAATCTGTGTTTTCTGATCTAAAAGCCCATCTGTTAGCCGACAATGTCGTCTAAAATCCTTACAAGGGACTGCTTCAAAAATAATTCACATGATCATGTTGTGAGCATGTGAGCTTGGTTAGGAACTAAACATATGTGGTTATGGTTTTGTGTTAGGCACAAATCTATTTGGTTAAGGTTGGGTAAAAATTGTGGGCAGGTTTAGAAAAAAACCCCAATGATAACTGCCAGCAGGAAAGAGGAAATGAATAGCAATCCGAATGTCTGTTACATTACTTGTTTACCCATTCATTCGTTCAGTCTTCCTCCTTCTTAAATAAATATATTACTTAGTGAAATAATCAAAATATAGCTCCAAATAAGTGATGGCCCGAGCAGAAAAAGAATATGTGAATTTTGGAAACATGATGATAAAGCCTCTTCAGGGGAAACGTGAAAAGTAAATTGGGGTTCAGGAGTTTAACGAGTGCAACTTTTCAGTTCCTCTGTATATTAAATTCAGCAGACTTCAAGATCTGCGTGAGTGTTTTAAAAATGTTGTTGTTGTTGTTAATTCTCCCCAAACTATTTCTAATACTAATATATCAGATCAATGAAGGCCAAAAGGACAAGAAGAACAAGTAGCAGAGTGATGAGTCCACGCTGATAGCAAAGAAACTGTTGTGAAATCATGTCATCCTGGTTCAGCGGTGAACGTGGCTGAAGGTCAAGCTCAAGAGAGCAACAACAAGCCGCCTGGCAAAAGCCTCGGTGATAAACTTGTTTACTAAATCCGATACTTGTACAGTATGCATCCAGCCTCCCACACACACATTTACACTAGGCAAGCATGCACATTAACACATGTACACCGAAGATGGCATGGATATTTGTCACATATGAATGGTGACACACATCAAAGAAAAGAGTGGGCTGGATTTATGCAAAACAACAGAAGCTAAACACTCAAACATGAAGTAAATGGGAATCAGGGGAGTGGGTGAGCAGATGGCTGAAAAATATGAGAATAGACCAAAGCAATTTGGGGGGCTGGGAAAGGAGAATACTCATGCTTCACGAAAAAAGGTGTGAAGACAAATATCCCTCTCCTGACGTAGCTGGTGGTGCCCGCTGGACGCCACAACAGCCTCATGCAGCTGCAGCGTGCCCGCTCTGTTTTCAGCTAACAGCCAGGAGCAGCACTGTTAGTTAGCAAGACACAGCAGAGCACCCCCCACCACCTCCTTCAGATTCAAGCCATGCCTGATGGAAAGTCTGACACAAAGCTCCAAGAAAGAAAGAATAGTGTTACTCATACTGGGGAGGCTCAGCTAATCTCGCTAAGAGGAGGTGCTGCGTTTAATAGGAAACAAAATGGAGAGGAAGATTGTTGAGGGCCAGAGAGAGGGCAGCTGAGAGAGATTATGAGTAGGTGGGTCAGAGCACCGTGGGTCAGAGAAGTCTAAGCAGGCTTAAAAAGGTGGGTAATTCCTGATCTCATTAAGATTTATGTAAAGCTGTTTTTGCCACACATATTTCTCACCTTTGCTCGAGACAAAAAAACAGACATGGAACATAGCATGTTAATTTAAAAGAATGCAGTGTAGTGCTAAAAACAGCATAGATCCTTTATCTATAATAATTACTGACTAAGGCATTGCATGATTAATAGAACAGTGGTGTGAAATAAGACAGAGCAGAACAATAGCCAGGCAGGGGATTTTTTTTTTTTTTTTTTTTTTTACAGTTGTCATCTGTCTGAAATGGAAATATAGGTTTGAGTCTGCCAGGCTGTACACACCATGTGACTGGGATTTGTCACATCGGCCAATTCCAGAGGAGGGTCGGAGACAATTTTAAAAAAAAGAAAGCCCTCTCATATATGTAATGTGGAAGATCAGCACCAACAGGGGGATGCCGATTCTGTGCAAATCCTCCGGGCTCTGTTCGCCTATTCTGCTCGGTGGCATTTTCAGCACCGGGGACCAGTGGACAGCTCCGCTCTGATGTGGTATTAAAGCAGCCTCCGGGGGGGGGGGGGGGGGGGGTTAACAGCAGGGAGAGCATGTTTAAAAAGAAAAACACAGCATATATCCACAGATGATCGGCATCGTGGTATGTACATCCATACCACGATGCCGATCATCCAGGCTTCGTGACAGCGTACCATCGTGACCATGGCAACAAAGGAAACAATAACTTATCTCCCCTGTTTTCGCGCACACGAACCGGGATTAAGCCACCACATTAGGTTAGGATTTCACATGTCGGAGCATCCATCCCTCAAGCCTTCTCCAGATATGATAACAACAAATGCATTTTAAATGAGTAGCCAGAGGCGGCCAAGTTCGCACAGCGTTACACTGCAGCCGACAAGGCGGAGTCTGCTTCGATCAATCGTCCTATAGGGATAATTAGGTTTGCCAGACCAAGCAGACCGCTTAGCACATGCATAGTTGTAATAAAAACCAGCCTATGTGGGAGATGCTCCTCTCCCGGCGCATGAGTCACTGCGTGGCTACCAGACACTCAGGTGCAGCTGAGCTCCACGGGCACCGTCAGAGCCGCACAATGAAAGCCCAAAGTCATGCTGATGCGTGGGAACTGTACCTAAACGGTGAAGCAATTTCCCCTCACAGCGAACATCGATTCGCTACAGTAATCCTCCGTGGAGACTGCTAACACACCCAGACATGAGGTGGGGAACATCCGCTGTCACTAGACTGGATGCCTACCTGTCTCCAGGTGCAAAGAGATCCTCGCCTCGTTGATGTAAGGCGTGTCGCTCTTGGACCGGACCCTCCGGATCGGTCTGCGGTCTACCTCCTCCTCCGGGGCCGCCGCCATGTTCGGCCAGCCGGGCAGCGTCCACTGGCGACCGGCGGGACTGCGAGAGATTCGGCGCCGCAGCAGCAGCAGCCACTCGTGCACCCGCCCGGGCAGACGGTGTAGGTGGGGGGCGGGCTGTTGTACTGAGGATGGAGAGAGGGATGGAGAGAGAGAGAGAGGGATGGAGAGAAAGAGAGGGAGAGAGAGAGGACTGCAAATCAGCTCCACCTGCACGTTAATACACTGACCTATGAAAAACACTAATTCTCACAAATCACATAATAAAGCCTATATGTGAAATAATTAGTCAATTAATTTCTGTCAATTGCCAAAAAATAATCAACAACTATGCTGGTAATTGATTAAAATTACATGCCAATAGTACCTCCTGTTCCAGCCTCTCAAATGGTAGGATGTGTTTCTTTTCTGCTGAACATGTAATATCTCTGGGTATTTGAAGATGCCACCTTGAACTTGTGATAGCATTTTATCACTATTAGGCCTATTTGACATATAATGACAATGAACTGCTTTATTTAAAAGTATTAGTGTACACATAAAGTGATAATGAAATAATATCTTGCAGCACCTTTTTTTCAGGTTCACCAGAGCTGCAAGGACAGAAAATAGGCCTATAAATCCTGTTTATTATACGAAACACAAACATGAAAAATACACAGTTCAGTAGTTCACACTGCTGAACAAAAAAACATGCTTGTGTACAATTTGGACCTTTATGATCACATTTGATCAAACATTTCAGTTTTCCTGCTGGTTGTAAATTAATCTCACAGGCATCTTTACACTAAGGACAATGCCACATACAATTTGAAGAAATAAATTTCTGACACAACAAGCTAAAAAAGATTTCTTTAAGTCTGACAACACCTGCAAGACCGGGAAATAAAAAAATGCATTCAGGGTGGCATAAAGAAAGGGTCAACCACAAGATACATGCTCTGATTACAGGTTATGGGCTTCATAATGTCCAACATGAAAAAAAACAAATGTTAAAAGGCTATAAGTAGAACATTACTGTCAAAATCTATATACAGCACAGTAAATTAAACACTGTAGCTGCTTTTTCATCTCTTCTTGGTATTAAATGTCCTCACTACAGAGCAGGAGTAGGAATGCAAGGATATAAACTGTAGAAAAGAACACACATTTAGTTTTGTCTCAAAAAAGCAAAGTCTCATGTTTACTAAAACATACAATGCCTCATTTGTTTGCATGACCTGGCTGCTGCTACACTGCAATGCCCCACTGGGTCTACTAAAGTCATCAGTCTGTCTCAGGCCACACAGGATTATTATAGCAAAAACACCTCAATATCCTATATTATTGTGCTAACTTTGTGCTTTGTACTCTACTAATCCAATGCTGGCCTCTAGTGGAGGAGGAAAAATAAAAATGATTGTATATGGGTTCAAAGGGTTCACTAAAATTTCAGTAAGAAAGCACAACAGAGGGACAGTAAAGCGAAGTCAGTTTGGACAGTGGTGGGATGTAACCAAGTACATTTAAGTTCTTATGAACATTTTTGAGGTACCGGTACTCGTACTTCACTTGAGTATTTCCATTTTCTGCAACTACTCCATTTCAGAGGGAAATATTGTACTATTTACTCCACTACATTTATTTGATAACTTTAGAGACTTTGCAGCTTCGGATTAATGACACAAAATATAATCAACACATAAATTATGATGTATTATTATTGAATATTAGACTCTACTGATCCTGTGATGAAAGTCACAAGCTATCTAGCAGTTTATAGTAAAAATATGCCCTGCCTTTACCAGCTGCAACATTAAAGTATTAATGCATCAATCATTTTAAACAATATAATAATCATTACTCTGAAATGGGCCAGTACTTTTACTTTTTGTACTTTGAGTACATTCTGAGGCTAATAACTTTACTTAAGTAACATTTTGAATGCAGTGCACTGCAGTCCCACTGTAGTACCACTGTAGTACCACTGCAGTCCCACTGTAGTACCACTGTAGTACCACTGCAGTGCCACTGTAGTGCCACTGTAGTACCACTGTAGTACCACTGTAGTGCCACTGTAGTACCACTGCAGTCCCACTGTAGTACCACTGTAGTACCACTGCAGTACCACTGCAGTACCACTGTAGTGCTCCCTCTGCTGGTCACATATTGTTTTGGTGCCGTTGTTATTCACCTCGTTGACTCTCTTCATAGGCTCATTTCCTCACTGCCACACCAGTCCTCCCACTACAGCTACTGAACCCGTGAATGACAGGAAACACTTCCTGCTTCCTCCAGCTGGTGGTCCAGTCCTCCTGGCTTCAGGTAGCTAGTTAGTTAGTTAGCAAACCACAGACCTAGCTAAAGATCCCACAACTCATCACCTGGGAGGATGCAGACCACCGTGGGAACGCCACGTTAAATGTCCTCCCAGCGTGATGTGATGAAGCTGCTAGCTTGTTAGCATGCTAGCTAACCTACTGAAAGGCCGTTAGCCTGCCAGCTAACTCAGGCTGTGTTAACAGGGTTTTAGGAAGACTGACGCTTGTTATTGTGCAGGGAAACTATCGCAATGTGACTGTATTGCTGAATCAATTACACTTAATCTCCTTGCTCGTGTCATAGTGAATACAGTGGAGTAACGTTAGCAGGCTAGTTAGCCTATGTGCTTGTTTACGTTAACTCAGATGAACTTTTTGCTCGCAAAAATGACTTTCCTGATAACATAAATCACCACATTGGAAGCTAACACTAGCCTCGGGTTTACATGTTCCGCAGCAACGAAAGACAAACACTACTCCAACTTTGAAGTAACTCTACATATGGCCATTTTGACGACACTTACATCAGTTTTAAAAGCATTCCCTGACTGACCGAAGAAGCCTGTGTTAGGCTGGAACAACAGCTGCTCTGCAAACATCTCGCGTTTGGCACGTTTTTGTTCCCTCAAACAAAGATGACAGCCGCCGGAAGTGACATTTCTATACCTCCTTGCTCGTGTTCGTCAAAATTAGGCTTATAATTATGTAAAGCAGTTTGCACAGCAACCATTGTGGCATGTCACAGCAGGGTAAACCCAGGTGTAATTAATAACTTTCCAGCTAAATGCAGCAGGGTCATAATCAAGGTTATTAATTACACTTGTGTTTACCCTGTGGTGACCTGTCAAAATGGCTGCTGTGCAAAGGCCCTATAGCTTCATTTGCTTTTAAAAAAACAGAGTTTTTACCGTTGTGAATATTGTCATATTTTTCTTCCCTTGTAGCCAGATGATTGTGCGCCAGCTCACCAGTAGAAGCTTATTAAAATCTCCCCTGTATGCCCACCTGAGAAAACCACAGGGCAGTCAAGACATGGCCAGACCCAGTTCAGGTAGTCCTTGTTCTGCACTGCCACTGCTTCTGTCACATTCTCATCCTGACGACCACTTATTATATTACTCATCCACGAATCCACAAGCTTTCGTTATTATCTTTTTATGTGCTATGTATTTGTGTTTATGTTCAGACCTGGCAGCATTCAGGGAGATTTTCTCCAAAGCCGGGAATATAGCCATCCTCACCGGAGCAGGAGTGAGCGCAGAGAGCGGAGTCCCCACCTTCAGAGGAGCAGGAGGCTACTGGAGAAAATGGCAAGCACAGGTATGCAAGCGTATTGTTATATTATTGAACTGTTTGGCATGTGACTCTGTGATCATCTGCTCCGTATTTATTCCAAATGTATATAATTACACATAATTATATAATTACATATACATATGCTGTGCATATACAATACTCACCACCTGCTGCACTTTACTTATTACTGTTACTGTTACTTATTTATTTTTATTGTCAATTATCTTCATTGCACCTTATTTCATTCACTGCACCTTCTCTTTTACTTTTTACTGTACCGTATTTATCTGTACTGTTGTTGTTGATGCTGCTAAGACACCCGAATTTCCCTCCGGGGATTAATAAAGGTTCATCTTATCTTATCTTATACTGAGAGGTGTTTCTCTCATTCATATAAATGACAAACTACAGCCTCCAAAATGATCATTAAGTTAAATCAACAACTGAAAACTATAACCTTCATGAAGGGAGGATTCATTGCAGGGCCGCTCTTTTAGACTGCATTAGTTTTAGCTAAGTGTACCTAATAAACTGGCAACCGAGTGTATTCTGCAATGTTAATTTTAGTTTCCATCAGTTGTTTTGCTACTTATCACAGTGGTAGCAGGCTAAACAAGGTAGTCCAGATGTCCCTCTCCCCAACATTTCCCTATACAGTGTAATCTCTCCAGCGTGTTCTAGGTCTACCCCAGGTTGTCATACCCTACTCCTGATAACAGTGGACCCTTGGGGGTCATTTTAATATATTAATCAACTATGTGACGAATGGGGAGCCCTGGTGGCTCACTCCGTGGAGCGGGGCTTGGTATCAGGCCTTGGTCTGCGCCGCAGCGTCCCAGGGTTCAAGTCTGACCTGTCATCTCCTTTCTCTCCCCTTTTCATGGCTGTCACTGCCACTGTCATCAAAGGCAAGAAGTCCAACAAAAGTAATATTTTAAAAAAACAAGCGACAAACCACCTCTCAGTGCTTTTATCCATATAGCAGCTGACAGCCAGCCTCAGGATATTAAATTCAGGATATTATTCTCCTACTGCATCAGTCTGCAGATCAATTCATCACTCTTTAATGTGTGACAAACTGCAAGACAGCATTTTAAAAATTGTTATTGTACAATCCTGTGAGTGGTAAAACTGTGCTTATCTTTCACGTGGGAAAACTTTTTGCTGAGAGTGCTTGTAGGATGCTTAACAAATTGCTCTCCAGTCCTGGTAAGGCTGAGGAGTCTGTACTGTACAAGCATCTCAGAGTCTCTCCGAGGAACTGCACTGAAAGTTTTACTGTCATTAAAAATAGTCAGATACAGACAAACCTAATTCTTCACTGCATTTCTGAAGCAGAGTGGAAACAGATTTTTATGTACACTGCTGGAGTTTATTTAGCATGAATTGTCAAAACTAAAAAGACCTTAATGCTAATAATTGTCTGGGGAACTTCCATCAGTACTAAGTTTTATTAGTATTAAAGGGGAGCACCACCTAAATGAAGATTTCCAAAATTATATTTCTGTGGCCTAGTAAAGTTCAATCAATACTTGTGAACATGTGAACAATATTTGCTCCTCTCTGTCAAAGCCAGAAACCAGAGAAGTGTCTTAAACGTGGGATGTCATCGGGTAGAAAGTCTGGAGCTGCTCCATAGAAAATGGCATAGTCTGAAATGACATACCATGCACTACATACTCAATGTGTGTACTATCTTTCAACATACTTTTGTGTGAAGAAACAGTAGTGTGTATCTTTTCGGATACATCATCATCACTTACTGAGAACCTCCTTGCCGGTCGGAGAAGTATAACCATGGTAACCATGGTAACCCATGTCAACTTCATGTTAGCAAAACAACGGTTTGTTAGAATCAAAGTTGGAATTGATTAAAATATTAATGATGTTACAGAGCTGTGTGCCAACGTCTGTTATGAACGTTCTCGTCTCTACCACATTGCATTGTGGGATACATATGCTAGTGTAGTGTCCAGCATTGCATACTGTAATATTTCAATGGAAATAGTATGCAATATGTATACTAAGGCTTCGGACACTAAAAAATCTCACATACTGTTTTAGTGTACTGAATAGCATGTTAGTATGGAGCTTCAGATGCAACCGATGAATGATTTTATTTTTTTTACATCCAAATGAGCTTTATTCTGTTGTAGTGTCGTCAGCTGTGAAACAGAAAACGTTCCCACATATTCAGAACATTCCCCTGGGTGTTCTCCATGTCATGTAGAACATCTTAGACCTCTTAGATCTTAGACCATAGGAATAACATGTATGGATTTTGAAAATGGGTGTAGTTCCCCTTTAATGTCCATTTCTCACATTTTCATCTTTTAGGAACTCGCCACCCCAGAGGCCTTCTCCAGGAACCCGTCCCGCGTTTGGGAGTTTTACCATTACCGCCGCGAGGTCATGCTCACTAAAGATCCCAACCCCGCCCACATGGCCATCGCAGAGTGCGAGGACCGACTGAGAGAACAGGGACGCAAGGTTACAGTTATCACTCAAAATATCGACGAGCTCCACCGCCGCGCCGGATCCAAAAACATCCTGGAAATCCACGGCAAGTAGAAAACACCGAAGAAAGAAAGAAAGAAAGATATTCCTTTATTAGTCCCACAGTGGGGAAATTCAGTTTTACACTCTGTTGTTCACACAGTACATATACATGCGTCAATGGAGAGATGTCAGAGTGAGGGGGCTGCTCCTGACAAGCGCCCAGAGCAGTTGGGGGTTCGGTGCTTCTGCTCAGGGGCACCTCGGCAGTGCCCAAGAGGTAAACTGGCAACCAGTTGGTCTTGGTCCATGGGGGATTTGAACCCGGGTCCTCCACATCCTAACCCAAGTCCTTACGGACTGAGCTACTGCCGCCCCTAAACAAGACATCTAATACAAGCACGGATCAAGTTCAAGAATGAAATGAGTAATTTTTCAAGGAAAAATGCCAAACACTCTCTGGTTCCAGCTTCTAAATTTTTAGGATCTGCTGCTTTTCCTTGTTGGTCAGACTAAACAGGAAATTTGATGGCATCACCTTGGAAGTTTTGAAACTGTGATGGGCACTTTTCACTTTGTTCAGACATTTTATAGGCCTTAATAATTGCTTGAGAGAATAATCCTTCCATCTGTACACTTGATTATTTTCATTACTGAGGGATACACTGATCATTTTTCAATAGCTGATTAATTGTTTAGTCCATAAAATGTCATAAAAGCAGGAAAATATGGAAATAAATGAAGTTTTTAAAAATAAATATAAACCCAGCTTCAGACTGGAGAAGCTGAGACACAAAACAATTAATTTTTTGTTAAAACAGTTAATGTTTTTTTTTTTTCCTTCCAATTAATCAATTGACAGTTTGTTTCAGCACTAATCTATTGTCTCTTGTGTTGTTGATGCAGGAAGTCTGTTTAAAACGCGCTGTATGAGCTGTGGTCATGAAGCAGCCAATTACAAGAGCCCCATCTGTGCTGCTCTTGAGGGCAAAGGGTAAGAGCTTCATCCGCTGTGTCTGGGTGAATTTGACTGTTTTCCTAAAAAATACCACGTGATGGCTCCGAGACCGTAACGAATAAGGGAAGCACATGTGAGGAATGGACTAAAAGACGGGAATTTTATTTAATAAAGGTTAATTTTAAAAATGTAGACACTAACAAAGGACGCTGGCAGGTGAACTAAAACAATGCAAAAATCATAAAATCATAATAACATGACGTGGTGTCGGGGTAGAGGGAGCAACACGAGCCCCGGCAGAGGCCCTGGGGTCGTCACAATGAAAACGTGTTAGAAGCGATATCAATCATAATCATTTGAGCACAAAATGCCAGAGAAACAAAAAGCCCATTTCAGTGTGTCAGATGTCAGCAGCTAAATAACACCTGACAACGCGCTGAAAAGGAAAATCTGTGACTGAAATGTCACTTTGTCACTTATCTGACATTTAAGATTGATGTTTTTAATAGCTGAAATATTCCACAAATCACTTTAGTCTCTGCTGTGGATAAAATGACAGAAGTCCTGAGCTTATGTTAAACATGAATATCAGAAGTGATCATGCGATGTTAAAACAGATCTGTGCGGACTGTTATTAAAAGACAGCTGTAATGCTGTCAGTGTTCTCATAATGAAAACTATTAAAGTCACCACACATTATGTAAAATCGTTCAGCTTTATCAATTTTAGGGCCAGTGTGTATAATTTAGGGGATCTATTGGCAGAAATGGAATATAATATTAATAAGCAAGTTTTCTTAAGCGTATAATCACAAGAAAACAGGAATTATTGTGTTTTTTCGTTACCTTAGAATGAGCCGTTTGTATATTTCGACATGAAGCCAGTCCTCATCACAGAGCCGGCAGCCATGTTTCTACAGAAGCCCAGAACGGACAAACCATCTGTCGAGTTTGAAGTATGTTTTACAGTCAGTTTTTTTCCACGAAGTCTGTTAGTTTTGAGGAGAGCATCACATCTACCGCCATCATAGTTCTCCTACAAACTTGGCACATGGGAGAAGTTTCATTTGGTTGCAATGTGCAATGTCACCACTAGATGCTGCCAGATCCTACACCCTGCACCTTTAATGTATTTGAAGTGTGCTCCTGTGTTATATGAAGGAAAATATAAATAACTGATAGGGACTCTGGATCAGCGTTAAGTGACATGAATTAATAAGACACATGCTTGGACACGTTGTAAAACTGTAATTGTTTTGCAGTGTAATTGCCCTTTTCAGTGACGTATAACCTTTATTACCAAACTGCCTCCTCAGGGCTCCGGACCCAGACACAAATGATGCCCAGATCCCTGCTCAGCATCTGCCCAGGTAACCCACAAACTCATGTTCTCGTTTCATGCGCTCTGCTCTTTACAAAGAGGTTATTTGTTGTGACACAATATATATATGTGTGTGTGTGTGTGTGTGTGTGTGTGTGTGTGTGTGTGTGTGTGTGTGTGTGTGTGTGTTTGTGTGTTTCAGGTGTGAACAGAAAGACTGTCACGGTCTCCTGAGACCAGCTGTGGTTTGGTTTGGAGAGACTCTGGACTCAGACATCCTCACCAGCGCAGAGAAAGTGTTGGACAGCTGTGACCTCTGCCTCGTGGTGTGTGTGTGCGTGTGTGTGTGTGTGTGTGTGTGTGTGTGTGTGTGTGTGTGTGTGTGATAAAGTGCAGTAGTACTACTGCGAAATTCACAAATGTACTTGGCACTTTTATTTCCAGAGTCAATAATAATTTTAGAAAAGTTTGATGTTTCTCACAAAACATGAAAAGTTGCGGCAGACTGTCACAGTCTCGACAGTATTTGTTGTACGACGCTGCTTAATATGTCTTTGTTTCCATGGTATTTGGGGGAATATAAAGTTTGGGATGTTAACTTTAGTACTGTATAAAAGTAAAAATGTTGCATTGACAGTACCACTGTCATACAAACAAACAGATAAATCAGTTATTATTAATATAGACGTTCTCTTTTAAAGTTAAAGTTTATTATTATTATTATTATTATTATTATTAATCTGTTTATTTTTGTTGGATGAAAAGATTTATTTTAAAGCCCTAAATATCAATCAATGCTCACTGAACCCCCTAGAAATGCATATTATATTTTTTATAATAACATAACTACTAATTTATTTTTATGATAAATAATATTGACCTTGTTGTGTCTACTTATTGACAGAATAAAAAACAAACAAAATGTGAGGATAGGATTTTTTTTTTTGTAAATACTGACGCTCTCTGTCCACACACCGTTAAATATAATAATATAATATTTTCTGTTACTCCATGTAAACAAACCACATACTTATCTGCTGTGTGGTCAAAATCAAACTAGAGTCGTAACCTTTTAAAAGATGGGTGAGTAGTATTCTAACGTTTGTGTTTCTTCAACAGAAAGCACAGGTTTTATACTGCCATATTTACTGAAAATGAAATAGGTTGCAGTAGCCTGTCAGATAACTCCTCATTACAACTAAACCAATCAGCTACTCCTCATCCATTGCGGTGCTTTCACCGCGAATCACAGGAATAAATAGAAGCAGGGCATCTGACAAAGGTTCAGCTCATAACGGTGCGCTGCCCAGCCCTTCGCCGCTCCCAGCCAGTTAATCATTCCAATAGAAAACAATGCAATCAAACTGATTTTGTCACTGATGCTTATTTGCGTTGCATTCTGTTGGGAAGGTGTAATATATCGGCTACACACATCGCAATAACCTCAAAGACCTCTCTGCGTTGTACACATTACATCCCCTCTAGATTTTTTTTTGTGAGCATCCAACCTTAAATTTTAATCTGCACCTATGATCTAAATATGTTTTTGTCATTAAAAAAAGCGTAGACTAACGCATGTGTAAATGTTCACATAATGTAGGATCTACAGTAAGAACATGTGCACTAGGATTTGCCGTAACAAGTGTTATCAGTTATTTATTTATTAACATTTTTAATAAAATTTCACTCTGCAGGTCGGCACTTCATCCGTTGTGTATCCAGCAGCCATGTTTGCTCCTCAGGTGGCAGCCAGAGGCGTCCCTGTGGCTGAATTCAACATGGAAGACACGCCAGCCACCATGCGCTTCAAGTATGTTTCATTTACTGTCGCACACTCAGACACGTGCATCATTAACATCACTAATTTATGCCACGTTTTAGGCTGTTGTCTTATACCCACATTCATGAACCAGGAAATATGAAGAGCGGTGAACGCTGTGTCGGGAGGAGGTCGGGGTCGATGGGCGGGTCAAAAAACACTGGTCTTTCGCCCCAATTTACTGGTGTTCGTACCTCGTGTGAAACCAGATGTCAGCGTTGATTTAATTGTCACATAACTTTCATACCTAACCCTAACCGACTTTTAACCCAAACCATCATCTTTTCCTAATCCTAATTAAGAGGTTTTGTAGCTTAAAAGTTTATTTTGAAAAGACTGTATGCTTGTAAAGAGTGGAGTTTGTCACATGTTGCTGGACATTCATAGGAAAACACATGAAAAATGAGGATTCACTTTTCGTGAGATATCACATGAGCCTCTGTATGAGGGTAAGTTGCGCGTTTACAGCAGCTTTTTGTGTTTTAGATTCCACTTCCACGGCCCCTGTGGGACCACGTTACCCCCCGCACTGGCACGCCACGAGACGGAACAAAAATGAGTCCTGGATGTCAGCTGCACACAGACCAGACTGTCTAACACTGGAAAACCTAACTGGTAGAAATACCAAAAATAATGGGTCGAATGTTTGGAGACTTGCACATGCATTTCATTTCTAGTTGATGCATTTTATGTGTATGGCTTTAAGTTAAACTTGAATAGTTTATTTTTTTAATGAGAAGATGATGACAGATTTAACTGATGCTGCAGACACCAAGAGTTGTGAAACGTTTCCAGGAATCCTTCCAAAATCATTAAATGTACTGTTTTGAAAAGGAAACACTGAAAAAGACAGTGATATAAATATATAGCACTGACTATGAATGAAATACAATCCCATGTAGGCCAACTGTGTCACTCCTTTTGCATTGAATGAATACTGACTGTCAGACAGTAGGGGGCAGTGTTTAGCTACTTCTGTGTGTTGGTTCCTACACCTCCAGTTGAGAGGGAAAAAACACTCCTGAAGGATCTGTGGGTTCTGCCTGGGATATGTGGTGTGTGTGTGTGTGTGTGTGTGTGTGTGTGTGTGTAAATTCAGTGTTGTGTGAATATATGGGCTGTCATGAATACTGTGTATGATGCCTTCCAGTGGGCATGAGTCAGCTCCAGTTAAACCAGGGAAACCAGTGACTGTGCACTCTGCCAGCCAGTCGTGAGGAGATGATGGAAAATATTCATGTGAAATGAATAAATGTATATAAGCCAAAGAGTCTCTGCAGAGCTTCTTCAGAGTCTGTGCATGCATGAGTTGCAAATGATGCAACAATGTGAATCAGAAAGGATCAGAGTCTGTTACTGCAGTGTGTGGTGGTGTAGGAGTGTGTATTAACTATACCGTCCTCTATACGTTCTCTGTTGTAGGCGTTGTTGTGCTTTGGTGAAAGATGGGATTGTGCCTGACACTTTCCTGCTTCCACAATCAACCCTCCCCCTTTCCATTGTCTCAACATAAACACACACTGCACAAGTCCACTACTGTGTTCTTGATATAGCAGCGAAGTAGCCCTGATTGGGAATCACTGCCGATACCAGGGACGATAGAAGGACTGTGAAGCTTATCTCAATAAAACAAAATAGAAATTATGATTTAGTGATGTAAAATATACAGACATACAGTATGTGTTGAGAAAAATAAACACATAGGATTACAAATGGATGCTGATCGTTATGTATTTTCATTTCAACGACCAATAAACTGCCAGCTACGACACACTGACTGCACAGAACCAGTGGTGGAAGAAGTACAGATCAGATACCACAGTGTATAAATACTCTGCTACCAGTAAAAGCACACAAGTATTAGCATCATAAAATACTAGTACTCAAAAGTACTCATTATGCAAAATGATGCCACAGTAAAATATAAACATCACTAATGTTGCAGTTATTAAATTAATTTATATTTTGATGTGGATTTTTTTTTTTTTTTTTAATTTTATTTATTTATTTATTTATTTAATGAAAATACTCAAGTAAAGTACAAGTACCTCAAAAGTGAAATGTGACGTGAAAAGGCAGATGTCCCTCTCTAGAGCCAGTGTGTTGTTTGTCCTTTCTGGGCTACTGTAGAAACATGGCTCTGTGAAGAGGACCCGCTCCATTTGTACAGTAGATAAACAGTAAACGGCTCATTTCAAGGTAACAAAAACAACAGCGATTCTTATTTTCAGGTGATTATACACTAAAAAACATTGTTGTTAACTGTATGTCCCATTTATGCCTCTAGATCCCCTTTATGTTACACACTGTAGCTTTAAGTACAGTACTTGAGTAAATGTACTTAGTTACACTCCACCACTGCACAGGACACACGCCTCACTAGCCTGAGTCAGTTTAAACATCTGAGCGCCGCATGCTGCTGAAGTACAGAGCTGAAAGTAGAGATGTACGTAATTTCTGACAAATGCAAACTTAACCGATCCTACTGAAAAAAAAGTGGTCTTAAAACAAAAAATCATGTAGAATATATAATATATACAGTATATATAATATGCAATGTATATTATTGGACAGCCTATCACACTGGCTGTGAAGAGATCCTTTCCCACGTGATACTAATGTAAGTGATAATCTACAGTCCTCATTCTGTGCAAAAATGAATTTCAGCCAAAGGTGACAGTGATTCAATCTGAGTTTGTGAAATCAAACGAGTATCTCCCAAAGCTACCGTGTGATTAATGCAACATTTCCTCTTTGTGTTTATATCCCTTCATGTAGCTTTGTGAGCAAACATTGTTCGTGGAAACAAAAAGAGGAATGTTTGTAATAGTAACTTTGGCAGACAACCCATTTGATGTGACCAAGTTAGCTTCGGCTGAACTGAGGACGGTGTGTTTTTGTCCCTGATCGCTTACAGTGTTAAGAGGAGAGCAGGAATGATACAGTGCTCATTAACTCAGCATCAGACTTTACAGCCCAGAAATGACTTATGTTTACATTCAAGTGTTACTTAGTAATGAAGAAGGAAGTCAGGTGACTTAGAGCGAAGGGTTGTCATAGGGGTGAGGTTTAGGTGGATGGATGGGTCAAAAAAAAAGGTTAAAAAAGGGGAGCCCCCCCCCCAAACACAGTCACGACAGTAGTGGTTGTCTTTGTAATGTAGTCTAATTTTTTTAAACTTTATAATTATAATAGATGTACCAGATAAATGTATAGAAATATATAGGGGTGAGAGTGTATTAAACATATCTGAGATTCTGAAACAGATTTATGGTGGATGGATGGGTCAAGGGCTGCGTGTCCGCACAGCCGGGGGACGCCCCCCCAGACGACCTTCTGTGGGTTCTGTGCAGCAGGTTTTCACCCGTGTACGCCCATCCACATTTTTCTGACTACATGGATGAGGATAGGTGAGGACAGCTCTGAGGAGCTTTGAGAATGTCTGTTTGCCGCAAGTATAAAAGATTCAAACTCCACGTCGGCTCGTGTCCGTGCGGCTGTCCTTGCAGAAGACTTAACCGAACTTAAGAGTTATAGCTTTGTAATGTAGGAGCTGTTTTTATTTTGAGTGACAGTGTTGAAAGGGGGAGACAGAGGGGATGACATGCAGCAAAGAGCTCCAGGCTGGATTCGAACCCGGGGCCAGACAAAGACCTGATAACTTTCAGGGAACACCCTGTCAGAGTGACCCCACTTTGAGAATCACCGTTCTAGAGGGCATGGACGAACTATGTTGTCATTTCAATGTACTTATTAGCATGTGAGTGTTGTTTTAAGATGACCTTTTAAAAATATGAACCTTTCCTTTAACTATGCTTTTTAAGAGTGCTGAAGATCCAAGAGGGGTACTGGTATATTATCTCAAGGGCTGTGAGGGTGCATCCGACAAAAAAGCTTAAGAAGCTTTTTTTTTTCTCTGATATACATGTAGACCATGTTGTTGGCTAAAGATGATATTGTCCAACCGAGATCCATCATCTCAGCATAAACACACACTGTGCACAAGCCAAGTCCAGCTCTGTAAACGCTCATTTGCAGGCGCGGCGGAGGTCAGCAGAGTTTATTAATATTTAGCTAATCTGATGCTGATATTCATATTAGAAGCTCATCACTCCATCTCTCTCCTCCTTTCCTCCTTCCTCTGCTTTCTCCCTGCTACCTTTCTGCCGGGCTGTTTTCCCTCTCCGCTCTCATCTGTACATCTGCCATGTGTGTGGTGTTTGAGACGCCGTACATCCCTCCCTCCCTCCCTCCGCAGCTACGCCTCCATCACCTGCTCATTAGAGAGAGGATGATGGTCCGACGGTCCCCCATGACTCTGCTCCAAAAATAACAGAGCCAATTTCCCGCCTGTTAGGCGGCGATTTCACACCAATCTGAGTTGTACTGCCAGCTCGGCCTGTCAGAGAGAGGGAGAGGCTATATGAGAGAGAGGAATAAGGTGGAGAAGAAAAGCAGTGCAAGGAAAGAAAAAAATGTAGGTCAGAGTGTAATGAGTCTGAAAATACAAGTTCTTTATCCTATAAACACATCGCCCTCATCGGCTCCAAGAACCCTACTCGTGTACAATTTTCACTATTCTGGGAGGCTGTTTACATTTTAAAGGAATAGCTCCATGCAGTTTGCCCCTCGTTTTATTTATGCTAAGCTAAGCTCAGCTAACTAGTAGCTGGCCGTGGCTTCATATTTACCATACAGACAAAGTAATATCAATCTTATCTTTAAAAAAAAAGAAGAAAATTCCCCAAAATGTTGAACATTTCCTTTAATGTTGTGGGCCTGTCTTTAATAGGAACTCTCTGTCTCCTTTATTTATCTAGCCTATATTGTGCGAATTTAGTGAATACATAAATAATAAATAAATAAAATGTGTCTAAATAAATGTGTGTGAAGTCAATAGCAGTAACAGGTTAATGTACCATACCATGTACTCTACTACATTTGCGAGGCAAAGTTATCCGTTTTAAGTCAGCTACATTTTACAGCTATACACTTACAAACAGATTAAGATTTTATATGCAAGCCATATCGATGTGATGATAAATTTATGAAATAAGATGCATTGTTATAAAGTATGTTAAACTACCGGACAGGATATAGTTAAAGGAACAGTGTGCAACATTCAGAGACATCTATTAGCAGAAATGAAATATAATATTCATAGTATGGCTGTGCAAAATCGGCATGGCCTAAGAAAAACTGGCATGATCTTTTTCAAAGGGGTCCCTTGACCTCTGACCTCTAGATATGTGAATGTAAATGGGTTCTCTGGGTGCCCACAAATCTCCCCTTTATAGATATGCCCACTTTATGATAATCACATGCAGTTTGGGGCAAATTATAGTCAAGTCAGCACACTGACACACTGACAGCTGTTGTTGCCTGTTGGATTTTAGTTTACCATGTTATGATTTGAGCATAATTCGTTATGCTATATGCAGTACCTGTGAGGCTTACTGGATATTTATCATTGTTTTTGTGTTGGTAATTGATTTTCAGTAATAATTATATACACACATTTGTATAAAGCAGCATTTGTCCACTCCCATGTTGATAAGAGTATTAAATACTACACTGGCTCTAGAGAGAGCATCTTGTGTTTTAGCTGAAGGCCAACGTGGTTTTCTAACACACTTGTGAAACTGCGGTATCGTGAGCTGCAAACTGTGGTACCGCCAGCTGTCTGACTTCTGTTGCTCTAACATGGTGTTATTATGGTAAGGATGGCCTCTGAGCGAGGCGAATGGCGTTACCACACTCACGTTACTGCAGTCTTGGAAAGGGAGGAGTGAGCGGAGCGCTGAATTATCATTGTGATATTGCACCGACGGCCTGTTTAAAATGGTTTATTCAAATTACCATTTGTAATTTCATCACATCAAAAAGTTGTCAAAGCAGTGAGGGGAAACAGTTTCCAGCTTTATGCTTCAACCACCCTAACTACAAATTCACCCTGAGATGAGTCAATACTTGTTCTCTATGAAACCTTTCTTCATGTAAATTTAGCTCATAATTCTAATTATAGACTCCACTTGAAATAAAGGTTTCCTACTCTATTAATGTGATGTATTTGATGTTGAAACAGGGAAATGGGGCGGAGTATGTGCGAGTGTAAACCAGTGGAAGATTAGAAATGGAGAGAGAGGCAGCAGTAATACTGATCACAACATTTATGATGATTTGCCCAGCTTTACTTTGCCATCAGACAGCTCTTGTATTGTTGTCTTCACAGCCGCCAGACCAGACTGCTTTCATAAAAACAGTATTTTGCCTCGCCGAACACAGAAATTGCTGGTCTATCGCTGCTTTGATTGGTTTGCTTATTTGTGTTATTGTGTGACTTTCGGATCTGAACAAACGAGCAGTCCACAGCAGTACATTGTTTAACTGATCTGCTTAAAATGCCTGATTCACAGCAGCTTTTCAAAAAAAAAAAATTGTGATGTTTTCAGGAGCAAGTGAACATTGCACAAACAGTTGTGATTCTTTTTTTGTGTAATTCATTAAAAATCAAAGGCACATGTGTGTAAATGTGACCGGCAACAAATCTTCACAACCAGAAAGAAGCAGGAAGTGAGTTTGGTGATGTGGGTGCGGGTGGCTGTTATGATTTGTGATGACTGGACAAAATTGCAAGGTCGCGCAAAATTCCCAGGGATTGTTTGAACTTGCATGAATTGGTGCGATCGCAACATTGCAACTTCCTGGAGGGCCTGCTTAGCACAGCTAACTTTGACTCAGATAGTGGTGATGTAGATTAATGTACATTATTCATACCTTATTGATTAGCTTCATCTGTGGTAATCTGTGTCACTGCTTTTTGCTAACAGCTGAGTGGCCATTTCCATTTGAAAAAAAAAAAAAAAAAGAAAACGGCAAAGGACCTTTTAAATGCAGGACTTTTACATATAATGAATACTGTTTTACATTTTGGTATTTCTACATTTTGTTGAGGCCTTTATCTGTTGGATTTAGTGGATTAAGTGTCTGACCTTGACCCTGTAATGGTAGGAAAAGATGACAGCCAGCACAGCATGGTTACACTGAGAATGAAAGGCTGAAAATAAAACACAACCTGCACCTACTTTCACCACAATTGTCACCAAAATAATTTAAAGATGCTATAAACACATAAAGATGCGTCACATAGGAGCTCCTTAAGTGAAGGATCTGAATACTTCCACCGCCTCTACCTGTCACTCAGCCTCAGATGTAAACCACAGAACAAGTGCTGCAACGTAGAGGAGAATTACTCTCCTCTTCAGCCAAGGCCGGTGCGAGGTAAAGGTAAATATGTCCGTCAATGTCACTGTGTCACCAGCAACCACGTCAGTACGGTTACATTCCCCCTCGGCTGCAGCCCCTCTCGCCACCAGCTTTATGAGCTGCGCGCCCACATGTGACCTCTAACGGACAGGGGTTTCGTGTTTGTCCGTGTGTCTGCGAGTGGCGTTGTGACTTGGAGGACGGAGGGCAGTGCAGCTAATTTCCCAGAAGTTTGTCAGCTTTTATTTTGTACAAATATTTGAAAGTATTTCATTAGTATTTGTCCAGAATTATCACCTCGGGCCGCATGTTTGACTTTCTGTATTTCTGTAGCCGTTAGGGTCGTTAAAAGGGGCGAAAATAAGATGCAAAGTAACAGCGGATCATGAATAAACTTGTGGAACTCAGTATATATAGTGTTGCATTTAAAATCCAAATGACTGCACAGAGCATTTTTGTTTTATTTTAATCAATGTAGATGTTCATATTCCCACAACGCCAAGGAGGCAGCGTATGCCAAGACCCTGGGTTACCTAATGGACCCAACTTGATTAAAAGTACAGTATGTGTGTGTGCATGTGAATAATTTGTCTCCCCACAACTTCTCGTTCAGCCGACAGAAATTCCAATTAGATAATCTTTCCCCCCTTCTTCTTAAACTGGAGCGTCATATTTTATTCATTCGTTTGGCAAACTGTGAAAGTGAATTAACTTTGATTCCACAGATGCCCATCCACCAACATACCTGCTACTCTCAGCACTATCGATTTTTAATTCACACTCAGGACGACTTATACTTTATTCATTCTGGTGAGAAAAAAAAAAGAAGTTTAGCCAGAGGATCTGCAGTGTGTGCGTTTTCCTCCATTTCTCTTCTTGTGAGGACATTGTGTGTCCACACAGATAAAAAGTTGGAGGAAGTCATAAATCGTTTTTCATGGCACTGAAAACTTTAGAGTTGTAGTTTAATGTAAGAATTAGCCTCAAGGAAAGTGCATATCTTAATATTTGCGTGCATGCAGATATTCATATGCACGTTTGTTCTGACATGTGTGCATATGAAAACGTTACATACTTGTGAGGACCTTTCTTGACTTAATGCCCTCCTTGGCACTAACCTGAACAAACTCTTTACCCCCAAATGGCACTTTGAAGAGGACCACACCAAATGTCTTCACTTTTTAAAAACATCCTCACTATTATGCGTATTTTTCAGGTGCATATTCATGTTTTGGTTTCTTTTATAACATGTTTACCTGCTTTAGTGTTCAAAAAACGCTATTTTCTCATACCGGCTGTGCTGCAGCATCTCTTTTCACCTTCTATCTCAAACGCTGAGTTTGAGCTCCTGCCGCCACTCTTGAAAAGCCCAGTCTGCTCTGATTGGTCAGCTGGCCCACTCTGTTGTGATTGGTCAAACAAACCAAACTCTTTGGACCCCGCTCCAGCTCCACTCTAACTAGCTTTGTATGTGGACGTGATAAACTAACCACAAGGCAGGTTTTATGTAAATGTTTTACTTGGTGACATTTTTCTTTGTTGGGTCCTTTTCTCAATTTAGACCACAGAATATGTTTATGAATTACTGTTTTATGTGTCACCACTCATATTTTTTCTCCTGGGATTTTCTAGATGTTGCTTATCGTATTGCTGGTTATTTCTGACTGTTGCTGCCACGCCTCCTCAGTTATGAGAGACGTTGTCTGGGCGTTGCATTATGATCTTCCAGTCTCTTCCCTCATTGGTGGCTGTGTCTCTCCTGAATATTTAAAACTGGCTTTACATTTTGATTGTTCACACCGACGAAGGCTTTTGGCCAAAATGTTTGCCCAGTATAATAAAAGAAGACACTTTACCTGAAAGTGATGGAGATTTTGCTCATTTTACTTGGCGATATCACCACGTTATGGTAGAAAAGGCGAGACTTCAATCAAGGTCTTTCTGGCAGTTCAGGAGCATAGTTTCTGTTGGGGAGAGTAACTAGCAGACCTTTAACGTACACAAAAAACTATATAACACATTAAAAGAAAGGGAACAGGCACAAAAGCATAATATGATTAGACATTTGCAAAAATATCCTTAATTTGCAAAATGTCCTCTCTTTTCACAAATGTCTGCATGCTCCAAAAATGTACCTGCTTTAAAAAATATCCCCACTTTGCAAAAATGTTCTAATTTACCAAAAAACTACTACTGGACAATCATTTATTTATTGATATGCTGGACATATTTTTGGCTTTACTTTCTATTATGTATATATTATTTTATTTTATTTTATCTTTATTAATACTGTTTTTTTTTTTAAATCTATCCTTCTTGTTTTTTGCACTATCCACTTTGCTGCTTGTAACGTGTGAATTTCTCCACTGTGGGACCAATAAAGGAATATCTTATCTTATCTTATCTCTTATCTTAAAAAATGTTCACTTTGTATGAAATTTCACACGATTTAAAATGTCTTCACTTTAAAAAAAAATGTCCCCATGTTCCAGAATTGACCCCAATTTTCTAAAATGCTATCGCAGTCCAAAGATATGCTGAAGTTAAAAAAAAAAAAAAAAAAAAAATGTCCCTACTTTCCAAAACTGTCCTCACTTTTCAACATTTTCAAGGTCGAACAATCAAATTGGTCCCCATAAAGACTGAAGTTCAGCAGCACATACACACACTTTGTTTACTGGCTCCACTGGGGTAGAGTTGGGTGCTAATGTGTTGCTGTGGGAACTAAGATGTGTGTGGCGGCTCAGCACAAGGAAGCCTGCAGCACCATTACTGTATACACACTTCCCACATCATTTCTCACACACTGCTCAGCAGTAAAGCGGTGCATGGGCCTCTGCACGTACGCTTGTGTACACGGACATTTATCCAAAACGTTTCATCCACTGAGGAAAAAAAAACATATTAAAGCTTTGTCAGATCATTCAAAAGGCTTTTGAAGGGTTTTATTAGTAATATGAAGGGCCAAGAATTTCTTGGCTGCAACTCTACAGACCTTTTTAGCCTCTTATAGCTCCTAGTTTTGATTTTACGGCACATTTACTGTCTGGTTCAACCTCAATGTTTCCAGCAAACAAGCTCTGTTAAACTCACTGTCCACTACCTGCTCAGCACCAAACAGTAGACAGACTAAGATAGAAACTAGGCGGTCAAGAAAGTCAGCATGTTGCAGCAAAACAGGAGTTGGTTGAGACCAAAACTGAGCTAAAAGGAGTGTGAATATTGAACTTGCATTCATCAGATGGACACAAACATGACGTCAATGGGATGATAATGTTGGTCTGTGTCTGCTGGAAATGATTGATATTCTAAAACCTGGTGATGAAGCTGTCAGTTTGTTTTGATGTTTTTCTGTCCCTGAGTGGCCAAAATCTATCAATGCTGCTTTGAAAAATGATCAAATTTAGCTATTTTTATTTCCAGTGACAATAAGTGAACGTCAGCTATTTTTACTAGCATGGATGTTTCCACTGTTTTGTTTTGGATGACAAATAGTTATTCTTAGCATCGGTGTGTGTGTGTGTGTGTGTGTGTGGGGGTGTTGTGTGTGTGTGTGTGTGTGTGTGTGTGTGTGTGTGTGTGTGTGTGTGTGTGTGTGTGTGTGCTGCAGAGCAGTGTTGTTTAACAAGCTTAGCAGGATCAGGTGCTGAGTAATCTGCTGGTAATGAGGCCCACTGTGGTGTGTGATTGTATATGTGTGTTTGTATATGTGTGTGTGTGTGTGTGTGTGTGTGTGTGTGTGTGTGTGTGTGTGTGTGTGTGTGTGTGTGTGTGTGTGTGTGTGCATGCATGCGCACGTGTGTGTGTGTACATGCATCTTACTGTACATCTTTCAATTACATACAGCTCTACATCTGCACCAGCTCATATAGCGTGTGCATTTCTGTTTCTATATTTCCTTTTATTCTTCAAACTGACACACTCATCCTGCTTCACTCTCTGCTACTACCAGCTAAACTTGTGTATATATAAATGAATATTTCTGTATGATTGTGTGAATCTATGTTGTCAATCTGTGTTGGGGCAGGGTTTAACTGAATTAAGATGAAGATGACTGAGGCTGGTGCTCTTCCCAATCACCCCAGATTGGGCTTTGGAGTGAAAATCCTCCAGGGAAGCACTAATCCCTGACTGTCGGGAGCAATTTTTATTCCGTAAGCAAAGCTTTCTCGCTCTGTCTCTCTCTTGCTTGCTCCCTCTCTTGCTCTATCGCTCTATTTATAGCCCTCTTAAGCTGCTCTGCGTGCCACTGTTTACATTTAGAGCCCCCACTCTTTAGATTTAGAGCCCCCCTTCCCCTTCCTCCAGCGCCAGGTCGTCCCTTGGTTCCTCGGCTGAAGAATTAAAAGCAGGACATCTCTATCGGCTGGCGCGCTCACATGTAGGAGGGGTCGAGATGGACAGATAGAGAGATTACGAGAAACAGAGCGAGACAGATAGAGGTGGAGAGAAGAGGAGGGAAGACAAAGACAAGGGAGATGTGAAGTGACAAGCAGATCCGAATGTGTATTCCAGGCGGTCGGGCAAGCTGTCTGTGTTTTGAGAAGACAGATTGTGATAGAGACGAGGAAGACGAGGAAGACGAGGAAGAGGCAGAGCATTTGTGTCTTGTTTAGCAAAGAAATGGAGATACAGTTGATGCTGATTTTCCAAACAAAACATTAAAGCATTAAAGACGTGATCTCCTGTGCCATTTGTTTCTGGGAATTTGTGGTTTTTAAAAGAATAGCTTGACACAGATGCACTTATTCACTTTCTGGCCATGAATTACAAGATCGATACCACTCTCATGTCTGGACTACAAATAGTGGGAGCCAGCAGCAGGTTATTTTAAGTTAAATCTTGTTTACGTAATCTGTTAAAAAAAAAATATGTAAAAGTGACAATTTGGATATGTGACGGACTATTTCTTGGTCATGACACCTGGAGTCTCCATAGGTTGTCTAGCAACTGGTCCCATCCAAGAAATAGAAGAAGAAGAAGAAGAAGAAGATAATTTTTAGCCCACAGTGGGGAAATCAATTTCACTCTGTTTACTTATACATGGTACATGCACACAAACACACACACACACAGCAGTAATGGAGAGATGTAGAGTGAGGGGGCTGCTCCAGACAAGCGCCCCGAGCAGTTGGGGGTTTGGTGCCTTGCTCAGAGGCACCTCGGCAGTGCCCAAGAGGTAAACTGGCACCTCTCCAGCTACCAGTTCACACTCAGTTTTTGGTCCATGTCGGGACTTGAACCGAATAATCCATAACGCCCCAAAAACTAGAAATTGTTCATTTTTACACACTAATCAAAACATAATGTCTTAATTAGTGAGTTTTAGAGGTCCGAGGTAGGCATATTTTAATACCTTTGCTCTAGGAATGGACTGATCCAACTTTGTCATTCCCAATACTGATAGCGATACTTGGGCTTTGGGTATCGGCTATTACTGAGTACCGATCTGATACCAGTGCTTAATCAATAAGCTGTATGCCTCACCGTGTGGAGGTGACTAGGATCATTCTTGATGTGTAAGGCAACATCAGCCTTGACTTAAACATTGCTTTCTTAACTTTGTAAACAAAAATGTGACATATAAATTTGTAAGGGATAATGTACAGTTAGCGGGTCATTGTTGTGAAATAAACCCCCACGTCAGGGTGCGGCATCGCCCTGAAGGGGCATCACACAGGAATACAGCTGGGCTCTTTGGATCCACAAGAGTCTCAGCTTTACAGTGATACCCAATTTATGCATGGTTTTTGCCCCAAACTGCATGTGATTATCATAAAGTGGACTCGTGGGCACCCATAGAACCCATTTTCATTCACATATCTAAAGGTCAGAGGTCAAGGGACCCAAGAGTATTTAGCACAAGTTTGGGGTTTTATTTAGCCTCCTTCATGCAAGCTGGTATGACATGGTTGGTACAAATTGGTTAATTCGCTTTTATAGCTTTGGCTGATGCCAATATCTTCATTCTAGCTTTAAAACTGAGCCAGATACATCCTCCACACCTCCACTACAATATCAATTGCACTAATGCGTTAAAGAAATTAGTGGCGTTCAATCAAATTTGCATTAACCCTTTATTATCGCATAACCTTTGACAACTATAATTTTTGTCATTGTCAATAAATCATCAAAAGATCAAAATTAATACTGTGTTAGTCCGCCTCTCATAACTTACTGACTTCCTGTCTGTGGCTCTCAGCCCATTAGTTCTTACTGAAATGGAAACTGAAATTACTTACTGAAATGAAACGTAAATCTATAAAACTGAGGCACAAGTATATACTTGTAAACTAAATAATAATAATACTAAAACTACACTAAATCATTTCTTGAAACAGCTGGAAATCATGCATTTGTTGGGGACTATTTTCAGCAGCGAATGAATCTACATTTGGCGCTCTAGTGCGTATTTGAGGCTGCAGGATGGCGTATGTAGGATTGAGTCAAGATAAATACAGTGTGTGTGTTCATGATGATGAAGGAACACGTCAACCAGTGCAAAAGTGTGAATTATTGATGTTTTAATATTTTTTGGACTACAGTGGAGCTCTGTGGCACAGAGGAAGAAGATAGATCAGGCTTTGATACACATACAACACTAGTTAGCAGGATCAATTGATTGTTGCTTTGAGTCTTTTCATATTTTTTGTTATAGATATAAACAATATAGAATATCACCAAACTCCTGCTTTAAAAAGACTTCCTAATAATAGATTTTTTTATACCACCATTTTGAACTTCACCATTGTCCCCTTCCCCAAGCCTTCCTGTTTGTTTCAGTGGAGGTCAGCTTGCCCCCTACAGCTGAGAAGTAGCAGTTTAAGGCAGCAGCTAACATTTAGCTCATTATGTAAATGCTAATCATCAGTTGTAGCACAGACCCCGGGGGTTTAGAGACGCTCAGACACAACTAAGGCTGGCAAACCAGCACGCTGCATTAACAATTCTAGTGCATAAACAAACCGATTTATGGGTTGCGAGGCTCCACTGTGCTAATCTGTCAGTTTTGTTCCCTGCATGCTGTAAAGCAGCTGTGATGTAAACTAGTTATGTTGTTTAATGTGATGGAGCAGCCTCGTCGTCTGTGTATTTTACACTCGGATGAGGCACGCTTCCACTTGTGTTTCCTGCCCGGTGTCAATAACATAATCAGATGTGGGGCTCACAGCTGCTCTACCTGTGAGTGTCAGTGTGAGAGAGAGAGCAGCAAAAACAAACAGAGCAATACGGTGCAGTATTTGGACAGTGACACATATTTTCTTGTGTTGGCTCTGTCTTCCAGCACATTGGATTTGAAACTAAACAATGACTAAGAGGTGAAGCTGCTGACTTTCAGCTCTTTTTGTTGTGAGGGTATTTTGCTCAGATAGAGTAAACAGTGTATGAGACCTGACTTTGTCTTGCTTGTCCAGTAATTTGGGGGATTACTGGATATATGGAGTTAAACCCCCTGAAACAACATACAGATGGTTTTGCATGTTTTACTCAGCCCGGTTTGGTGTGGCGTGTACTGGACGTGGTGCAGCGTCATATTTCTGTGGCGCGTCAGACTGTCATGTTGAAAACCAGAGTTTTCACGAGATTACAGACCTGCAATGAATGTTCGCTGGTAGAGACTGTAGGGATCTTTCCCTAACCTTAAAGGACCAATGTGTCACAATTAGGGGGATCTATTGACAGAAATGCCATATAATATTAATACTGTATGTATTTTTTCTTTAGTGTATAATCACCTGAAAATAACAATTGCGTTTTCGTTATCTTGCAATGAGCCTTTTATATCTACACAGGGAGCAGGTCCTCTTCACAAAGTCCGCTATGTTGCACTGCCATGTTTCTACAGTAGCCCAGAAAGGACAAACCGGACTGTTAAATTTTCATGTTTGGGCCGCTCTCACTCTCTTGCTTCACCACTCACCTCCCACATACATACACACTATAAGCACTCTAGTCTTACAAGAAGTGGCTCTAGATATGGCCATTTACATTTTCGCATCTGCCACCGTAGTTCTTCTATATTCTTGACACACAGGTGAGGCTTCAGTGGGTTGCAGTCTGCAGCCTCACTGCAAGATACCACCAAATCCAACACACTGCTCCTTTAACCAAATGTTTTAGTTGTCTAACCTATTGGGGTACCTCTGGGTCTGAAGAGTGAAGCCTTAAACAAGTGGCTTATACTTGCATTCTTTCTATTAGCCAGCAGGGGGCGACTCCTCCGGTTGCAAAAAGAAGTCAAATTTTATAGAAGGCTATGAGAAAAGAGCCTACTTCTACTTGTAAACATGTTTATGATCTCAATTTCTAGTTTCAGTTCTTCTTAAATACAGCATGATGTTCATTTATTAAATTAATTAATCCTATTTAGAGTCAAATAGTATGCTTTTGGGCGTCGCTACCTTGTGATTGACAGGCTGCTGACCACGTCTGTTCTGGGAGTCCATGTTTTCGTCTTACAACGTTAACCTTTTCATGGTGTGTTTTCAATTCATGAATGTTGTAACATTTTGGTTGCCTGAAAATGTCTCATTCAGCTTTCGGTTGTATTTAACTCCACCCTCTCGTGTCACTTCTGGTTGCAAAAAAAAACAAAAAAAAACAAAATGGTGACGACCAGACAAAGATGACGAAGGCCCAAATGCCAAACTTGAGGCTTCAAAACAGCACTCCACAAACCAATGAGTGACGTCATGGTGACTACATCCACTTCTTATATACAGTCTATGGTCTAACCTTAACATTACCTTAACTACAGTTCATTTTCCATAACCACAATCTTTTCCTAAACTTAACCATCCTATGAAAAGACAAGTTCTGGAGAAAAAGAGGCCTCTGCACCGTAGTTACTTGTGAGCTTGTTAGTTGAGATTGAGGCTTGATTGTTTGGGCTTGTTGAAGTGGTTCTGAATTGGGTTATTTCATTTCGAACACAGCAGTGTGCAATGATAAGCTGGAAGTGAGCATGGCTCATGTACCCTGCTCCTGCAACACTCTCAACCACCATACCAACTCTGAATAACTTTGATGATCGATTAATCTGGTTTGAGTAATTTTTTTTTAAGAAAAGTCAAAATTCTCGGATTCCAGCCTCTCAAATATGAATATTGTCTTTAGACAGTAAACTGAATATCTATGAGCTGTGCACAAAACAAGACGTTTGAGGACGTCATCTTTCGGAAAACACTGCTGACAACATTTTTCACCATTTTATAGACGAAACAACAATTCTATTCATCAAGACAATAATCAACAGATTAATCAACAATGAAAATAACCATTAAGTGTTTAAATTGGCAAGCAGTCTTAAAGTTTGACCATCTTTTGTGGAAAAGCTTTGGAGGATTTGAAAAGCAATTACAAACTCTCACAGATTGGGATTAAGTGATTTGATGCTGGTCGTCTTGTAACGTGAGTAGTCTTGATGATCATCACCGAGTTAATCATCAGCACCTCCGTGCAGCAGGAGTGTGTCTGAGGCTCCACAGTGCTGCTCATCTATATCCATTTAGCCCCTAATCATTAGCTCCTCCTCTGCCAGCTGAGAGCTCTGATCTGCAAACATTGATTGGGATCAATAATTCACACCGCAGCTTTAATATTTGATGTGTGGGGCTATAATCTGTTGGGGGGATAAGTGCCAGCGTTGAGTGTGAAACACACACACAGTTCCTGCTGATTTGTGATTATATCCCTTGCTTTGCCTCCTCTCTGTCTCCATTGCGAGCTGTTTCAGAGCGCCACCGAGCCGCCGCTGAATATTTGATGTGTCAGGTTGATTGTGGAGTCGACCCCAGACCGCGGTCACCGAGGGTTTCTCTGTCTCACGGTCCGGCACCCGGCATTGATCAGATCGGCCACCTGCTACTCCCTCATCTGAAAATAATGAAACTATTGAACCGCACTCGCAGAACTGGTAGGACAAGAGAAATGCTTTTAACTTGTGTTAACATCAGCGGAAACCTTCATTACAGTCCTCTCTGTTTTATTAATTCCTCTGAGCCTCGTTTTAGAGGCACATTGGCAGGATAATTTTAAAGTTAAACTCTACCTGGCACATTTATTCTCTCAAGATAAAGAGTCTCAGTCATCCAGGATATCTTAACGTTTCTTCAAGTTTCTTTTGTATTCTAGATATTTTCCAACATTGTGTGTAGAAAAATGCAGTGAGAGCAGACTGTTTATGGGTTAATCAAGCTCTCTGTGTCCCAAAGATCATGACATCTTGTCTTTTACTGCTAATTTCCAGTTCTGAACATATTTGCCAAAGATCGAGACACAATCTGTCTTTGCAAGATTTTTTTGACACAGTGCGACTGGCTGTAGCTTTTGTGGGTTGTTGTGTATTGCCGACATTTCAAGTGCACATATTTTCCATTGTACCTCCATGACGTGGTTAAGAAGTCTGGCTAAAGCCGGTAAAGGCTATTCACCCTGCGCTCCATTTGTAAGCCAGGATCATCCTTGGCCCTGGGCTAAAAATATGTATAACATTTATCAAACTTTGCACAATATAAACTAAATCAACGAAGGAGTAAAGACTAGATTTGGATAGAGGGTCCCTATTAAAGGAATAATTGGACATTTTTGGGAAATGCGGTTTCTTTGCTGAGAGTTTTATAATTTCCACAATAAGGGTCTCATGGACATGAAGTGATGCAGAATTGTGACGAGAATCATTTATACGGGTTTCCTCTCGCCGCAAACCAACAATCTTGAAGCTCCTCAAAATTCTCCATTTCCCTGCCCAGCTGCATCTATGTAGTTTGAAAACTTTGGATGTGACCAGACAGGCGAAAATCTGCCTCATGGTAGCTCCGCGAAAGGCCGTGTCTGATGGTGATGTCACTTATTTGGTCTTGCAGAACCTCGCAGATGTGGGAAACATAAATCACACTTAATTTGAGAAGATTGATGTCACTCTCTAAATCTATACGGTAAATATGAAGCTACAACCTGCTTTACACTAACAGGGAATGATACAATCTTTGTACCATAACGCTGCAATTTTACAGTGTCACTGCCAATAAACTTCTCAGACAAACAGCTAAATTATAAAAAATTACCCCCAATTTTTTTTTTTTTGTCTTTTGAGGGTTTTTTCCATCATCCCACAAATTAAAAACAAATTCCAGTTGAGCATCTCCTCCTCTTCCTTTTGTGCATTGCATTGTGGGAGAAGAGCGTCCATCAACAGTGCACGAAAAACAAGTTCAGTTTTTCTAGTCTGGATACTGACTGTATGATTCTACTTAATTTTCACATGAAGCTACAACCTGCCTGCAACTGGCTGTCTGTTAGCTTAGCTTAGCATAAAGACTGAAAGCAGGGGGAAACAGCTAGCCTTGCTCAGTCCAAAGGTAACAAAAGTCCACCTTCTAGCAAACACTAAGTTAACACTAACACTTAGACCTCATTTGTTTAAATTGATACAAAAAATGAAGCATTAATATCTACAATTTTTCTGTTTTTCAGACAGACAGAACTGAACCCACTTGGTTGTCTCAACAATAAAGTGTCTTGCCTTGTCAGATTTAGTTGTAGCAATATTCACCATATTCCCAGATGTCAGCCATTATATCACTTTGGCGACAAACCAATAAACATGATGGCCCAAATTACGGAAATAAAATCCAAGTTGTACTACACTGGAATTATTGTTTAAAGTGCTGAGTATACTGTACATCTGCAGATAAACAGTGTTGAAATTATTGCCCTTTTATACACAGTTCCCTCATTTCAAAGGGGAACACCACCTAAATTAAGAATACCAATATGTTATTTCCTTGTAAAGTTCAATCAATATTGATGAACGTGAGCTCCTCTCTCAAAGCCAGAAACCAGAGAAGTAAGTCTCAGACTGGTGATATCATGGGGTACAAAGTCTGGCGCTGCTCCAGGCTGATTTTGTGGACCCACAGTTTGTTTTCTTTTTTATACCCAAATGAGCTTTACTCTATTACAGTGTTGTCAGATGTGAAACAGAAAATGTTCCCAGAACATCCCCCAGTGTTGTCTAGGACATCTCTCCCAGTTCATGGTCTATGGAGCAGATCCAGACGTTGTACCTGATGAGATCACAAGTTTGAGGTTTAGCACCTCAGGTTTTGGATTTGGGAGAGAGCAGACCATAGGATAACATGTATGAATTTTGAAAATGGGTGTAACTCCCCTTTAAGGGGCCAAAAGCATTAAGACAAATTAATATTACTATAAATAAAGTTATAATTTATTTTTGCTGTCAGATTGACTGTCTACAGTCAGATTTGCACTGCAGCCTGCTTTAGGGCTTTCTGCCTTCAGGGTGTTTGACACATGATTAGCTAGTCCAAGGATTTACTGTATGTCTGTATGTTTTGGATCATTTTCCTGCTGTGCTGTCCTAAAATATTCATATTGCGTATAAAAAGGGCTACATATCTGACACGTCTCACCTAAAATAGACAACTAGTCCTCCAACTGGCAAAATAGGTCATCGCCCTCCAAAAAGACCCATATGCTGATCAGGACAAAACACACGATGGGACTATTTCAAAAAAACATCATACGACTGTTTTCTGATCTTCTGTACATAATTAAGGTTTGATTTAGTTATTTGTACACCCAGCTGTCCACTGAGAGCTGCTACCTAAAGCTATGATCAGTGAGCAGTTGCCTTCGTGGTTTCCAGTGTAAATATGAAGGCAGCCATGTCGCTTAGGTCGCAGCAGCACTCTCACACACATGAACGGCTATTTCCCACCGCCATCTGAGATAATGATGGTCAAACTTTTGCAGCTTGCCACTGTCACTCATTGTGTTACTATGGCAACCACACAAACCCCTGATTTTACTGGTACCTGGAGTTCACTGAACAATACACCTCATTACCAGCTGTGAACATATAGAAATATAAAAATATTTGTGGAGTAACATCAACTTCAGTGTCTGATTATCTGGTCTGGGCTGAGAGCTAAACCTGATTTAGCATAGTGCTAATAGTTTAAGATACATGTTTAAGATGAGTATGGGTGAATAGAAACAAACTGAAGTGTATGTACAGGTCAGTTCTAGGATAGGAGGTAGCGGATAGCTGCCACAACAGTTGTTGCCAGGGGGGGAAAAAGTATTTAGACATTTTACTAAAGTAAAAAAAATATCAATATCACATTGCTGAAAATGTCACTTAAGTTAAAGTATAAATGTATTTGCAGAAAAAAAAAAATTACTTAAAGTGTCAAAAGTAAAAGTACTTATTAGGCAGCAGAATGGACCCTTTCACTGAAATGCTACTGTATTATAAACTATATGATCTGATTGTTATTACTATAACTTTCTAATTGAACTACCACGCTTTACTAGTTGGTAGTTCAAGCCTTAACAATATATCATTTTAGAAACTGAGCAAAAGTTTTTGTGTAAAATGTTAATCTGAAGTGTAACTAGTGTAACTCGTCATCTTCCTTGTGGACCGAGCTCTGTCTCACCTGGGGAAGCCTGGGGGCACTGTGAGGATCATGTTCTTTGATTTCTCCAGTGCTTTCAACACCATCCAGCGGACACTTTTGGGGGACAAACTGGGGATTGCAGGGGTAGATCAAAATCTTACATCCTGGGTATTGGGGTACCTCAAAAAGCCCAAAGTTTTTGGGGGAGGAGTTCTTTGGGGGGGGTTGGGGGGGGGGGGGGGGGGGGGGGGGGGGGGGCGCGGTTCTTCTTCATAACTCAAAATAAAGAATTCATTAACAATTAATAAACTGTCAACTGGAGGAGTTTTGTGGGGGATTTTGTTTTGGGGGGCTTATATTGGGGGGGGGGGGGGGGGGGGGGGGTTCGGAGTTGGGTGGGGGGGGGGGGGGGGGGGGGGGGGGGGGGGGGGGGGGGGGGGAGCAGGGAAGAGATTAGATGGTGACATCTTATAATGGGTGTTCCCTGAAAATAAACTGTGGCACAACCCCGCACTCCATAAGGAAGGCCGGGGTAGTGTTTGCTGGGGCTGGGTCTTTTGGAGTGGGGAATATTGAAAACTTTCTATGAAGGGGGATAGATATTTTGGGGGGTTGTGGGGGGGGGGTCCCTGTGAAAGGCATGGAGGATCAAAGCTCTGTCTACCTGCCAAAATCAAAATGAATAATAAAATGATTTAAGAAACAGAGGCCTGCACATGCAGTGGTTGGCACTTTTACATTTTATTGTGGATGGACGTCTTCCTTTTTTTTTCTGTGGTAATCCAGTGTGGGTTTTTCTTAACTAGTCAGAAAAGATTAGATTAACAAGTGTAAAAAGTACAATATTTCCGGCTGAGAAAGGCATGGAGGACAAAACCTGCCAAAATCAAAATGAATAATAAAATGATTTAAGAAAAAGAGGGTGCAAAAGGAGGGGGTGGGACTAACCCCCCCCAGGAAGGGGGGGGTAGGTTTGAATCCGGGGGTCTGTCTGTGTGGAGTTTGCATGTTCGCCCCATATTAGCGTGGGTTTTCTCCAGGTACTCTGGTTTCCTCCCACAGTCCAAAAACATGCAGGTTCGGTTAATTGATTCTAAATTGCCCATAGGTGTAACGCCAGGGATCAGAAATGAACTGGACTCAGATGCACGACTCAGGCACCCAGGCAGCGTGAAAGAGAATATGTCTTTACAACAGGCAGGGTCAAAAAACAAGCAGAGATTCATTTACCAAAACACAGACACTAGGAAAAAACACTGGAACCAGGGTCACCGGGAAGGATCAGCAACGAACTGACAACATGAGGAAGGGAGGCCACACATTGTGAGGGAGTGAACGAGACACAGGTGGACACAATCAGGGGCGGGGCTACAATCAGACACAGGTGAGTTGAGGCAAAGTAGGTCAGGGGGCGTGGAGACACACAAGGGCAGGAAGTGCATTGAATCTGAAAGGAGAGGGAAGGTTAGTGATTTCAAAATAAAGCAGGAAGTGATAATAATGAAAATGAAAAGACAGAACAAAACATGACCTCGGATCTGGTGGTTGTAACAATAGGTGTGTATGTGAACGTGAATGGTTGTCTCTCTATCTGTCAGCCCTCTGATGGACTGGAGACCCGTCCAGGATGAACCCCGCCTTCGACCAGTGTCAGCTGGGGTCGGCTCCAGCCCACCCCTGACCCCTAATGGGACAAGTGATTACAGATGGATGGACTCCAGAAATAAATAAATAATATACAATAATACAATAATATAAATAACAGCTAGGTAGGCATTAATTCATTGATAAAATGTGACATAAATTCAAATTTGTTTTAATTTGCTTCTTTGTTTATTTATTTTTACATTGTTTCCCCTATTTATTTGTTTATATATTTATTTTTCACTTTGGCAGGTTTCATCCTCCGGGGTAAGGAAGTGGAGTAGAAATAAAAAAAAAAAAAATGAAAATAATCAGGTAAAGCACAAGTACATCACAACTGTACTTCAGTACAGAGCATGAGTAAATGTACGTAGTTACTTTACAGAGCTGGTTGTTGCCCACTTCAAATACAGAAAATTGGTGTCGTTGATTAACGGACACAGTGATAAGCACTCTGAAAATACCGTAGGAGCTTTTGTGGTGCAAGAGCACTTCTTGTTTTTCTGGTGAGGACAACCATGACATGATTGTGATCATCAAGCACCCGTAATCCAGCTGACAGCCAGCAGTTTAACCTCAAAGTCACTCATACTTTATTTAATATTTATGGACTGTGGTGTACTTTATTTATAATCTGTACATAGTACATAGATTTTCCTTGTCGGACACATTGAGATGCTAAATTTCAACTGAATCATTTTTAGGAACCATTTTAATCTTCCTGTGACTCACCTTTGGGATCCATCCCAAATGTTTAACAGCCATGATGCTAATTATGAGCCGGTGCATCAAGAGAGGCTTGAAAACCTATTTTTCTATCTATCTACCTGTACATCTAGATGTCTGTAGATCTGTCATGACTGGATTGTCAAATAGGAATAGAGTATCTTTCATGCTGAGGGTGGCCACGTAAACAGAGTATACACCCTGCTGTGTGACAATAATTGAGACAATTGTGTTTGTTCACAAGCTTCACTAAGAACAGGGGTGTGAGCAAAATCCATTTACCTTTCTACTTCAGAGAAATCCTGCGCTGTATTCCACCCGGATGACTTTAATCCTACTTTGCAGTCCACAGTGACTTTACACACTCCTAAAAGCAGTGGCATGGAAGAAAGTCATTAGGTCGACGACTGCTGCTCCACAGGGAATTATTATTGTCATTATCTACCATATGGTGAAGTATTATTTAGTCGCTGAGGCTCGGAGATGTCAGGAGAATTAAAAGCCTCCTTTTCTTTCAAACAAAACACCAGAAGTTGTTTATTTCTCCTCACAAGCGGAGAGGAGCAGTTCTTTTAATCTTTTATCGCCTTCAGTATCAAGTGTGTGTGTTTTTTTGCAGCGTGACAGGAAGATTTTATCATTCATTTAGATTCATTTGGAATTCTATCCATTCAGGATCACATTCATATTTTAATCGCGTTCATGTAAAATTCCCTCACAAGCACTCCGAGGGAAATTCATGAAGAACACCGACAATCTGGCAGGCTTTTTTAAAAAACTTTTCAACTGGTGCCATATGAAAGAGTTTGTGTTTTGCACGAGTGTGTGTGTGTGTGTGTGTGTGTGTGTGTGTGTGTGTGTGTGTATCTGTGTGTGCATGTGTATTTAAATGATGGTTGCATTGGAAATGTTTTTCAGCTTCCCTCCGACATCTCTTGCTGAGGGAGATGAGAGGAGCTGACACACAGAATTAAAAATATCTCTCAATAGCACTCCCACACACACGCTGCAACCCAAGAGGCCACACACACACACACACACACATTTACGCACACAAACACACACGTTAACACACAGCCTACTGCTGAAGACTCTCCTTTTCTTCATCCTTTTCATTTCTCCTCTTGTGCATATGGATGCATAGCATACGTACAATCTGCTGGCTGTTGCGCGCTTTAAAAATACATTAAAGCAACAGTGTAGAGGTGTCAAAGGCAGCTTTAAAGGATTTTTTTTTTCATTCGGTTATCTTTGACCTCCCATTTTAGCATATTTATACATGCTAACATCATGTCAGAATGTAAGAATAAATCCATTTAGCTTTGCACAGTGATTATGCGGACAGCGCGGTTCACATGGTCTTTTAGCGGCTGTATAAATATCAGTGTTTATGCATAAGAGCTGGTTTCTGTGTTCATCTATTCCTGTCCTCTGCAGGAGAAGCATGGAGCTAATTGTGTTTGTATGAATGGCAGCAAGCAGGTTTATTCATGAATGCAAACAACACTGCAGCAGCTTCCACAGCCCCGGCGGAGGGCTCCTATTCATGAATGTGCCGAAGATCCCAGTCTGCTTAGGTCCCATTTATCTGTCTCTGTGTCTCCCTGCCAAATGGCTGCCATACACACACACACACACACACACACACACACACACACACACACACACACACACACACACACACACACACACACACACTGGGTCCATGAACAGGAAATCACCTGGCTATGATTATGGGGAGCAGGGCGCCCGACAAATCAGAATCAAAGCTGCAATCTCGGGGTCACATAGTTTGAGGCGAGGCTAGATTGGCTCTGACATTTTCAAAGTCTATCAGAAATTTATGGATTTACTTGCTCTACACATACACACACACACACACACACACACACACACACACACCCTCGTACCACACAGCTACCACTGCATGTCTACACCCTCCTCCACACTCACCCACTTTCTGTGTTTTCTTGCATGGACGGTGGGAGAGGTTTTGTGTGGTTCGGTCACCTCTGAAGCTTTCATCTGCACCACCCCGTCCTTGATGTCAGAGCCTCAATTTGGAGAAATGTCAGTGAGCACAATGAGCCGGCAGGGCAGGGCGCTGTGTCACTGCGGCGCAGACAGATACAAACACATCAGCTGCACTCATCATCTCAAACCCACCTGAAAGAAAGTCAGACAGAGAGAGAGAGACAGAGAGAGAGAGAGAGAGAAAGGATAGAGAGAGGGAGCCAGGGTGTCAGATTGGGAAACACCTCAGCAGCATATCAGTCACAACTGCTAGCCTTACTGCCTATGTTGCCATGGCAACAGGGGACTGTCAAGGCATCCTGGAGGGAGGGAAGGTCCGAAAATCTGCAGCTGTCACTTACTTCAGGAGAGGGAGAAATGGAGCCTGTGTGTTTGTGTTGCGCTGCCTGGCTGCTGTTTCACTTCACCACACTTCACGGGTAAGATGATAAAGATGAGACGCTTTGAACTGAGCCAGCGAGGATATGAGATGAAAAATAATGCTGCAACTGATGTTCCAAAACAATTTAAAGATGTTGAAGGCTTCAGTGTGTAGGATTTAGGGGGATCTACTGGCAGATAGATTCACATGTTCATGTTTTCATTGGCGTATAATCACCTGACATTGTGTTGTCATTAGCTTCGAAAGCCCGTCATATCTACAAAGGGAGCGGATCCTCTTCATGGAGTCCACCATGTTGCGCCGCCATGTTTCTTCAATAGCCCAAACCAAACTCTCGTTCTAGAGAGAGACTTTATTTTACACATTTTTATGTTACCTGAAGGCCACCATAGTTCTCTGACACGTTTGTGAAACTGCAGTAATGTGAGTCACAGAGTGCAAAAGCAGCCGCTGTCTGACTTCCGTTGCTCCTAAAGTAGTGTTATCATGGTACAGTTACCACAGTCTTGCATTTTGGGGCTCACGTTACCTTAGTCTTGGAAAGGGAGGGGTGAGCGGAGAAGTACTCAGTTGTTTGCAATCTGCAGCTGCACCACTAGATGCCACCAAATACTGCTGTGGACGTCACATTAGCTCAGATCCAAAAGTCACACAATAACTAACAGACTGATACAGTGGTAGACCAGAAACTCCTTTGTTCAGTAAGGTAAAATGACCGTTTTTGTAAATGGAGTCTGGTGGCTTTTCAGAGTGCCCCATGTCACTCTGCCATGTTTTTACAGTATCACAGAATGAACAATCAAACACTGGCTCTAGAGAGAGACTTTCCCATTTTTATGTTACCTGAAGGCCACCGTAGTCCTCTAGCATGCTTGTGAAACTGCAGTAATGTGAGGAGCAGAGTGCAAAACCGTGGTACCTCCAGCCACTGTTTGAATTCTGTTGCTCCTTAAGTAGTGTTATTATGACCTCTGAGTGAACCCTGAAAGATACCATTGCCTTAAAGTTTTTGCACTTGATGGCTCACATTACTGCAGTTGAGGAAAGGGACGAATGAGCAGAGTGGTACTCAGATGGTTGCTATCTGCTACCACACTTCTAGATGCCACTACACACTGTACCTTTAAGGTTTATTTGTGTAGCACCACACACACAGGAATGTTATACCTTAAGAGAAATGACAGTTACAGTTTTAACATATAAAAAGGGGACAATCTGGGAGTTAAAATTACAATTCACAAAAGATAAAGGTGATAAGGTAAGCAAAAAACAGACTAAAATGATGCGTTTTAAGGGGTGTTTAAAAGACTCAGTTGATGATTCTGTCCTTAGACCAAGACTTTTTTTCTAAACCTGCAGAGAGGAGCTTCACCAACAGTATTTTGTTTGTCCAGACTTTTTATCAGCCCAAAGGCTTGTCTCCCAAAAGTCCACCATAAAATCATAAAAAAAACATATACAGCACATATGCATGCACAAGCCTCATATGCACATGATCATATACCGTATAGTTCAAGTTCATTATTGACCTTGGAAATACTGTAGTAGTTTTTTAATGAATCCATTTCCAGCTCTGGAAAAATTGGGACTATTTGATCAAACTATTGTTTCAAGATCAAGAATGAACTTTGATGCTGTTGAATTGATAGTCATTTGGATATTTAAAGTCAGCTATTGATAGTTTTTCTCTAGTTTATTATATTGACATTTTTATGTAAACATGTTGTTTGGGTACACAGGTTTTTAAGGTAGAATAAGGCTGCTGAGTGAAACCAGGAGGAGCTTAAATAAATCTGCTGGTCGTATCCAGTATTGACCCAAAGTATCAGTCTGACTCGGTTTTATCTGGTTCATAAAACTAATTTATCTTGTAAATAAATTTGTTTTTCAACCCTGATTACAGATTGTGTTGCTCCAGAAGTTAGAAAACATCATTCAAAATCCCAATGACGTTTGCAATAATGTAAATAACAAAAATTTCAATCTAAGAAGCCTCACTTTACAGTATATTGTGTGGCTCACTTCATATGTTTAAATTAGGATCATAGCTTAAAAAAAAAGGAAGATGTGATATCGCTGTTTTTAGCAACCTTAATGAACACCATTTCCCATGAGCCCTGCACCCTCACAAGCTAAACATCTCTGCTCAACAGAACAGGCGAGGTCATGGCAAGTCAAAGGGTCACAGCGTGCTCGGGCATAAAATTTGGTTTTAGATACCAGAGATTAAAGCAAAAATATCTGGAAAATTACTTTAGAAGAGAGCTTTGGTGAGTTTTATGGATATGAACACAATCAAGTTATGACATAAGTACCTGCACTCCATGCTGATAAATTTTCATGGGAGCTGTAGTTTTTTTCTGAGCTCACAAAGTGAACATTTAACTTTTTTAAAATTACAAATGTTTCTTACAGTTACATTATAATGTGTTATAGCCTTATTTTTAAATGAATAGCTTAATATAAAGTGTTACCATTAATTAATGTCTATGGATCACTGATAACAGGTTACCTCGGCTGCTTATTGGAATTTTAAATCTTTGAAATTGTCCAAATAGTGCTCATGAACATTTTCTCACATTCTCTTTGGTACAGATATGAGGGACAAATCAACCATTTTCATAGGCAAATAAGTCCATGAAAAGATTTACATTTGGAGCTTAAAATCTTCAGACTAATTGTAAAACCATGCAGGGACTTAAGAAACGAGAGCGTGAGAGCTCCTTTCACCACCAGACCAAATCTTATTAGTCTCCCCTCAGATGGGGGTCAGATTGTCTTTCTTCTCGCTGTTGTGATCTCGTCTCTGCAGCCTATCGATTTAAAACACGTTGGACGATAGTGGATATTGACCACATAGTAATTGACTGTGCGCATGTGGAGACTTTTTGTTAGGAGGGCTCAAAGTGCTTCACATTGACTTCTTCATTGATGACTTCCTCAGAGATCGTAGTGATGTGAGGCACACATGACAACAAAAAGCAAGGTCATCGGTCAGGCCACCGAAACGCCAGCATTTGTCTTCTGAAGGTACGTATATGTTCACTAAAGAGGAGCTGTTTTACATTTTAAAAGCCCATTATTCTCGACTTCCTGTCGATCAGACAATCAAGACTGACATATAGCTGTGAGGAGGATGCATTTATGTAAAAACAAGTACTGAGACAGGATTTTATTATGATGTGAATCCTTGATTATTTTCCCATTTTAATCCAACTGACAGATCTATATGATCTTTGCTTGGACTATCCTTAGATGGAAAATCAGGCAAAGGGGCCCAAGTCCACCAGGAGCCCCCAAATACCCAGGTTTACTGTAGTTTTGTAGAAATTTGTAATCTGGAATATCTGAATATACACTTGTAAAACTTGGTAGACACTGATGAGATAAGAGTAGTTTATTAGTTCATTTTTTGGATCCCAATAGAGTGCTACAGGGATGACATATTTTTGTAGGCAAACCAGGAAGTTTGCATCACCCTGATTTCTTCGACACAAAGCCTATGGGATTTTTACGTTGGGTTTTGGATTATTGCTGAGAATAAGATCTTACCAAACAAATGTTTATGATACACGTTTTGTTTTGTAAAATAATCTTTAAAGCATAAATGCAGCAGCCAGAAGTAAAAAGTTAACAGTAAGCTATAAATGAACTACACCACAATCCCACAAGTATACCCAATGTTTAATAGTCCCATTTAGCCACTTGTTAGCAATCGCCTTTTTAATGAGATGTAAAGGCTTCAAAAATCACAAGTGGGGTAATTATTTATGTATTTTATATCATAGAACAACAGCTTGTATTAACCACAGACCTTATTTCAGGCATCTAACCAAAAACTCATTCTAAAAACTCATTGACTTTGAGACAAGGGAACCGGAAGAGCTAGAATGCTAACTCATTTCCTGGTTTTAGGACTCATTCCTGTAGCAATCTACTGTCGCCCACTGTCTGGTCCCCAAGCTTAACTCTGCGCCATCGTTTGCACTGTTAGCACTGTTAGCTCCTAGCCACCGGCTCAGCCTTCACCATTTTGAGAGCCATCTAGAGCAATCCCTCGGATAGATATGCTCTGAATTGAGAATTAAGCACCTTTAATACAGAATAATTCACCTGATACTAATATATGATACTATTCACCGATCAAATTGTATTCAATCAGATTATTACACAGCAAACCTGGGGCTATGTGATGGTCCCCAGAAGAAGTTAATCCAGCTATAAACACAGTTTGAATCACTATGGACATATTCCGGTATACCCTTTTGTGTGCAGTTCTTTTCAAATAAACAGCGAAATCTGAAAAAAAATTAAGACCGCTGTTGTAAACATTACTCAATATTGTAAACTACAATCTAATTTTTCTCCCTCTTGAGATGTAATTCTTATTTATTACACATTTTAATCTCATACAGCCTATTCTTACTTGGCACATTTCTAATCATCTTTTCTCCATGTTGTACTTCTGCTACTATAATTTATGCTACATTGCTGATGTTTATGTTTCCTTATAGTAAGCCTTTATTCTGCAACTATTTATTCTGAAGCGTTTCTATTATAACTCGATGTGAAAGCTCACATTTAATAACCCATATAACATTGATATGCAAAAAAGTAAACATTGCCCATTTTGTATGACTCATCTCAAATTTGATAGGAGCACATTTTTGGATATCCTGAATATCTCAGCTCATTATATTCTTACATAACGTGATTTTTTTTTACTTTTCTTCATATCAATTATTGCATTTTGCTGCTGCAGCTGCTGCTATTTTGCAGACCATTTATCCTCCCCTCATTTCCCATACTTTAAACCACAGTTCAGAATGATTTTTCTTGAAACTGTCTCTCGCGTATTTATATTACTGATGTGCCTTTTTTCTATCAGTATTTGTTCTGCAATGATTTACCCTCGTGGGGGTTTAACTTTCAAGTCAAATACGAAGAAATGCACATAGAGTATGCACAAATGCATGCACAGTTACATGCACATATGAGCAAATCATGCCCTCGGTAACGACAATGGTGCATCACAATTTAAGATGCACGTCGTCATTCTTGCATTTTCTCTGTTAATTCGGGAAGCGAGCTATTTTTAGCCTCCCTGCACGATTACCTTCCCTCTCCGACGTTTCCCCCCTTTTACAGTTAATTCTCTGCGTGAAATGAGCACTTGACTCTGCACTAAAATATATGAGGGGAAGAGATGCGGGAAAGACCAAATTGTTGCTATATTGGACCATCCACCGGTGCAGCGGGGCTATTTTTAGCTGGGAACTACATCAGCTCTGACTGCAGACACTGTGAGGGGAAATCACCAACGCTGTTTTGCTGCTGTCTTCATCCAACCGCTGACATTTCACTGAGGCAAATTAAAGCGGGAGAGGGACACACAGCATGATATAATATTTACTGTATATGTGTGTGTGTGTGTGTGTGTGTGTGTGTGTGTGTGTGTGTGTGTGTGTGTGTGTGTGTGTGTGAGCTGAGAGCGAGAGTGTAAACCACGGGAAATTATTTTTTGGTGACAAGGACTGTGCACCGAGCCTCGTGGTGAGCTGTTTTGATTTTCATCGTACACAAGCCTGATCCTTGCTGAGTCCGGTTGTAGCGCGCAGGATCACGGGTAACCCTGTGTGAGGCACCGTAGGGGGTCCGAGAGAGAGAGAGAGAGAGAGAGAGAGAGAGAGAGAGAGAGAGAGATGCACATTGGTCGGGCTACTTTTCTGACGACACACCAACAATCGTCAACCTGTGGATAGGGTGCGCGCGGTGCGGTGCTCGCTTGTCTCCACAGCCACCCTCTCCCCTCTTGACACCGAGCCCGACCCTCGGACATCCAGGACGCATGAACTGGGAGAGGGTGCCGGTTCGATTCCCGCGCGGAGGAGAGGAACCCAAAAGTTGAGGGCCCGTGCGCCATCCCCGCTTCATGAATGGCAGGAACATGGAGGAGATGCCATTCGAAAGAGTCAAGACCCGGCGGAGGAAGGGTCACTGCCCGGCCGGTGCGCCCCTGGGCGCCATCGCCTGCGAGGACGAGTTCAACAGCCAGGAGCTGGAGGCTCTCTTCCAGAACTACAACCTGAAGCTGGAGCAGACCGCCACCCTCAAAGCGCTGGCGGTGCTCATCGTGGCCGCGTCGTCGCTGTCCCTGGTGGAGCTGCTGTCCAGCCCGCATCTCACCTTGTCCAAGGGCTCCTACCCGGTGCACTGCGTGGTGTTCCTGTCGCTGTTCATCGTCACCAACGTCAAGTACCTGCAGGTGACGCAGCTGCAGCAGATCGCGAAGCTGGCGCTGCTGTTCAGCTTCACCTTTGCGCTGCTCTGCTGTCCGTTCCCGCTGGCGCTCGGCACGCCGGAGCTGCTGAGCGCCGCTGCCCCTGAGCAAGGCGTCTGGCAGCTCATGCTGGTCACCCTCGTGGCTTACGTGCTGCTGCCGGTCCGGACGCTGCTGGCGGTGCTGTTCGGGGTGATGCTGGCCACATCTCACTTCATTGTCATCGCGACGTCGTTCACGGGAAGGAAACAGAAGCTGTGGAGACCGGTAAGTGCTGCACCTGCATCCCGGTCTGTCACTCAACCAACTCGATTGCTTTACGCCGTTAACAGTTCGTTCACTTAAACCACCATCTTAGCAAATAGGTTGGCCGAGTCACCTTTCAATCAAAAACTACAGTCCAAGTTCCTCTGAGCAACTGCTCCAGTGTAGAAGACTTTCTTCTGGGAAACTCCCAGCTGTAACTGCATGAATCGGTGCTCAGAAACAGCATGCTTACTCATCCGACTTCCCCTGGCTTAATAAAGGTTAAAAAAACATCCTCAGTGATCGATTTTAGCTCCAAGATACTGTAGGTGTAAAATTGGATGCGAGCAGAAAGTTTCACTTTAGCGCACCTCAGTAATGAAGCAGACGAGGAGCTGTCCAGCTGCCTGGTGCTGAAACACAATCCTGCAGAGCCACATAGTGCTGATTCTGGTGCCCCAGATTGTAGGTAGAAGTAGTAATTTTAGTGTTTAGGATGTGTTTTCGACAGATGTGGTTAAATATAGTCTTGGAGTTATGTAACATCTTGATATTTCTGCTCCTTTAAGACAGTAGTTTCCAACCCTTTTGGCTTGAGACGCCTAAAATGAAGCTGCTTGCAATCCTCAGGTTGCAAATGTAATGGGATAGAGACCAGTTCAACCAAAGACCAATTCTTCCATCTCACAGTCTTAACTAGGGCTGTCAATCGATAAAAATATTTAATCCCATGAGTGTCCATGATTAATTGTGATTAATTGCAAATTAATCTGAATATCTGAATGAATATTTTGAATTTAATCTGTTCAAAATATAGCTTTAAGGGAGATTTGACAAGTATTTAATACTTATTTTATCAATCTGGAGTGGGCAAATATGCTGCTTTATGCAAATATATGTATACTACCACAAAACAATAACAAATATTGTCCAGAAACCCTCACAGGTATTACATTTAGCATAAGAATATCCTCAAAACATAACATGGCAAACTGCAGCCCAACAGGTAATAACAGCTGTCAGTGTACTGACTTGACTATGACTTGCCCCAAACTGCATGTAATTATCATAAAGTGAGCATGTCCGTTAAAGGGGAGACTGGTGGGTACCCATAGAACCCACTTTAATTCAAATATCTTGAAAATGGTCATGCCAGTTTTTCTTCACCAAAATTTTGTGCAAGTTTGGAGCATTATTTAGCCTCTCTCATGACAAACTAGTATGATGTGATTGGTACCAATAGATTCATGGGGTTTTTAGAGACCTGGTGAGGTGAAATTACTCAATAAATACCACAAAAATGGCAAAAATTAGAAAAAAGTCTGATTAAAACATTTTTATGCAGCTATTTATCCTTTCACGACCCATCAGGTTTATTTTGTGGCCCCTTTGTGGGGGTCCTGACTCTCCTAAACTCGGAGTGTTTTTTTTTCTTTTCTTAAGGTTTTGCTCATTTGTTCCAGTGTGAACTGGAGTGAAGTCATATTTGGTTTATGACCTGCTGTTTTGAGTCATCCATCTTGCATTGCTGGATTAGCGCGTTTCTTTGACCTTTCACCTCTGACCTTTTAGGAATCAACGGCTACAGAGCAGCTACAGAGTTCATCCTCCAAATTAAGTGTTTGGTATGATCAATAGCCTTGGATCATTAATCAATAACGCACTTTATCTGCCAGCCGCCTCCACTGTATGGCTTTTGTTTCTTTAAGTCACACGTAACGCTATGAGTCATGTTGTAATCAATGCGCTGACCTGGATGTCTAATCCATCCTATGGATTAATCAAGGATTGTAAATTCTAATCCAGGCAGGATGTATGACTGCGTACAGAAATGCACATATGGACATGTGTGTTCCCTCAGGCTCACATGCACATACAGTATGGAGACGTTGCCGGCTTTGTTTGGCATGTCTGCTCTTGTTTGTGTGCAGCTGGTGGCCAACGCGGTGCTGTTCACCAGCGTCAACTTGTCGGGGGTGTTTGTGAGGATTCTCACCGAGCGCACCCAGAGGAAAGTCTTCCTGCAAGCCCGCAACTGCATCGAGGAGAGGCTGAGACTGGAGGACGAGAACGAGAAGCAGGTGAATGTGCGCATGCACGCAAACATCCACAGGTGGATAGAAAACATGTCAGTGACGACAAAGCGTCCACACGTTTCACCCTGCATATGTTCATGAAATCTTCACAGAAGTTTTTTTTTAATAAAGGTTTCAGGTGCCAATGTATTCTAACAACCTGCCCACAGGCATGCAGTAACTATGACAGCGGCTATTTAAGGAAAGAACAATTACTGTGGCACATGCACCAGCGCCACACGTTCCACCCCCTCTGTGCACACCTACATGGAGTGACTTAGCAAAGGAACAATCAGGCAACTTTAACACAGAAACACTTTGTTATGCGCCGCACCCTCCTCGCTGGCCACGTGCGCGAAACCCACCCACATCAGTTGTTAAATAGAGAATTAATTATCCCGTGTATGTAATGTGCCTCCGTACACGCCTCGCCTTCATTACACACAACACTGGCAAGCGCACATGCACGCTTGCTGGCACCTGTGCTTTGTAGATTAGATGATGATATGCTGTGTTTTCCCCAGCAGTAACAGGCTCCCTTCTGACAGGTAATTACACAAGCAGATTGCTTTCTTGGCCTCCCTACTCCAGTAAAGGTCACAGTTTATCTGGGTGAGTGAAACACACACAGACCCCTGATTGGGATCTATCAACAGCCAGCCGACAGCCTGCAACCAGGCCGCTGCTCATGTGTCCAGGAACAAACGTCTCGGATTTGAATTTCACCTATCAAAACAGGTCTCTGGTTATCACTGGGGTGTTTGTGCTTTGAACCGGATCCATAGGTTGCATTGATTCCTGAACATGTATAGGACATGTGTTGTATGTCTGGGTGGTAAACTGACCTCTACAAACTCTGATCCAAATGTTGCATTACTCAAAAAGGTTGGCCAATATGACTGCAACAAAACAATCCCAACACAAGGTCTACTCACTAGCTGCTTTCTGAACCTTTAAACTGTATCATTTCCGCACTTGTCATGAAGACTGATCTGTTGACATTACAGCCACATCCATAGCACTTTTAAGACTTCTCATCTGTGACGCCTGAAAATGTAAGCATCAAAGTTCATTCTTGACCTCAGAAATAGTAGTTTTACAAAAAAAAAAGCCCCATGTCAAGGTCCACTTACTTTTTCCGGGGCTTTCAGCAGCTATTAAGCTGGTATTTCAACCGTCATCTCCCTGACAAACTCTGCTGATGCAGATTGTCTGTTCTGGATGAAAGTTTTAGTAAAATTTAGTATGGTAGACATTGAGGTGGGATTGTTTTGTCAAACACAGTCACAAATGAAAATAACAAAAACAATTAATATGAACATTATCTTATCTGCCTACTCTGTGGTTCACTAATGGTTAAAGGTGCTCTATATGATATCCAGAGCATTAATACAGCATTAAACAACTATTTGCTATGTAAAAATGTAGAGGAGTAAAGTCTACCTGAGCAGAGAATGAAGTCAGTCTCCCTCTGTGTGTTGTAACTAGAGCTTCGCTGTGCTTTGTTTACATTGCCGGGCCGGCCACGCATGTGTTTTAGTGCATGTGAGCGTGCTCTCCTGGCTAACTCATGGCCGCCACTCTGCACTGCGCTCATACAGCGGTTACAGCTGATAATTCTGTCCCGATCGCGGCATTGTCACAGAAGTGTGTCGCCCATTCTTAGGTTCCAACCCACACTGTTAGCTTTGTCAGAACTGATGCCATTGTTTGCACTGTTAGAGCTGCTAGCATTGTTAATGCTGTTAGCGCCATTAGCTGTGACTCGCCATTTCAGCTGCCGCCATGTTGCGAGCCGTGTGGAGGCAATAAAAATGCTCTGAATATTGAATTTAGTGCATTTAAAAGTGCCACATGTAGGATTTGGCTGCATCTAGTGGTGTGGTAGCAGATTGCAACCAAGTGAGTACCCATCTGCTCAGTTTTATAAGAGTGTCGGAGAACCACGGTGGCCTTCAGGTAATGTAAAAACATGACAGGCTCTCTCTACTGTCTTGTGCCAGTGTTTGGTTTGTCTGTTCTGAGATACCGTAGAAACATGGTGGTGCAACATGGGGGACTCTGTGAAGAGGACACACTCCCTATGTAGATATGAAGGGCTCATTCTAAGTTAATGAAAACACAACAATTCTTTTACTTTCTCATATACACTAATGAAAACATAGTTAATATTATATTCAAATTCTGCTAATAGATCCCCAAAATGTTATATATTGTTCCTTTAAGTTTATGTGAAAAATTATTGGTCAAGGATTATGTAAGGTCAATGGTCACGCCCAGCCATCCAGCCAGTCCACTTCCCTAAGATGTTTTACGGCGTTATAAAAAATACACTTTATTTTTGGTTTTGAGAGAGAAAAGTCATTATTCAGATGACCAGAAAGTCAAGAAATCGTGAACGTAGCTCATTAGCTGAAAAGATCTTAACTCAAGGTCCAGTTACTGGCTTTTTACAACGCTTTCAACCACATTGTCATCATGTGACAGCTTTGGTACTTCAGTTATGCGTCTTCTACCTATCAGTGCTTTATAGTCAAAATCGGCCTCCTCTTACCACATATGAAGTTCGAGACATTTCCACGACAACTGAGCAAACTCCATCTGCTGCCGAAGACTGTAAAATACGGCTGAAAGCCTCAATAAAACATTGGTAGAATGTTAGCTGTGTAACATAGAGTGCATACGGTGATTTGTATTTTAACGATATAACTCACAAAACTGCTGAATATGCCACCAAACCTTTCACTTGTGCGTAGATGTATAAATAGAGCTGTATTAATTCACCATTCTCTTTATTGATTTGCTAATTCAGCAGATAACAGGCAGACCGTAATTCCGAGGAAAATTACAGACTAAAAAAAATTTCGTAAAACATCGGAGATCACAGAGGCTCTCGTAGAAATGAGTAAACTTCCGGCTGACTTGCATACGTACACAGAGCTATGTGAAAACGAGGCGTAAAGAAAAGAAACTTCTTCCTTCCTCCTGACAAAGCATTCATTTTCCACTTTGTGCAAACGAGTTGGATTCCTTCAGTTCAGTGTTCATTTCAAACATGCAAAGTTTTTGTGGGAATTCCCCTTTCTTTTTAATCTGCAGGACGGGGATTCTTAATTTTTAATGTGAGAGAAAGTGAGCCAGCGGTTCATTAATAAACCACAAAGAGGAGAGCCACAGTCAAACAGAGCGCACAGTGAATTAAACCTGGGACAGATCAGAGAAATGGGAAATATAGCACGCTCATGGAGGAGGAATGGAAGAGATTAATAAAGCTGGTATGAATTATTTCATTAAAACGAGCACACTTTCACACTTGTTATCTCGATTTTTACACCTGACACATGTATAAGTGAAACATGAGCACATATGAACAAACACGCTTTCACCCACAGGCTCCATCAGTAAGTGTGATGGCTGTTTCTAAAAGCTGCTCTCCAGTTTGGTTTTTCATTCACAGGTGAGGAGCGGTTATGTGAATGGATGTATAATGTGAAACGGTGTTGGAGGGAGACACAGGAGAGCCCCGGCTGCTTTTATAACCTGCCTCTCAACAGCTATTCAGCAGAGCCGCCTGATGATTCATTGTGCATTCACAACCATTTGACATCCTACGAGAGTTTCAAGAGTACTTTGTGCTGCTGCAACTGAGACGATCCACACACACAAAAACAAATACGCTGATCTGTGTAGATGTGACTTCAGGCGTTTCCTGAAAGGATTGACTGATTAATTGATTGGACTAAAAATGAACTGACAACAATTTTAATAATCTTTTAAGTCATCTTCAAACTAAATTTCTAAACATTCTCCAGTTTGAGCTTCTCAGATGTGATGAATCAGTCCAGTATCCCTGAATGAACTCCATATATCTTTTATAAAGCTCTGTATGAGTGGTGGATGGGCGTCTGATTTTAAAGGAACAGTGTGCAGCATTTAGGGGGATCAGAAATGGAATATAATATTAAAAAGTATGTTTTCTTTAGTGTATAATCACCTGAAAATAAGGACTGTCTTTTCGTTAGCTTAAAATGAGCCATTTATTTATTTATCTACATACAGAGCTGGCCGCCATGTTTCTATAGCAGCCCAGAACGGACAAACCAAAGTCTACATTAACTTTTCCTGCTTGGGTCAGAGTTGATAACGTTACGGCCTTGATGCACCAAGCCGCCAGCTGTCAGACAGTTTGGGTTCGTCGGTGAGCATCCGTCAGCCTAGGTTTTGCAGGGTGTTCTTACCCGTTGGTAAGAAAAATGAGTCTGATTGCTTGTTTGCTATTTTCACGACAACATGACCATCTGGAATGAAGCTGAGTGTATCATAACAACGGCCTGTATATCCTCCGTCCTAGGTCTTCCAGATTCCCCATTTGAATGAGGAATACAGACTATCACCACGTGATGGTATGGAGAGTTATTTCCTCTCATGCAGGTGCAGAACGTACGTGATACTTCGCTGTTGTCTGCAGTCTTTGCGATGTGTTCAAGTACAACTTTTTGAACAAGACACAGATGTCAGGAGGCAACACCGCTAGTTCCCTGATGTTGGTTTAGTGTGTCTGAGCCTTTACTTGCTCTGGAAGTAAATGCCCTCACTCCACTCAGCCACTGGGAAACAAGACACAGGAAACATCTGTTGGTCTTGAAGAGCTGAATTATTTCTGCAGAAACTGCAGCTTCCAGTATACATTCAGCTAAACTAACTCTGTCTTCTGTTCACCCACATTTGCTTCCGCTCTCCCTCTCTTGCTTCACCATTCACTTTCCATGTAAACACACAGTCTATGCACTGGATTTGCTATTTTTCAAATGACATATGCTACTCTTTCAACACCTGGCTTGAAACAGGGCCATTTGCGTTTACACATTTCATGTCAGCCACTGTAGCTCTCCTTCACGCTTAGCACACAGGAGACATTTCAGTTGTAATCTGAAACCTCACCGCGAGATGTCAGCAGATCCTACACACTGCACCTTTAATGCAGAAGGCCTTAAGAAGAAGAAGAGTGTGCAAGCAATCACAGACCTACAAGTAATGTTTACTTTTTATTATAAGTTTAATGTTTTAACCAAATGTTGTAGTTGCTTCACCATTATTTGCCATAATAACCACTTTTTCCTTTTGAAGTATACCATAGTTTCCAGTTACTGTAAACAGATGTAAACAGATGTAGAAAACTGTCCAGTGCCATTGTAAGATTTTGCAGAGTCGTCCAATATTGACATTCTTGTCTGAGGATTTGCTTATTTTCTCTGTTCACTGTAAATGGAATATCTTTGGGTTTTGGACTGTAGGTTTGATAGATAAAACAAAAAAATCATGTTGAGATCTGGGAAATTGTGATGGGCATTTTTCACCAACTAACTGATCAAATAATTGTTTAGTCTATAAAATGTCAGGTAATAGTGGAAACATTCATCACATTAATGCCCTTTGGTTAGCAGAGTGTTTTTTTTTTTCATTGTCCAACAGCCTGAAAACCAAAGATATTCAGTTGAAGGCTATGTCTAAAAATTACTGATTCATTTTATTATTTTCTTGCTAAATCATTTGGTCTGTAAAATGCCAGAAAATTGTGTAAAAAATATTGATTACAATTTTCTAAACACTGGACCAAGAACTGAGTGTGAACTGGTTGCTGGAGAGGTGCCAGTTTACCTCTTGGGCACTGCCGAGGTGCCCCTGAGCAAGGCACCAAACCCCCAACTGCTCGGGACGCTTGTCAGGAGCAGCCCCCTCACTCTGACATCTCTCCATTGTTGCATGTATATGGGTCCTGTATGTGCATGTGTGCGTTAACAACAGAGTGTAAATTAAATTTCCCCTAGTGGGACTAATAAAGGTTGATCTTCTTCTTCTTCGAAAAAAAAGCCGAGTTAGCATCTTCAAATTGTTTGTTGTGTCAGTCAGAAACTCAAAGATTCAGTTCATTCATTTTATAATTGGAGGAAAATAGCATCTTTATTATTAAACAGCAGGTTATTATTATTATTATTATTATTATTATTATTATTATTATTATTATTATCATTAGCATTTTTGCGTTTGAGCTTGAAAAATGTCTCAATCGATTAACTGATTATAAAATAGCTAGCGATTCGTTTTCTGTTGATCAATTAACGACTAGTGGTTTTTAGCTGTTATTCAGTTACCAGATAATTAACAGATTATCTTATTTGAGATGCTGGAACTAGTGCATGTTCACAAATGTCACTGCTTTAACAATTAATCAAGTAAAAAAAAAAGTCTAAAAATGACTACTTGATTAATTGAGTAATAATATAATAATAATAATTGAGTAATAATTTCCCTATGATTATTATATTTTTATATTTTTTTTCTTCTGTGTCATTTTGCTCCATATTCTGGCTGTTTATACCAGGGCAAAGATCAAATTCTTCATATTTATCTGCTTATACTCGCATTAATAGTACGTACAGTATGTCCTCCCAGCTTAAAGTTCTCATGCTGCCTCTTCTTCTTCTGTTTTAACCCCTCCCTCCTCAGGAGCGTCTGCTAATGAGCTTACTACCCAGGAATGTTGCCATGGAGATGAAGGAGGACTTCCTGAAGCCGCCTGAGCGGATCTTTCACAAGATCTACATCCAACGTCATGACAATGTCAGGTACGGGGGTGTCATGACAACTGTGGACCGCAGAGGTGTGTGGAGGGGCTGGAGTGTTTTGATCCGGGTGTCACCTGCTGTGACGTCAAGGTCAAGAATAGAAGGAGAGCAATTAAACTTGGCCATTAATGCAGATGCAATCAAACTACGTAAAGGTTAGGAAGAGAAAAGGAAGGAGCACTGTTGCCACCGCCATAGATTAAAGCGTCTCCTCTGCCTCATCTGCCATTGTGTGTTTTATTAGAAGCAAAAAGGAGGGAATTATCTGTGAGATACCGACTACTATTTTCAAGTAAAGACTGAACTTAAACGCTCAGGTATTTTATTTTTTGTGACAAATTGGTACGTTGGTGTGACTATGAAGCACACAGGTGACATTTTATCACCAAGTTTTCTATTTTCACTAAAAACTCCCCGATGAAACAGGCTCTTTGTAGCATTTAGGCATCACATCAGGATAGAGTTCAAAAGTTACAATTTCATCTATGTTTTGCATTTATTTCTAGTCTTCCGACCACTTACATCGCTTTACACTACAGCATTCGCCCATTCACACACACATGCATACACTCATGGTAAAGGCTGCCATACAAGCTGCCAACCTGCCCATCAGGATCTAATCTAAATACTTATTTTATTCGGGACTGGAGGAGCCGGGGATCGAGTCATAAACCAACTAATTAGAGGACGACCTGCTCTACTTCTGAGCCACAACTACACCTATTGAGTTGAAGTAGCTTTGTGGTTTAACAGAACTTGAATAAGCAGCTATAACTGATACTTCTATAATAACATGGCAATGACGATGTGAAAGGGGTCGCTCATAGTGAGGAACCCACAGAGAACTAGAAGGGAACCCAGAGAGTGCAGACATCCGCCGAGGCAGTTACTATACGTGCAAAATATGTGTTTTCCCCCATGATTTGAAACCCCTCCTCAATCCTGCTGACAATCAAAACAACACAATCTCATCAGAAGATGTATAAAAAGCACAACATTGCAAGGATATTCTGCAAGTCATGAGGACACATTTTTGGCTTTTCGTGTGTCATTTGTACGCCACACAAAAAAAATGATTGGTAACGTCTGCAATTAGGTTTAGGAAACAAAAACATGTAGGTTTAGGAAAAATGTCATGTTACGGAAACAGCGTAACATAAATATGGAAAACACATGACAAACATCACTAACAAAACTTTAACAACTGTCTCCTGGTTGTGTTTGCTGGACCCATCCCCCTCCAATCCCACCCAATACAAGCAGTCTTTCTCACTTTTTATTCTACGTCACTAGCTCTGAGCATAGCACATTATTACGCAGATGCGTTTTCATTATAGTCAGTATAGACTACGTGAAATGACATGTCGAAAGCAAGAAAGGTGTTCTTATTGCACACTACGGTAAATGCGTTGCACATTATCATGTCATTCATATGTCTTTTCCAGTGAACAGGCTGCATAAACCAACAAAACACATAACACTAACATAATCCTGGCAGAGGTAATTATTATCTGAAGCTCCCCTTGGTTTCATGCAGCGTCATAGTTTCAGCTCGTGGTTTAGCTGTTTGGCTTTACTGTTCTGGTTCAGTCCCACCACTCTCATAGCATCATTTCTGGTTGATGCTATGACTTGCTCTTTCCAGCACTTCAATGCAACGACTTCCCTCTGTTTTACATTGCTATTGGATATTATTGGGTTTGTGCAGCAGTTGATCAACAAAACGCATAACATAAAGACTACTTTTGGCGTGACCAGCATCATCATATTTTCTGAAACTAAACAAATCATTGGCTAATCATAAACTAATTTACCACTTCTAATGAAAACAATTGTTTATTATTGATCAATTATTTTACAAACTGATTAATTGTTTAAGTATTTTTTTAAGAAAACAAACATTCACAGGTTGTAGTTATGCTTATTTATCCCCATTATTTGGGTTTTTGACTGTTGTTCATACAAAAAACTATTTGAAGACATTCCCTGTGATTCGGAAATCTTGTGATGACCTGTTTAAGAAAAATATTCAATACAATAAACAAACAATTAACTCATTTATTTAAAAAAAGATTAGTCAATTATAAAAACAATTGCTTTTTGCAACTCTATCCCTGTATATTGTTTCAGCCTGTTCAGCAGCCACCTCTATTGCACTTATAATGAAGAAAACATTAGAGAGCGTGAGAACGTGGCCATTACAACGAGGCAGTAAAGAGAAATGGAGAGCTGTATCAGTGTTGCTGAGTGTGGGAGTGGAGGGCTAGGTAGCGTGTCAACAGCACTCCTGTCAAGAGACAATCCTCTCCACTCTCCGTCTATCTGCTTGGCTCCCACACAGCTCGGGAACATCGCCGCTGTTCGCCTGCCTCGCCGCCGCGCTGGCACTCGGCCAAACATCACGCCGCTGCGCCCAGCGAGCCAGCTCCCGCCCGTCTGCAGGGAGCTGCTACAAACACACACGTGCACCCGTAAACACATGGGGGGGTGGAAAAAAAACCAACAAAAAAACGGCACCTTTATTTTGCAGAGCAGGGGGTGTGACATCTCCCTGATCTGGCCCCCCTTTGATGTGTCCCTGTGAACGTTTGATCGCATACCTAATTAGCACCGCCACTGCTCCGCTCTCCCTCTCCTCGGCCTCCTCACCCCCTCCCACCCACCCACCCCCTCTGCCCTCCTCTGGCCTACTCCTCCTCATCCACCACACACCAGCACGACCTGCAGAACATCGCCATTCAAAGACAAATCACACAACAGAGCTCCTCTGTCGAGCAGCAGTCGTGATCCCGGCTTTGCATACATCAGGATCCTGAGCAAATCTACTGTGCTGCCAAAAAGAGCACAGCAGCTCAGTCACGATGCAGAGGAAGGGCCCCCTTCACGCTATTACAGCTGGGTATCAAACCTCAGAACTGGAGTACTGGGTACCGACCAGAGTGTTTCCCTAACACCAAGTATCAAGAACTGTCGAGCACCGAATATCTGGTCAGATACATGTTGTTGACTTATCCTCTGATCAGAAAGTTCCTGGTTTAAATGCTGCCAGTTTTAGACTATTTCACTGAGGCAAACATGTATGGCTGTTTGAACAACATTTAGCGAGACTGCTCTCACAAGAGTACAGTGGTTAGCACTGTCGCTTCACAGCAAGAGGGTCGCAGGTTGGAATCCAGCTTGGGGCTCTTCTGTGTGGACTTTGCATGTTCTCCCTGTGTTATGTTGGGTTTTCTCCGGGGTCTCCAGCTTCCTCCCACAGTCCAAAGACATGCAGATTAACTGATGACTCTAAATTGCCCGTAGGAGTAAATGTGAGTGTGAATGGTTGCCTGTCTCTATGTGACCTGTGATGGACTGGCGACCTGCCCAGGGTGTACCCCACCTTTGCCCAATGTCAGCTGGGATCGGCTCCAGCCCCCCGCGACCCCTAAGAATTAGCTGTTTTCAGAATCAACAACGTGGCCCGTAGCCCTTGTGGTAATGACTCCTATCTCTCAAGAGCAAAGGCAAAAGTAGGGTGTATTTTGTTATTGGAGAGGTATGGATTAACACAAAGAAACCTCAAACAAGGTACAAGATAGTTTTTGTGTCTAACGCTTACCTACCATTAACAATTATTGAGGATGCTGAACTGAAGATGAAGTGATAAACTTCATTCTTGACCTTGGCTGGTATAATATGTATAATATGTATGGTCAACATCTTAGTTTAGCAAGTTAGCATGGAAACATTTGCTGGTATTTGGTCATAAAAAAGGCACAGGACATATTAACATTTTCACCTGATGATGGTGCTGGATGAAAAGTTAAGGTGTTATAAGTTAATAATTCATCCTCTGGAGAATATGAATATCTGTACAAAATTTCAGAGAAATCCACCTGAAAGTTGTCTGGCTATTACATTAAAAACCACAAATGTGAACCTCATGGGCGTGCTGGAAAGACAGAATCCAATAATTTTTGAGATATTTCAGTCTGGACCAAATTGGTTGAGTGACGTTTTCATCCCTGGTGCTATAGAGCTAGCTTGGCTAAAAAAACAGCCAACTGAGCAGGAAGAAGTAGTTTGACCAAAAACATGACTCAAGGTCCTCTTAAGAGCTTGATCCAGAGCTTTCAACTGCATCTCGCAGCCTTTTTCTGAGATAAAGTTGGCTCAGTTGTCATGGAAATACCAACTGAGGTATTTCCATCCCCTGAGGGTGAATGCAAGATGTGGATAGTATCTGTGGAAAAAGCTCACAGATGGGCACTGAAATGTACTTATTACTATTGTTATATGTCAAAATATTTTTGTAGCAGTCATTTGTAACAGTTGTTGACCTGCTGAGCTTCAGATGCACAAATGTGTTGTTTTTCGCAAGGAAATCACAAACTAGCCTTGTTACATTCCCATACAACGAAACTGCATTTCAATTACATTTCAAAGGAAATGTATTTTCTCTCGGATTACGTTTGTTTTGATTGCTTTGCGTCACAAATACATTTCTAATCACAGTCCGCAGAGGTTCATGCAGGAAGGAGGTCGGGGTGGATGGGTGGGTCAAACAAACACAGGACTGTTCGCATTCTCCTTTACGTCCTTAGTTTAAATAACGTAACAAAAATAATTATTTTAAGCCAAACCATGATGGAAGAAGGGAGGTTAAACACGCTTCAACCTCCTCACAAGGAATAGTAAACCTGTCCGGAGCACACAGAATGCGGCAATCCGGTAACGTTTCCACGCCAACTGCGACTTCATCAAGTAAGACATCAGCAAGGACTGTTTTGGTATCAGTACCAAAGATAAAAAATTATACCCAGCTCTACACAAAGCTGTAGCTCTGATGCCTTTACTCCACTGGGAGCAGGTTTTCTTGGACTGAGAGTCAATAAGATCCATAACACCTTGTTTTGCTGCCTGGCCTCTCAGCAAATGAATGAGTGGCTAAGTAGCTTTCAACATCTTCGTCATCCCAACTACAGAAGCTAGCCAGCAGCAGGCAATTTAGCACTGTAATTGATTTAGATGTTGGCCTAAAAGACACTTTCACTTATCAGGGATTAGATTATGGTACTCTTGCTTCATTTTTGATCACTATTAGTCAGTTTCTCTGCTCCTGTGTGATTTGTGAGTATTTAGTGTCAGAAAGATGCTTGTTTGTGCAGTCAACATGCCCACTCTGCTCCTGTAGAATTTATTTTCTTAGTGTATTGGGAACTGCAGTGTTTCCTTCCTGGAGAACATGAGGAAATCAGCTGTCAGGACAAGTTGGGCTCTTCACATCAGATTATATTATGTCTTTCTCTCTTCTGACAGCATCCTGTTTGCAGACATCGTGGGTTTCACCAGCTTGGCTTCTCAGTGTACTGCTCAGGAATTGGTCAAACTGCTCAACGAACTCTTCGGGAAGTTTGATGAGCTGGCTACAGTAAGTGCTCTCCTTCCCCCTCACAGCTATACCCCTCAGTTCATGTGCTTCATAAAGAAAATGATGAAGTGAATAAATGATCCATGATGAATATGTAGCAGCAACTGTTGCATCTGCTATAACTGTTTTTTATTTTGGTTTTAAAGCAGATTTAATCGATTTTGTTGGCCACATTTTCACAGCAGAACAAGTTGTAAATGCATTAAATACACATACTGTATTATAACCTTTAGCAAACAATTGTCTATTTACACATCCAGCAGATGCAGTGACACTATCATTATATTTAGATTCACGTTTGTGTCCACCTGATGAGTAGAAGTCCAATATTTAGTCTCCTTTTTGCTCTGTGTTTGGTCTCCACCAAATGCCACCAACTTTAACCACTATGTTCACAAGATTGATAGCCAGGTAGAGTGCAGTGGGTTCAGAGTAAATTTTTATTACGAAGGTGCCGATATGACTTAACCGAAACATTAAATTTGCAGGCCCTAAAACCACAACAGTGAGCTGAAGGGAACCTTTTCACGTTAGACACTCATTTCATCCATCCATCCATCCACCCATCCATTCATCCATCCAGCCATCAGTCCATCCATTATCTGTATCCGCTTATCCTATTCAGGGTTGCGGGGGGGCTGGAGCTGATTCCAGCGCACACTGGCCGAAGGCGGGGTACACGCTGGACAGGTTGCTGGACTGTTGCAGGGCTAGTCATTTCATCTACTGTTTATATTAAAATACTGCAGCTTTAAAGCTACTATGAGGGACTTTAATTTTGTGTTTTTATCTTTTAATTTTTGACAGTCCCTGTGGACAAAAGCCGTAGTGTTTCCAAGCACCAGAATCCCTTTAGAAAACCTCTCATTTTACTGCAGCAGGGTCCGACAGTTTGTCTCATGCCGTTCTGGTCCTGGTTCGCCTGTGCCTCCCTTCTCTCCAGTGGGCCCAGCAATACAGCCTGGACCTGGAGGCCCCTCTGGAGTCTGAGCTGAAAGAGTTTCTGGTGGACCTGCATGATTTCGTTGGAATCAGACCTGGTGGCACCAATGACAACATAGACAAAAACTATATAGAAATAGCCAGTTTTCTTGCTGATGGTCTGACGGTTTACTTATGTAGGTCATATAGAGGTATCAGGAGTATCTTTAAAAGTGGATATGACCAGGACACGTACTGAGCGAACATAATTTCTTTGGTGGACACAGTATGAAATAACATAACAATGTTTTCTTACTTTATGTCTTAGACTCTCACTTTTCTCTTGCATGATTCTCTTTTTATACATATTTAATGAGCATTGTTGGAGGGAGCCTGAGATCTAAGCTTTTCATTGCCAATGACTGCTTCTCTCAGTAATTGTGCATAAATAACTTCAGCTGACACTGACATATAAATGATGTATCGGTCAAGTCTCGCCCTGGGTGGTGTTGCTCTTGGTTTCAGTGAGTTACGTGCACAAGACGGTGAAACTTACATAGAAACGTAAGTAAATTTAAATTATTCTTCTGTTATGAAATTAAGTCATCGAGCCATCGCAGTGAGGGAGGCGGGCTGGCGACAAGTGACTCCAAACAGTTGGTCGGCCTGTTGTTTCTCTGCAACACCAAAAGCCTCCAAGAACATAAAATGTATTATTTAGTCCTGGAGCTCATTTATTATGCCACTATTGATCCAATAGTGAAAGTAAAGCTGGAGAGACTGACTGACGTGGAGGTGGAGGGGAGGAGGAGGAGGTGGAGGAGATGAAGGTCAACGAGGAGAAAGAACTGGAAAAGCAGGAGAGATGAGTGAACCAATTTTTTTGATGGAGGGGAGATAAGGGTTGAGGAGGTAGAGTGTTTCTTTGTGTGTGTGTGTGTGTGTGAACACTATTGGGAATACTGCACTTGATAGAGACTTGTGTGTGTGTGTGTGTGTATGTGTGTGTGTATGGTCAGTAAGCCTGTGTAGCGTTGTTCTCCGGGAAAGGAGATTAGGTGAGTGATAGGTTATCTGCCGGCAGACCACTATCATATTAATACTGCATGAGACACACACACACACACACACACACACACACACACACACACACACACACACACACTCATGGTTTTATCATCATAGTTTGACAGTACAGTCGGCAAAGACTGCCTCACATACACACACACAGATAAAGAGGCCACATGGTGATGTTGTCAGAAGTAGTAGTAGAAAATATCTTCATAGGTCCACTTGGCAGCTCTGGGGCTTTCTACCACATCTCACAGTCTTCATCAGCAGGTGGAGTTGGCTCAGATGTTATGATCACATGGCCCACAGTCAAGTGTGTAACTCTGGTCATGTGATAACAGGTGGTCCTATGTTCAAAGATGACCTCTGAGACATTGGTGAGCGGCTAGTTTGCCACTTTTCACTAACGTCCTGAGCTTTTTTAGTAATGTAAAAATAAATTATCTTCCATGCCATATCAACTCCAGCAAAAAAGGCATCACTAAAGTAGCATTTGTGCTACTGGGCTAGCTCTATGCTGCATTCACTCGTTCTTTGGCTCAGTGAGTGTGTGCTCACGAATGAGATATCATTGGGCCTTCACTTTTTGTCCATTTGTCCATGTTTTCTTCTATTTATTTTGTTACAAGGTGTTTTCTGTGTAGTCTATTATAGCTACATACATTACATATGTCTTTGTCAAAGTCTGTTCCCCTGCCAAATGGTGTTTCCCTCTTGTTAAAATGATAGCAACCCCCTTAGTGGTTAGGGTTAGGGATAAGGGTTGGTGCAGATTTAGGTTATCGATGGGGAAGTGGTTGATGCAGTTGGCCTGCAGGTCGTAGTTTGGCCAGCCCAGGTTTGCTAAGTTAATAATTAACCGATAATCAATGTTAAGCATTTTAACCTATTAATGCTTTTGGTTAAAGGGTTAAAAGAAATGTTAATAATTAATTAAAGAGCTGCGAAAAACTCAGAGATGTGGCTCGTTACTTTAAGGAGAAAGCTGGTCCACCTTAACAGAGAGCCAGCGCAGATACAGGAAGTTGGCTGTGGACTTCCAGCTGAGGAGTTGTAGCTTGTAGTCTTGTAGCATTTATTCACCAACAAGTAAACTGTACACACACTGTCTGCTACACATATGGTCACAGCTATAACACCACTGACAAACCCACACTCACCACACACACACACACACACACACACACACACACATAGTTTGTTGGAAACTTGCTGAAGTTATGCTACAGCTGGTACGAAGCCACCAGCAACACTAGCAGCAGCTAACATAGCACAAACACACACATTGTTTGTCGGATTATCGCTACAGTTAACCTGGGTAGACAGAGCATCGTTACGCTGGGGAGAGACACAGATGACAACCTGCTAAACTAAAGTAAACCTACGAAACTAAATGTGCGGTGGTGGTGGAGACTTTTACTGGGAAAATGGATTCATGTCTGCGACACTACACACAGCACCAAGCACCACGGCTAAAGCTCCGGACGGTGAACTGGAGACAGTGAACGCAGCACCGTGGCTGCTACAGTAAGTGTTGACTCAGTTTGTTGTGCTCATATGCTGCAGCTGGCACACCGCTGCATGCGAGGCACAAATTTTGTTAACGATTAATAATCAGTTAACGAGGGTCGGTTATCAGTTAAGAAATTTTTTTCAAAATTAGCATCCCTAATAAGATAAGATAAGATAAGATAAGATAAGATATTCCTTTATTAGTCCCACAGTGGGGAAATTTACACATTACAGCAGCCAAAATACAAATAAAATAAATTAGCATATACATAATAGAAAATAGAAAAAAGTAAAGACAGAAAAAATGTGTCCATCATATCAATGATATAATTGTACATAAAGTCCTTATTAATGGAATTAATACACACACACACACATATGCATGCACAAAAGTCACATGATCAACAGGATTATGCCTCTTGAGTTCACTCTGCATCTCAGCAATCAGTCATGGCTTAACGCCGGGTGAGAGAGACAGAAGGGGGGGGGGAGAAAGAGCAAGATACAAGGTGATGTGTGGCATGCTATCAGTGCTACAGCACTCAGAAAGCCATTATATGGAAATCTTGTGATGAGGATATATTGTGTGCGTGTGTGTGTGTGTGTGTGTGTGTGTGTGTGTGTGTATAGCTGCAGCTGCATCCTAATTGAGATTTATACCCTGTCGTGTTAGCGAGGGAGAAATTCACTTTCAAACCGGCTCTGTCACAGCTACTGAGCCTGTCTGACTGCTGTATGCTACGCAACACATTTATTCCCTGGAGGCTCACCATAACTTAACCATAACAGACATACGCCTCACTTAACCCTAACTTTCACCTAACCATAACGAAATGAATCAAGCCAAATTGGGGACACTGATTTTGCCCCCAATTAGACAAACCGTCGCCAATCAGCTGATTTAATCCCAAATTTATCTCTAAAAACGCACACAGATACCTTCCTCCTGAGACGTGGCTTGCTGTCAGCTGATAATTTCTCATTTCTGTTCCACACACACACACACACACACACACACACACACACACACTCTCCAGTCCTCTTCCTAGCGCTGGGATAATCATCCACGTTCTGAATTCTCATATCCTCCCACGCTAGAATCTTTCTGCTCCCATGAGCAGAAAACCAGAGCACCCCGTCTCCTCTCTTCTCATCTCCGCCTCTTACCCTGCAGTTGTCATGAATCCTCTGTATTTGTGTGCATGTACACATGTGTGTGTGTTTGTCACTCAGAGGCTGCCTGCAGGCTAAACTTTGATGGGTCTACCATTACGATTTTCTGATGACTCTGAGTGATACAGCGCCAAATGGAAACCCTGTGCAACTAAACCAAAGTTCCTGTACAGTATGTTTGCATGTAACCGTGCTGCTATGTGTGCTTTCCTGCAGGTGTGTGTGTGTGTCATCATATGTGTGTGTGTATTGGTGTTTGTGTCATCGTTGCGGAGTTTGTGCACAATGTGCGCTGTGACAAATAGCTGATCTGTCTGGGAATGTGTGGGCGGGATTCTACTTCAAGAGCATGTCGGAGCAATTAGAGTTGGCCTCAACTGCAAAATGCACACATGGTTGCACAAGCACACACGTCGGATTTACATGAGCAGGGATGCAGCTGAAGCATCCATGCAGTTTCTGTACAGTCACATCTCGTACATCAGAAGTGAAAGTACACCGTTTCTTAATGTTACGTGTGACCAACTTGTAGAAAGGGTTTGCATTATGATTTCAAACTTTGGCTTGTATCCCAACAGAAACTATTTGGAGTCATCAATCATCAAGTTCTGCGTTTCATCAGCAGAACAATAGGTTTAAAAATAGCAATGGCCCTGTCATAATTACTTATGTGTGTTGAGGCATCAAACCATTATCAAATCTGTGATCCAGATACAGATCCAGAGAACTGGATCCTACTATCTCTGATGGACTATTAGGTCTTCCGTTGAAAACTAGAATTACCGCCTCATGGTTGTATGCCTCCTCCACCCAGTCAAGTTGCAGTTTCTCCATGTCTGTCCAAAATATAATCACACCATCATTTTATCCTATTACACATTTTGTAAAATTGTCATAATTAGCATATGAATTCTTGAGTTATGGTCAAAAATGTGTTTTTTTGTCCACAAGAGGTGGACAGATGTGAGGTTATGGGGACCTTGACCTTTGATTGCCAAAATCAGTTCATCCTTGAGTCCAAGTGGATATTTGAGCCAAATTTAAAGAAATTCTCCAGGCGTTCATGAGTTTTCACAAGAATGGGACAGACGTGAGGTCACAGTGACCTTGACCTTTGACCATCAATATATAAACAGTTCATCCTCGAGTCCAAGTGGATGTTATGCTAAATTTGAAGAAACTCCCTCAAGGTGTTCCAGAGTTATCACAAGAATGGGACGGACATGAGGACACAGCGCTCTTGACCTTTAAGCTTTGACCACCAAAATGGTAATCAGTTCATCCTTAAATCCAAGTGGATGTTTGAGTCAAATTTTAAGAAATTCCCTCTAAGCGTTCCTGATATCAGATTCAGAAGAATAAACTGGATGTACGGATAACCCGAAAAAATAATGATAACAAGACTAAGAGTCCACGACCATATTATACTGTGTAGTCATATGGCTGCTTTTAGGTAAATGCTAATGCTAACGTGGTTACGTTAACCAAAGTACTGGGAAAACTTGAAATTTCAAATTGTTGATGGTGCTAGAAAAAAATTAAGGGATCCCCAAAATTATTACAATTCATCCTGAGCCGCCTTTCAGTTCCATCCAATAAATGTTGAGATATTTCAGTCTGGACCAAAGTGGTGGACAGACCGGCAGACTGACATTGCTGTCTGTACAATTAGTGTGGCTAAAAATTGTGGCTGCCACTGTATTTCAGTTATTGTCACGGTATCCAAAGAAAACACAGTTTGTACTGTGTTGTACTATTACTACTCAGAGTCCATCTGGTGGCCTACAGCAGGTGGTCTCAGATTGTCTCTTTCTTTGTGTCCATCTGCAGGAGAATCACTGCAGGCGGATAAAGATCCTGGGGGACTGTTACTACTGTGTGTCAGGACTGACCCAGCCCAAGGCGGACCACGCCCACTGCTGTGTGGAGATGGGACTGGACATGATTGACACGATCGCGTGAGTCGCACACACCAACATACTGTACACACATCCGTAGCCTACAGGTCAACATGCAAGCTTTAATTTCTTTATTACTGATAACTAACAGAAGTGGGAGGCTACTTACTTCCAATAAGAAACTTGTGTTTTCAGTCCAGTATGTTTGTTTTAGGTCGCTGAATAAATCCTAATCTCATCAGCATTTGTTATCTCTTGTAATTTGTTAATTTGCTATTTTGATCACTGTTAAGGTACAGTTTTCACATTAAAAGCCTAACAGGAAGTGCTGACTTCCCCTTCAACGAGCAGCAGTGGAAGAAGTCCTCAGATTTTGTACTTAAGTAAAAGTAACAATACTACAGTTTAGACAGGTTACAAGTAATGCATTCAAATGTTTACTTCAGTAAAAGCAAAATATACTTAAAGTACCAAAAGTACTCATTATGCAGAATGACCCATTTCATAACATGTATTCTGTCTGTTTGATGTATCAGTGTGTACATCACTTTATGCTGTAATGTAACGCAGTAATGGTGGAGCTAATTTTATATAATTTATCTGCTGAGTACAGAACATATTTTATGTTAATCTATAAAATTGCATTTTTAGTTGGTTTTATTTTGTATTATTAATCTAAAACTGCAAAGTAACTAGTATCTAAAAAGATTAAATAAATGTAATGCAGAAAAAAGTATTTGGCTCTGAATTGTATTGGAGTAGAAGTTAGCAGAAAATGGAAATACACAAGTGCAAGTACCTCAGTATTGTACTTCAATGCAGTAGTTGAGCAAAAAGAAAATCTGATAGAATTAGTGCAATGGAAGTGTACTGTACATCATACTGATTTTATCAAGACAACAGCTGGGTTTGCATTGATCAATCACGATTATAATATTCCAAATTAAGGCCTGATTCTTTCTGCCATAAACATAAATAAAGTAAATTAAATCAAACATACTGTTTGAGAATTTGCAGCATAGCATTTGCACGAGCTAAAAAAAGTTATTAATTTGCTCTTATTATAATTACATAAGTACAGTTTTGTTGTGTGCATGCTGTTTTTGAGTGCTTTGTAGCAGAAAATCATTCAACTATGTTTTGGGTCAGATTTTAAAAGAGATTTAAACTACTTAAACTAAACCGAGCACTGATCTCTCAGTTTTCTCACAAACTATCACAGAGCAGTCTGCCAGACATTTCAGTTTAGTCAACATTAATCAGGGCTGTCAAAGTTAACGCAAGATAACGCAGAGTGAAGACACTGCTCATGTCATATGTCATGCCATGATACATGTCAAACTACCTTGCTGTGAAAGACGTTAAATAACAATGTAAACTTTCAAAAGAGTCCTTTGACCTGAAAATGGCTTCTCTGGGTACTCACGAGTCTCCCCTTTACAGACATGTTCACTTTATGATAATCACATGCAGTCTGGATCAAGTCATAGTCCAGTCAGCACACTGACACACTGACAGCTGTTGTTGCCTGTTGGGCTGCAGTTTGCCATATTATGATTTGAGCATATTTTCTATGCTAAATGCAGAACCTGTGAGGGTTTCTGGACAATATTTGCCACTGTTTTCTGTTGTTAATTGGTTTCCAATATTAAATATATACATACATTTGCATAAAGCAGCATATTTGCCTACTCCCATGTTGAAAAGAGTATTAAATATGTACTATATTTATATAATTATACACTCCTGATCAAAATCTTAAGACCAGTTAAAAAATTGCAAGAATTTGCATTTTGCACTGTTGTATCTTAAGAAGGTTCTAAGTAGAGTTTCAAAATGCAAAAAGAAGAAATGGGAACAAGAGACTAAATGTTTTGAGCAGGCAATTTATTGAAAAGAACAATTTAACTGAAATAGGCTGTTCATCAGCTGATCAAAATGATTCTGACATGACATCCTTTAAAAGCCCAAATCTGTGCAAAAATTTGGATTCCAGTCATTTTCTGTCAAGTAATCACACTGTCAAGACCTCTTGATGGGAAAAGCAAAAAACCTCACTGCCTTCGAACGTGGCAGGATTGTTGAGCTGCATAGACAAGGCCTCTCACAGCGTGCCATCGCTGCTGAGGTTGGACGCAGTAAGACAGTCATTTTTGCATTTCTTAAAAGATCCTGAGGTTTATGGAACAAAAAAATCAAGTGGTAGACCCAAAAAAATCTCACCGGCACTGAGCCGGAGGATCCGAACGGCTGTCCGTCAAGACACGGGACGATCCTCATCCCAAATTAAGGCCATTACTGGTGCTGACTGCAGCCCAATAACCATCAGACGGCATCTGCAAAGGAACGGCTTCAAAAACAAAAAACGTCTTCAAAGGCCACGTCTCCTTCAACGCCACAAAATTGCCCGTTTGGCCTTTGCAAGGGAGCACCAAACATGGGACGTTCAAAGTTGGAAGAAAGTTTTATTCTCTGATGAGAAAAAATTTAACCTTGATGGTCCTGATGGCTTCCAACGCTACTGGCATGACAAGGAGATGCCACCTGAGATTTTTTCAACACGGCACAGCGGAGGGGGCGCCATCATGATCTGGGGTGCTTTTTCCTTCAATGGAACAATGGAGCTCCAGGTTGTGCAGGGGCGTCAAACAGCAGCTGGCTACGTGGAGATGTTGCAGCGGGCATCCCTCATGACTGAGGGCCCTCGTCTGTGTGGTGATGACTGGGTTTTTCAGCAGGACAATGCTGCAATTCACAATGCCCGTCTGACAAAGGATTTTTTTCAGGAGAATAACATCACTCTTTTGGATCATCCTGCATGTTCCCCTGATCTAAATCCAATTGAGAACATTTGGGGATGGATGGCAAGGGAAGTTTACAAAAATGGACATCAGTTCCAGACAGTGGATGCCCTTCGTGAAGCCATCTACACCACTTGGAGCAACATTCCTACAAGCCTTTTGGAAACACTCGCATCAAGCATGCCAACACGAATTTTTGAAGTGATCAACAATAATGGTGGAGCTACTCATTACTGAGTCTGTTTTTGAGACTTTAATTTCTGTTTTAGGGGGTTTTTTGAGCTATGGTCTTAAACTTTTGATCAGCTGATGAACAGCCTATTTTAGTTAATTTGTTCTTTTCAGTAAATTGCCTGCTCAAAACATTTAGTCTCTTGCTCTCATTTCTTCTTTTTGCATTTTGAAACTCTACTTAGAACCTTCTTAAGATACAACAGTGCAAAACGTAAATTCTTGCAATTTTTTAACTGGTCTTAAGATTTTGGTCAGGAGTGTATATAACCTATTTTAAGCCCTGATGAAGACATACAGTGGTCAAAACATGTTGGCTTTTTAATGATTTAGCCACTACAATAAAGGCTTTTTAATATATTTCCTGCCTCATTGCCATTTGTTTTAGTAGTAGTTTGGCAGCTGTAGCTCAGTTTGTAGGGACTTGGCTCGGGAACCAGAGGGTTCAAGTCCCCACACGGACCAAGTACAGAGTGTGAGCTGGTAGCTGGAGAGGTGCCAGTTTGCCTCTTAGGCACTGCCAAGGTTCTCTTGAGAAACCCAACCCCTCTGTCTCTATCAATGTATGTACATAAATCCTGTTTGTGCATATGCTGTATGTATTTCAAAAAAATTGAATTTCCCCTGACTGGATCAATAAAGTATGCCTTCTTCTTCTATTTCGGAGCGCTTGGTTGCCGTCCCATCTAAGAGTACGAAATACTTGACAAATCTCCCTTTAAGGCACATTTTGGACAGATAAAACGTACGATTAATTTGCGATTAATCGTGATTAACTATTTTAACCTCTTAAGACCCGAGCTCTTGTTTGATATGCATTTTTGATGTCTCTTTGCTATTTGGGCTTATTGGAACCTGATAAGTGTAAAAACTAAGCATCATCTTTTGACATAATGTAGTTTTAGAGAAAAATTATGTCCACATATGCGGACACTCGTTCTGAATTTCCATAAAACACAATAAAGTCACCATTGTGTAATAGTGCAAATCTCTATATGTCCACTCTGAACACAGCAGTGTTTTTCCTGACTGCTTTTGCATTTATTAATAACACTTGCAAACATGTTTTTTTTTTTAAACATTTTGGAACATCACAGTACAATTTAACAAAATGAAAATGTTTTCCCCTTTTGGACAGTCATAGCAACAGTATGGCTCATTTGAAGTGCTGCAAACAGTTGCAGGACTACTAGATGGTAGTGTACGTATCCTCGTACGTGTACACAAAATTAAGTATTATGTTCATATGACCCAAAATGTGATGTCATCGCATGTATACGCCAGGTCCTAAGAGGTTAAATCAGGTGACAGCAATAATATTAATGCAATACACATGTAGTAGTGACACATGACGCAGGGTGAGTTTAGCTGCAAGTGGTACTTTGTTTTGATTGGACACAACAAAGAAATGTTGAAAACATCTATGTAAGTCTTAATATCGACTACAGATAGATTCTGCAAACTGAGACAATTTCAATTTGTGACAACTTTGCAATCACAAAGACACACATGTAGCCCCGAACCTTCCCCCCGCCATCATGTTGACACACACACATACACAGAGAGCCTTTACCTCATTTACTTGTGTGAGCCTTCGCCTGTCATGTTCTCTCCCTGCTGCTCTGTTTGAGTGGATGGATGCTGCTGTAGGAGTCCTTTATCTCAGAAGACAGGTGCTGCCTTACACACTCGTCCCTCTCTCTCTATGTGTGTGTGTCATCCCTCCTTCAGCTTGATGGGCAGACACATTTTCTTTTCCGCCACCCTGTAAACATACACACAAACATCGTGTGAAGTGGATGACCTTTCACTGGTGACAAGGAGCTTTGTGTAGTGATTTACCAGAGAGGAAAAGTCCTGTGCACCACAACACAGGGAAGTTAAAGTGGTTTGCACACGTACCTGTACATACATAAATATACACACATGTAATCATAGATGTGGGCATGCACACACTACAGAATGGTTTTACTTTGAGGAAGCAAGTCAGCAGGTCAGCAGATTGGCCACCTTGGCGAAACAAACTTTGTTTTGGTCAAAATGAAGATTTTTTTCTCATGTAGTTCAAAGAGTTTTAAGGCCTTTTGAAGAAAAAAAGGAAACCAGAAACTACTTACAGAGTGCATATCTCCACGTATATTGCTAAGAAGTCAAAGTCAATTGATCGCCCGGCAGCAGAGCTACACCGCCGCCATTTTGGACTGAAAGCGACTACCGTATGCCAGTAAAACCTCTGCCTACAAAGTGCTGTACAAAAGTAAAATCATTTCTATTCGATTGTCATAATTTTAATGTCTCTACTGAAATGATCTGTGTTGAACAACTATTTCCTAATTACTATTTCCTTACTTATTTATTCCTTAAACTGTTTTGTCTGGCTGTTTCCCAGAAGAGCATAAAGTGAGCGATGGACATAAATGGAAGTCAGAAAAATCCAGCAAATACATTTTGAGTGCAATTGCAATCTTTTTGATGTTGACCTCCAAAAATTGATAAATAGACCACAGACCATCTACAGTATGTACAGTATAAGAGGATGTGCCCTGTGTGTTTGCCCTACGTGTTAGTAAATAGCCTACAACTACATTAAATTCTGTTTATGTTATGCTACTAGTACTACTAGCTACTGGCCGATAGCCAGTTTCAAAGTTTGACCAGGCCAGCGCAGCGCAAACTGCGTTCTACGTGAAAGGTCCTTCACACGTTCATGGATGCACACCTGCTATGAGATCAGCACCCTTAAACTAATCCTTGTTCTTTGATCCATTGACTAAATATCCACTAAAAAACAGATGACATCTCTAACTAACAACCAAACAGTTGAATGACTCACAACCTCCTTGTTGCAGGTTAAATTTTGTTTTTTTCGGTTTTGTGTCAACAGTTTTAGAAATTAAATTTCATCCCTCCTGCAGGTCGGTGGTGGAGGCGACAGAGGTGGATCTGAACATGCGTGTTGGTCTGCACACAGGACGGGTGCTGTGTGGCGTACTGGGCCTCAGGAAATGGCAGTATGACGTCTGGTCAAACGATGTCACACTGGCAAATGTGATGGAGGCCGGAGGGCTGCCTGGGTCAGTGCTGACTCTTTACACCCACTGAAACTGGACTCTGAGCAGTCACAGTACACACACACACACACACACACACACACACACACACACACACACACACACACACACACACACACACACACACAGTATCCCAGCAACAGAGACAGAGTATAGCCTTATGATGTGTGCATCCAATCACAGTAGTAACAGATGAGGAAATGTATTCTCTATGCATACAGTGTGTACTACATGTTTTTTATAGACTTGTCAAATGTGCACCAGAAAGGATAAAATAATTGTATCACTGATACTGATAAAACAAATATATAACAAATACACTGTAAAGACAAAAACAAACATGAATTTAGTCACTTTGTCTGTTTAGCCATAGCCTGAAATATTACACTGCATTTCCCAAAGAAAGAAAAACTGGACACGTTATCTTGTAATGAAGCCATATTATGATATAGCATCTCTAATAAGATCTCATAATTACAAGATCTCTATCTCTGTCAGGTAGATTTCTTAATTATGAGCTTGTGTTAAGATACAGATAATGTAATTTACAAGAACAGTTAAACAAGATGTAGATGTAGCAAGGATTACACAATCATGGGTTTTCTTATTATGAGATATCGTCTGACTATGAGATCTTTTCATATAATTAAGAGGTATAGATGTCAGAATCGAATGCGTTACAAATATCCAATAACAATACATCAGATATTTAAGAATATATACTGTATATTTGCACAGAACGAGGACTGTGGATGTTGTGTCCCATCTCTTATATTGGAAACACATTAAGAAGGGATCTCCTATATAAATGAACAGGAAGTTACAGCAAGCAAACTGTTTCAGTGTTCATATCGGCACCTGACTATTGCTTGAAGACAGAATTGAAAAATTATGTATAACATTATTTCTAAATGATCTTTAACATATCTTGGCATTTCTGTACCACAATTTGTTAATAATCAGTCAGTCAGTCTAGCTTCAGCAGTTTAGTCCTTTCAGTCTGTTGTGTTTTCTCCATTTCAGCTCATACAGGTCCATCAAATTTGCTCTTTCATTTTTTAGTGTTATCAGCTGCATTTTTAAACTTATGATACTGATCTGACTGAGATATTGTCAATTTCCTAACAAATCAAAATCAAAAATAGCAACACACAAAATAAAAGCTGTCATAACAGAACAGCATCCCTGAGCATAACCAGTGATATATACACAACCAACATGTCATCTCCACTCGTCACATACTGACACTGTGTCAGACCCATGGATGTATCAACCAAACTGGATATAGCGCTGGAGTCGGGGCCCTGTGCATGAAGTCAATGGGTAGACTTCCGGGTCTGTAAAAGTACCGTATTTTCCGGACTGTAAGGCGCACTTAAAATCATTTAATTTTCTCAAAAAAGCGACAGTGCACCTTATAATCCGGTGCACGTTATGGTCCGGAAAATACAGTACCTGGATCTTCTTGCTTAGATTTAGGCAAGAGAACAACATACTTAGATTTAGGAAATAAACAACATGGTTGGGCTTAAAACTACTACACGAACAACGGTCTCCTGGATGAAAGCTTGTGTTTGTTGGGCCCATCCACCATTCCTACCACCTGCCCTGTACTACATCACCACAGCGCTTGAGCGTTTACTGTTGCCGCGAATGGCTTTACATTGTAGTTACTGGAACACCCGGTGCGTCGCATACCAGCGCTAAACTGAGCCTTGTGCGGTGGCATCGACTGCCGATGGCGATGACAAAACGTCAGTATTTGGCGGCCTGGGAATGAGGACACGCTGACGCAACACAATACTGTATTTTCACAAACATCGTTACAGTTAGTTTATGGAGAGCAGACTTGCCATGTTAAACGAGGAATATAGGGTATTATCTCAATGCAATGTCAAGGGTTTCTAATAGTGTCTGGACAATAATGAAGTTTTAATGGCACATATAAACATTATCAGAGTGGCTACACGTGCAGTACTTGCTAGTAGGATTAATTCATAGTTGGTTTTGGTCTTTTCATGTGATTTGTTAATAGTAAAATGACAAAATAGTCACCTATTCAGTCTTTGTTGGGATCAAGTTATTTCTCTTTGATGCAGTTTATAAAAGCAGCTAAAATAAGGCAGACCACTTGTATTAAATTAATGTTTCATTCAGTAAAACTCATGTACAGTAACAAGCTGATTTGCATTTAAAAAGCAGTGGAATGAGGTCACCTCATTGGCTCAGTGCGATCTTGTTTCAAGTGAAGTAATAAGATTTTAGGACACGTTACCAGATTAAATGAGTCGTTAGGATGAAAATTTCTTTGCTGTGAAGGATTTTTGAGCAAGCCGAGGGGCTATTAGGCCGGTGAAAATAATGAGGGGCATGATGATTTGAGGCCTTGGTGTCTGACTTCTATCACTAACTGCCTTGCGTCCTCTGCTCTGCTTGTGCTCTCAGCAAGGTGCACATCACAAGGACCACCCTGGAGTGTCTGAACGGAGACTACGAGGTGGAGCCGGGCTTCGGCCACGAGAGACATGCCTTCCTTCAGAAGCATCACATAGAGACGTTTTTCATCGTGCCATCACACAGACGCAAAGTACGCCACAGTCATTTCTCTTTTTTACATTTTCTCTCTCTTACTCGAGAGGTGAGACGTGTCTCAGTGTTATAATAGTTAATCCTCTGAAGCAGAGAGGGAGGCAGGCTGTGTGTTAAGCTGGCAAACACATGGCTATCTCTTACTTACTGTACATGTGCACAAGAGCCGAGTGTGTGTGTCTACTCGTAGCCTTTTAAATCCATAGATACAGTATTTGTGTGGCATATCCAGGTTTGCTACCATTGCACGCTTACAGTTTACTGTAAAAATCACACTCAAGTTTACTTTATTTCAATGAATAAGACAATTCTCTAAAAGTACATTAAAATTCAAGCTCTCGTCATGCAAATTTTTTCTCAGGTTTGTTATTACAGAAACTGGATTTTGGGCTCCAGAATAACAAACTGGAAGATTGTAGGTAAAGAGACTACTTGTCCAACGTATTGGTTTATGAAGTTCCTCTAAAAGAAATGACTGAATTCCTGTCATCTTCAGCTATAGTTTGAATTATGGATGCACTGATCCAACTTTTTCAGTCTTTGGATAGTCCCAGATACCCAGGCTTTGTGGTCGGATTATATTTGACTTTAACATTGCTGTCCTAACTTTATAGAGCATAATGTAACAAATACAAGATAAAATTTTACTGAATTGCATTAAAAAAATATATCGTACATCGGAAACTTAGTAAAAAAGCTTCAGAATTAACAGATCAGTCCCATTTTCACAATATCTGATCAGGCTATTTGAGTCAGTATCGGCCCACTCTCCGATCCGGTATCAGTGCATCCCTAGTTTAAAGTAAATTTTAACATAGAGGTAAAGCAGTTAGCGCTGATAGGACGCTTTACAAATTATCGTTATCAATCGAACTGGGCTCTGCATATTCCAACAATGTAATCCAAATCACACTTCAGGATGTCCTCTTACAAATAATTACATTTGGAATAGCAAAAAACTGATTTATTAAAAATGGCGTATGCAAAAGTAGCTGACTAGGCTGCTAATCGGCTAGCGGCTTTTTCCTGCTCCAAACTATTATCATTATATTGGTCTTTAAAAAATAAATTATCAGTTGATCTCTACTACATATGCTAACATGCTAAACAATATACAGTAGGATGCCAAACAGCATTCTAACACATGTTAAAGTACAATAGACTGTTCAATACAATACTAACTTATTAGTATGTAAATAGGATTTTTTAATCTAATCTATCTAATCTAATTTAAACTAATCAAATCTAATGGAATGTAATGTAATGTAATCTAATCTAATCTAATCTAATCTAATCTAATTTATCTAAATTTAGTTGAATTTGATTTGTTGGCTGTATTAGATATAGTTCATTGTGTTTACTGTTGGATTTTTGTTTGTGTTTGTTACCAAATTTTATATTAACATGTAAAATACTAAATTTTTGCATTGTTAAAAGAAACATGCTAAACGTTAGCTACATACAAAACATTAGCTTGTGACTGTCATGTAGGAGTTGTCGTACATGTTAGCATGCTGACTAGGGATGGGGGAAGAAATGGATATAGCATGGTATCATGATATTTTGTGTGGTGATATTGTTTTGATACAGGAATAAGTATTGATCTCGTATTATATAAACTATTGAAACAATGGTAAAAATATGGTAGTAAATGAATATATCTTATTGCAATACTCAGTATATAGCACAATGTTTGAAGTAGTTATAAGATAGTATTGTGAATTAAATGTTGTAAAAAAATAGGGGCCTCTGGTGACTCCTACCTCTGAGGTAACTAGGTAGATACTATATGACAACATGCTTACGCTTATTATTTCCATAAAGACTGAGAGCTGCAAATGATTTTGATTCCAGTTTACACAAATATAAATTGGAAGAGTACAGGTAAAGGCAAGTTAGAAAAGTCATATTTTTGAAGTTTAAATGCTTTCCAAAAGACAGGCAACATACTCTAAACATGTGTGAGGCTGTTTCAGAGTAGTTTCCAGCCTTGGATGAAGAACTGTGTATGTGTGAGTACTCTGTTACATTTACAGGCTGTAAGGAGATAATATAAAGTGTTTTCTGTACCTCTCAGTAGCCTCTAGATCTTTCTTTCTTTCCTGCTCATCTCATTATCTTTGTCCTCATTTCCAGATCTTTCCAGGTCTCATTCTGTCAGACATCAAACCAGCCAAGAGGATGAAGTTCAAGACGGTGTGCTACCTGCTGGTGCAGCTGATGCACTGTAGGAAGATGTTCAAGGCCGAGATCCCCTTCTCCAACGTCATGACCTGCGAGGATGACGACAAGGTATTTAGCAGCCTGTAGCTCATAAAAAATCATTTATATATTCGCATGCGTGTGTGTGCCATTACTGTACAGAATATATCTGGGTTACATAGTAAGAGAAATCCTTTTAATGGGTCTGTATGTCCATTTGTGATGGAGTGAAATCCTGCTTGGATTCCTAATCTGCTACACACACAAACACACGGAAACACTGTAATCTGGATTTCTAGATTTCGCAGCATCACAGGGCCTACAGTATGCCTGCATTACAACTACTTGTTGAAAAGTAAACCAACAGGCATTATGAGCCACTTCTGATGTAAACTCACTGCTTTTAAACTTGCTGAGTGTGTGTGTATGTGTGTATATGTAAGTGATATTTGCATGTGAATATGAGCATTAATTTGAACTCGTTTGCGTGTTTCTCATCATGTTTATGAGTATATTTGCTTTAATGCAGCAGTGAGTCAGTAACCGCTGGTGCTGCTGCTTTATTCCTCGGTCGACCGGCGTTGGCGGTTGATTATTGTTGTTGGGGCATCACAGGGTCTGCCCGTCAGAAATAGCCTGCTGCTAGCTGTAATCCGCCCAACTGTGTGAGCTCGGCCAGGCATTAGTACTTCATGATTCTGATGAGGTTGCATTATGACTGCTGGTAATCACCCACAGCCTGGTATCATCTCCTCTAATAGCATTAGACACATTGTTACATGATTATCCAAGTAGCCGAAATCCTAGCATTGTGACACAGTGGAATGTTATAATGGATTCATGACACTGCATTTGGCAAAAGAAAATTTAATCGTATGATAGATGATAAACTGAATGTAGATTTTTGATGACCTAAAAAAGATGCAATGGTAGGTTACTTTTCTGTCCAGTTGAGTACCGTCATCTATCACTCAATACTGCGATTCTCTGCTGACTGTAGGTACTTGTTGTGTAGTTGTTGAAAGTGTAGAAAATAAAGCTGTTATATATGAGGCTGTGAAGCAGTGAGATGTTATATATGTGGTGTAGTTCAATCTGAAAGCTGCTGGATAATAGCTTCAATTTCTGCTAGTACCTCCAAAATCCTCTCTATAAATGGTCTGTACACAGCCGGGAAGGTATTGTGGATGTATCTTTTGATAATTTGTGTAAATGAAATACTGTGTATTTAGTATAATGATTTACTCCTTTGTGTTCTCAGATTAATAGCTCTTGTCACAACAGCACATGCATGCTATGCATTGTGCTAGTTTAGAGCAGTGATTCTCAAAGTGGGGTCAGGGGACCCCCTGGGGTCCATGGCACTCTACCAGGGGGCCGGCAAAATAATTTGCATAAATTCTTAAATTGTGTTGTATCACTTAAAAATACATATGTACATATGGGGACCATTTGCATCAATAAAGCAAGCATATTGTGTACATAACTACCACCCACGTTAGCTTTGGGCCAATAGAAACTCTGATATGATAGTGACACATCACGTCAATTTGTGATGAATTCGTCACTTCACACATCTTGCTGCTCCTTAGCTTAGCTTATTAGCCAGCTAGCTAGCTGGAGAGCATGGAGAAATATAAGTTCTTCACCTGGGGTAAAAACTCATTCCCTACCCGGAGTAGACAATCCATGGTTTCTTGCTGAGAACCATGGCCTGGTTCGTTCCTACTCTCACCTATGGTCATGAGGGCTGGGTCATGACCCAAAGAACTAGATCGCAGGTACAAGCAGCCAAAATAGGTTTTCTCAGGAGGGTGGCTGGGGTCTACCTTAGAGAAGCTCAGCCATCCGTGAGGGACTCGGAGTAGAGCTCCTGCTCCTTTGCGTTGAAAGGAGCCAGTTGAGGTGGTTTGGGTTGGTAAGGATGCCCCCTGTGCGCCTCCCTAGGGAGGTGTTCCAGGCACGACCAGCTAGGAGGACGCCCCAGGGAAGACCCAGGACTAGGTGGAGAGATTATATCTCCACACTAGACTGGGAGCGCCTCAGGATCCCTCAGTCAGAGCTGGTTAATATGGCCCGGGAAAGGGAAGTTTGGGGTCCCCTGCTGGAGCTGTTGCCCCCGTAACCCGATCCTGGACAAGCGCATTTACAATGAGTGATGCGTGAGTCCACATCGACAAGCGACGCTAAGTCCAAACTAGCTAAATTGAGAAAATATGACTATAGTTATATCAAGCAATAGCAATGGGGGACAAAAATGTGCATCTGTTTTTAGATGCCAGTAAACAAAGCCATGAAACTGGCCAAGCTAAAGCAACATCTGATTACAAAGCAGTCAGACTACCCTTTAAGGGGTCCCTTGGCTCCAAAAAGTTTAAAACCCCTGGTTTAGAGGACTGGCACCATATTCATCCCAATTCAAGGCAAAAGAATCAGCCAGGTGCAATTATTTATAGTGTCTCTAGTACAAATCAGCTGGTTTCAGGATGTGTCAAAGCATTATTTTCCTGACACGAGTGCAGCAGTCTACTTTATTGGGTTTTGTTAAGATAGACTTTACAAAACTGCGGGAACATTGGCATCTTTACAAGAAACACCTTCAGCCTTGAAAGATGAAAATGAGACTAAATGACTTCAGATGGATGTAGAATCTATAGAAACAGATCCATAATTACATGACGACCTGCGTATCACTTCAGTGAGGCTGCATGATTAAGTGAGAGTCTGATGTTATTTTGTAGAAGCCGGTGTAAATTTGAAAAATACTTCACTGTCTATTTATAATACTGTACTCCAGCTGTCAAATACCTGTAAGTGAGACGGAGAGCTGACTGACAACCCCGCTAATAATAGCTACAGTTCAGACTTAAACTAAAAATAAGTACACCGCACAGTATGTGCTTGTTTTATGACAGATAACGCACATATATAATAACATGCTGTATGGTATAAAAATGGCTTACAGTATGTCCCTGTTGCATAACAGGTGATTTATAATTTTTTTCATACTATAATTATTGGCTTTAAAATGGAAGGACTCTCCATCTCTCTGTCTGTCTGTCTGTCTGTCTTTATGTATACAGTACGTATGTCTGTCCTTCAACTTTCTCATCAACCGTTCATCTGATCGACTTTGCACTAAGGTGGGTGTATTGCTGAGGACCCAAGGAGCAATCTTGAGTGTGAAGTTGTTTGGATGAGCGGTCCTCGAGAAAGCTGCAAGCAGCAATACCGGAGGCCAAGCAACTGGCCGAACGGGCACTGCACTGTAAACAGAACAAACATCCTCAAAAACCTCTGTCCCATCCCAAATGGGGAGTTAAAAAAGCATAACAAAACGTGATGTATTTATTGCAGCCCAGATGCACACCAGTTTGTGAAATAGTCACAGAATCTAATGTATTCAGGTAATTTCCCAGTTTTTCATGATGCCATTAGCACAAAATCAATTGTTATGCAATCTACGTTAATGTAAACCAGGTAGTATAAAGAGCAGCAAACGCTGGATGGGTGGAAAAACACCGGACTTTCCCCAGGAGACTGGTGCTCATACCAGAAGTCAATATTGTTACATTTAACCATACTTAAGTTATGACTCCTCCAGAGTTATTTTAAACCAAACCAAAATCTTTTCCTAAAGCAAACTAAGTAGTTTTGTTGCCTAAGCCTGACCATGTTGATCTTTTCCTAAAACCTAAGTAGTTTTCTTTTGAAAAGACTGGGGCGGAAATTGACCATGCAGCAGGTGTTGCTGAACATTCATAGAAAAATGCACAAAAAACATGTTGAAAGTCATGCTGAACATCATGAATAAAAGGAAAAGTTGTCTCTATGTACACCAATCAAATCTGTTTGATTAGTGTACACAGACACAAATTTTATGACTATTTTCCAAACTGCTGTGAGACTGTTGACTAATTGTGAAAGAATGACTAATGCATGTTTTGTACTCCAAATGTGCTGCTCTGTACGGTTGGTTGCACAGATAATTCTGGTTATTTTCAACTTGGGCCTTATTTTATTAGTTTATAGCATAATGACAA